>JANAVB010041618.1:1477201-2146941 GCA_029216955.1 Iris pallida | reverse complement strand
TATATAGATATATATATAATATATATTAGATATATATATTATATATATTAGATATATATAAATATGTGGTGTGTGTGTGTCCGAGGCTCCTAGCGTAAGTGGCAGGGGGGGGGCTCTCTTCGGGGAGACCCGGGATAGAGCCCCCTCTTCTCGGCTAGATGGGTGGCAATATATATATTATATATATTATATATATATATTATATATATATATATAATATATATATATATATATATATATATAATATATGTGTGTGTGTGTGTCCGAGGCTCCTAGCGTAAGTGGCAGGAGGGGGGGGGGCTCTCTTCGGGGAGACCGGGATAGAGCCCCCCTCTTCTCGGCTAGATGGGTGGCAATGGCCACGGGCTCGAGCGGACACACACACACGCATATATATATATATATTGCTTCAAATATATATATATATATATATATATATATATATAAGATATATAGATAAAAATATATATATATATTATATATTATATATATATATATATATATTTTTGTGTGTGTGTGTGTGTGTCATTCCAACTTATCGGATGTCCCCGAAGGGATATATACCTTTATTGGTATATCCCTTCGGGGACATCGATAAGTTGGAACGATATATATATATATATATATATATATATATATATATATTATATATAGATATATATATATATACCAACCCAAGAAAAACTTTCGCTTCCTCACGCTTTGGATCTACTACCCACAGTTCAGGACACTGTGACGTCAACTTAGAGCGGCCCCGACGACATCGACCCCCTCCACCCGTGGCCGCCAAATTGAAAGCCACTCGCAAAGCGCTTGCCCGATGGATTAAAGAGTCCTATGTGCAAATTCTAAGTTGTCCGCATCGCAGAAGACGATGTCTCTCGTGCAAAGATTTCGTTCGCCCAAGATGGTTCTACAGTAGCCCGTTCTTCACTTAACCTCACCAAAGCACTCTTGAAGTACTGCCTTAAAATTGAGGAAGAACTTTGGAAACAAAAAGCTAGACTGACCTAGGAAATTGAGGAAGATAAAACACGAAATACTTCCATTCTTGCATCAAGGGTCGCAGACAAAACTCATCCTTCATCAGATTACTGACGAGAGCGGTCTCACTTTCAAAGACCAACGGGATATTCAGTCGGAGGCTTCCTCCTATTATTCTAAACTGTTCACTAAAGAAGTCATTCACAAGTTGAGGCGTTATTAGCGACTATACCTCGCTTGATTGAGGACCGACACATTCATCTTCAGCTTCTGCCCTCTGATACCAAAGTAAAAGATGTCGTTTGGTCCCTGAACGAGCAATGCACCTAAGGACCGGACGGATTCATTGGTGTCTTCTTCAGATCATGCTGGGACATTATAAAAGACTTCTACGAGGCAGTGTTAGAATTCTTCCAAGGAGCCAGGTACCCAAATCGATATCGAGCACCAACCTGATTCTGATCCCCAAGAATAATAATCCAGAGACCTTCAAAGATTTTTGCCCTCTCAGTATGTGCACTTTACTAACAAGATCATCTCTAAGATCATAGCTAATAGCATAACTGGTTACTCCCCAAAATTATATCTGAAGAGCAAAGCGGTTTCGTTTGCGGCCGTATATTTCAGACAACATCCTACTGGCGCAAGAGATGACAGCTGCATAAATTTCCGACCAGGGAGGTATATAGCCATCAAGTTGGACTGGAGAAGCTTATGACAGGCTCAATTGATATTCATGATCTGGGTGTTCACCCTTCGGGTTCTCTGATACTTGGGCGACATCGTTTGTAGATCAATCGGCAACTCGTGGTTCTCCACCATTGTCAGTGGCTAAATCGATTATTTTTTAAATTGACCCTTGTCAGACAAGGAGACCCAATCTCTACCATTTTCATCATCGCCGCCGAAGCGTTGAGCAGGAACCTGATCAAATGATTGGCACCACCCGTTTCTAGTACTACCATACTGCTAGCGACTGCCCGATCATCACCCACCTCGCATACTGACGACATTCTTATCTTCTCTTTTGGTGATGCTGGATCAGTGCAGGCTGTGAACAACACGCTGCAGAGATACACTCGATGCTCTAGCCAGCGTATTAACCCTAACAAGTGTTATCTACGCTCACTACTCCACAAACAAAGACAACACTACCTGCTTACCAATATCATAGCCTTCTCCATATCTCACCCTCTATTCTCCTACTTAGGGTGTCTGCTGGTATACGGAAGATCAAACTCGGTCCTATTTATGACTTACTGGATAAAATCAGGAAGAAGATTGAGGGTTGGCACAATGCAACCTTATCTCCTGGTGGCAAGACGATTCTGATCAAGCACGTCCTTTCCTCCATTTCGATTTATACCCTGGCCGCCTGCTCCCCCGTTAAAAGGTCCTCCACACCATAGAGACCCTCTTCTCCAACTTCTTCTGGGGTACTGCGATGGCAAGGATATGTATCATTGGGCCAGCTGGGACTCTATGGCTAGACCCACTTCCGAGGGAGGTCTAAGGTTCTGCAAGTTGGCTCACATTGTTGATGCATGCTCGATGAAGATGTGGTGGAAGCTCCGAGTTAATCAATCCATTGGTCTCGCTTCATGAAAGCCAGGTATGTAACGCCCCAGTCCCAAGTACGTGGAACTAGGCATACGAAACATGCCAGCAGTACCTCTCCAACAGTCATATATTATAATAGACTCATTAGGAAGTACTTAAGCTGTAAATATCTAAGTAATGACCACAGGTACAATGCTAATCTCATCCACACAATATATTCAAATATCAAGAGTGCCAAAATAGGATAAATAAGGTAGTCTGAATAACATGAAAAAGAGCTATCCAGCAGATAAGAACTAGAGAATGTCTCGGGCATATCCCGGCAATAAACAAAAGGAAATAAATAGAAAGTCTCAACACAAATCTGCTAAGAATAATCATCCAAAGATGGATGAACTACATACTCAAGCAAAGTCCTCTGGTACAACCTCGTCCTCCTGTGTAGGTACGTCTCCTGCAACAGCACCTGATCCGTACACCTCAGTATATGCCTCCTCAGATACACCTGGTAGAGATGACCAGGTCCTCATGGGACATAACAAGGTACAAAATAAAGCATGCCATGTAATGGTAAATGAAAGTACTCAGGATAACTACTCAAGGGTATCTATATAAACCAATCTAAGTGTAATGCAAGTGAGAACAAGCTCTGTACATCGGACTACTACGCCATAGGCACCGTGTCGGGGGGCCTCAGGCGTTCGAGTAAACACTGAAGCTCTGCTACAGAGACCACAGTATACGAGTATGGGTAACAGTCATATCCCGGCTATAGAGACAATGACTAAACGTGTATCAATCAGGTAGCCCGATGCATCAGTCTTTGTTCTTCCCACCCCATGTACTAGTCTACCATGTCATGTCAAGTAACACTAACCATATCGAGAAAATATTCCTGTAACCTATAATAGAGTCAAAAAACATGAATTATCATGTAAGCAACTCCGTAAAATGAGGTGTCAGTGTCCTGAGTCCTTTCATGTCAAAGGACATGATCATACATGTACGAAATGCCTAACATCATAACCCAATACCCGCGTACGGATATCGACACCTGAGTTTGATCGGACATGGAATATTGACAAGATTCTATGTAAGTAGTAACTATTTATCAAACTAAATAAGAAACAAGAATTGCAACTATAGTAAAGTACATCAATTACGTATCAATGGCAAGGTACACTTGCCTGGGTCCTGAGCAGTGGTTTGGTGATAATCAGATATAGTTCTAGGAAGTGCGTAAGCGCCTGCTGTAAAAAAATATCAAAAAATGATTCCAGAATAAGAGAACAACTACAAATGGATATTCACATGTCCGAGTCTGGACACACGACAAATTGGTAATTTTAAGTTGACACGGTGTCCAAAGGTGGGCCGCGTCGTACCGATCAACGTGTCAGTATCAAATATTTTAGAATTTTATAAACTTAGTGTCTGCAAATATAGTTTGACTCCACGAACCCAACGGTACTTTTAGAATTGGATTCTGACCCCCGTTGACAAAATCGTCCGTTGAGTCAGACCGTAGGCCCACAAAACGGTGTTCCGGTCAACGTTCTCAGATTCGCATCAAACTTGGACCACTTGACCAACGTCACGTGACGAGTCTGATGGCGCAAGTTTCGTGTAAATCTGACAAGTGAGCGCAATATAGTCAATTTAAATAGAAATAGATCGATACAAAATTGGTTATTATGGTAAGGAGTGCTTTATTAATTAAGTAGGGTGACAATATCATGTGACAATTTGCTGAAGTATCCATTGCTCTGTTGTTGTACAAAGCTTTGCTAAAAGATTCTATGTTACTATATTTACACGTTAAAATTACATATTTTATTTTATGTATTTATAAATATATTTAGCAAGAAAAAGGAATCTTCTAAACTAATTAGCATGAAAGTGTCTTGATCACATTGCATACTAAGCGGTTATATATAAAACCTATATGTTGCATGCTAACTTCTCATGGAAGTAGAAAAAAATATTTTATATAAAGTAATTTCATAAACTACAGTGGTCTTAAATACACTGTTTGTATATACTCATTATATTCCTTTTGTATAACTCTGTTTGTGCATGATATGAAATTTTAAATGTTTGTTGTTTCCTGTAACCACTTCATGATTCTCCTTATCACCCATAGTCATCAACAAAGCTCCTGGTTCATATGCTAAGGACAATAATAGATAACAGGGTCCTGGTATGTTACCTAAAGAGAGAGGAAAACTCCTCTAATGTGCTAGAGTAGATAATAGAGAGCTGGATCCGAGAGCCGGAAATGAGTCGACTTCTAGTCGAGAAGTTGTCGGTGTGAGAGGTTGTCGTGGTTGCAGGAGTTGTTGGCGTCCCAGACAGCGGATCGACGCACCGCGGTGAGTCGAACTCAGCAAGGCGGCAGCTCCGGTCGGTGCATGTTTTTTTTTTAGGAGTGGGATGAAAATAATGGGAAAGGCAGCATTTATTTATAAGCATGAGGAGGAAGGTTACAAAGGTGATGAATGGGAAATAAGAAGTCGTCAGTTTGGGTGTTACTGGGAGGGGAATAGATCGGTCGGCCGTTCCCATTTGAGCAACTGTTGCTACTCACTTCATTTATGTGTACATATGCTCTTTCCTTTTGCATTCAAAGGGAATCAAAGTCATGGTGGGGCCCATTTAATATTGCTGTTGTGCTCTTCAATTCTATTCCATAGGAGAACAAGGTGGACCCGGGTGTTAATGCATGGGAGTGAGCATCGCTATGGGTGCTAAAGGTTCAGTAAACTAGTTGGTTATGTTGTATTTTTTTTCTATTATTAAATACTATCTCTAAGAGTTATCTTTAGGATTTTAGTTTACTTAAAGGATTTGTTCAACTAGGAATTGGTTTAAAAGAATTTTTAATTAGATAATTCACATTAGAGAAGAAAAAAAAGAATCTAGGAACAACTAGAAATATATTTATTTATTTAAAAAAATTAGTTTTAACCCAAAATATCAATAAATAAAATTTGAAAATTATCTAAATGCCCTTAGTTGAAAATAAGGGGATTTACAAGGTATTACAAGAATTCTCATCCTGCAGTCGCCACCTCCAACAGTAGATCCTCTGCTTCTTGCCGTCGCATCTTCAACGGTCGGCGGCTCGTAGAACCCCTTATTCATCTTGTAACGTCCCAGTCCCAAAATACTTGGGACTAGAATCGTAGATATGCCACCTGTCTACATACGAAGTATAGTCCAATATATGGATATCTCGTATGTACACATAAGCTGTAAAATGTAGTAACCATGAAGCTAATCTCATCCACAATAATTATATTATAAAATCGACTTTATAATATCATTTGTACAAAACGTTGGGTGGAGACATATCCACTACTAACAAATTTAAATAAGAAAAATATACAAAGGAAGAATTTGTCGAGAAAGGCAAGCGACGAGTCCAAGAGTAGTCATTGCAAAGGATGGAAGTAAACCATGGCCTTGACTAGAGCACCTGTGAAAATCACAAAACTCACATGGAGAAATCACCAGGTCCTCAGAGGGACGCAACAAGATACAGGAAGAGCATGCCATTATAACTGCAAATATAAATACTATAAAACTACAATACAACTAGGTCCCTAACCGTCTATGTGATATGCACTTTGAGGACAACGTTCTACGCAGGGGCTGTAGGATCAGCAGAGTAAATAAAGAGTGGCAGTAAGTAGCGCTCATCCGAGTCACTATCGACCATAGGGCAGTAAGTAGCGCTCATCTGAGTCGCTATCGGCCCCGGGGCAGTAAATAGCGCTCATCCGAGTCGCTATCGGCCCAAAATGTATGTAAAAATAAATGTAGCCCCTACGCTAATAGCTGTCATCTCCCTCCAATGATACTATACATGCATCGTAACTACGACACACCAATACGTGTCACTTCCACAACACTGTTTCATACCTAATAACTGTCAAGTCTTCTAACATGCATCTATTGACAGTTATTCCTACGCATGCGCACGGGAGATCAGCCAACATGCAAGTGACCTCTATATGTACTCTCAACTCACATACATCTCATGATACAATCGTGATAAGTTAATAAGATGGATTACATTGACGGTAGTCTCTTAACTCTAGGCCCATATACAAGAGAAAAAATAAATAACTAAAATAAAGTACAGAAATTATACAATAACTGAATAATAAGATGCAACTAGATGTAAGCAGTAAAGATGGCAAGGTATCTTGCTTGAGGTTTGTGCGAGATGTAGCAAACTCCAACGGTCAGAATCGTCAGCACGAAAGTCAAAATCTATAGACAGCTCCGGATGCTGAAACAAACATCACAAACATGTTTGGTATAAAAGATATATTTAGGAAACACATGTCCAAAAGTCCAATTCTAGAACAGGGGCAAAATCGTAATTTCGGATCAAAACGATGTCCGTCGTTGGACCC
This sequence comes from Iris pallida, assembly GCA_029216955.1. Taxonomy (NCBI): domain Eukaryota; kingdom Viridiplantae; phylum Streptophyta; class Magnoliopsida; order Asparagales; family Iridaceae; genus Iris; species Iris pallida. The sequence goes on along the minus strand of JANAVB010041618.1, from coordinate 2,139,973 downwards.
ATTTTGCACCGAAATGCGTGCTAGAACCTACGATCTCTAAATTCGTCAAACTACATGTCTATAGGTTCGGTTTGAGGCGACGAACCCAACCGTATGTCCAAATTGGATTTCGACAGGCCGTGCAAAATTTCACCCGTTGGAGCGGGTCACAGGCCCGCCAATTAGGCGTTCCGGTCGACCTTCTCAGAATTGGACCAATCTTGGCACGCAGGAGCAGAAAAATGATACGGTCCTGTTGGCATAAGTTTTGTCTCAATTTGGCGAACATGCACAAAGTAATTAAAGAATTTACAAACAGGCCAATATGGTAAATTTTGACGGATACGCATCAAATTCGTCGAGCACACGCAACTAATTTAAATTCCATCAATGCCCACCCGTCCGCGAAGTCGATATGCACCTTTTGATGCGTTCGGTTCATGACCACATCGCCCGGTTTGTCGGGACGTACGTCGTATCGGAAGCTTTTTCTAAAATTGTTAGTTTTAAAAACTACTTTTACCCAAACTTTGAAATTGAATAACTTTACATATCGTGAACGAAAAAATAAATCTACAAGAAAGGTTTTGATCACCTACAAGTTGTTTATAAATCTGTTCAAACAAATTTTGAGATTTTTTAATATTCTGGTCGAGATTCGACCTCAAACATGGGTAGTCGGGACAGTTTCTATACTCCAAATAATTGAGTTTCTCGGTTTTGGAACTAGTTTTGCATCGCGCACAAGGCGAAATAAAATAAAATATTTGAAGGGAAACGAACTTGGTTAGGTTGGTAGCATACCACCGAAGATGGTTCGAAAATCGGGTGAGAGTGGAGATCGCGGTTGCTACTCGAAGTTGCTTCGTTGCTTCTACTATATGTTGTTGACGTTTGCTGCGATGTTGTCGCTGCTTGCGGTTGCCCAACGCGACCGTGCAGCGGTGGCCGACGGCCAGGCGCAGTGGTGCACGTGGGAAGGGCGCCTGCTCTGGCAACGACGTAGGGGTCGGCGCGTTTAGGGTTTAGGGTTCGTTTGAGGCCTTCGATCGATCTCGATCTCTCTCCCTTTCTTATTATAATAATAAGGGGTCGGTTTACTGTTGCGTGGGGGGAAAGGTTATGCTCGGGCTCAAGCTCGAGCTGGCCTGACGTTGGGAGTGTTTGTTTTGATATGTTTTCTTTTTTTCTTTTTTTCTTTTTTTCTTTTTTTTTTCTTTTTTTCTTTTTTTTTACTATATATAGAATCCGTATATATTCCTATATACAAGTATCATAGTATATACATTTATGACTTAAAAAGATTTATAGAAAATTCTGAAAAATTCTAAATTGTGATTCTATAACAATATAAAAATTGTCAAAATCAAGCCATGTACAAAAATATTGCTATCCATAATATTTTTATTTTAAAATCTAAAATACATATACTTATATCTATAGTATACATGTATATATATAAACCATACATACAAGAATAAATCCTAAAAATTTATTAACTCAATATTTACCATATACAATATTTTAGTATCCAATGTTGAAAGAAAGATACTTGGAAATTAAATTATTGCAAATTTTCTTATATTTACATAAGGAAAAATTGTATAGCTACTTATTAACCTATTAAATAAATATAAAAATGTCATAATTATTAAAACAAAATATAATTAAAAAAACTTAAAAAATATAGAGGGTTTACATCATACCCAACTTATATAAATTTTGTCCTCGAATTAAAAATAATCTTAACATTAAAGAATAATGGGATTAATTACGAAGGTTGAGTAGGTCCGTCAATAGTAACTCGGTGCTGGAGGACGTGGTTATCACGTAATCCAAATTGACGTCATATTCCACAAGATGGAGTATTCTTCCTTCAAGACTCTACCCAACTTACAGAAATTGGTAACCCGTGAAATTTGTCGTTACAAGACTTCGGAGAAGGACAATTTGTAAGGAGAGACACGAGAATATCTGGCACTTCCAACCGCAGTCACGGTTACTAAACAAAACCTAGATATTGCCATAACGTTCTTTGTCTATAACTTTTATAGGAGGATTATTATAATCTAACACCATTCTTATCGGTCATGCCTTCAACAAGATTGGTAGGAATCTTTTGTTCGAATACAACTAGAATGTTTCAGTTCAGAGGAACCTTCAGTCTTCGCCTATCATGGGTAACTAAAGAAGGGGTTGAAGAACTTAGGGGGATAAGAATTTATGAGCCAAGAGGTGAGAGTCTATAATAAGTAAAGAACCTTGCTATAGAATATGATTAGGTAAGTGTTTGGAATCCTGAAGTCATAAGGGCTAGGGTATGCGGATTGGAGGCTTGTGCTTACTAATTCAATGAAACCCTATGCTTCTTAGAGACTTGCAATCCATAAACTTTTGAAAATTTTCATTCTCGAAACTAAGCAAAGACACGATACTATGATAGAATGGAATTTGAAGAATCACGATCGTGATCCTTGTACCTTGATTGTTGTCGTACTATAAATTAGAAACAATCTACCATACGAAGAGAGGTCATGTATGGAACTTGTGACGTGATATGGAGCAATTTGGAAGAAGTAGTTGTATATTTCATCCTTCATTCCCAAATTTGTGAGCTCTAATAATGACACACGAACCAAGGGTAACAGGTTTAACCCTGTTTATGGCCTATGCAAGATTATAGTCGAGGGCAACGACTTATGTACCCATCAAGAATTACCTTGGATGGCTAAATCCCTAATTTCCTACTCATATCATGCTTACTCGTTTACCGCTACAAGACTACTAATGGCATCAAGGGTAGAACCTTGCAATATTACTGCTAACTAGTAAGTCCAAGTATCTTTCTAGGAAATGATGGATAAACTAGATTAAGCAGGACAACTAAACTATTAAGGGTGTTGCTCTGCTATCAACTAGTGTATTAACAATAAATAACGTACAAAGACAATGCTCTATGTGATTCCTCTGGTCATAACCATGGGATCTATAAGAAGCCTAGGTAATACTTATTTAACATTTGTCCATATATTGACCATGTTTCATCATGCACTACCAGAATAAGTCGTTTTAGCGACGCCTAAAGACGTCGCTAAAACGACAATATTCGTCGCTAAACTTATTTAGCGACGAAATTACCGACGTTTCTGGCTGGTCGCGGAAATATTAGTCGCTGATCTTCTAAACGTCGCCAAACGTCGCAATTACCGACGTTTGCCGACGTATTTATACGTCGGTATAATGCCGACGTCTACCGTCGTGTCGTCGGTGGCTTCGCGACATAATATATCGTGTCGCTACGCGTCGGTAAATTTACCGACGAATTACCGTCGAGTCGTCGGTGGTTTAGTGACATGTTCAAAGTCGCTAAACGTCGGTAAATCCTGAGAATTCCTGGGGATGATTACCGACGTGCACCGACGTTTACCGACGTCCTCCGATATATTGACGTCGCTAAACGTCGGTACCCTGGATAATATCGCTTATCTACCGACATTTACCGATGCAAAATTACGTCGGAGGACGTCGTTAAACGTCGGTAAACGTCGCTAAATCTGCAAAAAATAAAAATAAAATAAAATACAGAATGTCCATTTCTTCCTGCAGTTTAAAAAGCTAACCATTTCTTACTGTAGAATAGGATCCAAACAATCACAGAATGTCCATTTCTCACTGTACACAGGTTTCAGTCCCTATAACCAAGTCTACAACAATCACACAATGTCCAGTTCTCAAAATGTCCATTTCTCACTGTACACAGATTTCAGTCCCTATAAGCAAGTCTACAAAATATCACTTCACAATACGAAGCATTGTCGACTACTTTCCAACGATACTAATCCGAAATTGTATATAATAATCTAACATGGCCGATACCTATCGGATATGACCGATACCAAATCGATAAGGCCAATATGAATCCTAGCTATACGGCCGATACATATCGGATAGGACGATACCAATTCGCTAAGACCAATACCAACCGATACGGCCCATACCAAAATGATAGATCGATACTAATCCGATACGGTCAATACTTATAAGTACCTACGGTCCAGGAGGTTGATCCGCTAGTACATCCATGTACGATCAACGAAGTAACAATCTATTTTAATTTGGATGTAAAAATCTGTATCGTAAGACAAACTAAACATAATCAGTTCTATTTCACATGCTTAATTGCCAAGTATGGGAACGAATGGCTCAGAACACAACCCAAAATTCATTCTAGCATACATTAGTGTGAATCATCTATATTCTGTACATATGGTGTAGTATATGTTCAAGATGAACTCACATAATGTAATACTAAGACATCATCTACTACTATATAAGATATAGTGATAGGTTGTCATATTATCATTGCCGAGGGATGAGGGTCGATGGACAGTCAACTTTATCTACGAATACATAGTTTCTGCCTCGTCAGTCGAATGACTTAATTGCCAAGTATGGGAACGAATGGCTCAGAACATAACCCAAAATTCATTCTAGCATACATTAGTGTGAATCATCTATGTTCTGTACATATGGTGTAGTATATGTTCTTATCGTATCTAGTATCTGAAGAATGTAACAGAATCAAGATGAACTCACATAATGTAATACTAAGACATCATCTACTACTATATAAGATATAGTAATAGGTTGTCATATCATTATTGCCGAGGGATGAGGGTCGGAGGACAGTCAACTTTATCTACGGATACATAGTTTTTGTCTCGTCAATCGAATGGCTTAATTGCCAAGTATGGGAACGAATGGCTCAGAACACAATCCAAAATTCATTCTAGCATACATTAGTGTGAATCATCTATGTTCTGTACATATGGTGTAGTATATGTTCTTATCATATCTAGTATCTGAAGAATGTAACAGAATCAAGATGAACTCACATAATGTAATACTAAGACATCATCTACTACTATATAAGATATAGTGATAGGTTGTCGTATCATCATTATCGAGGGATGAGGGTCGGAGGACAAATACTGCTCGAGTGAGCCAAAGGCATGTAGCCACTTCCCTCCCTCCATTCACCCTCTCCCTCTCTCACACTATCAACGTCACAACTTTTCCACCTCAAGTTCTGATCAAGCATTTTCCTTCTTCTCTCCTCCACCATGGCTCTGAACCCATCTGCTCCTCCCAACTTCCCTTCTTCTTATTTGACTCTCTCAGCCATATATGATATCCACCTCAAGTGTAGAGTCGGGGGAGAAGAAGTGGGCAGGAAGAGGAGGGGGAAGCAGCACAGCCGGCGGCATGACCCGGAGGAATTACAGAGGTTTTCTTCAAATCCGTAGGAGAATTATAAGGATATATCTTTTCACAACATGTCACCTTGTCAAAGACCCTTAATGTGAATATCATGTTACCGCGGTGTTGGAAGACTAACATGTCATAATTTTCTAAGCCGTATGTTTGACATAATCCTTCCAACTCTTTCCTGCTATGTAGTAATGCAATTACTACATAGGAGGAAAGAGTTAGAAGGATTATGTCAAAACACACGGCTTAGAAAATTATGACATGTTAGTCTTTCGACACCGCGGTAACATGATATTCACATTAAGGGTCTTTGACAAGGTGACATGTGGTGAAAAGATATATCCTTATAGTTCTCCTACGGATTTGAAGAAAATATTTGTTCTTCCTCCGGGTCATGCCGCCGGCTGTGCTGCTTCCCCCTCCTCTTCCTGCCCACTTTTTCTCCCCCGACTCTACACTTGAGGTGGATATCATATGTGGCTGAGAGAGTCAAATAAGAAGAAAGGAAGTAGGGAGGAGCAGATAGGTCCAGAGCCATGGTGGAGGAGAGGAGAAGGAAGATGCTTGATCAGCATTATCTTCCGGATCGTCCTCATCAAGGCATAACGGGCTGCTCAGCGTGCCCAGCTTCTTCAACTTCTCGTTGGCTACAGAGTCGAAATGGGAACGGGTCCTCTTTGTCGGCCCGGAGCTCTGACTCGCACTCGTCGCCGCGCTATCGGTTTTCTCTCCTCCTCTGACGCGGGTCATAATTAAGAAAAGAAATTTCGTACCTCTTCTTCACATAAATATCATTGCCGCCTTGTACTCGAGCCTCCTCGTCTGTGACGCTATCCAACTTCTCGGTGCCTACATTGTCACTCGAATCTCCCCTTCGACTCGTATCGTCCTCTTCTTCGCCTGTCTTTTCGCTCACTGTCTTTCAATCATCTGCTATCACCGTCGACTCATTCGACTCCTTCTCCGAGTCTTCTTCCTCCTCCTCCTCCTCCTCCTCGGAGTCATCGCAGAAGGAGTCGAATGAGTCGGCGGTGATAGCAGATGATTGCAAGACATGGAGAGAAAAGACAGGCGAAGAAGAGGACGATACGAGTCGAAGGGGATATTCGAGTGACAATGTAGGCACCGAGAAGTTGGATAGCGTCACAGACGAGGAGGCTCGAGTACAAGGCGACAATGATGTTTATATGAAGAAGAGGTATGAAATTTCTTTTCTTATGACCCGCGTCAGAGGAGGAGAGAAAACCGGTAGCGCGGCGACGAGTGCGAGTCAGAGCTCCGGGCCGGCAAAGAGGACCCGTTCCTATTTTGACTCTGCAGCCAGCGAGAAGTTGAAGAAGCTAGGCATGCTGAGCAGTCCGTTATGCCTAGATAAGGATGATCCGGAAGACAATGCTGATGATTCTGTAGATCCGTGTATAAAAGAGGAAGAGTTTGGGAGTAGAGTGGACCTGGATGAAAATGAGAGATTGGAAGCTGGGTCAATATCGAAGAAGCAAAAGAGAGTCGAGGATTCTGATAGGTTGTCGTATCATCATTGCCGAGGGATGAGGGTCGGAGGACAGTCAACATAATCTACGGCAACATAGTTTCTGCCTTGCCAGTCGAATGGCTGCAGAGACTATGTTCTGATCACCATGTCGTACCGTAGATTAATGCAAATGGAGCTGGAGCTGGAGCCAAAATACAGAAACCAAAATACAAAATACAGAATCTAAAATATAAAATACAAAATACAAAATACATACAAAATACAGAAACCAAAATACAAAATACAAAATCCAATCCCTGGGTTCGCCGAAAATACAAAATACTGTGAGAACGGATGGCTTAGAACACAACCCAACCGGAGAGGATACTCTGAGAGATCCATCTGAGTAGGACGTATACTCTGAGAGATCACCTTTACAAGAATGATATCAGTAGTGGGATTGAGTGCTGGATGAGATATTATCAGAGTATATGTCCTACTCAGATGGGTCTCTCACCGTTACTATTTTTTCTGACAGCATGGTGGATGTGCTCCGTCAACAGATTCTTGCTCCGAGCCAAAAACTTTGTCCAGGAGCTCAAGTGGACATCCTTCGTGTAGAGCTCGAATGAGAGGTTCCTGACAGTATGGTGGTCTCCTTTATTAAAGTATCCGTGCTCGTCCCACAACCAATGTAGGACGAGCACGGATACTTTGACAAAGGAGACCACCATGCTGTCAGGAACCTCTCACTCGAGCTCTACACGAAGGATGTCCACTTGAGCTCTAGGGCAAAGTTTTGGCTCGGAGCAAGAATCTGTTGAGGGAGCACATCCACCATGCCGTCAAAAAAAAATAGTAACGATGAGAGACCCATCTGAGTAGGACGTATACTCTGATAATATCTCCTCCAGCACTCAATCCCACTACTGATATCATTCTTGTAAAGGTGATCTCTCAGAGTATACGTCCTACTCAGATGGATCTCTCAGAGTATCCTCTCTGGTTGGTTGTCGTATCATCTTTACCGAGGGATGAGAGTCGAAGGACAGTCAACTTTATCTACGGCTACATAGTTTCTGCCTCGTCAGTCGAATGGCTGCAGGGACTATGTCCTGATTACCATGTCGTACCGTAGATTAATGCAAATGGAGCTGGAGCCAAAATACAAAAACCAAAATACAGAATCTAAAATACAAAATACAGAAACCAAAATATAAAATACAGAATCCAATCCCTGGGTTCGCCGAAAATACAACACTGTGAGAACGGATGGCTCAGAACACAACCCAACCGGAGGGGATACTCTGAGAGATCCATCTGAGGAGGACGTATACTCTGAGAGATCACCTTTACAAGAATGATATCAGTAGTGGGATTGATTGCTGGAGGAGATATTATCAGAGTATACGTCCTACTCAGATGGATCTCTCACCATTACTATTTTTGTCTGACAGCATGGTGGATGTGGTCCGTCAACAGATTCTTGCTCCGAGCCAAAACTTTGTCCCGGAGCTCAAGTGGACATCCTTCGTGTAGAGCTCGAGTGAGAGGTTCCTAACAGCATGGTGGTCTCCTTTGTCAAAGTATCCGTGCTCGTCCCACAACCAATGTGGGATGAGCACGGATACTTTGACAAAGGAGACCACCATGCTGTCAGGAACCTCTCACTCGAGCTCTACACCAAGGATGTCCACTTGAGCTCCGGGGCAAAGTTTTGGCTCGGAGCAAGAATCTGTTGAGGGAGCACATCCACCATGCCGTCAGAAAAAAATATTAACGGTGAGAGACCCATCTGAGTAGGACGTATACTCTGATAATATCTCCTCCAACACTCAATCCCACTACTGATATAATTCTTGTAAAGGTGATCTCTCAGAGTATACGTCCTACTCAGATGGATCTCTCAGAGTATCCTCTCTGGTTGGTTGTCGTATCATCATTGCCGAGGGATGAGGGTCGGAGGACAGTCGACTTTATCTACGAATACATAGTTTCTGTCTCGCCAGTCGAATGGCTGCAGGGACTATGTCCTGATCACCATGTCGTAGTCCAATACAATCAGAGATTGACACAGTACTAATTCATATATGTAGTCCAATACAAATAGTCTAATACAAAAATAACCCAATACAAATAGTCCAATACAAATAAGTACTAGTAGCTAATGAGAACCACGCTGCTCACGCAAATGCTCAGTGATACGATCACGCAACCACCTCGAAAAAGCGAGATCTTTGGCGTGAGGAGAGATGTCGTCCCTTGCAAGTGTTGCACGAATAGAACTCCCGGTCTCACTAGCTACCGGTGCTGGATGAATAGAACTCCCGGTCTCACTAGCAATCGGTGCCACTTCCTCCTTAACTGTAGGAGGAGCCACCTCAGCATTCACTATTTCCCTCAAACGACGTGCCGCTCCTCGGTTCATGGGTACCATCTGGTAAGATCGATAGTCACAAATAATATAATTGTAACATAAACAAACTAAAGGAACCATCATGTAATTTGAGTACATTTTGAAAGCAGAGGGATGAGGGTCGGATGACAGTCAACTTTATCTACGACTACATAGTTTCTGCCTCGCCAGTCGAATGGCTGCAAGGACTATGTCCTGATCACCATGTCGTACCGTAGATTAATGCAAATGGAGCTGGAGCTGGAGCCAAAATACAGTTGGTACTAACCTCAATAGAACAAACACTCTCACAGCTAAAAATACTAACACATGCTCACGCCTTACTCTTGTGACACTCCCTTTCAAACACAAATACACACCTATATGTTCCCTTACACATGTTGCCATGTTACCTGTAAAAATAGGAAACCCTTGTTGTCTATAATAAGACACAATTCTACAAAGAGAACCATACTGTAGAACTCACACTTTAAGACAATAGATGAAGGAAGACTTGTATGGAGGATCGATAGGGTTGAGCGATGTCATTTTATTCTACAAAAAAAACCATACTGTAGAACTCATACTGTAGAACTCACACTTTAACACAATTCTACAAAGAGTTGTCATAGGGTGTTGAGCGATGTCATTTTATTCTTTTCTTCTTCTTCTTCTTGGGATTTTTGAGTATTGGATCTTGAGACATATATAGCTAGAACTTACGAAGAATGGAGTACCATACTTCAACAAATAGATGTTGACTAATTGGTTCATATACTTGTTATCTAAAATAAGTGTAGGAATGTTGCAAGGTGAAACAATGTATCAAACACTATATCGAAACCCAAACCCAATATGCAAATCCAAATTAATACAAAAATACACAAGTGTATGTAGGGGATTAAGTGTACAGAGGTGAAATACATATATATGCATGCTTGGGGGTGTCCACGTGTCCAACAAATGGACACAAAGTGTCCAAAACCTCACGAACACACTGTATCAGTGAACACGTGGTCGTAATATGTCTCCGTGTCCATTTTGGACACGAAAAACACCTCAATTACGGTTAGGGTTTACCTTCAGTCTCCTCGCAGTGGTGGAGGAGGAGGAGGAGGACAAGTTCGGTGGTAGAGAAGGAGGGGATTAAGTGTACAGAGGTGAAATACATATATATGCAAGCTTGGGGGTGTCCGCGTGTCCAACAAATGGACACAAAGTGTCTAAAACCTCACGAACACACTGTATCAGTGAACACATAGTCGTAATGTGTCTCCGTGTCCACTTTGGACACGAAAAACACCTCAATTAGGGTTAGGGTTTGTCACGACCCGCACCCGCTTTTCGGACGCGAGCTCGTGAGCAAGCCAGCTACGTATCGAGCGGACTCCAGCCCGACTCGAGTACGTATAAGCTGTCAAGGTCATGGTATCATATCTAATCTAAACTATATCTCAATCCATAATAAGAATATGAAACACGAATGAACAATTATGGGTCATGGTCTGCAGTCCATTAGCATATTGTCCGATTAGACTGGATGATATGAGTCTATAAAGTAAACAGAAAATATCATGGTAATGAATATAAAGCACGAAAAGATAATAAAGAATATCACAAGCAAATACCTGTATCATATATCGCAATCCTCTTCCATTCCGCTCTGCTAAACTAACTCCATACCATCGCTAAACCTGAAGAGATCATCAGGTCCTCAGAGGACTAGCAAGATACATAATATACAAGCCAACATGTAACAGTAAAAAGAAGTAAGAAACAATCAAGGATATCCAACGAGACAAATGAACCAAGACACAAGATCTAAACGCAAGGTTCCTAAGACACTAGCATGCCATACTAGAAATGGCTGGCTATAAACTGCAGTCAAGGCAAGTACTCACAATCTATAGTATCTCAATCGCAGTCACGGCAAGTACTCACAACCAAGACAGTAGCCAATCCTAGTATAAAATCCTATAGACCATAGTCAAGGTAAGTACTCATAATCTATAGAAGGTCAAAGTCAAGTCCGACTCAAGTCATGTCAAGTCAAGTCAAGTCAAGTTATAATCAAGTCGAGAAAATTGTGGTATGGGACTAGACGACCCTATCAAACAATACGTATGAGACTAACATAGTGTAACAGATAGAAATATCATGACAGGAAAGAACAAGAATGTACAGGCAACTAGAAACATGTAAAGTGAAACTATAACAGGAAAAATATACTAGACATGAAATAAAGCAATCACGAATGTAAGGAAAAGAACAGCAGCGAGATGGTGAACATGCATATAAATTATAATGTATAAGTTGGCAAGGTATACTTGCTTGGGGGTTGCACGAAAAACCAACAATATATCGCCAATCACAAATCAGAAAGTCCAAGTCATCACAACTGTCTCCGAAAACTAAAATAAACGTTACCAACATTCTCAGAATAGTCAATTTAGCTAGGATTGCCTGTCCATAAGTCCAATTCTGGACACAGGGGCAAAACGGTAATTTCGGGCAAAAACGATATCCGCCGTTGGACCCGTTTTGCACCGAAAAGCATGCCCGAGTCAATGGTCTGTAAAGTCGTCAAACTACATGTCTACGGATTCAATTTTCCGATACGAACCCAACTGTATGTCCAAAGTTGGATTCCGGCGGGCCGTGCACAAAATCGCCCGTTGAGTGGGACCGTGGGGCCCGCAAAACGACGTACGATTCAACTGTCTCAGAATTGGACCAAACTTGGAACACAGGACCAGAAAAATGATACGGTCCTGTTGGCGTAAGTTTCGTCTCGATCTGACGAACGTGCACGAAGTAATTGAGAAATTTACAAAGTGACCGATACGGTGAATTTCGACGGATACGGGTCAAATTCGTCGCGCACACACGACCAATTTGAATTCCGTCAAAGCCCACACGACCGCGAAGCCGTTATGCACCTTTCGATGCCTTCGGTTCTCGACCACGTCGTCCGGTTTGGCGGGACGCACGTCGTATCGGACAATTTTCTAGTTTTTCTATTAATTAAAAACATATTTTTCGGAAACTTTGGTTTTGAAAATAACTGCATACGGTGCATAAAAATTGTATTGTACAAGTAATTGGTTAATCCCCCTGGTATAATTTAGGTTACATAAGAGTTGATATATTATATAATGACAAGAAATAACTATCTATAGTCTGTTATCCCCTAATATATAAAAATGGCTAAATTGCGATTTACTAAATAATAATGGGTCAAAGTGGAAATTACCTTAATTATGGCCGCATGCTAGTGTGGACAATTTAAAGAAGTGGCTTGCTACTTCTTTACTACTCATTAGCTATTCTTTTTCCAACTTCTTCTTCATTATAAATTTCGGTGGCCCCACCCAATTGCTTTACTCATTCTCTAAGAAGAGTAAACCGCAGACAACCATCTCTCTCATATTCTTTCATTATGTCTTTATTCTTCTTATTAATTCCTTCTTTCCTTATGCAACCGAAACAGCAAGGCTTCAAGAGAGAGCGGACGAGACACATGGCTCCAGTAGACACGTGTCTCCGGTAGTTGCATCGATCAATTGGTGCACGCATCGCTCTTCCAATCGGTAGGATGGCACGGGTAGATCGCTTTACTTGGTGAAGCGGTCATCTCCTACGCGCAGAGGCTAGGCCATTCGGCTAAGGTTCGCATAAGAGTAGACAGCAGCGAATGGTTGGTCCGGTGGGTTAGTCTAGGTTGTCAAGAATGATGTCGCAATCGTGGTCGATGACAAACTGGTGGCGGCTCGACGCATCCCGCACTACGTAGAAATCTCGACAAGCTTTCCGGTCGGTCGAGACGTGTAGTGGCAGCTATAGAAGCATAGAATTTCAGGACCAGAAATCCTATACGCCAGACACTTCATGCGCCAGAGCTCGGACAGAGTACTTCACAACAAAAACAACAAATATGGACATTGAAAGAGGACTTTTTATTACATATAAAAGTCTATTACATGTCTAGAAAAGATTGTACAAAGGAGAATTTCTACAAAAAAAAGATCCTAAGTCTACAGCCAGCAGCCACCATGCGCCCTCAAATAGGCGCAGCAATCACCATGCGCCCCCAGTTAGTTGCATCCCACCATGTGCCCTCAGCAGGGCGCATCCTTTTCAGCAGCTCAGTTATGTGCATCCTCAGTTATGTGCATCCCTTCGGCAGCTCAGTTATGTGCATCCCTTCAGCAGCCCAGTTATGTGCCGCTCTTCCAGCCAGGCTCACCGTCGTCTAAATGCTTCGACTAATGAAGCATTTATTGAGCAGAACGAGGGTGGCAATCAACCCTCTAGCTGGAGGAAGAGCTCCCCAAACCGAGAAAGAGAAGAGCACCGCAAGCCGACCTGTGGCCAGGGGAGGCTTCGAAAGAGCCTCCAAAGGCGAAGGAAGACCGTGATCGAAACTGCGGCTAAAGGAGCAGCTTTCAACACAACCAGAATGGGCAACACCCATTTTGAAGGAAGAAAGAGCCCCCAAAGCCGCAGCACCGCAATTCTGATCTGCGGCTCTTCCCACATGACGGAGACGAGGCTCGTGCATCCCTATCTTTGGATACAACAGGCACCTTTCGCCTGCCTCGGAAGCCCTCGACTCCGACTTTTGGATGTAACAGTCACCTTCAAGTGCATCAATGAAGACATTGCATCGCATCTTCACCCTCGGGAGCATCTCATCAACATAATGCATCCGAGTAAACGAATTCATGTCGGAAGAACGTGAGAGAACGAGTATGCCACTATTTATAGGCTGGGCAAACCAAACCCATGCGCCAAGTGGATGGCTCTCCGAATTCCATGCTATGAATTTGCATTAAATGGATGAACCGGACGCTTCGAATTCAGCTAAGTCAAAACAGCTATTTAAAGCACTCGAGATCGTAACAGTCGTACCATTAAAGACGTATCACGAAGCAGATGCGCCGGCCAGACCGCGCATCACACAGACGCGCCCTTCAACATCAAGCGCATCACACAAACATGCCCTTCAGTACCAAGCCTCACAGGGATGCGCCCTCCATGCATCCCCATACGCCTAGTGGAATGCCAACCGACGCGCCCACTCAGCTGTCCATCGAATGTCAAAAATATTAAATGCAGAACTGACTGAGTTGGTAGCACACCTCCCGAAGTCTGAACAGTTCAGAAGATGAAGCGTCGCCAACGTCAGCATCATCATTACTTTCCTCAGACGGCTACTGCCACGTGGCCACCCAATTATCTCGCATGCGCCTCAGCAGCCATGCGCTTAAATCTGCATGCGCCTCAAAAGCCATGTGCCTCAGACTTTTTACTGATCCCTAAAGACAGAAGGAAAGTCACCATTAAAGCTCTACATGCGCCTCAAAAGCCATGCACCCCAGACTTCTCTCTGATCCCGAAAGACAGGAGTTAAGTCATTACTGAAGCCTCGCATGCGCCTCAAAAGCCATACGCCTCGAATAGTTCGTTACTCCTAAAGGTTACGAGCCAAAGTCTCCTCATGCGCCCAATCCTAGGCGCATCCTACCAGATCATTCCCTACCAAATCAGAGATCTCTGAGCCATGGGTCGATGATATGTGTCCTTTGACTCAACTCATCCAAGATCTCAGCAACAGAAAGATCTTCTCCTCTGCTACGTGCCGGCCCACAACAGCAGCATGAAGAATTTAACCCCTCGATCAGGGCACATCGTTCATACGCCTCCATCAGCAATCACCATGCGGCGTCCCCACGACTAGGCGCATCCTACATATGTGCACATGAGCAGCCAGCCTGCAGACTATATAAATAGAGGGATCATTTCCTTCTTCCTACCTACACACAGGAACAGAAAAAATGAACAAACACATCACCAGAGAGGCAGATACAGACACTCAACGTCTCCCTCCTCTCAGCAAGCTCCAGCACCTAGAGCAATCCAGACCTTCAGAGAATCGATAACTGTCGTCAGATCATCAACGAAGTCAACGTATTACCACTGACTCCATCGGCACAAGGGACCCAGATAAACAAAAGTGTACTCCTAGGACTACATCTAAGTCCTATATTGTAACAATGTTCTGTTTGTATTAAAATTTGCAATAAAAGAATTTTAATGGCAAACAAGCTGGCGACTCTGCTGGGGACCTTTTTCTCCTCCACT
Organism: Iris pallida; assembly: GCA_029216955.1. Lineage (NCBI taxonomy): Eukaryota > Viridiplantae > Streptophyta > Magnoliopsida > Asparagales > Iridaceae > Iris > Iris pallida. The sequence goes on along the minus strand of JANAVB010041618.1, from coordinate 2,124,713 downwards.
GAGAAAGCTGTGTCACAATCCGATGATGTGAAGGTGGGCTCCTCCCACAAGTCGCTGGTCGTACGCCTCAATCAACAGGCGTATGAGGAGTTCATCTCTGAAGGCAGTACGAGTCCTTCGAAGTGGCTGCCGAAGCCGAAGAAGACCCGCCGAGTCTGGGTGCGCAAGGTCGACGCCTCGGGCACAACCACCGAAGGGGATGCGCCGATCCAGCCTTCCCTTCCTACTGACGTTCTCAGCAACCAAGATGCGCCCACTGGTGCAGCGTTTCTCTCGAGGAAACATGCGGCTGACCACATTCCCCAGCCATTTCCCTCTCAGGCGAGGAAGATGCATCGACAGAGCAGGGGCACAGCCAATGTCCCGTGCATCACCTCTGATGCGCCACAGAAGGTCTCTGTCTTTGACAGACTCACTCGCTGTAGTGGCGAGGAGAATTTGGATTCTGAGTACTATGCGCCCCAGCGGCCTGGTACGAAGAAGTCCAAGGCAGCACGGGCCATGCACCCCAAACGTGCTATGCCAGCAGCAAGCCAGAAGCATGCGCTCACAATCATGCATGCTGCTGATGGTAAGCTATATAAAGTTGACTCAGGTGCTTCTGCGCCAGAAACGAGCCGACCTTCAAAGTCCTTGTCTCACTTGGGCGCGTCTATTGCGTGCACAACTAAGTCGAGTAAGGCAAACCCAGTGGTCTTGAACTCCTGTGCCTCCTCTGGTTGTGCGCTTGAGGTCCGTTCAAGTCACTTCAAATGTTGTTCCTCCACTACTGATTAGGATGCCTGTTTGGTGTTAGATCAGGGGACGCAGCATTCACCTGACCACCCCGGCGCTTGGCCTTGCCATGCGCCTGAAGGGGGTGTGAAGGTGGCACTCTCCTCCAATGATTTGCGCAACGTGATCACTCACAAGCACCGATCAGGAGAGACGACCGACAAGTATGATACGCCCCTCACAGGGCATAATTGTGCTGTGGTCACTATCAACTGTTGTTGCAAGACGGTAGTCCCGCCAAGGCAGTCAGTGTTCCAACGGCTGCAATCATCGATACCCCTCCGACGTCGCCTCGGGAAGAAGGTGTCAACAAAAGAAGAGCCAAGAGTTGCTTCATGCAACATGATCTCTAACTCCTCGTCAGTCCAATAGACGACTGGCAACTCCTCGTCCTCGTCCTCGTCCAAGAGCCAGCTGAGGAAAACCAAGGCGAATGTCTCGTCCTCCGGAGTGTTTCATGGCACTCGGGGGAGAAAGAAGATCTTGGAGGAAACTGGGGGTAGTCAGACCCTTGTCGAGCCTCCTTTCGAAGACGAAGCTGTCTTCCAAAGCACAGCTGAGACTGATCTTCTCGAAATCAACCTGGCGGACATGGCCGAGGGTCATCTAGCCTCTGTCCTTCAAGATAAGGGTGTCCCCCAAAACACAGCCGGGGGTAGTCTAGCCCCCACGAATCTGAGTCTCGGCGACGAAGAAGTCCTTCAAGACGGAACCAAGGGTAATCAAGCCCTTACAGATGCTCCCGTCGATAATATTCTCCAGAACATAGCCGGGGGTGGCCAGGACGAAGCTCCAGGAGAGGCAACTCCCCTACAAGGGAGTGAAGCCGAGAGCGAAGCATTAACCGATCCATCCACTTCCAGCCGCGTCATGACAGTATACATGGCTAGGGGTGATTCCGAGTCTGATGCGCCGCCACCAGACCTCGTCCAGCGTATGGACACCTTAGAGGGAGGACTCAAAACCCTCTCTGCTTCCATGTAAACACTGACTCAAGCAGTGTTTGAGATACAGTCAGTTTTGGCCAAGACGCCTTCTACCGATCCTGACCCAGGGGCCAATGGAGAATCAAGTGTACCCCTTCAACGAGTATCCTTGGATACGGATCGCCGAGAAGCACCTCGGACATCGGAGCCCTCAAATGCTCAATTGCAGGTGGTACCACCTTCCCCGACTCCCAGCTCCACGAAAGACGTGGTCGAGATGATCAGGGACTTGCGCGAGCGCTTTGAGTCCAAGATGAGACAAGAGGAGCGCCAAAAGATGGGGATTTCCCAACCTTATCCCCTCGAGTAGAACAAAGTGGTTTATCCTCCTAAGTATAAACCACAAACACTGACGCCATACGACGGGAAGGACTCTCCTTGTCGCTATCTGACGTACTTCCAGTCTCAGACGGGACATCTTCCGAAGGAGGATGCGCTACTTACCAGCATATTTGTCGGAGTACTGAAGGGAGTAGCGTACGACTGGTACTACAGCCTCCCCGACAATTCCATATCCTCTTTCGATGACCTGACGTGCCTTTTTCTCGACCATTTCTACGACGGTAGAAAGGACATGACAATGGCGTCCCTTATAGAGATACGCCAGAAGGAGAAGGAAACGGTTCGAGTGTTCATCGAACGTTTCCAACAGGCCTGCTTCAGACTGCCCCTGGGCATGCCAGAACATGTGCTCCTCTCCTCCTGCAGCATGAACATGCTGTCTGCAGTCAAACTCTGGCTCAACTCTACTCCTCCTCCCGACTGGAGCTCCTTGATCATTGAAGCAGAAGCTGCAGAAAAGAATGCGGCCAATGCTCGTCTTCTCGAAGTCAGTTTCCCTGTCTTTGAGGACAAGGGGAAACGGCCTGCAGCTAACAACGTCGGACGAGACACGAAGGGAAAACAGGCATTGACTGTCAATGCCTCAAAAGGTGCGTCAGCACCTACTCAGAAGCCTCCACCTGCACCAAGGCCAAAGGAGGTTTATTCGTTCAACGACGAAGACACCCTGCAACTCTTTGAGATACTGAAGCAGGGTGACAAGATCAAGCTGCCAGACCCAAAGCGTCCCGACGAGGTTGGGAAAGTGGACAACCCGAGGTATTGTCACTACCATCAGTTTGTCGAACACCCAACCAAGGACTGCTATGTCCTCAAGAATTACATCCAGTGCATGATCAATGCGGATGTAATCTCCGTCGACTACGAGGAGAAGACGGTGTCAGCCAACGTGGAGTCACTCCAGTTTGGCACCCTGCCACCGACTATAACACAAGATGGCGTCGTCCCCATCCCTAAGGCGACAATGGAGGTGGTTAACATACCACCTACTCGTGACAACGTGAGTGGACTTATCCCACTCACCATATCTCGGGGAGAGATCCTCTGGGTTCACCCTGATCTCGTCTCCGAGGTGACTCAACCGGAGGTACGCCCTACCTCCAAATCTAAAGGCAGGAAGATCAAGTCTTGCCACATGGTATCTTCTTCAGCAGAAGATGCACTTCCTGTACAGACGCGTTCACAACAGAACATCCAACCCGACGAAGCTGCCATCGAGGTGGTGCCTCCTTGTACGTCCCTGCTGTCCAGGAGGAGGGCCCGTCTAATCCCCCAGCAGCCAATACACAAAAGCAGATAGAGGCCCGCTTCGATAGGCCTCTACGAAAGGAGAATACTTTGGGGTTAGCCAAGCCCCACAACTTCGACATATTGGCACAACTGGCCAGTACTCCCGCCCGCCTATCTCTGTTTGAGCTCCTCCGTCTTTCCAAAGACTCCCGAGAAGCTCTCTGTGAAGCTCTGAAGGATGCTGAATCCTTTCTCAGTCAGGTCAAGCAGCCTGAAGATCTCCCGACTGTATGCATGCACTGCCACTGTGCGGATGAGGTTATCCCCAATATAACCTTCACCCAACAGGACATGCTGCTTAAGCACAACCGACACAACAGGCCGCTGTATTATACAGGGTATATCGGTTCAGTCAAGGTGAAGCAGATTCAGATCGATCCGGGGTCTTCCCTCAGCATCATCCCGAAGATGCTGCTCTCAATACTGGGGATCCCAATGTATCGATTAGCGCCTTCCAATACAACTATCAGTGGCTTCAACGCCAGCAAAAGCGAGCTGCTAGGCAAAATACGACTAAAGTGCCATATCGATAACCTCAGAACCGAGGTCACTTGTTATGTCGTGGACGTCGAAGTCAACTACAACCTGCTGTTGGGTCGCCCATGACTATACGAGTACATGGTGGTGCCATCCACGCTCCACCAATGTATGAAGTACGTGTCCACCAACAACGTCATCCGGACGGAGTTCGCGGACATCGATCCTTTCAAAGGGATCGAGGCCTACTTCACGGATTCTGACTTGTACAAGTCACCTGACGAGGAGGAAGCCAATGATGCTGATGACGAAGCAGAGATGGCAGCAGAGACGGACATGGAGCCTGAGGTCACTCCCGACGCTCCTTTGAAGATCCGATTCAAAGGCAAACCGCCTCAGAAGTTGCCTCCCATGAGCATTAAGCTGCTCGGGAAGGCACCAGCTATTCCTGAAGCTCCCCTGAAGATACGGCTCAAGGGAAAGCTGCCTCAAACATCGACGCCCCTTGTGGCAAAACTACAGGGGAAGGCGCCAATCACCGGAGGCATAATGGAGGCACCTCTAAAGGTGCGTCTTAAAGGCAAGCCGCCGCCATCCAAGCTGCCAGAAAAGGCCCGCATAGTCCTCTCGGACTCCAAGACCAATGCTGTGGTGGACTCTCCCAATCCTACTCCAGTACTCACAGATGAAGAGCTAGGGGAATATATCTCTGCTGATGTAGATGCCCCCTCTCTGGACAATGTAATCCTGCGGGATAAAATCTCGTATTTCATCAATAATAGAGTGTCTTTTAATTATTCTAGTCTTCCACATTGGAATACCATGTATACATTAGATAACGCTCTACGGTCGTTGCAAACACAAATAACGACCGCCCATCATGTAAATTGAGTAGTCCCGTCCCAAGGGGCCTGTTACATAGTCCTGCCACGGAATCGAGACGAAGAATCCATCATCTTTGGTAAAGTCGACCGTCATCAAGACCTCCCGCCACTCGAGCCAGAACCAGATACCGACAGAATGCAAGTCTATCGGTACACGGACAAGGCAAAGTACCTCATCCAAAAGATGGGTTACAACCTAAAAAGCGACAAAGGCCTGAACTACGGCAAGGGTCAACGTCTCCCCCTCCGGCTTCTGACACCTAAAGGAAAGCCGCAGAACTACTACAATAAAACTTGACGGGGGGTAGGCTATGTCACGCCACCGTCAATGCCAGAGAGTTCAGACGCAGAAGAGGTAAAACATTCTCACTCGTCCGAAGCATCGACTTGGGATTCCGATACCAGCATCGGATCAGTCTTCAAGAAAGTGCTGTCAGCCAACATGACGTCAGCACAACCTCAAGAAGATGAAAGCCAAACGTCAGAATTCTTTGAAGAAGAACCTTGGGCTCAACGCCTGGAAGAACAGTGGGAGTCCCGTTTTGAACTACGTGAACCTCCCACCGAAGACGAGGTCGAGAAGATCGACCTTGGGGATGGATCTTCTTCCAAACCCATCTTCGTCAGCAAAAGCCTAAAAGAAGAAGACCGAAAATCTTTAATCCAACTAGCTAAAGAGTATGTCGACGTCTTCGCCTGGAGTTACGAAGATATGCCAGGGCTTGACCCCCAGATCGTGATGCATAGGCTGAACATCTTACCTGATGCCAAGCCTATCAAACAACAATGAAGACGCTTCCGTCCGGACATCATGAACGCCATCGATCAAGAGATGGACAAGCTCTTGACCAGCGGCTTCATCCGTGAAGAACAACACCTAGATTGGGTAGCCAATATCGTCCCCGTCACTAAGAAGAATGGGAAGATACGAGTTTGTATCGACTTCAGGGACCTCAACTCTTCCGGCCCGAAGGACGAGTTCCCGTTTCCAATCACCGACGTTATGATCGACAACACACGTGGCTTCGAGTATATGTCTTTCATGGACGGGTATTCGGGCTACACCCAGATCAAGATGTTCCCCGATGACGCAAAACACACATCATTCAGGACTCCGAAGGGTGTTTTCTGCTACACTGTGATGTTCTTCGGCTTGAAGAATACTGGTGCGACATACCAACGAGCTATTAGCACTATTTTCCGTCAACATCTTCGCAAAACAGTCGAATGCTATATTGACGACATCGCAGTCAAGAGCCATCTCAAAGGAGATCACCTGCAACACCTGAAGATAGTCTTCAATCTCATGTGGGCGCACCAGCTCAAGATGAACCCCGCTAAATCCTTTCTAGGGGTTTCTAGCGGAAAGTTTTTGGGCTTCATCATCATGGTGAAAGGCATTCATGTCGATCCTGAGAAGACCAAAGCCATCCTCGATATGGACCCTCCGAAGATCCTTCGAGAACTTCGAGGCCTACAGAGATGTCTGGCATATATCCGGAGGTTCATAGCAAACCTTTCTGGCAAATGTCAAACCTTCACTCAGCTCATGAAGAAGGGAGTCTCTTACGTCTGGACAGAAGAGTGCCAAAAGGCTTTCGACGACATCAAAGCTTATCTGACAAGCCCGCCAGTCCTGGGCAAACCATTCCTCCTCTACGTCTGTGCCATGGATCATTCCCTCGGTGCTCTGCTAGCTCATAACAGCGATACAGGCTATGAGCAAGCAATCTACTACCTCAGTCGAACTCTGATCGAGGCAGAACACCGGTACAACCCCGTTAAAAAAGAGTGCTTGGCGTTGGTGTTTGCCATTCAGAAGACTCGCCATTATGTCTCGGGCCAGACGATTCGTGTCATCTCTTGAGTCAATCCACTCAGAGTTCTCATGACGAAGCCAAGATCCTTGAATTCCCGGCTAGCTACGTGGGCGATCCTGCTAACACCATACAACATGGTGTTTATTCTACAAAAAGCCGTCAAGGGTCAGGCTCTGGCCGACTTTTTAGCGGCACACCCCATCCCGGAATCCTCCAGACTCTATGAAGACATCCCCGATGAGGTCCAAGAATCTAACGTCATCGAAAAAAGCTCCGTCTGGCGGTTGTTTTTTGATGGTGCTTCAAGAACAGGCCCTAAAGGCCAAATCATCGCTGGAGTAGGGGTGGTATTAGTCTTCCCCGATCAGCTGGTCATCCAGCGTGCTTACTCCCTTTCAAATCCATGTTCCAACAATGTTGTTGAGTACAACACGCTAATTATGGGACTCCAGCTGGCACAACAGCTGAGGGTGAATCATCTGGAAGCCTACGGCGACTCAAAACTCGTCGTAAACCAGATCAGAGGGCAATACGAAGTTCGCCATGAAGATCTGATCCCTTATCATGAAGTTGCATTGAACATCATTTCAACCTTCACTGAGTTCTTCATCGAACACGTACCTCGTCTACAAAATCTGAAGGCTGATGCCTTGGCTGGCCTCGCAGCCTCATTGGCAGCACCGCTCGGGACTCAACACTATGTCACAGTGGTGGGTCGAGACTTGGTCTGTCCTAAAAACAACCTGTGCTCACAAGTGGCCCATGCCATGTCAACCAGTACCGGTGTTAATGTCCGAGATTGGAGATTCCCGTTCATCGACTTCGCTATCTACGAAATTCTTCCAGAGGACCCGAAAGAAGCCGTCTCAGTCAGGAGATTCTCTCTTCGATTCTACTACGATACGGCTACTAAAATACTGTATCGACGCTCCTATGATGGACTTCTCCTTGATGTTTGTCCAACGAAGAAGCAGCCGAAGCCCTTCGAGAAGCTCACGATGGAACCTGCGGGGCCCATCAACCTGGCCCTAAGTTGCAGGACCGACTGCGACGCATGGGCTACTACTGGCCAACCATGGCCGTTGACGCTGTCGAATATTCTAAAAAGTGCCATGCGTGTCAGCTTCACGCAGACTTCATTCATACACCGTCAGAACCACTACATCCTACAGTCACCTTCTGGCCCTTCGAAGCTTGGGGCATGGACATTGTGGGACCAATCACCCCTCCTTCATCGAGAGGATATCGCTTCATCCTAGCCATCACTGACTACTTCTCCAAATGGGCAGAAGCAATTCCACTGGCAGAAGTAAAAAGCTCCAGGGTGATCAGCTTCATCAAAATACCACGTCATCTACCGTTTTGGAGTACCTCGAAGGATCATCCACGATAATGCTCCTCAGTTCATCAGCCATATTTTTAACAGATTCTGTGACAAAAATCGCATTCAAAACGTGGCATCAACCGCCTACAATCCGGCAGCAAACGGATTGGCCGAGGCGTTCAACAAGACTATCGTCAGGCTACTCAAAAAGGTTGTGTCATCCAACAAACGCGACTGGGACGAAAAGCTCGACGAATACCTTTGGGCCTACCGCACGACGGTACAGACACCGACAGGCAATACACCATTCTTCCTGGTCTACGGGAGCGAAACGGTACTACCTCTCGAGATCCAGATACCCTCTCTCCGCGTAGTGATCACAAACCAACTCACAGAAGAGGACAATCAACGTCGTCGTCTGCGGGAACTGGAGGCACTTGACGAAAAGCGTCTCCTAGCTTAACAACGCATCAAACTCTACCAAGCCCGTATATCACAGGCTTTCAACAAAAAGGTCAAGCAGAGGACTTTCCAAGTAGGCGACCTGGTTCTGGCAGTCAGGAGGCCGATGGTGTTGACTCACAAGACACCAGGAAAGTTCGAGCCCAAGTGGGAAGGACCTTTCATCATAGAGACGGTATACTCAAACGGTGCTTACCGCCTCGCCAAACCCAATGGGGACTTGTTCATGATGCCCATCAACGGCAAGTTCCTAAAGAAGTACTACTCTTGACATCTTTCAGACATGTGCTTCCACCAGGGGATCTGTGGACCCAATCATTAGGGCTCACAGACAATTCCCGTCTAACAAAATCATACGCTTCCTGAACCCAGCTGTTCCGTAGCATCCTCCAGTAGAAGGGCAACCACGTCCACATCACCTCTGAGTTATCCCCCTACACCCTATAAAGCGGAATCTTACATCCCATAAGACTATGCTACCCATCATGTTTACCACGTCCACATTACCTCTGAGTAAACATCCCGTACAGACAACCCCTGCGTTGTCGTACATTAATCGCAGAACTTCCACGTCCACATTACCTCTGAGTATTTTCGCGTGTCCTCTAGAATCATTCCTACCACGTCCATAACACCTCTGAGTGGGAAGATTCTATCATTTTGAATCCCATATTTGCCACGTCCATATTACCTCTGAGCAAACATGTTGGTTCTTTCAAACTTATTATCTGTACCTAAAAACTAAGGTGCACAAAAGATAATAGGTCCACACAAATCATCAAAGTTCATGACAACAAAAATGAACACATCACAGAAAATTGTGTACTTCTTTATTTTCTAAAAAGGGAGAGTAAAAGATTACACTATCCCCAGCAAAAGTTGCAAATACACAAAAAGAAGAGACTACAAGCCCTAAACATCCCCCGGATTGGCTGAAAGCTCTTCAATCCGACGCCTCAAGTCTGTCGCCCGAGTCTCCACAGTCGCCAAGACTCGACATTCAGCTTCTTGACGCATCGCTTCAATTGCCTCAGGAGAAGTATCATTTTTATGCTTCTCATCCAGCTGCTGCCGCTGCTGAGCCAAAGTAAGAGCCTGATGGATGAAAGCTGCCTCATCCTTCTTGAATGCTACGTGTTCAGCCTGGACACGTTCGGCGTCTAATAGAAGTCGGGCCCGTTGGTCCTCAAGGCGGCGGATCCGGGCATCAATCTCCGTAATACCAGTGTCCAACACAGCTCGTGCCTCTACCGTCTCCCGTGTAGACTGAGACAACCGCTCCACTGCAGCTTCAGTCTCAGCCACTTCACGTTTCCAGACACTGACCTGGTAAGAAGACTCAGTCTCGGCGATCAGCTTCTCCTTCTCCGCATCTATCAGGACAGAGAGGTCGTTTCGCTGGATGCGCTGCAGTTCGGAAAGCTGCTGGTCCAACTCAACCACTGAGGCTTCTAGAATATCGGCCATATGATCATGGCCCTGATAAAGACGGATCAGGTTGATATGAGGCATTGCCAGGGTTCTTGCCGTCACAAAACTCCCATTGGCGTCTATCACGACTGATACACCCCTTTGCAGCATTTTGTACACTGCCTCGATGATGAATTTCACATATTCATCTGTATCCGCCAGCACCTGCGGCGTCATAGCAGGAGTCGGAGGAGCAACTTTAGCAGACGGACCGCAAGAAGGCCCGCCTGCTTCAATCTGCGAGGCTGGACCCTCGGTACCGACAGGCTCTTCATCAACAGGGGCTTGACGACTAGCCCGAGGAGCCAAAAGAACAGAAAAAGCCGGGACAGGCATCGAGATAGTACTCCAAGTCGAACGAGCAACAGAGGGTTCCATCAAACCCTTACCCTTCCCAAACTCGGAAGAACCCCTGACGTCAGTAGCCACCTCATCAACCCCCAACGTGCTATCAGCAGCCAGTACCTCCCCTGGCAGAACGGGGAGATCAACACTTGCCTCCTGACTCGCCCCTGAAGTCAGGATCGCCAGACGAGTCTCCTCATCAAATCCCTCTACAGGGACAGGATCTATCGCTACCTCCTGATCGGTAGCCACCTCAGCTTCCGCTGCTGAGTCTGGGATAGGGCTCGGCAATGATGCAGCTGACCTTCCCTCATCATAACAAGGAGGGGAATCAAACCTCTCCTCTGTTCCAACCATATCTGTTGCTCCCGCAACAGACTCTTGCAACTCTGAAGCAATGTCATCTGAAGACGACGAACTCCACTCCACTTCATCATCACGAGGCCCTGTGTCCGCTAGACCCTCAGCGTCCAAGGCTTCCATGGCAGCTGGCACCATCCCGGAAGTTGTTGCAACCTCCGTATCTCTTTTAACAAAGTCTGGAGATACTAAAACCTCCGCAGGAACAACATCTTCCGGATTCTCCTCCATTGGAGACATTACCATAGGAGGAATGCGCTCGTCAGAAGAGCTTGCCACCTCCTTCGGTTTACTGACACCCGGTTTTGAAACACGGGTCTTCTTCTTCGGTGATCCCTACAAGAAGAAAAGCACAAGTCACCAAAATGACAAGATGAGCCAAAATTACGGAGGATACTTTACCTCAGCAAGAGCTGATTCCACTTACGTTACAGACGGCATTCCCGTAGCCTTTGGAGTCGTGGCTTTTGTCGGCCTTTTTGGTACAGACGAACCGGCTTCTGTGTCGGCCCGTCTCTTCCCAACAGAGGGATCTCTCACTGATGATGCAGCAGCAGCCCAATATCCCGCCAATTCTGGTGGACGATATGACCGAGTCGCTATCAACATATTCGCCGTGGCCTCCAGCTGAGTTCCAATGATGAAACTAGTCTCTCTATCATAACCTGGAGACGCAGTATTCATTGTACAATACAGCTTAGCTGCCGAATATAGGATCTGTGGCCGAGGGTTGCGAACGGGCGTAGTAAACTGAACACCAGTGCACCCGGCATTGTAATATTGCCAGCCCCGGGCTCCATCCAGCAAACTCCCGATGAACCCCAGACTGTTACTGGGATTCCGTAGCATTAGCTGGGTATAGCCAAACTGGCGAGCAAACTGGCTGGGTAGATATGGCTCCATATAACACCTATTTTGGTTCCGGTAGACCAAGTGAGAAGGCCGAATACTTTGCAACCAACGAAAACCCCATTTCGACAGAGTAATCGCATCTTCACCTGAGTCGTCTAAATCTTGGTCAGCCTCAAAATCTTTAAAGATGGGGCCGACCTTGACAATCTCCCACCCCTGAAGGTAGGACAAAACTCTCCTGCAAATGGGGACGCCAGTGTGTAACCACTTCCTCTTATAGAAGCGGCGGATAAAGGCATCACCTTCAACATGATCCTCCTCCGGACCTGGACTCATCACGTTCGGATGATGCAGAATTAACCATCCCATAAGATAATGGAATGGTAGTTCGGCCCGAAGAAAATTGTCGTTTCTACCTCTCCCATGGATCACATCATCAGCAAAGGTCCTCAAACCCCGCAACAGGTTACACACCATCGCGGGGAGGAGAGCTAGAGGACTACCAAAGACCAATTTTACGACGGGCAAAATGAGGTTCCGGTGTACCCTCTCTACAGCACCAGATCCGCCCGCAAACACACAATCCCGGAGCCATATCATCAAGTATGCCGTTAATACCGCCTTAGATGACATCCGGTGTGCACAGTGCCAGAAGCAGCTATACGCATTCTCGCCACTCTTATTTGAATGGGGGGCCCTCTCATCTAGCCAGCTCACCTCGGAAGTTACTTCCGCGGGTTTCAGCCCTTGCGCAGTCGTAAAACGGATCTTCGAGGAATCTGCCAGATCCTGCTTGAAGACGTAATCCCTCCAAGTAGTCACATGAGGCTGAGTCCTGCCTTTGTCCTTCCATTGTATCAGATAATGATGGCTCGCCACCTCTTTGAAGACAGCCATTATCTCCGGGTCCTTATCTTCCAGAACAAGGATCTCTTCGTTCGACGGGAAGTATTCCTCGTACGGTTCCGAACCCCAAGGAAGCTTGGACACTTAGTACATCTCATGGAGGGCTAACCCCAATTCCCCCACCGGAGTAAAGAAGGTGCCAGTCTGAGCATTGAACAATTCCAAGAGTGCAAGGAACATAGGCTTATTGAGGTCTACGCCAGCCTGCGTGGCACGGATAGCGGCTGTCAGCCCAATCTCCTTAAGCTCAGCCTTGAACTTCGAAAGCACCCAAATGGTCAACTCGTCCCACTTCGGCATGTGATGACACCAACCTTCAACCCTAAAGCCACCTTTCGGATATGTGACCCTCGATGTCAGCATCCGACTTGCAAAGGTTGAGGCACTAAAGGCAAAAGTGTCATTAGGGACTTCACTGTAGAGGCTCCCACGACGCAAAGTTCGGCAACTAAATGAGGGACCGGTTCGTGAAGCGGCCAGGGTATCCCTCTGATTCGAGGTAGCATCAATCGAAAGAGCACCTCCCAAGGCCCCTCCTTGAGAAGGAGTAAGCTCCCAGGGCATCCTTCTCTTGGAAGCTAAACGGTAGAAGGCCGTCAGCGGCAACTGGCGGTCAAGTTGTCGTATGTACAGGACCATGCCTTTTGCAGAGAAGAACCAGTCTTCTTTGACCTTCAGTATCTTCGCCTCAGTGGAGATCAGGCGGTCACCGAACAAAAAGGCAGGTTTTAAGAAGGTCACATCCTCGGATTCAGCAGCTTTCAGTTTTCCGCTCTCCATCATACTCTGAAGGAAAATCGACAATTGATTCTGGATCTGCAGCATTCTCTCAGGAGGTTGATTCTGAAAAATAGCATCCTTAGCAGGGTTGATTACCGCCTCGTCAAAATCAACTCCCATTTAACAAAGAGAAGCATCCATAAGGACTTCATTTAGCAAAGGGATTGTCATCAACACTGACACAACAAAAATAAAAGTCAGGCAAAGAAGACAAAGTGTGTCGAGCAACCTGGCGCATCATCAGGGTGTAAACCCACGTGCGCCAGCAAAAGCTTCGGTGCATCATCAGGGTATGAACCCATGCGTGTCAGCAGAGGCTTCGGCGCATCATCAGGGCGCAAACCCATGCGCTTCAGCAGAGAGGCTTCGGTGTATCATCAGGGTGTAAACCCTTGCGCGTCAGCAGAGGCTTCGGCGCATCATCAGGGTGTAAACCCATGCGCGTCAGCAGTTAAACCTCGGTGCATAATAAAGGCCTAAACCTATATACATCGTCGGGATAAAACCTCGGCGCATCATCAGGACAGAAGTCAATGTGCGTCGGCAATAAAAAGTTAGGGCACACCACCTCAGCCGTATGATCCAAAGCTCGTCTGAACAAAGAAAATAGTGGAAGAGACGACACCCACCCGTCACTGCTGGTCGAACGTCGGCCGGAGTCACAATGGTGACGGGAGCATCCTCTTCGGCAAACTCCGTAACAGCCTCTACGGGTTCTTTCCCTTTGCCTCGTCCCTTGCCAGCACCGCCACGAGGAGTCTTGGGAGCCATTGCTTGAGAGAAGAAAGCTAAGGTTTTTGTGAAAAAGAACTCTAAAAACAAAAAGCAAAGAGAAGAAGAACTATCTCTCTCCATCTCACGCCTATTTATAGGCTTGGTCGCACGCGTGAACCGATGAAGTGTGACCTCAGCCGTCGCCTCGGGTTCTGTGAAGAGATAACCGCAAATAAAACTAAAAAGATCATCATCAATCTTTCTTGGTTATTGAGGCGTCATCATTTGCATTAACTGAGCGGAACATGCGCTCCGTCACTGATGCGCGGAGTATCTATTTCCCCCAACAGTCATGCGCTCCGACCGCCATGCTTCTTATTCAAAGTATTCCAAAACTTGTCCAAAAGTTTTGAAAACTTTGAAGGGGGTCTTGTAGAAGCATAAAATTTCAGGACCAGAAATCCTATACGCCAGACACTACATGCGCCAGAGCTCGAACAGAGTACTTCACAACAAAAATAACAAATATGGACATTGAAAGATGACTTTTTATTACATATAAAAGTCCATTACATGTCTAGAAAAGATTGTACAAAGGAGAATTTCTATAAAAGAAAAGATCCTAAGTCTACAGCCAGCAGCCACCATGTGCCCTCAAATAGGCGCAGCAATCACCATGCGCCCCCAGTTAGGCGCATCCCACCATGCGCCCTCAGCAGGACGCATCCTTTTCAGCAGCTCAATTATGTGCATCCTCAGTTATATGCATCCCTTCGGCAGCTCAGTTATGTGCATCCCTTCAGCAGCCCAGTTATGTGTCGCTCTTCCAGCCAGGCTCACCGTCGTCTAAATGCTTCGACTACTGAAGCATTTATTGAGCAGAACGACGGTGGCAATCAACCCTCTAGCTGGAGGAAGAGCTCTCCAAACCGAGGAAGAGAATAGCACCGCAAGCTGACCTGTGGCCAGGGGAGGCTTCAAAAGAGCCTCTAAAGGCGAAGGAAGACCGTGATCGAAACCGCGGCTAAAGGAGCAGCTTTCAACACAACCAGAATGGGCAACACCCATTTTGAAGGAAGAAAGGCCCCCAAAGCCACAGCACCGCAATTCCGATCTGCGGCTCTTCCCACATGACGGAGACGAGGCTCGTGCATCCCTATTTTTGGATGCAACAGGCACCTTCCACCTGCCTCGGAAGCCCTCGACTCTGACTTTTGGATGTAACAGTCACCTTCAAGTGCATCAATGAAGACATTGTGTCGCATCTTCACCCTCCGGAGCATCTCATCAACAGAATACATCCGAGTAAACGAATTCATGTCGGAAGAACGTGAGAGAACGAGAAGCAAACTCTCTCCATGCCACTATTTATAGGCCGGGCAAATCTAACCCATGCGCCAAGTGGATGGCTCGCCGAATTCCATGCAATAAATTTGTATTATATGGATGAACCGGACGCTTCGAATTCAGCTAAGTCAAAACAGTTATTTAAAGCATTCGAAGATCGTAACAGTCGCACCATTAAAGACGTGTCACGAAGCAAATACATCGGCCAGACCGTGCATCACACAGATGCGCCCTTCAACATCAAGCGCATCACACAGACGCGTCCTTCAGTACCAAGCCTCACAGGGATGCGCCTTCCACGCGTCACCATACGCCTAGTGGAACACTAACCGACGCGCCCACTCAGCTGTCCATAGAATGTCAAAAACATTAAATGCTGAACTGACAGAGTTGGCAGCACGCCTTCCGAAGTCTGAACAGTTCAGAAGACGAAGCGTCGCCAATGTCAGCATCATTATTACTTTTCTCCGACGGCTACTACCACATGGCCACCCAATCATCTCGCATGCGCCTCAGCAGCCATGCGCTTAAATTTGCATGCGCCTCAAAAGCCATGTGCCTCAGACTTTTCACTGATCCCTAAAGACATAAGGAAAGTCACCATTAAAGCTCTGCATGCGCCTCAAAAGCTATGCACCCCAGACTTCTTTTTGACCCCGAAAGACAGGAGTTAAGTCATTACTGAAGCCTCACATGTGCCTCAAAAGCCATGCGCCCCGAATAATTCATGACTCCTAAAGGTTACGAGCCAAAGTCTCCTCAAACGCCCAATCCTAGGCGCATCCTACCAGATCATTCCCCACCAAATCAGAGATCTCCGAGCCATGGGTCGATGACACGTGTCCTTTGACTCAACTCACCCAAGATCTCAGCAACAGAAAGATCTTCTCCTCTGCCTCGTGCCGGCCCACAACAGCAGTATGAAGAATTCAACCCCTCGATCAGGGCGCATCGTTCATACGCCTCCATCAGCAATCACCACGTGGCGTCCCTACGACCAGGCGTATCCTACATATGCGCTCATGAGCAGCCAGCCTGCAGACTATATAAATAGAGGGATCATTTCCTTCTTCCTACCTACACACACAGAGGAACAGAAAAAATGAACAAACACATCACCAGAGAGGCAGATACAGACACTCAACGTCTCCCTCCTCTCAGCAAGCTCCAGCACCCAGAGCAATCCAGACCTTCAGAGAACCGATAACCGTCGTCAGATCGTCAACGGAGTCAACGCATTACCACTCACTCCATCGGTACAAGGGACCTAGATAAACAAAAGTGTACTCCTAGGACTACATCTAAGTCCTATATTGTAATACTATTCTGTTTGTATTAAAATTTGCAATAAAAGAATTTTAATGGCAAACAGCAGCGTGACTGTCCCGACGAAAGTCGGCGCACGGTTGGTTGTACGACACCGCAGGTGTCGGCGCTAGCGGCGAGGGTGGAGGGAGATGGCGCTTGACAAGTCGGTTGGTTCTAAGGCGGAGAAGCTTCAGTCCGATGGTTTGATGCTCCGCGTGCAGGCGTCCGTCGTGGCGGCATCGGGTCTCGTACGGGACATCGCTGCGGTCGGCACGAAGACGAAGTATGTGGGGTCAGATGTGGTGGACCATCGTGGTAGCGACGGTAGAAAATAAGTTGAGGTCAGGGTTAGGGTTTTTTTAATCCTTCTTATTGCTGCTACATAATTGTACTTATATGGGAGTGATGGAGCGGATATGTGTTAGTCTGAGGGTTTTGGGCTAAGAAGTTGGGCTCGGGTGAGGGATGGCCTCCTGTGCAGGCTCTGCAAACCACAGTTCTACAAGCCGATTGGACAGCCACCTGGCTATCTAAGCCTATCACAGTTGCACTTCGAAATTGTGTAACTTCATTTCATAGATGTTTTAATTGTAAATCTTATACTTCACATATATTAGTTGTGATAAAATGTAACAATTAACTGATCAGAAAATCATTAAGCTTCTCAACCTCTAATTTTCCTAAAAGTCCATATGGTACATACTATGAGATAGTATTCCTTAGACCCCGTCCTAGTCCTGTGATCACATATTAAGACTAGTTTCCTATATTAAAAAAACTATGTAAAGCTCTTGTCCAGTCCACCGCATACTTGTATAAAACTTCAGAAAATCCTCCCATATTCAAGGAAGCATGTCAAAACCTAAACCTGGATGGTTGACATAAACAGAACACGCAAGCTTAAAGGCTGACATCATTTCAAGCCATGCTAAAATGTATTTGGCATATACTGTATACAAGAAGTATTTTTAGCCTGGAGGTCCTCTGTATTTTACCTATATACTAGCAACCCAATCATATCAGCAATTGAGGTCTATATCAAGACAATTGGGGAACTGTATAGTGCTTCACAATATTAATCACACATATATTTAAAAGATATAATGGTAACCAAAATCTTTTCATGACTAATCTTGACCTGTTACAATAATGCAACTAGGGAGCTAGTTGAATAAAACATGTTTGATTATGCAACTCCAAGCTAAAGACATATACTGTAATATTTAACTAAATAATTATTTATAAAAACAAATTTAAAAATCACCATTTAAAACAAATAATAATAAAAATATTTCAAAAAAAAATTTCGGGAAGGGGAGCTACAAATCTACCCACCTTAAAAATAATTTCGTCCTCGAAATTCCAATTCATAACTATTTCAAAAAAATCAAAGTCTACTATCACTTTAACCTCCTCAAATTTAATTTCTAAAAATATTTTATGGCCTTCTCTAGTCATTTGGTATTTACGAAATCTCGAGGACTTCTACCCACCTTTGGTCACACTACTCCCTTGAAACACAGGTCACTAAAATCTTATAATCTTCTAACTAGTGACTAAAAATTCTACCAAGACTATCTAGGACATATGGTACCTATAATCCCTCATATATATAAACAACCAATATTCAATAGTCAAGCAATATTATACTATAAATTAAGAATTTCTGATAAATCCTAGATAGCACGATCATTCGTCACCCCGAAATAAAAGGGACGAGAATCAATGGCACAGGAAGCAAGGAAGTATAATTGAGAGCAAATATACAGTTTTCAAGGACGTGGAGAATTTCTAGGAGAATTTTCAAGGCAGAGTGGATTGAAATTTCTAAGGTTTAGTCAGATGCGCAGGCTCGTATCAGTACGGTTACTTAACCGATACGATATGCTCTGACCTGCATGGGCTACCACAAAAACTTGTCACGACCCGCACCCGCTTTTCGGACGCGAGCTCGTGAGCAAGCCAGCTACGTATCGAGCGAACTCCAGCCCGACTCGAGTACGTATAAGCTGTCAAGGTCATGGTATCATGTCTAATCTAAACTGTATCTTAATCCACAACAAAAATATAAAACACGAATGAACAATTATGGGTCATGGTCTGCAGCCCATTAGCATATTGTCCGATTAGACTCTAAGGATGATATGAGTCTATAAAGTAAACAGAAAATGTCATGGTAATGAATATAAAGCACGAGAAGATAATAAAGAATATCACAAGAAAATACCTGTATCATACATCGCAATCCTCTACCATCCCGCTCTGCTAAACTAACTCCATACCATCGCTAAACCTGAAGAGATCATCAGGTCCTCAGAGGACTAGCAAGATACATAATATACAAGCCAACATGTAACAATAAAAAGAAGTAAGAAACAATCAAGGATATCCAACGAGACAAATAAACCAAGACACAAGATCTAAACGCACGGTTCCTAAGACACTGGCATACCATACTAGAAATGGCTGGCTATAAACTGCAGTCAAGGCAAGTACTCACAATCTATAGTATCTCAATCTTAGTCAAGGCAAGTACTCACAACCAAGACAGTAGACAATCCTAGTATAAAATCCTATAGACCATAGTCAAGGTAAGTACTCATAATCTATAGAATGTCAAAGTCAAGTCCCACTCAAGTCATGTCAAGTCAAGTCAAGTCAAGTTATAATCAAGTCGAGAAAATCGTGGTGTGGGACTAGACGACTCTATCAAACAATACGTATGAGACTAACATAGTGTAACAGATAGAAATATCATGACAGGAAAGAACAAGAATGTATAAGCAACTAGAAACATGTAAAGTGAAACTATAACAGGAAAAATGTACTAGACATGAAATAAAGCAATCACGAATGTAAGGAAAAAAATAGCAAAGAGATGGTGAACATGCATATAAATTATACTGTATAAGTTGGCAAGGTATACTTGCCTGGGGGTTGCACGAAGAACCAACAATGTATCGCCAATCACAAATCAGAAAGTCCAAGTCATCACAACTGTCTTCGAAAGCTGAAATAAACGTTACCAACATTCTCAAAATAGTCAATTTAGCTAGGATTGCCTGTCCTTAAGTCCAATTCTGGATACAGGGGCAAAACGGTAATTTCGGGCAAAAACGATATCCGCCGTTGGACCCGCTTTACACCGAAAAGCGTGCCAGAGTCAATGGTCTCTAAAGTCGTCAAACTACATGTCTACGGATCCAGTTTTTCGATACGAACCCAATCGTATGTCCAAAGTTGGATTCTGACGGGCTGTACCCAAAATCGCCCGTTGAGTGGGACCGTGGGTCCCGCAAAATGACGTACGATTCAACTGTCTCAGAATTGGACCAAACTTGGCATACAGGACCAAAAAAATGATACGGTCCTGTTGGCGCAAGTTTCGTCTCGATCTGACGAACGTGCATACAAAGTGACCGATACGGTAAATTTCGACGGATACGGGTCAAATTCGTCGCGCACACGCGACCAATTTGAATTCCGTCAAAGCCCACACGACCGCGAAACCGTTATGCACCTTTCGATGCCTTCGGTTCGCGACCACGTCGTCCGGTTTGGTGGGACGCACGTCGTATCGGACAATTTTCTAGTTTTTCTATTAATTAAAAATATATTTTTCGGAAACTTTGGTTTCGAAAATAACTGCATACGGTGCATAAAAATTATATTGTACAAGTAATCGGTTAATCCCCCTGGTATAATTTAGGTTACATAAGAGTTGATATATTATATAGTGACAAGAAATAACTATCTATAGTCTGTTATCCCTTAATATATAAAAATGGCTAAGTTGCGATTTACTAAATAATAATGGGTCAAAGTGGAAATTACCTTAATTATGGCCGCATGCTAGTATGGACAATTTGAAGAAGTGGCTTGCTGCTTCTTTATTACTCATTAGCTATTCTTTTTCCAACTTCTTCTTCATTATGAATTTCGGTGGCCCCACCCCATTGCTTTACTCATTCTCTAAGAAGAGTAAACCGCAGACAACTATCTCTCTCCTGTTCTTTCATTATGTCTTTATTCTTCTTATTAATTCCTTCTTTCCTTATGCAACCGAAACAGCAAGGCTTCAAGAGAGAGCGGACGAGACACATGGCTCCAGTAGACACGTGTCTCCGGTAGTTGCATCGATCAATTGGTGCACGCATCGCTCTTCCAATCGGTAGGATGGCACGGGTAGATTACTTTGCTTGGTGAAGCGGTCATCTCCTACGCGGAGAGGCCTAGTAGGCAGCAGCAAATGGTTGGTCCAGTGGGTGAGTCTAGGTTTCCTAGAATGATGTCGCAATCGTGGTCGACGACAAACTGGTGGCGGCTCGACGCTTCCCGTGCGACGTAGAAATCTCGACAAGCTTTTCGGTAGGTCGAGACGTATAGTGGCAGCGTGACTGCCCCGACGGAAGTCGGCGCACGGTTGTTTGTACGACACCGTAGGTGTCGGCGCTAGCGACGAGGGTGGAGGGAGACGGCGCTTGACAAGTCGGTTGGTTCTAAGGCAAAGAAGCTTCGGTCCGATGGTTTGATGCTCCGCGTGCAGGCGTCCGTCGTGGCGGCAGCGGGTCTCGTACGGGACATCACTGGGGTCGGCACGAAGATGAAGTGTGTAGGGTCGGATGCGGTAGACCATCGTGGTAGCGGCGGTGGAAAATAAGTTGAGGTCAGGATTAGGGTTTTTTTAATCCTCCTTATTGCTGCTACATAATTGTACTTATATGGGAGTGATGGAGCGGATATGTGTTAGTCTGGGGGTTTTGGGCTAAGGAGTTGGGCTCGGATGAGGGATGGCCTCCTGTGCAGGCTCTGCAAACCACAGTTCCACAAGCCGATTGGACAGCCACCTGGCTATCTAAGCCTATCACAGTTGCACTTCGAAATTGTGTAACTTCATTTCATAGATGTTTTAATTGTAAATCTTGTACTTCACATATATTAGTTGTGATAAAATATAACAATTAATTGATCATAAAATCATTAAGCTTCTCAACATCTAATTTTTCTAAAATTCCATATGGTACATACTATGAGATAGTATTCCTTAGACCCCATCCTAGTCCTGTGATCACATATTAAGACTAGTTTCCTATATTGAAAAAAAAACTATGTAAAGCTCTTGTCCAGTCCACCGCATACTTGTATAAAACTTCAGAAAATCCTTCCATATTCAAGGAAGCATGTCAAAACCTAAACCTGGATGGTTGACATAAACAGAACACGCAAGCTTAAAGGCTGACATCATTTCAAGCCATGCTAAAATGTATTTGGCATATACTGTATACAAGAAGTATTTTTAGCCTGGAGGTCCTCTGTATTTTACCTATATACTAGCAACCCAATCATATCAGCAATTGAGGTCTGTATCAAGACAATTGGGGAACTGTATAGTGCTTCACAATATTAATCACACATATATTTAAAAGATATAATGGTAACCAAAATCTTTTCATGACTAATCTTGACTTGTTACAATAATGCAACTAGGGAGCTAGTTGAATATAACATGTTTGATTATGCAACTCCAAGCTAAAGACATCTACTATAATATTTAACTAAATAATTATTTGTAAAAACAAATTTAAAAATCACTATTTAAAACAAATAATAATAAAAATATTTCAAAAATAAGAAATTCAGGAAGGAGAGCTACAGGGTTTACCTTCAGTCTCCTCGCGGTGGTGGAGGAGGTGGAGGAGGAGGATCTCGCGGTGGAGGAGGAGAAGGGGCTCGCGGTGGAGGAGGAGGAGGAGAAGGGGCTCGCCGGAGGGAGGAGAAGGGGCTCGCGGTGGAGGAGGAGGATGAGCAACGCCGGAGGGAAGGGGGTTGGGCTGTCGTCGAGGTCGGGGAAAAGGGACGGGAACAAAAAATTTGGAGAGAGGGAGAAATAAAAAGTCGAACCGAGGAAACCCTATTTAGCAGAAGTTAGCGACGTCCGTAAATACGTCGCAAAGCGTCGGCCTTCCTTTAATATTCGGCGATGTCTTAATCTTTGCGACGCTAAACGTCGCTGAACTAATAAAACTGGCGATGTTTTCCGACAAATCAACGATGTTGGTTTTTATTACACTAAAGGTAGTCGCAATATGTTGCTGTTTGTCGCTATCAGCGACGTATTGTGACGCATACTTTTGGAGTCGCTAAATCCAAAAATATTAGCGACGTTTTAAGTCGTCGTCGCTAATTTCGTCGCTGATATTGTCACGCCCCGATTCATAGAGTTATTTATTCACATATTTTATCTCTTGGAATCGATCGTCCTCGCTTGGGCATGATGCCGTACAAGCCTGGTATTGCACTTGTACAAGGCAAAGATGGTACATAATCGATTATCTTCAAATAGGAAAAATCGCAGCAGCAGAAGCAGATAAATTGAAGTTAATGAGGACAATCTTTCTCATTGAATGGAAATACATCACTTCTTTATAGCAGCGGAGAAAAAGAGTAACTTGAAGCCATACAGAGATATGTAGAACTTTATCCTCTTTATTGATAATTGAAGAAGAGTACAAGACTTGTTTTGAAGTACAATGCTTACAACAATTCCTACTTCAAGCATCACTTAGCATGTATGTTATGTTTGAGCAATGATTATGGCATGGCATCTTTCTAGCATACTGAATTTAACATGTTAAGCAGGATCTCATACTGAAAGGCTACATACAGCACTATTTACTTATTTAGAACGTAAGCATGCAAGTTAAACCAACACATATATTGAATTATCACATTTAAGTGATTTCTTACCGATAGCCGACTCCCTCATACCTGCATCAAATACAGGTTAGCAGATATACTTACTCTGCCTGTATAAGACATTCATTAGCATGCATCCTGACTACATGGTCACTGGTGTTTAACCATACGGACATTGCCATATAGGTCTTCATTGGTAATACGATGACTCCAGAGAAGGTAGCTAGCCCCAAAGGATGCCTCACAAAACCCGTGCCCCTACTGGCACGCCAATGTTTTCTCCTAGGCCGGATCGGTTGTCCTAACGTCCCGGGGTACCGTCCGAGAAAACATATCCCCGTCACTCTTATGCATAAGTTGTCCTATGACCATACGAATGCGTGTCCGACTCAATCGTGAACATAAAATGCATGGTGAAATATTGAAGTAGAGACAACAGTGCATCATCATTCATCTCATTCAAGTCATGTTCAATGACTTATTCATTTCCATCATTACCATCATTTTATTTGGTGATCTCAACGATCCCAAGCCTCATCAATTCTTATTGTTTGTTTTATTGCAACATTTCTCATTACGTTCCTTCTAAGGAGGAACAACAGCAATCATTCATTTCAAAGGGACCTGTATCATTTCATTCATTTCATAGGGACAATAGCATATTCAATTCTTTTCTCATGTATCATTTATGCAGCATCTCATTATTCAAGTGATTCATTCATTTCATCGATCTTAAGCATAAGGGACATTATCAATTCAATCTCAGGCATCATGTTACATTAGCAGTTCGAGTGTGATTCGTTTAGCAATTCAAAGTTCATGTGTTATTCATTCAATAATTTCCAGTATATGAATCTCTATCAATTTAGCAACTAAAGCATCGCATCACAATTATTCAACATTCAAGGTAAGAGACATTAGGGACATATTCATAGCATCACATTATTCTATTTATTAAGCATGCGGGAATAAGGAGGAAGGAGGACAGTTTCACTTGTCTTATATAACGGTCTTCCTGCTCCAATCCCACTAAACGTAGCTCCACGAGCGAGCCACGTTCCAATACCCATTCCGTCTAGCCAGCTAAGAAAGACTGCATCAGTCTCAATTCTTCTGATCTCCAATATAAGTCACGGTCTAACATTCTGATCCCATCCAACAAGCCAACCAAATGCCTTGTGCGAAGCGGGACATTACATAATATACCACTCAGAAAAAGTTTCGTCCTCGAAACTTAAGAAAACAACTCATCTACTAGATTCACTTAATCACAATGAGTTACTCATTCAGCTTCAATTCAATATTCTTTTAGCCCACTTGATCATTTCAAAATAGTTACCCAACTGTATTATTTTAATCCATCAACGATTCATTCCCTCTTTCTCTTTTTTCCAAATACATGCAACTTCTCATTGATTCACCAACATTTTTCTTGCATTCTATCTTGGTCACAGCACATCACTTCATTTGGATCCATATACATATTTCAGGCGTCTCCAAAACATATGCATTTCAGCCAAAGTCCGTGCTAGTGCAATAAATTCTTCCCACAATATTATCTCAGTCGCAACCTATCACTTCGGCTGGATCCATACACATATTTTAGGCGTCCCCAAAACATATGTACTTCAGCCAACTTCCATGATAGCGCGATTCGATCAGCCACGATACAACTCTCTTTCCCAAATCCGACTTAGCATCCTTTCAATTGACTTTATTACTTCATTCACTTTGCCACAATCACTATCTTCCAGGCCACAACACTTTATATCAGGGACAACTTGGTTAAGCTCTCTATCCGGCATAATATTTCTAGCATTCAATTAAGGGTCTAATCTTAGAGCCAATCATATCAAGAGTCCACAACATGCAATCATATTCCTTCCAAATCCAACAATATTTCTCACCGAGGCAATTCATCTTTTCTAAAAGATACAATCCAACATCACCAACTATCGATTATCCGAGTCAGGGTATAATTCTATGCAACAGTCAAGGTTAACCCAGCTACCCGACTATAGATACCTATCCAATATTTTCGTCATGAGCAGTCAATTCCATCTCATATAATAATTTACTAATCGATACATACAACTCAAGTCTCATCCCACGATTCCATTTCCCGCTATAGGCGGACACATAATCCTCAAGGGTCAAACAGTTTATCCTATTCTTTTCTGACAATTCATGTATCAATTAACCATTCTCTATGCCACACAATATTCAGGGTTGCTACTTGTTACTTTTCTAATCCCATTAAATTTCTCAGCATACTTGCACATAGGCAACAACTATCCTTTGGTGATCAAGATGGATTAACATCTATTACACCTTAGGGTCAAGGCACAAATTTCTAATATTCTTTTGGTTCACCGATAACATTTCTAGAACTTCTCAGCTTAGCAACCAACATTGTATTAGCCACATAATTTGCATCCAACCATTCAAAATCAATATTCATATATTTTAAGCCACAACATTCTCTAGCCAAATCCATTTATCCATAGCATACTAACTGTTTTACTAGTCTGAGTCATCACTCGACTAAACAATTTCTAACCAAAGCCACCTGTTACAATTCCGACAATCTCGCTACCCAATATAGCATAACCGTCAAGGGACACTCGAGTCATCTAGCAACAATACATGACTCCCAGCGAAGTCTCGGCACTACCCAGTACCCACAGATAGTCTCATTGCTATTCTACGAAAAAGGGTCAACATACATCTCATTCTGAGGTGGTAGAGGCAATATACCACTCAGAGACGAAGCCATCCTTAAGCAATACCAACTCAAATCTATTCCGGACATTCGTGATCTATAATGATCACAACACTTAGCCAACATCCCAGGGTCTCAAACCACAAGCTAACATTCTTAGGGTCTCAAAAGTACTAGCCATCACCAATGAGTCAATTCACCAGTTTCGTTGATCTCATCCATCAATTACCCCATTCACAATTCTTTTCCAACATCACAAGCAATCTCAACTTGTTACAGCATACATAGCCACTTTTCTTTTATTCCCACATTCTAAACAGCATTCATACTGTAGCATACTATGGCATCGAGTCATTGTTGGGTTATTTGTGTCCAAACCAACAACAATCATTCATTCAGGGGCATCACAATGTATATAGACTTATTGTATGGAACATCCAGTGAGCAACCAAGAGGGCCAACGAACTTTCAAATACGAACAACATAAGAATGATTACAGAACGACAACAGCATAATCGCGGAAGCAATCTTTGATTTAATCTCGAAAGCAACGTTGAGTGATCGCGGAAGCAACTTTGGTTAATCATCGATGCAACTTTGATTTGAAACGAATCAAAGAAGAGACCAAGGACGTAAAGCCGTGCTCTGATACCAATTTGTCATGCCCCGATTCATAGAGTCATTTATTCACATATTTTATCTCTTAGAATCGATCGTCCTCGCTTGGGCGTGATGCCGTACAAGTCTGGTATTGCACTTGTACAAGGCAAAGATGGTACATAATCGATTATCTTTAAATAGGAACACATCGCAGCGGCAGAAGCAGATAAATTGAAGTTAATGAGGACAATCTTTCTCATTGAATGGAAATACATCACTTCTTTATAGCAGCGAAGAAAAAGAGTAACTTGAAGCCACACAGAGATATGTAGAACTTTATCCTCTTTATTGATAATTGAAGAAGAGTACAAGACTTGTTTTGAAGTATAATGCTTACAACAATTCCTACTTCAAGCATCACTCAGCATGTATGTTGTGTTTGAGCAATGATTATGGCATGGCATCTTTCTAGCATACTGAATTTAACATGTTAAGTAGGATCTCATACTGAAAGGCTACATACAGCACTATTTACTTATTTGGAACGTAAGCATGCAAGTTAAACCAACACATATATTGAATTATCACATTTAAGTGATTTCTTACCGATAGCCGACTCCCTCATACCTGCATCAAATACAGGTTAGCAGATATACTTACTCTGCCTGCATAAGACATTCATTAGCATGCATCCTGACTACATGGTCACTGGTGTTTAACCATACGGACATTGCCATATAGGTCTTCATTGGTAATGCGATGACTCCAGAGAAGGTAGCTAGCCCCAAAGGATGCCTCACAAAACCCGTGCCCCTACTGGCACGCCAATGTTTTCTCCTAGGCCGGATCGGTTGCCCTAACGTCCCAGGGTACCGTTCGAGAAAACATATCCCCATCACTCTTATGCATAAGTTGTCCTATGACCATGCGAATGCGTGTCCGACTCAATCGTGAACATAAAATGCATGGTGAAATATTGAAGTAGAGACAACAGTGCATCATCATTCATCTCATTCAAGTAATGTTCAATGACTTATTCATTTCCATCATTACCATCATTTTATTTGGTGATCTCAACGATCCCAAGCCTCATCAATTCTCATTGTTTATTTTATTGCAACATTTCTCATTACGTTCCTTCTAAGGAGGAACAACAGCAATCATTCATTTCAAAGGGACCTGTATCATTTCATTCATTTTATAGGGACAATAGCATATTCAATTCTTTTCTCATGTATCATTTATGCAGCATCTCATTATTCAAGTGATTCATTCATTTCATCGATCTTAAGCATAAGGGATATTATCAATTCAATCTCAGGCATCATGTTACATTAGCAGTTCGAGTGTGATTCGTTTAGCAATTCAAAGTTCATGTGTTATTCATTCAATGATTTCCAGCATATGAATCTCTATCAATTTAGCAACTAAAGCATCGCATCACAATTATTCAACATTCAAGGTAAGAGACATGAGGGACATATTCATAGCATCATATTATTCTATTTATTAAGCATGCGGGATTAAGGAGGAAGGAGGACAGTTCCACTTGCCTTATATAACGGTCTTCTTGCTCCAATCCTACTAAACGTAGCTCCACGAGCGAGCCACGTTCCAATACCTATTCCGTCTAGCCAGCTAAGAAAGACTGCATCAGTCTCAATTCTCCTGATCTCCAACATAAGTCACGGTCCAACATTCTGATCCCATCCAACAAGCCAACCAAATGCCTCGTACGGAGCGGGGCATTACAGATATGTTATTTTGGTAGTGATGGCAGTAGGTAAGATCATAGTTAAGCATAACCGAAACAAGTTGGTTCGACGGTATTCTATTCATCGCATAGCATAGGCCATGAAGGAATACGGTTAAGGGATTTATGGGATGAGGACTAATAGACCAAGTAAAAGGAATACATAATAGGGGTAAGGAACTATTTCATCAAGTTTTGTTTTATAGTCCATGTACTGCGATAGACAAGGATGGGTTTAACTTGGGTTTTAATAGGGTTCCCAACGGATCATCAATCTTGATTTGGATTAACCTTGAATTTAATTGGCTGGACAAAAATCTTGTAGAATCAATCTAACCCATCCCTATTAGATTAAGGTAACCTAGAGTAGGTTCTAAATCAAGTGGTTGTGCAAATTCTGTGTCGGGATGGTAAAATAGGTTTTACAAGTCGTGAAGATGCACCTTCCGTGAATTTTGTGTTTAAGTAGCACAAGGGGCCTCAATTGGGGGGTACACCAGTGGCATGTGTATAGAGGGCTTCGAGTAGATCACCACCATATATTGGGTCAAAAGATTTGAGTCAAGGTTGAATCCCTAACTGAAGTCAGAAAGGACAATGGTCTTATGGTAGGGGTTATAACTAGCCTTTTTGACCTAAAAGTCGTATCATAAAACATAAAGTACAAGGAGACTTATTTTAGTGGGACATGATATGTCTACATGAAGCTGGAGTCATCTATATCTTGTATTGAAGTTTGTTGGAAGGTAACAGCTGGTCTCGTGCTCTAAATATTAATGTCACCGGTCGAGGACCCCAAATGATCTAAATGGAAAGTGGGAGTTCATGGGACACTAATAATCATCCTGATAGAAATCGGCTTATCCTGATTAATCGATAATCCTCGTATATCCTAAAATTTTAGAAGACTTACATTCTACTCACTTTAGAAGCTAGGACATAGTTTTAGGATTAATGAGGTTAAAAGAATTTCAAAGTCCGAATATTGTACCTCGACTCTTGATAAAATAGAATAAGGCACGACGTAACATGATACGGTAGATATGAGTCAAGTTCAAAGATCGTTCCTCAATAAATAGAAAACGAGTGTGTACAATGACACATGGGTCGATAAAATAGAATGATCCACTCGTCCATAGTATACAAGAGTTATCGATGGGGGTAACCAACTCTAAGGTACGTCATATGAAAGATCTCTAACTACTAAATCGTAAATTTATATTTGTGTCAAGCCTGCCAGACTATAGTCACAAGGGTTCTAGTGGTATGAAATGTAGTGATCATGTATTGTTGTTGATAACTGGTAAATCATAATATGACAGGGTATTTAAGCTATGGTATTGGCTAAGCTAGTGACTGTGGTGTTCCAATGCTAGTTAGGTCTTAATAACAAAATTTACATAATTAGGATAATATTTGTTGGAATCCAATCTCGGGATGGGTGTCTACCTTAGTCATGGTAAATGATTATCCTTACCTTTGTCTATTCATCTCATGTCTAAACTGCGGGCTTTGGTCGAGGAAATGTTGGGTAAGGCTTAAAGGTTGCTAGTTAAAGCAAGTTTCAAGCAAATAATTAAAGACTCACAATAATTGGTTCCTTGAGAATAGATAGTCTTCTAGGTTGGCATTTTGACTAAGGGTAAAACCCTAATCATTTTCAAATTCAAATGGCTAGAAGGTCACGATATAAATTTTAGGGTCGAGGGGTGGACAAGTAACTCAAGGCAGGGTTGTAGTCACATGGTTGGCCGATTGGTAGCTATACTTGTGAATACAACTATCATGGCCATGGGGGATACTCTGTATCTATCTATCAAATACAAGCGTTCGTCTTTCCAATCTGTGAAAGATAAAAACTATAAGGAGTTCAAGAAAGATGTCATCGAATACAATTATGCGATTCAAAGGCGAATGTATAATTCAAGAGGAATTGTCAATGCAGTCGCGGATGAGATCCTAGATACCTCTATATCTCAATCCATGTGGGATAATCATATGAAGAGCGAACCAAGTGCACTATGGTTGATCAGACCATAATATATTGATTTTAATTAAACAATATGCTTGTGGGCGTCCCCAGTAACACGTCCTGAACAAGCTCGGTAAAGAATAAGCTTGTAAAATCTAGGCTGTAATAATGGCATCCATCATGGTAGTGTAAAATATGAGCACGGGAGATAGTGATGAAAAAATAGTTCAAGTTTCACAAGGATCTAAGTCTTGTTCGATGCTCCTGCTTATACCGTCGTCCTACTGTCTCTTGTATCAAGTCCTGGTTAACCAATAGAGTATGGGCTACTAAAACTCTATATTCTAGGCAAACATATCTTTCTACACTAGCATATATTCATTTTTACTCAGTTACACCTCGGTAATAGGTTACAAGGACATGGGGTGATAGGCCGTGAGATATACTACCCAACTTATAAAAGTTCAACTAGTAGGGTGACTGAGCAATATAACACTTATAACTAGTATGAGTCATCATCCTAACCTTATCAAGCATAAGGAATGATACGAGTTACGGTAGATAGGGATCAAACAAGAGGCAAGTCAAAGCTGTCAAATGAGAGTTCGAAAATGGGATTCAAGAAAGAAGGTCAACTTGTGGATGAGATTCCTATACTCTAATCCTATATGCAGGCTTACATCGGTACAGTAACATAACCGAAGTGATAATCGTGACCTGCATGGGCCACCACAAAAACATGTAACGCCCCAGTCCCAAAATACTTGGGACTAGAATCGTAGACATGCCAGCTGACATACGAAGTATACTCCAATATATGGATATCTCGTATGTACACATAACCTGTAAAATGTAGTAACCATGAAGCTAATCTCATCCACAATAATTATATTATAAAATCGATTTTATAATGTCATTTGTACAAAAATGTTGGGTGGAGACATATCCACTACCAACAAATTTAAATAAGAGAAATATACAAAGGAAGAATTTATCGAGCAAGGCAACCGACGAGTCCTAGAGTAGTAATTGCAAAGGACGAAAGTAAACCATGGCCTTGTCTAGAGCACCTGCGAAAATTACAAAACACACCTGGAGAAATCACCAGGTCCTCAGAGGGATGTAACAAGATACAGGAAGAGCATGCCATTATAACTGCAAATGTAAATACTATAAAACTATAATACAACTAGGTCCCTAACCGTCTATGTGATATGCACTTTGAGGACAACGTTCTAAGCAGGGGCTGTAGGATCAGCATAGTAAATAAAGAGTGGCAGTAAGTAGTGCTCATCCGAGTCACTATCGGCTATTGACAGTAAGTAGCACTCATATGAGTTGCTATCGGCCCTGGGGCAGTAAGTAGCGCTCATGCGAGTCGCTATCGGCCCAAAATATGTGTAAAAGTAAATGTAGCCCCTACGCTAATAGCTGTCCTCTCCCTCCAATGATACTATACATCCATCGTAACCATGATACACCAACACGTGTCACTTCCACAATATTGTTTCATACCTAATAACTGCCAAGTCTTCTAGCATGCATCTATTGACAGTTATTCCTACGCATGCGCACGGGGGATCAGCCAACACGCAAGTGACCTCTATATGTACTCTCAACTCACACACATCTCGTTATACAATCGTGACAAGTTAATGAGATGCATTACATTGACGGTAGTCTCTTAACTCTAGGCCCATATACAAGAGAGAAAATAAATAACTAAAATAAAAGTACAAAAATTATACAATAACTGAATAATAAAATGCAACTAGATGTAAGCAGTAAAGATGGCAAGGTATCTTGCCTGAGGTTTGTGAGAGATGTAGCAAAATCCAACGGTTAGAATCGTCAGCACGAAAGTCAAAATCCACAGGCATATCCAGATGCTGAAACAAACATCACGAACGTGCTCGGTATAAAAGATATATTTAGGAAACACCTGTCCAAAAGTCTAATTCTGGAACAGGAGAAAAATTATAATTTTGGGTCAAAACGATATCCGTCGTTGGACCCGTTTTGCATCGAAACACGTGCCAGAACCTATGGTCTCTAAAATCGTCAAACTACATGTCTACAGGTCCGGTTTGAGGAGATGAACCCAACCGTATGTCCAAAATTGGATTTCGGTGGGCCGTGCACAATTTTGCCCGTTGGAGCGGATCGCGAGCCCGCCAATTAGGCGTTCCGGTCGACCTTCTCATAATCGGACCAAACTTGGCACGCAGGACCAAAAAAATAATACGGTCATGTTGGCGCAAGTTTGTCTCGATTTGACGAACATGCACAAAGTAATTGAAAATTTTACAAAGAGATCGATACGGTAAATTTTGACGGATATGCATCAAATTCGTCGTGCACACGCGACCAGTTTAAATTCCGTCAAACCCCACACGTCCGCGAAGTCGATAAGCACCTTTCGATGTGTTCGGTTCGGGACCACATCGCCCGGTTTGTCGGGGCACACGCCGTATCGAAAGATTTTTCTAAAATTGTTAGTTTTAAAAACTGGTTTTATCCAAACTTGGAAATTGAATAACTTATGGTGAAAGAAAAAATAAATCTACAAGAAAGGTTTTGATCACCTATAGATTTTCTATAAATCTGTTCAAACATATTTTGAGATTTTTTAATATTCTGGTCGAGATTCGACCTCAAACATGGGTAGTCGGGACAGTTTCTATACTCCAAATAATTGAGTTTTTTTTCGGTTTTGGAACTTGTTTTGTGTCGCGCACAAGGCGAAATAAAATAAAATATTTGAAGGAAAACGAACTTGGTTAGGGTGGTAATATACTACTGAAGACGGTTCGAAAATCGAGTGAGCATGGAGATCGCAATTGCTGCTCGAAGTTGCTTCGTTGCTTCTACTATCTGCTGTTGACGTTTGCTGCGACGTTATAGCTGCTGCGGTTGCCTCACGCGACCGTGCAACGGTTGTCGACGGCCAGGCGCGGTGGCGCGCGTGGGAAGGTCGCCTGCACCGACGACGACGTAGGGGGTCGGCGCGTTTAGGGTTTAGGGTTTAGGGTTCGTTTGAGGCCTTTGATCGTCTCGATCTCTCTTCCATTCTTATTATAATGATAAGGGGTCGGTTTACTATTGCATGGGGGGAAAGGTTATGCTCGGGCTCGAGCTCGAGCTGGCCTGAGGTTGGGAGTGTTTATTTTGATATGTTTTTTTACTATATATATAGAATCCGTATATATTCCTATATACAGGTATCATAGTATATACACATTTATGACTTAAAAAGATTTATAGAAAATTTTGAAAAATTCTAAATTGTGATTCTATAACAATATAAAAATTGTCAAAATCAAGCCATGTACAAAATATTGCTATCCATAATATTTTTATTTTTAAATCTAAAATATATATACTTATATCTATAGTATACATGTATATATATAAACCATAAATACAAGAATAAATCCTAAAATTTACTAACTCAATATTTACCATATACAATATTTTTAGTATCCAATGTTGAAAGCAAGATACTTGGAAATTAAATTATTGCAAATTTTCTTATATTTACATAAGGAAAAATTGTATAGCTACTTATTAACCTATTAAATAAATATAAAAATGTCATAATTATTAAAACAAAATATAACAAAAAAATTTTAAAAATATAAGGGGTTTACACGTCTTCGGCTGGGCTCGGACGAATCGTCTCTTTTTTTCGCACGGTGGTCCGGAGACGTCCTTATTCAACCTGCTCTGGGTGCCCCTATTTCCAGCTCTATTAAAGTCCTGTAGGCAAACAACGGAGATTGGGACTGGAGGAGGGTTCAAGCGTGGCTCGGAGAGGAGGCTGCTATAGACTTAGCCGCCTCCGAAGCAGTAGTAAGGCCGGACCTTGACTCCCTCGGGTCGACTCTAACAGCTAACGGATCCTTTTCCCTTGTATCGGCCCGTCGAGCGGCTCGCAGGATCGAACCGGACTCCCCCATCATCGCTTTATTCTTGCAGTCCTGCATCCCTTTGAAGTGGTCCATTTTGCGTTGGAGGACGTTTCACAAGAAACTCCCCACCGATGACGCCCTCGCCACAAAAGGCATCAGCTTAGCGTCAGCATGTCATTGCTGCTCGGAGTGTCAGCCTGAAACCGCAGATCACATTCTCTTTTCGGGAGATCTAGTGCATGACGTGTGGCTCAAGTTTTTGACCTCTTGCCTCCCGAACTCGGTTAATGGAGGCTTCAACGATCTCTTAGCCACCTGGGGCAAAGCCCCTCATGGCCACCAGATCGTTACAGCCGCCATCACTTGGGTGATTTGGAAGAACTGTGACAAATACAGATCTGAAGGGCACCGGTACAACTCTGCCCAACTGATTTTTGAGGTTAACAGACAGATCCAGAAGGCTAACGGATTGTGCAGGCACGTCAAGGCAGACTTCTGGAGCTCCTTGACCAGCTGAAGTCGTTATCTAGTTCGTGGTGTTAGGCCTCCGTGCAGGTGCTTTTTGTTTCTATGCCACTTTTCTTTTTGGTCATGGACTTACATGTACATGCATTGGAATTTTGTGCCTTTATATGAATATATGACAAGGTCGTTCGATTTTATATATATATATATATATATATATATATATATATATATATATATATATATTTGGTGTCCACTTCTTACCGGAGCTTGGGAGCACGCTCCCTAGGAGGCTCGAACCCGTGCCATCCACACGGGGTGCCTCGTCGTTCCCAACGGGCCACGACCTCGATATATATATATATATATATATATATATATATATATATATATATATATATATATATATATATATATATATATATATACCAAAAAAAAAAACACAGCCCACTGCAATCGGGCCTAGCTGAGTTATGTGTGTGCAGCAAAGCAAACCAAGGCCTTTTAATTAGAATATTTTACTAGGGTTTGTAATTGCTTCCTTCCGGCCTATTGTACTTGAGGGACAAGCACTTCCCTTTTTTATATATTCAAAAGAGGACAAGCACTTTATTTTCCATTCTCCTTGTTGACTCCAAGAACTTCCTTAATTCCTTTCCTCATCCATGTTGCTTATTACTCTGCATGTGAGTTTTTGAAAAAAATAATTAATATTTTTTGATAGTTTTTGATAAATTTGTTACACTACACATCTATCAGACCTTAAAAGTTTCCTCCGCGCTTGATGCTACAATGCTTCTTAGCTAATAGCTATTAATATTATCATAAAAGATAACTAAGCAATAATATTACAAATTATCAAAGCAACCACTATTTATTAATTTATATTTATAGGTGAGTTTTATAATTTATTAATATAGATTTTGTAATGTTGATGATTAGGTGTGTTCTAATTGTTTCATTTTTGTAATTTATTAATATATTTTTTCCTCCACATGTATGTTCTAATTGTATTTTTTGTAGGTTTTTTAGAAAGAGAATACATATGGTCGGCTCCTGGACTAAAAGACCTACTAGAATCAGTCACTTTCATTAGGTGAGCTTTATAAGTTATTAAAATATATTTTTATATAAATTTTTGTTGATTATCTTTGTGTGCGGTAGACCAATTTATTCAAGAAAAAAAATAATTTTGTCATTTTATTGCATAATTATTCCTACTAAGATTGAAATCAACTAATAGAGAAACTGAGAAATAAAATATTTGTATATTTATTGTTGATTGTTTCTTTGTTGTTAATTATTATTATTTGTTGAAAAATTATGATAATGTCATTTGATTGTATAGTATTTGTATATAGATAAGCAAACGTGCCTCCAATAAGAAAATAATTTGGTATAAAAAAATATGTTTGCAGAGCACTACTACAATAGAAAAGAAAGTATGCCTCCAATAAGAAAACAATTGTCTGGAGCAGAAAAAAAAAAGAAGCAAAAGGAAGAAGCATTAATTCAAAGTCAAGCGGGGAGTCTTAGTAAGTATTTTACTAGCAACCAAGAGGCAGAGAGGACAGAAGTTGCAGAACGAGTTGAAAATTTGGTGAATGAGGAATAGCAAAATCAGAATGACAATGACAATGACAATGACAATGAACTGCATGATCACCGTATGAATAATACTGTTAATGAAGAGTTGGATCAACCTGCCAAAGTTGAATTGACTGAGACTCATAATGAAGGTCCAAAGTTGCCTGAGAATAAGGAAGATGATGCTAATATAACTGCATATGTTGATAAAGATTTAAATCAAGAGACCTTGTTTCCATTAAATGTTGATGATCCAGTGAATTGGGACAAAATTGGACAAAATATTAGGGACTTTCTAGTTGAAAAAGGTCCTAGAAGAGATGGCGGTGTCTTGTTTCTCCATGTTAGTTCTGGAAGACATTTTAAATCATTGCATTTTATGCGACAGTTGCAAATGGTGAGATGAATGAAAGAAGATGGCTAGTATATTATGTTTCTATGGACAAGCTATTTTTTGTTTTTGTTGCAAGTTGTTCAAGACTTAGAGGACCATGTCTAAACTTGGTCATTTGGCTAACTAATGATCCAAAGATTGGAAAAAGCTCAGTCGGAATCTCAAACTTCATGAAACTAGTAAAGAGCATATTTGTTGCAGGACTAGTTGGATTGAAGACAATTGATTAAAGTGTACAAGTAGCAATCAACAAAGAAAGAGAACATTGGAAGCAAGTGTTAAAAAGAATAATTGATGTTGTACAAAGACTTGCAAAAAATAACTTGGCACTTCGAGGAGATTATGAGAAGCTTTATGTTGAGATCAATGGGAACCTTTTGCAACTAATTGAGATGATTGTTGAGTTTGATCTAGGAAGATCACCTTCGACGCATTCAAGCACGCCAAATTTATTTTACATATCTTGGCCCCAAAATTCAAACTAAATTGATACAAATATTGGCAGCTGACGTAAGAAGTTCAATTGTTATACAAAGATTAAACATGCAAAGTATTCGCAGTCATACTTGATTGCACTCCAGATGCAAGTCACGAGGAGCAAATGTCCCTTGTAATAAGATGTGTGGATGATTCAACAAATACTGTAGCGGTAGAAGAATTTTGGGTTGAATTTTTGAAAGCTGATGATACATCGGGGCTTGGACTTTTTACTGAGCTTAAAAATGTCTTGAACAACCTTGAACTTGACATTGATAATATAAGAGGTCAAGGATGTGACAAGTACTGGTCTAATATAAAAGGGAAGCACAAAGGTGTCTATAGTAGATTACTTGAAATCAATCCAAGAGCGCTTTCTACACTCCATGTGGATGTCACAGTTTTAACTTGACATTATGTGATATGGTGAATTATTGTCCTAAAGCAATATCTTTTTTTGGAGTTATACAGCAGATATATACATTATTCTCTTCTTCTACCAACCGGTGGAATATCTTCAAAGATAATATGCAAGGTCTTACAGTTAAGCTGTTATCACAAACACGTTGGGAAAGCCATGTTGAAAGCGTTAAGCCAATAAAAGAGCAGACTTCACAAATAAGAGATGCTTTAGTTGATTTGGCAAATATTTGTGAAGACCAAAAAATAAAAAGTGAAGCTGAGGCCTTGGCAACATATGAACTTGAAAATTTTGAGTTATTGTTCGGAATGTAATTTGGTACAAGTTGTTATATGGTATTAACGATGCTAGTAAAAAATTTCAAGCAAAAGATATGGATATTGATGTTGCTATCAGACTGTTACAAGGGCTTATCTTCTTTTCAAGAGTACAGAGAATCTGGGTTTGATCAGGCCATGATTGAAGCTGAAAAAATTACAAGTAAATGGAAATTGAAGCTGTATTTCTAGAAAAGCGTATCATTCGAAGAAAAAGACAATTTGATGAGATCAACAGTGAAGAGGTAACCCAATCAACTAAAGAATCTTTCAAAGTTAATCACTTCCTTTTTATAATTGATCAAGCTCTTTCTTCACTTCAAACTCGATTTGAACAATTTTAAAAATATGAAGAAACATTTTGATTATTGTTTAGTTTGGAGAGGTTAAAGTCAGCTGATGATGATAATCTATTGATCTCTTATGTCAATCTTCAAAATTCTTTAGCATATGACGGACGCTTTGATATTGATGGATCAAATTTTTTAGAACTGAAGTTCTTAACACACTCATTACCAGGAGAAGCAAAAAAAAAGCAATTGATGTGCTAAATTATTTGAAGAAAATGGATGGTTGTTATCCAAATGCCTATGTTTCTTACAGAATTTTGCTGACTATACCAGCTACAGTTATATCTGCAGAAAAAAGTTTTTCCAATTTGAAATTAATCAAAACTTATCTTCAATCAACTATGTCACAAGAGAAATTGAATGGCTTGGCTATGTTATCCATCGAGAAAAAATGGTTGAGAAAGTTGTATGCAAACTTAATTAGTACTTTTGCATTGAAGACAGCAAGACGAGTAATATTTAAGTGACTATGTGATGCAATGATAAAATGTTGTGGTTTGGAACATCTTTAGTTTTATTGATATCTCATTATAACATATATTCTTTTGGATATTAAATTTTATTTCTTGAATTTTGGGTTGAAAATACTATTGTATCATTTTCGATGAAAATAATAATATAATATGAACATTTAGTTTTGAGGCACCACTTTTAGAGTTCGTCTCAGATCTCAAAATCGAAAGTACAGCATTGTGTGTGTGTGTGTGTGTGTGTGTGTGTGTGTGAGATATATATTTGAACTGATAAATAGAACCTAACTCACCCCTACTGGGGCTCGAACACCGCCCATCCGTGCCATATGTATCTCTCTTAATCAATATGCTAGAGGTCATTTGCTATATATATTTGAACTGATAAATAGAACCGAACTTAACCCCTATTGGGCTCGAACTCCACCCACCCGGGCCGCATGCATCTTTCTTAACCAATAGGCTAGAGGTTATTTACTCTGTGTGTGTGTGTGTAACCAATAGGCTAGAGGTCGTGTGTGTGTGTGTGTGTGTGACCAATAGGCTAGAGGTCATTTACTCTCTCTCTCTCTCTCTCTCTCTCTCTCTCTCTGTGTGTGTGTGTGTGGGGGGGGGGGGGGGGGGGGGGGGGGGGGGGGGGGGAGGGAAAGAATTATGTGGTTTTTGTGTGATCAAACCCATCCAACCATGATGCATTGCCTCCACCTACTAGCCTAGCCACTAGAACTAGAAATAATATATATACTTTTCAAGAAAACGAGTATGTTAAGAATATGTAGTTGGCGCCTTTTAATCTTAGGAAGGTAGGATTCTCAGGAAATAATAGAGCATAGAAGTATTAAGTATAGACACAATAAATGCAAGTCTTAAAAGGAATTTTTTCCATGGAATAAGTAATAGTATTAGAAGGTTCTCTATCATGAATAATCTTTAGAATTTTGTAATGCAGTGTACTCAGTTTCTTTTCTTTCTCCGTTGGCTAAATTGCACTATAGTTCAAATACCATCGATTTAGTTTTCTTCTCTAGGTTGCGAAAACAAGTTATCCATGGGATGGCGAAATCTTCAGAAGTTGCAAAAGTTATACTTTCTTGTTTCTAACATAGGAAAATTACATAAATTAGATGAGTTCGTTGCATTAATTTGTTGAAGAAATCATCCCTCTGCTACTTTGGCGTCTGTGTTCGTCGGGTGCACCCATCATATTTCTGCTTTTCCAAATATAAAGACTCGAGAACTCGAAGTGTTATTTTGCCATAACAAGATGAACTATTTTTTTCTTTTTCTTTTTTTCTTTTTTCTCATGTTTTATAGGGACTACTAGAGAAAAAATGGTACAAACTACACTAATATTTGCATGTTATATAGTCAAAAGAATTAGTATCTTGTTTTCCTTGAAAGCAGGAACGACTGACAGGTCTCAGGAGGAGACTATTTTCATCATGAATTTATCTCTCTTTGGTAATAGCTACCTAAGAAATTCTCAGAAACAAAAATGACACTAGAGGTCTCGATTTGTTACAATAGTCCGGCCCAGAGGGTGGGTTTCCGTCTCATTCTCCTTCCTCAATATCTGGCTAT
The DNA here is from genome assembly GCA_029216955.1 of Iris pallida. Taxonomy (NCBI): domain Eukaryota; kingdom Viridiplantae; phylum Streptophyta; class Magnoliopsida; order Asparagales; family Iridaceae; genus Iris; species Iris pallida. The sequence continues at coordinate 2,084,556 of JANAVB010041618.1, read as the reverse complement.
TTTAAAATTGATTAATGAAAGAGAAAATTTGTGTTGCAAATCCGATTTTTTTACCATAATTCAAGATACATTCCACTAAATTATCATAATGTATAACACCTTCCACTTTTGATATAAATAGTCTATTACCGACAGTTAAACATCTTTGACTGAATGTTTATGACCAAAACACCCTTGCCTCTCCATACATCTCTCTCCTCCCCACCGCGCTTCCCCCACTCCCCGCCATGCTGCCCCTCCCCGCCGCAATGCCTCTCACTGTCGCCCCCCCCACCCACCCACCCCCCCCCCCCCCCCCCCCCCCGTCCCCACCGCTTCCCCTCCCCATCACATCTCGTCCAGTCGTGCGCTCCCTCCCCACTGCTAGCTGATGCTGCTACTCGCCGTTTATTGCTGCACGCCCCTCTGACTATCGGCACCGAAGAACGAGAGGGCGGCCAGAGAAATGGTGGCAGGAGAGAGAGAAGGGGTCTGTGTGGAGGCAACAATGGTCGCAGGAAAGATGATGCTAATAGAAGTATTTTGGTCCAAAATCTTTGGTCAAAGATGTTGACCATCGATCATAAACAATTTTCGTCAAAAGTGAACATTTTGTGCATTATGTTAATTCAGTTGAATACACCTTGAATTATGATAAAGAAAGTTGAATGCAACTCATATTTTATCTTAATAAAATTGGTATCAGAAAAAAAATCCATGAAATTTGTTTAGGAAAACTAGATGTTAATTCTCAGACCTGCCATGACAATAGTCTTGATTCATGAAAATTTGAGTTGCCCTGACTGCAGCAACCCAGATCGGCTGCCGCAATCAAGTTCAGTCTTAGCAAGAAAAGAACATGTTCATTACTAGTCACTATAAACAACTAAGAAAAATATAATAAAAGTTTGGAATTCATGTAAATGGTACACTTTTCTGCTTCTTTATCGAAACATACAATCATACACTCTCACCTCTCCCCCCACCCCCAACCCAACCCAACCCACACAGTCAGAACAAGAAACAGTTGCTTAATCTCCATACAAATCCACACCTTACCCAACCCACACAATCAGAACAAGAAACAGTTCCTTAATCTCCATACAAATCCACACCTAATGTAAACCCTTACCGTAATGGCGCCCAGAAGCAACGCTACCTCTACTACTCCCATGCCCATTTGATCCCCCAAGTCCGGATGCCAATGCCGAAACTTCTGGCAAAATCTCCAAGCTGCCTGTCCGCGAGTTCAGCTTCTCTCGCCCCACCAAGCCCTCAGGTGGCAGTTGAGGCAAATCCGGCAATGCTCCACCAGTTGACCAGCTTTCTTTTCTCTCTGGCATGCTATTCAGTCCGGCTTCGATATCACGTGCATCTCCTGATAATTCTGGCAAGCTGTTGTCTTTTCGCTCTGGCAAGTTATCTGGTCCAGATTCAAGATCGCTTGAATCTCCTGCCCTTGTACCCCATACACCAGGCTTCCTCTCGGTTGATATATCCATGCTCACCGGATGGACATAAGAAGCAGAATTTGGTTCTGATTTACCCATGTATGGACCGATGTAGGAATCAGAATTTGGTTGGGACGAAAAACACTGATCTCGTGGTGCCCTTGCCCGGAAGTTGTTCTTGGAAGAAGGGATTCTTGTGAAAAAGACCTCTATAAAATTCTGCACCACTCCATTGTTGTAGGGGTTCTCTCGGCGATCATAACGGAACCTGAAGTTCTCATAAGTTGTCTGTCATAAGAATATAAATGGTAATGAGTATCATTTTAACTTCATGGCATCAAGAAAAAAAAAATCAGCCAATTAACACAAGCGCACACCCCTCAGACGCATCTTTACTATGTACTTTCCAACTTCGAGTTGGACTGTATGTGCATTCCATTAAACATCCAACACAATCTATACATATCTTCTATGATAAAAAATTGGGAACCTTTTAGGGGAAAAAACAATAAGAGATGCATTATTAACAAAATAGTCCACTAGTTCTACTGCATTATGTCTGTGTACATTAAAGAGCGACAATGGTAAGCTTATGGTGTGCACTGGGCCGGACGACCCGATCCCCGGCTCGGGCCCGGCCCGGTCAAATCCGGTCTGGGCCGGCCCAAGCTCGGTCAACGAACCGGCCCGACTCGTCAACAAACCGGTCCGGGCTGTGTGCCCCCGGACCCGATAGTCCGACCCAGTTTGACCGCAGCTCCGGGCCGGTCAAACCCCCAAGCCCGACCAGGCCGACCCAGACCGGCCCGGTCCAGGCCCGGTTGGCCCGGTTCGACCGATTTTCAATTTTTTTTTAAACGTAGGGAGGCCAAAATGACTATTTTATCCCCATTTTACTTGTTGTTTTTAGACCGTTGGAAGGGTATTTTGATTATTTTGCTGAAAATAATGAAAATACCCTTATAATAACTCCTTTTTGGGTGTAAAATAGGTCATTTTGTACCCCCAAAAAAAATCTATAAATAGACCAAATTTTACAAAAATTATACACAACCATTTCTTTCCCATTACAAAATATTGAAGCTATGCAATTCTCTGAAGATTGAACAACAAGTTTCTGGGCTTTAAAGTGTAACTTCCTGGAGGCCAACGTGCAGTGTTCTTGAGCTTTCAAATTCTGAAAAAAATCTTGGAATTGAACATCTCTTCCCTGAAGTTTACCTTCCAAGTAATTTTAATTTTAGAGAATTTTTTTTAAAATTTTTGACTTTTTTGGGCAATTTTTGACTTTTTGTTGTCTCTCTCTCTCTTTGGTAGATAACATTTTCTTTCTCTTCTTTCTTCTTTCTTCTTTTTCTACAAAATTTAATTTTAAAACTATAGATACTACTGGTTCTAACCAACATTACGGAGGTGATTCATATCAAAATTTTGCTTACTACGCTGATTTATTTGAAAATAATCATATCCAGATTCTGTGCCACAGACACAAATATCGCCTCCTGAAGTTAGGAGCATGGCTACAAATGTTGTAACAAGGGAAAAATTAGTTTTATGGCAATATTGTGAAAAAATATGTCACTGATATTGAGAGCGCACCAATTTTAGATCCCAAAAATCAAAAACCAATTGCTAAAGGTGCACAGTATAAGAAATGTAAGAAAATATTTAAGTGGAAAAGGAACGATGGCATGGGCACATTGAAAAGACACTGACACCTGTCATGGTAAGGACACACTGCAAACCAGGCAGTCAGAGATAAGCATCGGTCCACAAGGACCTTTTGTAAGTAATTTCATTTATTCTGATGCTCGTAACAAAACCGAGCTAACCAAATTTTTTATTTGTGATGAACAACCTCTCACATTCGGAGAGAGTGATTGGTATTATAAGTATTTGGGTGAAATACCTCTTTTATATTGTTTGGCTTTGATTTTTTATCCGAAGATCAAAAAAGATGGCGTATTCACATTACTAGATGATTTTCATGAAAATATGAATGTAGATGTGTAAGTAACTTTAAAATAGAGATTAAAGATGTTTTAGATTCTTTAATTACTTTGTATCAAGAACAAGTTGTATCGGCCCGACCCGGTACGACCTGGTAGTAGTAGCTCTGGTCTTATATCTAAATGATCACATTCTGCCAGCGTACTGCAAAGCAAAAAACAAAAACAATCTTCCCTACCAACTCAGGAACTATCGTTTTTTTTTTTCAATTCTTACGAAGAATATGATTAAAGTCCAACTTATTTTTTCATTTTAGAATGGTAGAAAAGACACGAAAAAACGTACCCTATAGTTTCTTCTATAGCACGCTATATACTAATAATCCCGGTGTCCACGGTAGCATCGGAATCTTGTCTTAGTGAAGGTTCAAGGATACTGAGCAAGAAGAGGAGCAGGATGTTGTCGGATATCTTGAAAGCATGCATCTGCGTTCAAAACTGGATTCGTACGAAAGAACAAACCCAAAACTCAAGAGATAAAAATGCCGACATCAGTAAACTGAACTTTCATTGTCTTACCTTGGAGGACAGCAATGAAGGAGGAGCTGATCAATGGAGATGGACGAAGGACGACGGACAACAAAAAAATATTTATACATTTTTTTACAATTTATTTAGAAATAAAATATCAGTTTTATTACAAATTTAATAGAAGAAAATACTTGAACAGATGTACATTAAATTATGTTGAGATTAATAATTTTACTTTACTTTTAATTTCCTGGTAGAATGTAAAAGATATTTTTTTGGTTTTTCCCCCAAAAATCGAGGTGGCCCATTTTTTTGGTTTTTCCCCCAAAAACCGAGCTGGCCCGATCTAGCACTGAACCGGCCCGACCAAACCGGGCCATGGGTCCGGGCTGGGTCCAGCTCTCTCTCCTCCGGTTAAGCCCGGCCCGACACGTTGATCCGACCGGTCTAAGCCCGACCAGGACCATGCCCGGTCAAACCCGGTTTGACCTGGGCCCGGGCCGGCCCAGCCCGGCCCAGTGCACACTTTGATAGTAAGCTAGTTTCTTTTAAAATGATTTGAGTTGGAAATATCTGAGGTAGTTCACTTTGATGTACAATGCACGTTGTTATTATTGGTATCTGACGTAACTATCACCATTTATAAATGTTTCAGTCTTCAGAGTTCTTAAGCCTATGATTTTGATAGTTCTAAGCACAGTTAGGATGAGGACTTGAGGGATCTGTGAGGAATCAGTGAATTCCTAGGTAAAGTAATTAGGCCTAATTCCTGAATGTCTTTGTGCCTAAAAAATGACACACATACACAACATTATGACGATGGGCATCTCCTAATTCTAACCACTTTAATCTACAGTGTATAGTTTTACAGCTCTGCAATAACATTTGTTTATTTTACCAGACTACATGTACGGACAAAAATTAACAGGCCATAGGTAGCATTAAGGGTCCACAAATGAGATAACCAACAACCAACATCTCCATTGGTAAAATAGAACATGTTAGACTTCTCACCATACATCTTTGACAAATTGTGATGAATTTTCAGACATTGACGTGTTCCAAAATTGGTGCATTGGACAATGAGGTTGTTACTTCTCCAGTTGCTTTAGACTTAAGTTGCTCACTAAGTTCAACAACAAAACCTTTTAGCACCAAATTTGGGGTTAGCTCATAAGTTAACTGTAGAGAGATAATCTGTGTTTTTCCTGCATTTACATTCTGAGAGAAGACTTGTAAATACCTGGTTAGTACTGATGAGATAAAAATGGAAGACTGAGAGGCCACCGACAAACCATACGGATATGAAACTGTAAACTATCAGAGCAATAGAAGCAGGTGTCTTGATCATTGCCCTCCAAACACTGATATGCTCAGCATCCTTAATTCTCATGATGTATACCCAGCAGAAAGCGAAAACATAGAAGCAGATAAGAGTAGTGGAGAAAACAAACATGTAGAAGAATCTGTAGTTACGCTGCATTCACAATAACACTAATCAGTGATCAAGAGTACCACAGTAATGGATCCACTGTCTCAGCAATATTAGTAAAACAACCTCTTATGAACCCACTATATAACTGATTGGCTTGATGACATTACACTATTAGAGGTATTATAATGAATTTATTTCTTCCAACATATTCAAATTTCATCTTATGAGGCAACCTCTTATGAACCCACTATATAACTGATTGGCTTGATGACATTACACTATTAGAGGTATTATAATGAATTTATTTCTTCCAACATATTCAAATTTCATCTTATGAGGCACTTTTGAATTAGACGTCCCAGGTTAGGTGAAAATGTGCTAAAACTGTAGATGTCCGAAAAGAGCTGAACTATAATCATTGAAAACATGTAAATAAAATGATACAACTTCCCACTGATTCTGTAGCATGCCAAAAACCAACTAATACTAAGAATTAACAGCATTATTAAGAATATAATTGCTTATAATCATAAAGATATACATAAGTTACAAGCATATGTTGGAAGGTGAAAATTTAGGTGCAAATAGTTTGTTTATACTTTATAGAACTTTAAATAGTTGAGGAATTGCAAGTAAATAAATGATGGAAGCATTTTTCTAAGGAAATTAGAACAAATTGCAAGTAGGAATATTACGAGTAGTCTACAGTTTAATCTATCACAAAACCAAGCTCATGGATAATAATATCTGTGAGACTTACAAGTCCAATGCATTGCCCAACCCATGGACAATGATGATCAAAACGTTCCACACAGTTATTGCAGATCGAGCAGTGAGAGCAACGAGGAGGCCGGTAGAGCATGCAAGTGTCACAGTATTTAATCTTCACGGTGATTCCATTTACAACAGCATCCTTTATTCGAGGTAAACGAAGTTGTGGAGTTTGTTCTCCCATTAATTCTGAATTTGCATCATAGCTTTCTGCCTCTGGAGGATGTCGATTACGAGGTATTATGCCTGGATCTCTCCCCGAAGTGAGTAGAAGCAGAGCTATATCCTGTATATCAAATCTATATGAGCATCCTTTCCTTTGACAATTTTGTTATAATAAACAACCTATTAGAACTTCAATTGTCAAGTATATAGTAAAATTACTGTACTCCATAATTAGTGTTTATATAATTGCTATTGTGAAAGTAATTTGAATATGGAACAATATTGGTTTATTCCATATTGAGGCACAACTTTATGGGATAGCTCTTATAGCCTGGCAAAAAAAAGATTAGCTGTCAGCTTATATTCCATATTTTTGGATTTGACTAATTTGCAACTAAATACCTGAACTTCTCATGATTTGCAACTTGCTACCTTAAACTATTAAAATTAGCAAACCCTAAACTACTACAATTAGCAACTAAATATCTTGAACTTTTCCAATGTGCAAGTTGCTACCCTTATGCCATTAATAATGTATCCTTCATATTTTCAGCAAGTTGCAAATTGGAGGAAGTTCAAGGTATTTAATTGCCAATTATGACAGTTTGGGAAACAAGTTGCTAATTTTGATAGTTTAAGGTAGCAACTTGCAAATTGAAAAAAAAAAATCACGGATTTAGTTGCAAATTAGTTGTGTTTTGGTACTTTAAAGATAGTGACAAGCAAGCAAGTTTCTCAAGTAGACTAAAAAAGATCATCCATGATCCATCGTGTATTTTGTCTCCACTAGGTTATTCCTTTCTTTCTATGCTAGTCCAGTTATTTCACATGCTCATGCAAACAGTTGACTTTTCCACATTCCATGCACAATATTATGCATGTCTACTTTCCAATAGCGGATATAGTGTGCATACAGCCTGCTAATTTCCAAATAGAAGAAACGTCCAAGTCATGCACAATAATGCAAAACCGTACATCAAACAACTGACCACATGCTAAGCATCTCTTTAGATACCTGTTGCTTGCGAGACGGTTTCATTAAGTATTTTAGAAGAATAGACTGAAATAGACATAATGCAAGACTAGAATAGAAAGTACTCACATATAATGTGAATGCAATAGCAACGACCATGATGGAAATTCCCCAATGATTAAAATCATCCATGAGCTTTCTGGCAACGAATATACAAAATATAGAGACAGGAGCAACAATAAGAAATATGGTGAGGAACAAAGACCTCGCATCAGGTCCAAACATGAACCTCCCTTGAAGAAAAAATACCTGCAGAACAAACCACCAGCAATATCATCAACACATAAATAACATGGGAAGGAGAAAAAGAATGCCAGCATATACTTGTGCAAAAGACAATCCATAACAAAATTACTGACATGGGAAGGAAAAAATTTAGCAACAGAATATACTTTTGTAGAAGGCAATACATGGCCATGAATAAGGTTATTCATGGTAATCCATGTAATGGTATGTAATACTATACAGATGAAATCATATTAAGTAAAAAAGCCAATAGAGCAAAGTTTCAAAATAAAGCAGAATTGGGACACTGTATGACACAAAGAACATGAAACTCACAGAAATAAAAAGAACAAATTGAATGTCAATTTCTTCGATCAACTGTATATTTCTGAAGGTTAAGGCGTCTTTGGTTGATTTGATAAGAAGTGACGGAAAGGATAGGAAAATGGAAGTGTTTCATGTAGATATAGGACCACGTTTACATAGGATGTGGAAGTGTTTCATGTAGATATAGGACCACGTTTACATAGGATCAAGTTTCATTCCTCTTTCTTTTCCCACACTTTCTTAGCAACCAAACACAATGTGTGTTGTGATTATCAGCATACTAACAATACTAGTTAAAACTAAAACTACATTATATCAGACCTGAGCCATCAGAAACCAGTTACACTATGCCCAGTCTATCTGTGATCCCACCATACCGCTACACTAATCAGGTCTTCTCAGTGGTGGATTACACTTCAGAGAAACATTAATATGTAGATGTGAAACTACAAGTCAGACTTAGTAATGTCCAAGCCAGTAAGACAAGACTACAATGGAGGGGGAGTTGTACAACTTGGTTCATGATTACCATGGTTCAGCAGCAAGTCCGTTAATTTGTCAGGGATTGCAAGTGCTTCTACAAAATGAGTACGGCTATTTGCCTGTTTTTCCATAGGTTTTACATTTTGATCTTCAGAATGATAGTGGATTCTCCCATGGGGATGCTAGAAGTGTTCCTATAACAGGTAACCCAGACTAAAGTGCGTACTATCCCCTCATGTTCAAGTGTATTATCCACTCAATGTTCACACACACAATGTAGCGCACTTTTTTGTATTATCCACTCATGCACAAGAAAGTGTATTATCCACTCATGTTCCTATAGCAGGCTTTTTCTTTTGATTTAACAAAATAGCATAGTTAATATTTTATTTAAAATAGTGCACTCTTGTCCCACATCATCAATTTACCTTGGTTTAATTATCTTCCCATAATGAAACACTAGAAACCCAAACGAACCACAAAACAACCATAACGGGAAACACATGAACCCATTAACATTTTTACGTTTTCTATTTTTAAATATGGAAAGAAGCTCTACATATCTTATGTAAAGATTTGGCCCTAAAGGACTACAATATATGCCCTTTTAAAGATCTTCGAGTTTTTGGTCTCACAAAGTACAAAAATATTTTTATATTTAAATTTCGATTAACTTTTAAAGGAAAATACTCTCTCTACAAGTAGGGTCATGTTCCCAGAAGTAGATATGGTCTTCAAAATGACTATGGTGAGGATAGTAGACACAAATCATGCCGATATGGATCCAAACCTCGTTACTATATAAGAAGTTGGATATAGAGTATATGAATAATAAGATTTTTAGTTTTTTATACAGATCTTAGTGAAATACCTAGACTCGATCCGAGTTTATATAGTGAAATAGTAGGGTACAGTCTCTATATGATGACTTGGAACAAACTAGGGCATGACCCGTAGCTTACTCATGTAAGCTAAAGGTTGGATCCGTACTTATAAAAGATATGGATTGGGTCATGGTCAAGTCAGAGTCATGTGTATAGTGACCATATCCTACTAATTTGACATAAACTCTTACAGGAATTTGAATATTTAACTATATTCTATACAAAATTAACTAAAATCAAAATTTATACATACCTTTCATATATATATATATATATATATATATATATATATATATATATATATATATATATATATATACGGTCAGGATGGTTAGGATTTAACTGAACTCGGACCCTAGTCATTTTGAATGCCTGGTCTACTTTCCGCAGCGGACCCTACTCGTCAAGTAGAAAACTATTCTCCTTTAAAAATGAATTTAATTTTAACAATCAAAACTATACTTTTAGTTTCCTTTACGGCCAAATTACTTGCAAGCTAGAATTTCCTTCCGCCTTTAGAATTAGGAGAACCAAAAATAAACTTACAGAATCATGTCCTTCATTTTGGTCATCTTTTATGGTTGGGTTGGTTGGGTTTTATTCTTTCATTATGGACGGATAATTAAAGCAATTGATGCTGTGGCACACAAATGTGCTGCTTTTAAAAATAAATGAATATTAAATATACTATTTGTTAAATAAAAACAAAAAGCTTGCTAGTTTGAAATTTTTCCTTTCTATATTTTGTTTTCAAGAAGGATTTCATGATCTCTTATTTATTACTTTACTAATTAAACAGGGTGTGGTGAAAGAACTATTGTTTATAGTGGAGATAAAGATTCATGTAAAGATGCTCACCTTGTTTAATATGTGACTTAACCTGCTAAACATTTATCTTACCACAAAAAGAGTTTGTTTCTAGTTGAAAATGTTAAGTATAGTTGATTTCATCATCGTCCAAACCTTCTTACATCAGAATGGGATCAACTATATAGCATAAGAAATTCAGGCATATTTGACAAAGTTTTTATGACAAACCGTCAACCTAACATTGACATGTTGGTGTCAAATTCCTAGACAAGATAGCTATGAACATGAGAGGATCGTGCCATAAAACCTAGACGAACAGTTGGAAGGTAGGTAGACCAATCTTTTGGATGTACAATTTAAGCTCATGCAACCAAGGAATGCAACCAAGAAAGATCATCAAAGTTCCCCTAGATCCTAAAGAGTCTAGACTCTATGCGAAGATATACGATGATACAATTTGATATATGAAATTGCATTCATCTCTGACACATTAACCCAAAGAGAGAAAAGGAAAGGAAACCTCAAAGGTTGAAGTCTAGTTGACTAAACAATCAAAAAGATGTCAATTCTTTTATTTAGCTACCTCATACTTTATTCATGATCCCTATCAAATGATAAAAGGATTGGAAACTGATGATTATATAATGACAATGATGATGGAGAATCCTTGCCTCCTCAAGTCATGTTTACATTAGCTTCAAAGTTGACCTAGGTACCTACAAACTTCAACCTCCATTTTTCAATTCGTCATAACATAATTGTGCTTAAAAGTTTGATCCAAGTTTCAACATGCAATAATGATTTCCTGAATCATGCTGGCGAAGATTAGCATTTGATTGATATGCTATTAAGTGACAATAAATTAGAGTTTCGGCGCAAGAGGAAGAACAATTTCTAATGTAGTTTGAAGAACGTAACTTTTGACCTCTTTGGTTACCGACAAGGATAGTAACAAATTATGTCTTCTGATCTTATTCCCCTCATTGTTGTATCCACTTTACATATCCTATCTTGATCCTGACTACAACACCAGATTGTGTAATAATTACCCACTTCTACATATCAGTCATGTCAGTGCCACCGTTGATCTGAAAACCCTCATGGCTTCAGACATTTACTTGACCAACTTCATAATTATTAGAGCTTAATCAGTCCATGCTCCTCAAATGTTTTGTCTCGATTGGAAACTGTGGTGGAGAATCGTTTGTAATAACCCGTGAAGCCTAAAACCTATCTCATGCTCCACATAACACAAATTTGGTCGTAACTACACTGCACTACAAACACTAACGAGGAAGCAGTGCTTAATTTCAGTCAATTATAGTGCACCATTGGTCAATAACAAAGTCCAAAAACTCTGTTTCGCTGTTCGTTTGGGAACCTTCTTATGAGTACCGGTTTCCACAGTATCTATCATGATTTCGGGTCAGAGTATCACAAGTTCAGTCAGTAAACATTAAAATACAGTATTAGAAATCTATAAAAGCAAGTTACTGTTGTTTAAGCACATTTTTTTCTAGTTTGAAACTTTGAATATTCTGACTAAACAATAAATACACGCATAAAGAAATCCACTTGGCCAGAAAGGAAAAAAATCAGCACCTTATCATATCTCTTAATTTCATTAATACTAAAAATATTTTGTAATGGAGAGTGTCAATTGGTTTTGGTCAGTTTCGACCAAAATTGCCCCGAACTTGGCCAATAATTTCCATAACTAGCAGAAGCTGACTGACAACGATACTTGGGGCAGTTTCAGATCAGGAACTAGGTTGTTATCGATTTGCTTGTGTATTGTATATTGCTTGTGTATCGTATCATGTATATCGTGTATCGTATGATACAATAGCTCTAGGAGTTTAGGTCTATACTTTCAAATCCATATACTTTTAAATCCATATAGGTTGTTATCTATACTTTTATTTGTTTCATCTTTACAAGTCTATATAGTTATAGAATCCAGATTCTTAAGTATACATTGCATAACTCAAATAGAAAAACCGATACAACCTATCAGCATATATGTATCGTATCAAATAAACTGATATGTAATGAAATGACAGTATATTGTATGGTACGTAAGATACGTATCTTGTATTGTACGATACTAACAACATTGATCACCACCTACCAATCCGACATAAAACGACCCAAATGTATCAGTTTTGGTAGTCTTGGTAGGGTTTAATGAAGAGATATGCCTTAGCAGTCAATTTGAAAGGTATTTCAGTTGTACGAATATCACTAGTTGTTACAAATATTTTTGTTAGGGAGGCAATAGCCAGTGATTCTTCGAGCCGGTGTTGACCTCGGGAGACTGGTCGAGATAAATGACAGCACCATTAAATAATGACATTATATTTATCATAGTTAGATTGTGGTTATATAATTGATAATAATGTGATAAAGTTCAAAGAGTAAAGACAATGGATTTTGTACTGGCACGAGATGACTTGGATTAGATAGAAATACCTTATAAGCTTTATTCTAAACACTAGTTCATGGCTATAGGTTCACCAAAAGGGACCATGGTGAAACCGGATAGGTTAATGTGGTCTAGATCGAACTCATGTGATGAGTGCAAGTGGTTTCATAAGTTGCTGGTGTAGTAGACATCATGACAATAGTACATGTGCTAAGTTAGTTGGACGAGTTGACTGAACACTACACTCCAAAAGAAATCCCTAATGGATGACCTGTGCTAATGTCAACTGGGATCTCATTCATGTCAGTAGTGCAAGTGGTCTTCGAACTTGACGTTATTACGATATCTGTAATGCCTGTTGTTCGTATTACGTATTTAAGAATACGTGTACGTATTTTATCTCGTATTGGCCATGGTTCATCTTGGTTTGGGTTGGCTTGGGTTAGTTCGGCTAGGCTTGATTAGCCTTGGTTCATCATGAACCAAGGGTGAACCCCCTACCTACCACAACCAACCCCATTTATTAACCTCTTCCCATTCTCTCTCCTCATTATTTCCTTTCTTCTTCATTACTCTCCACCACCAACCAAGAAAACCCTAGCCTAGGCAAGTACAATCTTGCTTCATGAAGAAATCCACCATTTTTATTTTTCTAACCTCTTCTTTGCAACTTTCTAATCCACATTAGAACTTGTCATTTTCTATTTTGAAGCTTGGATTTTTGTAGATCTAGAATTTAGTCATTTTCGAATTTTCATGGTTTTGATCTATTAAATTCCCTTGTTTTCAAGTTTTGATGGTTCCATGTGGTAGAGAATTTCCTTCTACCCAATTTTGACCTTTGGAAAGTTGGATTTGGACTTGTTTTGACCAAGTTATGGACTTTGGAAGCTTAGGGTTCAACCATGGAGTTCCTGCTGTTTGGAGAAGACAGTGAGCAGTGCGCGAGCTTTTTATCTTGCGTCACTGAGCTGTGCGCGCTCTTTAGCGCAGCGCAGTAGCCCCCATACGCTGCCTTTTGGAAGCGTATGACTCGCATACGCTCGCTTGCTTGACAAGGAGTCGTATGGAGTCCATACGCTGCCTTTTTGGAGCGTATGACTTGCATACGCTCACTTGGATAGCCATGAGTCGTATGGAGTCCATACGCTGCCTTTTTGGAGCGTATGACTTGCATACGCTCACTTGGATAGCCATGAGTCGTATGGAGTCCATACGCTGCCTTTTGGAGGCGTATGACTCGCATACGCTCGCTTGTGTGACAAGGAGTCGTATGAAGTTCATACGCTGCCTTTTTGGAGCGTATGTCTTGCATACGCTCACTTGTGTGACAAGGGATCGTATGGACCTCATACGCTGCCCTTTGTGAGCGTAGACTTACCTGAGCGTACGCTTACCTGAGCGTAGGCTTACCTGAGCGTATGACTTTTGCACTGAGCGTATGGCCTTGGCTGACTTGGTCTTATGTCAGCATGTCACTTTGGTTTTATTTTCCTTAAGCTTGGCTCTTCTATAGCCATGTATATTGATATTTTATTAGATACTTTACGCCCATTTTATATCCTTACGCCTTTTGTCATGAACTTGATAATCATGAATTTATTTAATAAGTTTGTGAATAATAATTGAACACGGCATGGCAGGACAAGCATACCTGACATGATTATCTCGAATTGCTGTTGCGACGGCTAACGTGACATGACCTGACAAGAATGACTAACCTGGACACCGTGGATGATTGCGTTTGCACAATAAACCAGTATTGTCTTGCATCATATCTAGGATGGGATCCCTGAGTACCACGGTCAGGGATACCTACTGTAATTAACTAAGAGTAACAAACTAGAATAATGCAGTAGACATGAAGAGATTCCCAGCTACAGGCAATCCCGTTATCTGGGCGCATTAAGTGGACTTGTAGCCTACCGACGAGTAGGACACACTTCCAGCACACAGTCATGTGGTGCATCCTTCATAAATGGACATTCGACCTGGATAACTTGGATGGTCTGCAGGGCTTGTGGCTGTTGAAATAATCTCATTGCATTTTGCTAGTAACTAGGCCTATGATAACCCTAGCTAGTTAAAGTATCAAGTCGTACTTTTGATTGGCCGTGATTGATTGGATGAAGTTATTCCAGCTTAGTCTTATCCTGATCATGTGCAAGATCGTGACAAGACACGATTGTTGATGCTTGCCTTAACAATAACGATCGGGGGACCAGTTCTGTTCAGGCGAAGGGTTACAACTCCGGTCCTTGTTTGGTTTAAGGGTTGTAACCTGGCTCCCGGAGCAGTTCTGTGTCTTCCCTTCGGTTATTGTCTTATTTGTACCCCGTGCCATGCTTGTCATGTTCTATCTTACTTCAGCAACATGATTATCTATAATGGCCTTAACAATAAAGATCAGGAGTCCAGTTCTGTTCAGGCGAAGGGTTACAACCCCGGTCCTTGTTTGGTTTAAGGGTTGTAACCTGGCTCCCGGAGCAGTTCTGTGTCTTCTCTTCGTTTATTGTCTTATTACCTTATCCATAGTATTTGAGACGGATTTCCATTCAGGTGAAGGATTGCAACCCCGGTCCTTGTTTGGTTTAAGGGTTGTAGTCTGGCTACTTGAATGGTTTCCTCGTACTCTATTATTGTTGTTATTTCTGATAATTTAACTTTAATGTTCCTTACTATATGCTAGTTTTAGTTTCTAAGTGAAGCCTCCTTTGTGGCACTTGCTCTTTCTGGGGTCTGACCCAGCTGGTTTTGTGTGGCCAGATATCGGAGCAGCTCCAGAGGATCCACCGATCTTCCAGCCAGATGGTGACCACTAGACGGAACCCTGGCAACGAGTGGGTTTCTTTTTGTCCTCCCACTTATTTGTAAAAATTATTCTTTTGAGGCGTTTAGCCGGCGAGCACGTGTTAGCTCGATTGCATCTTTATTTACTGTCTGCCTACGGGCTGTAACATGATTGACAGATCCTAGGGTTGATCATGTATGACTGAACTCTTGCTAGTCATGGCATTTTGTACGACTAGCTTCATGATCATCCAATATGTAATGTATGGGACGCCTTGCTATTATATATTTGGTGCTCTGACATCTTGTAATTACTATTGCTTGCTTATGATTGAGACAATAGGCTTGTTCATGACCTTAGGAGACTTCTGGCTTGTAGTTAAACCCTCATGTATCTAGACAGCCGTGACCGTATAGTGAGATGGATTCCATTTCATATACGTAGCTGGCTATGTCTGCCCCCGCTCTCCAGTATTCTGGTTCTGGGGCGTGACAATATCTTATGAGTTTACACCTACACTTTAACTATGTACCATTAACAAAACAAGAGTTGATAGTCATAAGTTAGGTGTAGTGAATCGCTTATGAAGATAGTACATGGATAATAAGGAATATGTCCTATCATATGATGATGAGAGTAACATCCTGTGTGGTCCGACATATTACATTTTAAAAAAATATTATGTAAGATGATGTATGAGTAGATGAGTCGTATTCCCTCAAACAAGTGTTAAACAAATGAGATCGGGATACATAATTACTACGACGAATACAACTTGTCATGTGTCTAGTCCGGGTGTACTATAACATAAAGAGTGAATTGTATGTACGGTAATGTACATAAATAGGTTCTTGAGTGGATGTCACTAAACATTCGCATACCATATGGAGGTCATGACATACTGTTAGGTGTCAATCTTGGCCAACAATAATTCTCCTAAAAGAAGAGTTTTTTTAACAGGACGTTTGATTGGGATTTTGACCGAAACTCCGAGGTTGATATTTCAGCTATGTCAAGACCAAGTTCGATCGATACGGTAATCGTGGTGTTGAGCCTAATGGATCACAAATACAATAGTTTGTCCTTTAGAGCATGTTTGGGTTTGTATTAGGTCTAATTGTGATTGGCCCATAGCAATTGTTCTATGTCATCGTTTGGATTTGTGCTAGTACATGAGCTAATTAGATGTTGACTATACCAACTACTAATTAGTCATATATAAAAATATGTGATATGTAATCCTAATTCAGAATTAGGATTGCATCTAGAGTGTTCTAGAAGATTCTAGAATCGTCTAGAAAATTTTAGAAGAATCTAGGATTGAATTGGAATTAGAATTTCAAGTCAAACCTTAATTAAGAGAGTTAGCAATTACCCTTTGGCAAAACCTATAGATATAGGAGTAAGGGTTTACTGAAATCATAACTTATAATTTCGTGGAAAGCCCCAGCTAGAAATCGTAGCATTCCCTCTCCCCTCCTTCCTCTTTTTTGCCATGGTCTCGGCCAGCTCAAACAAATTGAATATTCGACCGAATTTCCAATCTGCCTACTCTGGCCTACTCTCAGCACAATAAGCAGCAACAACGAATAGAAAGAGTTGAATTGCATAGTTGTTTCGTGGAGGATCTTAGAGGATCATTAGGTTGTTGATTTCGTTGATCGCAGTGGAGTTCTTTACTCGAATCGATCGGTGGCCAACGTGCTCGTGTGGATACCTTTAGAGACCTACGTATGTGGTTAAGGCATCGACAAAGGTATTCCAATAAACCCTAAGTAGATTAGTCTTCTACTTGTTTTGTAGCACGTATGTGATAGATAGATCATTGGTGTATGACATGCTCGTAGAACGAATCGAGTTCGCAACGGTTCATGAGATTAATCGATATGATAAAGAATAGTATCGAGATGACGGTCGATCACTAACTCATGAGACGAGAGAGGTGATATAGACTTGTGGGTAAATTAGATCTATCGTGAACCTAGATCGATCCTTAGATCTTTCAAAGTAAACAATGTCTGATCACGTATGCGAAGGGATTCGCATACGACATATCCACGCATTGGATGTGTTCTACAAACATGAAGGGTTCACATCGGATGACCTAGTGTAGCGTAAAAAAAATAAAAATAAACATCACTTCATGTACCAATACGTAGCGTTTACATACATTTAAAATCTTCGTGCTTACACTCCAATAGATGATAGAAACATTAAAAAGTATGTTCGATAATTTCATGTTCGCCAACAATTACATTTCCCAACTAAATATACCTAATACCATATACAAAAGCCATCCTAGGATGCTATCATATATACCTGTAATATCCAAAGTGCTCAGGGGGGTTAGTCAATCATGAATTGCAAATCAAATGATGTGCTTATGAAATCTAATGTTAGTAATTTGGGATTTGAAACATGATTTCCAAATCCGATGTTAGTCAATTAGTATTTGAAAATCACAATGATTAAAGATTCCAAATCACATCTTCCTTTTATTTTTATTTTCATTTTTTTATTTATTTCAATCACGCTATAGATGGTAAGATTATTGAAACCACCTATCCACTCTCACTTTTTATGACCATTTTCTTTTCTTCTTCACCTCCTTCCAACTAACCATCCCTTTCATCACCGGGTCACCAACTCTCCGTCCTATCGACCATCACCACCTCATACCCTAAAACCATCACCGCCAACATCATTGTGGCCTCCTTCCAACAATGTTAACGCAAAATAAAAGTACAAAAATGGTTTCATATTATATACCAGACACAACCCAAAGTTTATTTGGTTCATGATTAACATGCAAATTTGACTTTTTGTTGGTATCCAATCGATTTAATTGTTCACATATAAGAAATTATTTATAAATTAAAAAAATTTAAAAAAATCCAAAATTACTTTCGCTTTCATACTACTTATTAAACTCAAGCAAAGATTCATTTGCATTTTTTCCTTTTAAGATACAAACCAAATTATTGATTAAAAATTGGACTAACTCAATGTGTGTATAAGAAAATATATTTTTTACTAATAAAAGAAATTCGAGCCGGACCCAAAAATATTAATGTTTTGTACCCATTGGACAAATCAAACCCAAATTCGATTCACTTTTTAAGATTTGAACTTATTTCAATTAAAAAATTGAGTTGCAATGGGTTGTGTTGGTTACCAATGGCAAACTTACTCTAAATTGAGCTCGAGACTCTTGTCAATATCTTGCATAATATGTGGATATATACTATGTTAAGTCTAATATATATTTTTTAATTAATTGAAACAATACTACTTAGAATCAATATATTATTAAAATATATTAAATAAGCTTAATATTTTAATTGAAACAATACTACTTAGAATCAATATATTATTAAAATATATTAAATAAGCTTAATATTGCGTATTTTAATATAGATTGTTTGTTTAAATACACTGAAAGTTCATGATAAATATTTTTATTTCTCTTATGAGGCGATTTCAGAGACACAAGATAGATGTGATTTCAAAATCACAATCACATGTATTTTTAATTGTCGTATTTTGTCTCATATCAATGTGATTATGATTTTGGAATCATAACCATGTTGTGCTTCTGAAATCCTTTTTGACTAACCCTCATAAATAAAATAGACTTTAAGGGCGCGTTTGGTATGTGGAATACTATACAGTCAGGAATTCTATATTTCCGGGAATCAAATTCCCATAATTAATTTTTCTGGAAACTATATTCTCATGTTTGGTGAACATATAAATATTTTCAAGAAAGAAAATGTTAAAAAGATTAAAAAAATGAAAACAAAAATTTTAAAAGGATAAAAAAAATGAGAAAAAAGAAACAACAACAACAAATTCTTTAAAAAATGAAAAGAAAACATTCTCAGGAAAATGAAAAAGATAAAAAAAAAAGGTAAAAAAATCATTCTTAAAAAAATATAAAAAATCAAAATCAAAAAAATCAAAAAGTGAAAGATTAAAAAATTAAAAACAGAAATCCCTGATAAAAAAACAAAAAAAAAACCCTTAAAATTTTGAAAATGAACTAAGAAAAATATATATATAATTTAGAGGGATAAAAAACATAGAGAAAAAATATTTTAAAAAAAGTAATAGAAAAAAAACAACAAAATAAATTTGCCCGAGCAAAAAAAATACCCACCTATTCTTAAGGGATAGGATTCCATGTTTTGTGGGTAAATTGTTTATCCGGGTTTATAACCTAAACAAACATGGCAATAGGTTTCCCATCATAAATTTTCCCGGGAGTAAAAAAATCCAGTGTACCAAACGCCTCCTAATAGAGTTATAGCGGCAATATTTATCACTTGTACTTTTCCTTTGTCCTCGTTTCTTCTACTAAAATGATCAGGCTAGCATGCCCTTCAAGCAAAACATTAGCAATCTTTTCATTCTCTTGTACTTCTTTTGTTTCTAAAATCAAACAAGTCATATTGTAGCAAGTCATTTAACTGCTAATTGCACATTTCCCCCATTTCTTCTACTAAAATAAATAATAAATGGAAAATTGCATACCACATATCTAGCTATACCAAACAAAAAAATCCCAAATCATTCACACAAAAAAAGAAACAAACGATCTCATCAGAGCACAAGAATATTCAGAACTACCCATAATTTACCTAAATTTCAACCCAAATAACTACTAATGCCAAATCTTCCCAATTAACAATCAAGCACAAAGTTGCAATCTTTTTTTCTTTCATGTAATTTTCATTTGTTTCTAAACATCAAATCACCAGTGTATCAACCAGATAAACTACTTGTCGCCATTTTTTTCATTTCTTCTACTAAAATAATCATGATATTACATTATACTATTATAGAACAAATCATCCTATAATTATATGATCATGTTAGCACATCCATCAAGCAAAAAAGTTGCAATCTGTTTTCGTTTTCGTGTACCCTGCCATTGTCGTAACATCAAATCATTTTCGTTTCGTGTACTCTGCCAATGTCCTAACATCAAGTCATTTTCGTTTTCGTGTACTGTGCCATTGTCCTAACATCAAATCACTAGTGAATCAACCCAATTAACTACTAATTGTAATCTCCCAAATTTGCTCTACTAAATTTATACGAACAAAGGGGGGAAATAGCATGTTCCCCACAAATTGTTCCCAAAAGAAGAAACAATTTATTTTAACCAGACCACACCAAGCAATTCAAATCCCTAAACTGAATCAAGGGACAATATATATCCAATAAGAACCCCCAAATTTCCCTAAATTTCATTAAAAAAAAACTAAGGGAGAGACTCACGTTGCTCCCTCTCCAGACCTCGTAGGTCCTCAGCCCACCAGAGTCGTCTTCCTCCGCCGTGACCTCCGGCGGCGGGACGTCCATTCTCAGACTTCTAGAACCCTCTAGAACTCAAAAAGGCGATCTCTTTCCCTCTTTCTCCCTCTAGACTTTCGGATCGATCGTAGCTCCGCCCATCGCCGCCGCCAGTCGTCACGTCCGACGGTCTCCGGCGATCTCCGCCGCCGCCGCACTCAGATAGCACGTGACTGTAGCTATTGCTATTTTTGGCTCCCGAAAATAGCGGAGAAGGCGGAGAAGACGGAGAGAGAAGGAATGGTGGGGAATACGTCAAACGTGGGCGGTTTTCTAATGGAGAGATCCGTCATGTTCCTTTGTTTTAAACCCCTCCAACTTCATATTTTATTACGGCGTTACCATTGTCTGGTGATTCGTTGATGTTTCTTTTTCTTTTTCTTTTATTCCTACATCTTAGCTAATATGTGCACAAGTCCAACCATTTGTGCTATGTGAGTTATAAGTACCTCCTTAATATTTTGTCCAATCATTCTTATAGATCGGAAGACGGTAGAAGGAAGGAGTTAACTTCATTTACTTCGATTTAGATGTCACCAGCTTTTCATTCCAGCTCGAATTCTAGTAAAGAACGACTGTCTCCCTGGCACGTCTTTTTTAGACATCCGTTTTAGCTAAAATTCAGCAATAAAATACTCCTTCTTTCGATCAGCTCACGTCCTTCATACGTCCTCCATTTTGTATTGTTAAAACTCTAGAGCTTTAAGGAGGATAAATATTTTTATTTTTCCAACTCGTCCTCGCAAATCAAAGATCCATTTTAGTCTAAGAACTGGAGTTATCTTTTGATATAATTTTTTTCTTTTTTTGATCACTCTTAAAATACGTGCTAAAGACTACCAGTCCCATCCTCCTATTCTAGATCCGTTACTACATATTATCTTTCTTTTTTCCTTCTATCTCTTGCACTGAAAGATATATCTAAAATATTGTCAACATGGACCATATCCTTTCCTAAATTTTAAAATGTTCTTTAACTGAGTTAAAATTTTAAGAAGCTAATAAATATATATAGAATTTTGGCCCCTCCAAAAATTTTATTAAAATTATATTTTTATCTTTGCCACATTTCCCTCAACTTTTTAACTTATTGTGTGAACTATCCAGTTGTAGACAAGGAAATAATAAGTTCGAAAAAGAAGTGTGAGAAGAAAAATAAAAAATATTGTGACAAATAAATTATTAACTAACTACATCTCTCCATTTACCATAGGTTAAATTATCACGGGGACTAATAATTGACTTGTTTAATTTCTAAACAAATAACATGACTTGAGAAGTTTATATAAAAATATGCTCCACTTTTTTAGTTTGATTTGGATATACGAGCCTTTTGTACAAAAGACAGGAGAAATAAAAATAAAAAATAATAATTTATGTTAACTACTCATATATTTTATATTTACTATAAAGGTCATTTTTATTTTGAAACTAATTATACAGATCAATCTTAAAAAATAAAAATAAAGTAGATGAGTGGTTCATGTAATTATTTTCAAAATAAAAATAATTTTTGGAATATCCATGAAATATAGGGGACTTAATGTATTTATTTTTGAAAAAAAAAAAATGTCTCGTGTGTAATGGGACTTCTGTAGTTTTGAGGAAAGTTAGGGAGTAGTTCGGCAATTGTAGAGGCGGGACATGGTGCAACTGACAGAGTGCCTAATGTGGACATATGCTCCACTTTGTCTCTTTCGTGGGCAAGCTTCTCTCACGAGGATGGTGCCGGCCTACCAAAGAAACATCCATAAAATAGTTGACAATTCTTTTTTCTACAATATACTACAATCAAATTGTATATAAAAATATTTTTATATATAATTCTCAACACTTCGGCCACATATTTCAAACTTCCTCCGTCGCAAGGATTCTAACATAATATTAAAGTTATATGAAAAAAAAAAAAAACCAAATATAGAGCAAGGGTCAGCATTCTTCGGTTTTGAACGAGAAAGTTACCGAACCAAATAAAAAGATTTTGTTCAGCACCTCTGGCTCAAGAGAAAAGACGTACGGACATCTAGCGGGACAACAGGGTTGGACTTTTCAACCGTGTAAGTGTAAGTGTGTGTGAGTTATAATTAAAAATTATAATAATAGGTTTGTTCCATTTGAAAGGAAAAAAAAAAAAAAATCAATTCGGTTATGATTTTAAAAATATATATATTTTTTGTATTTTTGAAGACAATAATTTTATGTATATATTTTAAGTCCAATTTTGATAATTTAACAACTAGTCCAATTTTGAAATACAACAAACGTATGTATAAAAACTATAATTTTTAGTATAATTTTTTCCAAATTCTAACTTTGTATCTGGCTTAAACAGTCAAGATAGCACAACAGAACAAACCGAGTAAACCAAATATCGATTTTGGTTTTGGTTAATTTAACCACAATTCCAACTTTGTATCCAGCCTATTATCGGTTCGATTTTGGTTAAGCTAATTTCGATTCGATTTTGATTTTGAATTTTAGAATTTGAATTATTCGAATTTCATTATTTTGATCTGATTGAACCGGATGTCCACCGCTAATATAGAGTTTGATTCCTCCAACACTCTAGAAATTATTTTTTAATCTTTGTTGCTGATGTTTAATCTTTACCTTAATTTGTTTGGAATAGTTTTACGAAGGTTCCAACATTAGTTTATAATTTATGTTAGGTTTATGTGGATTTTGGAACCGAGATAACCAAATATTCTATATAGGACTAATTAGGGTTTAAATTCTAAATTTATATTAGTTTAGAATTTAAGTTCTGACACGTCCAATTGAAAACTTTTAACCATGAATTTTTATTTTTGGTTTTACTTTTTCCGTTATATCCTGAACATTAGTACACAAACAACAACCAACAAATGTTGGAAAGTAGTGTATAACGAGGAAAAAAGGAAAAAAAAAATAATAAATAAAGATACATAGGCCAATTTTTCAATTGAACATGTAGAATTTAAACTCTAAAATGATATAAAATTAGGACCGGCCATGAGTAAGTGCACTGAGTGCATCCATTTCGGAACCCGTATTTATTAGGGCTCTAAAATTAAGATTTAAGTTATTATCTATATAAAAATAATTGTAGTGTAGTAATTAACATAAAATAATTGTGTAGTAATTAACATAAAATAATTGTGTATTAATTAACATATTAGTATTACATTTTAGAGGTTCTTCGTTCAAATCTTTGTGATAAGGATAATTTTAATTTTTTTTTTACATTATATGGTGCATATTTTGAAACTTCGTCTTGAACCCCTATGAGTAGGGGTGCAACTCGGACGGGTTGGATCGAGCTTGAGGTCAATCCGAGCACAATCCGATGAATCATAAGCCAAACTCGATCTGACCTCGGGTTCAATATATGAAGCCCAAGATCAAGTCTGGAGGATCAGGTTTGGTTCGGGTTGAACTCGGATTGGGTCGGATCCATCGAATTTATCGGGCACTAATATAATATTTGAAATAATTTTAAACAAAGGTAATATTAAACTCAAAATCAAATAGCAATCAAGTCATGATCATTACAAAATACAAACTGAAATAAGATTTAGGATAAGGAGTTGAAGAGTTTGGATGGAAAAATTTAGGATTTAAACTTTTTTTAAGAAGTATAAAACAATATATATATATTGAGCGTAACTACTCCTCGGTGGGTAGTCTTTTGTATAGTATTGAGCATGATATAAGGTGCTTACGGAATCAGGAACTTCCCCCCTGATTGCCGAGTTGTAACAGTTTTAGTATGAATAAAATTACCTTTTTCAAAAAAAAAAAAAAAAAATATATATATATATATATATATATATATATATATATATATATATATATATATATATATATATATATATATGTTGGGTTTCGGGTTCTTCGGGTAACCCGATATATTAACTCGAGCCCAACCCGATTTTTGATCGGGTTCAAATATTTTAACCCGAGCCCAAACCTGAACCTGAACCCGAATATCTTCAACCCTAACCCAACCCATTAACGGGTTTACCCGATCAGGCTCGGATTTAGCCCATCCGAGTTGCACCCCTACCTATGAGCTTGGACTGGCATTGTATAAAATCAAGAGTTTAAATACTTATTAGCTCTTTTATATATTATTACCTATGACACAACATTCAATTTTTTTTACTTGATACCCTCAACTATTTCAAATTTTCAACTTGATTTCCTAAATTTTTTATTCGACAACTTGATATTACTATTTCAATTGTTTTATTTATTTCATCACAGCTCGGTTCAAATAATTTTTTTATATTTACATTTCATTTTTTTTTTTGAAATCACACGCACACACACAATTGGGGGGCTCGAACCTTGCCGGCCCCTCCGGATGTCCGCTCTAATACCACTAGGCTAGAGAGCTCGGACATTTCATCACTAAGACATGTTGGCTACCTGTGGATCGGACTTTCCAAAAAATAAACATTATTTTAACTTGAGTATAATTTTTGGAAATTGATTCCAACTACTATGATTTATTGATAGAAGAAAAATATATCAAACCGAATTAAATCTACTAGTAAAGTAATATGCATGTGCACTGCAAATGTAAAAAAATATTAAAAAAAATTAAATATAAAATTATTATTATTAATTTATTATAAAAGCCATTTCTAATATTTGAACTAAATGCTTTCCACCTTAACCACTTGAGTTAGAACTATTTAGTTATAAATAAATTATATAGATAGTTAAATACTTAGTTAAGTATTTTTTAAATAATTAAGGGAGTATTTAGATAGTTGTTTAGTTTTTTTTAATATTATTTTTTAATTTATTTAAATGGTTCATGATAGACATTGGCTTGGGCTCACTTTTGAGTCGTTTCCAAGCCGCATTATATAGTAGATTATATGGATGTGGTTTTTTTTTTTTTTTTTATTAAATTTGGCCATTAGTGATCTAGTTTAACCATTTCATGTTGAGTCTTATTCCAAGTATGTGTATTTCAATATTTGGACTTTCATATATTGATAGTGAGTATGATGGAGGACTTTTCCTAGTGAGCACGATTTTTATCTCACAATAATCATGTGTTACGTCACTTAATTTCGTGGATCCTTGATGGGACTAGATTCCATAGCTTGCAGTCGAATACAGATTCAGAAACCTGTTTGGCTTTCCAATTTTGTAATTGTCTTATTAATATAGTTACTTCAAGTAACCACTCCGCTGGGTTCACGGAATGGAAGGAAAAGGAAATCAATTTTTTGTCATTTTTTTTTTCTTTGGAAAACTTTAATTTCTATTGATTTTTCTTTCCGATGTTTGGCAATGCCAAGGAATTTGGAAAGGAAAGTGAATACTTCAATATGGAAAAGTGATTCCTTCTTTGGATGGATGGAATCACTTTTTCTCCTAATTTTTCTTCCATTGAGAATCAATTTCCTTTCTTCCTCAATTCCTTGGACACCCAAACATAGAAAAGTAATCACTTTTCTTTCCCAACCGAAAAATTCCGCGAATCAAACGAGACCTAAGGGAGTACTTCCCAGTGATTCGTCTGCGTCTTTAACGGACAGCTACTACTTTCATGGGATGCTCCCCTATTTAAGCGCTTCTCAACTCTCATTATGGAAAACACATATATAAAAAATTCCAAAAAGAAACCCAAAAAAATGAAGTAGTGATCATCTTGAGAAGACAAAGCTCTTGTTTGTCATACAAGATGTTTGTCAACGAGTCGGGCAACACTTTCGTGTAAATCCACTAGGGGCTGTTTGATCAACTGTAAGTGGATGAAGATATAAATTTTCACTTTCAAGTAGGGGTGAGCAAATACCGACCGATATCGAAAAATCGACCGAATACCGATAAAAAATATTTCAAAAAATCGAACCGAAATTACGTACCGATACCGAATTGCCGAACCGACTAAAATATGGTATAATGGTAATGGTAACGATTTGAGTGTAATACCATACCGAAAATACCGAACCGAACCGATTCTATATATATATATATATATATATATATATATATATATATATATATATATATATATATATATATTATAGAATGTTGTTTGTGATTAATTTTATACTACCCATTTTCATTTTTATCTTTATTTTAATCAATTTCTTAGAACTTAATTAGAATGGATTTGAGTGGGTTCGAAGTTATATGAAAAACGCTAAGAATTGAGTTTTTGAATTTTTTGTGTGTTATCATGGAATTTTGAAGTGAATTTTGGTTACTTAAACTTATACTCAAAATTGAACTTAGTGACCACATTTGATCTTTTGAGCTCATTTTTAGGTGTTTGCGACTTGTTACATATTGTTCAAAATTAATTTTTGGTTGGTAGAGGTTTGGCTTTGAAATTTAATGCTTCAAAAAGAGTAAAAAATAACATATTATAGGTTAAGAGGCTCTATAATATTAAGTGTGTTGATTGATCAAATGTTAATTGGTAAAATACCGATACCGAAGAAAAATCGACCGAATACCGATTTAACCGAAACCGAAAAAACCGATTCTAAATGGTACGATATTGGTATTGATTTTTCAAATACCGATTTTAAAAAATACCGAAATGTTTGACCAAATACCGACCGATTATACCGACGCTCAACCCTACTTTCAAGGATGAAAAGTGAATGAAAATCCATGCACTTCTTGTCCCCTTAGTAGGGAACAAATATGTTTTGTTAGTATAGAAAAGTGAGAAAGTGAAAATTGAGAAAAATATATTATAATAATAAACTTTATGATACTTAGTTCAACAAATAAAATAAAAATAAGTTACAATTAATTAATAGTAATTAAATTTGTTGATTAACAAATTAATTATCCTAATTATATAATAAAATAAAATCATCTCAAATAATAATTGATTATTTTATTTACTACTTAATTATAATAATTAGATAATTCAGACAAACTCAATCCAAATCTAAAAAGTACACGTACATCACTTTTAGGCATGTAGTGTCGGACATGTAGTGTCGGCATGTATCAAAAAAATTAAAAAATAAGTATGGGACACTTCATGGACACACAAAAATATATGTCATGTCCATCAAGTTCTTATTTATTACTTTGTATCATATTTTTTGTCATGCAACATAAGTCCAAATCTAAGTACAAAAATTAATGTCAATAAATTTTATTATACTAATAGCTAACACTGATTAAGAAAACATAATTCATATTTAAAATATTAACTTAATATTAATTCATTATTAATTACTTATTTACTAGTTTAGTTGTTAGTGAGTTTTAACTAAATAATAAATAAAATAATAGAATATAAAAAAAACTAGACCCACCATTTTCCTCCTACATCCGAGTGAGAATAGAGGAAGTGGAAAGGGACATCTGTCACGACCCGATACCCAAATTGTTGGGCCGGGCCGAGCCATGTCCAGCATACGCTTGGTTAAAGCGCAGTAAGCTGTTTTAGAATAAACAATAAAGGATCTAAGCAGCTAACAGTTCTAAAATCATATTTAAGGTTCATCACAACACAGCATCTATAAGCGAAGGTAAACAAACACATATTTAATAATACACTTCCATAGTATCTAACTGGAGACAAAGTCCAGTATCCAAATATAAGTACAGACAAAGTCTAAGTCTCAAAACACAAGAAAGATAACTAAGCAAGGTTCCCCGCTGGGGCCTCTTCTGGAGCTAAGGCCATGTCCTCAATGCAGTACCATAATATGTAACATATAGCGTTTCCTTCTCGAAAAGTGAACCTACAACGTTATCCTGTCAGGACGGGAGCAAGTACAACCTCTACAACTAAAGTACTGAACATATAATGAAAGAGATGTACAACAAGAACATGGTATGATAAGTCTATAAAACAGGAAATACTAGAAACATGGCCTCATGGTATAACTGGGATCACAATATCATAGTAACACAGGGAACATGACATATCCGGAATCATGGTATATCTCATAATCTATCATGGCAAGGATACATATGTCATAAAGATAGATGTATATGTAATGTTTAAAACTGTAGCAGGTACGTGATCGGTCAATAGATGTACAATGTACTGAGGCACAATGTAAATAAAATGTACATACGTACAAGTGCACAAGCATAGGTGTACATCCGTACAGAAATGCGGAATAATGGCCTACGGCGCAGTATCATATAGAATGAACTTTGCTCGGTACGATAATGGGGACATGATCACGTACTCAGCTACTAGTTTCCCCATAACCCATATTCTATCATGTGAGAGATACGAGAACAGTAAAAAAACATGTGAGAGATACTGGGATCGGTATAAAGCACGGTAGGTACTAATAGCAGTAAAACAGGTGAAAGTACTGAGAGCAGTAAAACATGTGAATACTCGGACAGATATAAGCATAGTGAACATATACGGAGAACCAGTAAGAAGCATGTGAAGATATGATAACTGTCCTAAGCATGGTAGGGACTGAATTAATGTAACATGTGAAGATTTAACTTGCAAACTCGGTTAATACATGTTCTAGCATTAAAAGACAGTAAATGAGTTTGTAGATGTACTTGCCTGGGATCCTGCTATCAATATGAATCAAGCTCGGAGTGAAGCCACAGTCCTAAAGATGAGATAATACAATAGCTAATCAGGATGAAAAGACATACTATAATGTCTAGGTCAACTAGGGCAAACTAAGACAAACTGGGTCAGAGGTTGACTTGTAGTTGACTTTGGTCAACTGTCAACTCCGGTCAATTCCAAGTCCAATGGGGGGTGACACTATACTCAAACTAACTTTCTAGGGTCTAGAAATCAATAAGAAAATCAAGTCATGAGTGCGCTACTACGAGCCACTATATCGAGCTAGGCATATATAGTAATCTGGAGTGCACCATAACAGGCCACTATCTATAATTTGGACATAGAACAATACGTAAACATAAGCATGTACCATGTATATAGAGTGTACAATCATTCTTTAACTATCCAAGGTCATCTAATCATGTTAAGAGTCTATTACAATCGAGAAAATATCAAAAAGGACAAAAACGGGCAAAAAACGGACAAAAATAGCCTAAAACAGCATAAAACGGCATACCGACGGTATACTGCGGCATACCGGCGGTATACCGGACTAAAGACAGTAAGTTTCTGGTGCCAAAAACGGCATACCGGCGGTATACTGCGGCATACCGGCGGTATACCGTTTTTCCAAACAGCAACAAAATCCAGATTTTCGCTAAAACTTGTTTCGGCCATAAAAACTTCATTTTAAATCGAAATTCGGACTTTCAAAACTCAAAATTGAATAGAATTGAATTTTCAACAACATGGAAGTATTAGTTTTCACAAATCAAAACATTTGATAGATCAAAACCTCAAAATACTCGAAAATCATATCTAGAAACTCAGATCTACGCAATACTGTCGATCACAACCAAAAGTGCTATATACTAAACATGTTAACAATTTAAAGAAGCAAATTATAGGCCAATAAAACTCTAGTTTCCATGGAAAACAAAAATAAAGTATGGTCATGCCACTTTTGAGCAAGATACACTTGCCTAGGTTAAGCTCCAAGCCTAATCTTTTAGTCCACCACCAAGAGGGATACGAAACCACACTCTAGACCTCAAGGCCAAGCTCCTAGCAAAGCTCCAAGGGAAGAGAAAGGAAGAAGAAATGAAGAGAGAGTGAAGAGAATGAAAAGAGAGAGGAGAGAGAAAGTGAAAGGGTATATATAGAAGGGGGAATTAATCTTAGCCGTCGGATCGTGATCCATGTGAAAATCTAAGTCAATCCTAACCATTCAAACAAAACCAAATATCCAATGGGTAATAGGGTGCATCTACACTATTCACGAAAATATCTAAACACTATTCATCAAAATATCCAAAACACTATTCACGAAAATATCAAAAACACTATTCATGAAAATATCTGAAATCGAAAATATCTAAAATATGGAAAATCTGTATGGACGGTATGCCGTCGGTATACTCCGGTATACTGGCGATATGCCGGCCAAGAAGAAAAGCTATAAGTTAGGAAACATTTTTAAAGTATTACGAAAATCAAGAAAATACGAAACACACTACAAAATACGTATCCGTATATAAATACCGATACTGTGAGAAAATATTTTATTCAAAAAATTTAAAATAAACCCTGAAATTCAGGGGGCTTACATCCTACCCACCTTACAAAAATTTCGTCCTCGAAATTAAAAATTACCCAATAGGTCAAACTATAACATGTAGCTGCTCTGGCTACGATACTCAATCTGCTACCCTTGTAATCATCTCTTACGTTTCTCTTTACAATCTTTTTGGTTCAGGTTCAACAAAGTCCTTCTATCATAAACTACGTCATATATCCTTTAGAATCTTCCATACTAATATGAAACATTTATGTACCCTAAAATATAGGTCATTCTCTGGGTATATGTTCATAAGCAAACAATGCTTAATCATCAACCATATTTTCAACCTCAATTGTAAATACTGGATTTCCTTATTGCATCCTAAGTATCCATATTCTATCAATCCATAGTCCCTTTGCATTATTTGTCGCCAATCCTTTCCTACAGTTTCTTCTTTGAAATTATACGTTCAATTCTTATCCTTAGCGTAGAGCCTTCTTCTTTTTTTACTCAACAAGTCCTCCGAATATAAATCCTCGATTTCAAAACTCCCGATTTATTAATTACCAATGTACATATGTCTTTGCCTCGTTCTTTGTCGTTTTAACTGATATCTTCCCGATCTCGTACGCAATATTATATCTCATTCTAACTTATTCTATATCATTCTACATATCGATATACCCTATAATCACATGTAATTAGCTATAGATAACCCACCAAAATTCTACAAATGCTAAATCCTCAATTCGTAAGTACAGGGTTCGGATATTCAATCCGTAGTCACAACAATATAATATCTCATTTCTCCATCTTTAGATACCCTATCATCAAGTCATACTATCAATGCAATCGTTCTTAATGGTTTCCAAGTCTACTATAGTCAGTCATCCATACTTGTCCTATAAGCTTAATCTAACCAATCCCTATGAAAAGTACTTATCACAATCACACAATACATTTATAGTTATACTATAGAATCAGTTAACAAGGTTTGGCTATTTCGGTCACCTATGAAATAGAAGGTAACAAGGCCTAAGACTGGGTCAAGCAATCCATAACAGTATCCAAACAAGTTAAAGGGTCAAACAAGACATGAAAGTTTATCGGAATATCTCCAAGAATGGTAAGAATACAGCGAGATGCATAACGAGAAGAATTACCCAAGAGGTTAACGAAGAAGAGTTTAGTCAAGTCATAGGAAAGATAGAACACAAAAGTAATTATGTCCAAAAGATAACATGAAAGCAATTCTATTGGAGAGTCCTAGAGAACCTATAATCCTAGTTGTAGATGTAGATATGACAAAGTTAATCAAGACGGAGAGGAATGATAACAAGAATTTATTCCTGCTCATTCAGTCATAATCAGAGGGGATCAAAATCTTAACGATATTGAAATTTGAGAAACAATTCAAGGATAAGGAATAAGTCAAATTTCCTTTATGATAGGAAAGTTAAAGACAAGTCTCATAAGGAAGTCAAGTTAATCATCTCTCTGATACTATCAAATTTATCTGATCATTAATTGCCATTCATACCTTTATCTCACAAGTCCAATGTAAAATTCAACATTTATATGACTACTACCAAAACTGTACCCTTCTGTCATAAAGACTGAACATTAACATGTTTACCATAGGCCTAATTGCTAATTTCCAAAAACATATAACTCAAAACTATCCACTTAATCATCTTTAAAATCATCTTTAATTCCAAATTCTTCCACATTGTCATAAATTGATCCGAAACCTCTAAATCAAGTTTATGAAATCCTTGAACTTGTTCAAATCACGCTCCTCCAAATCGAATCTAATACTACTAGGCCTTACAAAATTTATTCTCCATTATAAAACCAGCTTTCATATTCTCTTCATCGTACACTTTCAAATATTATCCACCTTAAATAAAATTATCCACAAAGTCTCCCTTTTTTCTTTTTCTTTTCCAAAATCTCATATTCCTACGAAGATATCACTTGATAACAAAATATGCCTTCCGATCTAGATGATTTTCGATACTTCCTTAACTTTTTCAAGGTGAAGAGATACAAGAATTTAAATGATTTAACAGTGTAGTTGACAGAAAAAGGTACAAGATAGATGATTGGTGAAATCGGGACATAGTTAATCAAGACGAAGAAAATAATGGTAAGGCGAGGAAATTATCATACGATGGGAAGGAAAGAAAGAATGACGAAACAAGAAATAATAGTAGGAATCATTCTTGTTCATTAGGTCAAAAGAAGTGAATCAATTTAAGATATGTTCTGATAACCATACACATCTATCTAGAATCATGTTGCCAGAATTTTCGCCACACCAGTATGCTTAGATGCAATAAACGATAGAGTCATAACTATGGTATACACCCTATAATCATGTTATCTAGAATTCTCGCCACGCCAACCGGTATGGCTGCAAGAAAATCTAAATTCTATGAATAGAATAGTATATCCAAAATCAGGCTCTATGTTTTTGTCATACCAGCTAATATGGCTGCGATAAATTCTAAACTTCATAACTAAAGCAGACATTTACCTTATCAGGATATATAATAATTTAATCCACAAAATTTATCACGATGCAAGATCAACGTCAACAACAAAAATTAGAAATTACATTCAACAACGAACTTAAGGAAAAAAAATAGAAATAAGTGAAAACAGATTTCTAGATAAGATTAAAGTGAGATCCTCAGGGGTCATTCCAAGGGTACAAACTTGGTCTAAATTGACCCACTGAAATACAAACAAGAGACTAAATACAGTTAACGGTCCTATGCTGTGACGAGTTCTCCTATGTTGCAATCCTAGCATTCCTCTAGGTGTTCTAAATGTTATTCCTAGTGTTATCAAGTTGTCCTAGATCCTAATTGCAGGCATGTTTGGTACAATAACGTAACCAAACAACTTAAGTCTGGACCTGCATGGGCCACCACTAAAAATATGTCACGACCCGATACCCAAATTGTTGGGCCGGGCCGAGCCATGTCCAGTCTACGCTTGGTTAAAGCGCAGTAAGCTGTTCTAGAATAAACAATAAAGGATCTAAGCAGCTAACAGTTCTAAAATCATATTTAAGGTTCATCACAACACAGCATCTATAAGCGAAGGTAAACAAACACATATTTAATAATACACTTCCATAGTATCTAACTGGAGACAAAGTCCAGTATCCAAATATAAGTACAGACAAAGTCTAAGTCTCAAAACACAAGAAAGATAACTAAGCAAGGTTCCCCGCTGGGGCCTCTTCTGGAGCTAAGGCCATGTCCTCAATGCAGTACCATAATATGTAACATATAGCGTTTCCTTCTCGAAAAGTGAACCTACAACGTTATCCTGTCAGGACGGGAGCAAGTACAACCTCTACAACTAAAGTACTGAACATATAATGAAAGAGATGTACAACAAGAAAATGGTGTGATAAGTCTATAAAACAGGAAATACTAGAAACATGGCCTCATGGTACAACTGGGATCACAATATCATAGTAACACAGGGAACATGACATATCCGGAATCATGGTATATCTCATAATCTATCATGGCAAGGATACATATGTCATAAAGACAGATGTATATGTAATGTTTAAAACTGTAGCAGGTACGTGATCGGTCAATAGATGTACAATGTACTGAGGCACAATGTAAATAAAATGTACATACGTACAAGTGCACAAGCATAGGTGTACATCCGTACAGAAATGCGGGATAATGGCCTACGGCACAGTATCATATAGAATGAACTTTGCTCGGTACGATAATGGGGGCATGATCACGTACTCAGCTACTAGTTTCCCCATAACCCATATTCTATCATGTGAGAGATACGAGAACAGTAAAAAAACATGTGAGAGATACTGGGATCGGTATAAAGCACGGTAGGTACTAATAGCAGTAAAACAGGTGAAAGTACTGAGAGCAGTAAAACATGTGAATACTCGGACAGATATAAGCATAGTGAACAT
This sequence comes from Iris pallida, assembly GCA_029216955.1. Taxonomy (NCBI): domain Eukaryota; kingdom Viridiplantae; phylum Streptophyta; class Magnoliopsida; order Asparagales; family Iridaceae; genus Iris; species Iris pallida. The sequence continues at coordinate 2,049,881 of JANAVB010041618.1, read as the reverse complement.
ATACGGGGAACCAGTAAGAAGCATGTGAAGATATGATAACTGTCCTAAGCATGGTAGGGACTGAATTAATGTAACATGTGAAGATTTAACTTGCAAACTCGGTTAATACATGTTCTAGCATTAAAAGACAGTAAATGAGTTTGTAGATGTACTTGCCTGGGATCCTGCTATCAATATGAATCAAGGCTCGGAGTGAAGCCACAGTCCTAAAGATGAGATAATACAATAGCTAATCAGGATGAAAAGACATACTATAATGTCTAGGTCAACTAGGGCAAACTAAGACAAACTGGGTCAGAGGTTGACTTGTAGTTGACTTTGGTCAACTGTCAACTCCGGTCAATTCCAAGTCCAATGGAGGGTGACACTATACTCAAACTAACTTTCTAGGGTCTAGAAATCAATAAGAAAATCAAGTCATGAGTGCGCTACTACGAGCCACTATATCGAGCTAGGCATATATAGTAATCTGGAGTGCACCATAACAGGCCACTATCTATAATTTGGACATAGAACAATACGTGAACATAAGCATGTACCATGTATATAGAGTGTACAATCATTCTTTAACTATCCAAGGTCATCTAATCATGTTAAGAGTCTATTACAATTGAGAAAATATCAAAAACGGACAAAAACGGACAAAAACGGACAAAAATAGCCTAAAACAGCATAAAACGGCATACCGACGGTATACTGCGGCATACCGACGGTATACCGGACTAAAGACAGTAAGTTTCTGGTGCCAAAAACGGCATACCGGCGGTATACTGTGGCATACTGACGGTATACCGTTTTTCCAAACAGCAACAAAATCCAGATTTTCGCTAAAACTTGTTTCGGCCATAAAAACTTCATTTTAAATCGAAATTCGGACTTTCAAAAGTCAAAATTGAATAGAATTGAATGTCCAACAACATGGAAGTATTAGTTTTCACAAATCAAAACATTTGATAGATCAAAACCTCAAAATACTCAAAAATCATATCTAGAAACTCAGATCTACGCAATACTGTCGATCAAAACCAAAAGTGCTATATACTAAACATGTTAACAATTTAAAGAAGCAAATTATAGGCCAATAAAATTCTAGTTTCCATGGAAAACAAAAATAAAGTATGGTCATGCCACTTTTGAGCAAGATACACTTGCCTAGGTTAAGCTCCAAGCCTAATCTTCTAGTCCACCACCAAGAGGGGTACGAAACCACACTCTAGACCTCAAGGCCAAGCTCCTAGCAAAGCTCCAAGGGAAGAGAAAGGAAGAAGAAATGAAGAGAGAGTGAAGAGAATGAAAAGAGAGAGGAGAGAGAAAGTGAAAGGGTATATATAGAAGGGGGAATTAATCTTAGCCGTCGGATCGTGATCCATGTGAAAATCTAAGTCAATCCTAACCATTCAAACAAAACCAAATATCCAATGGGTAATAGGGTGCATCTACACTATTCACGAAAATATCTAAATACTATTCATCAAAATATCCAAAATACTATTCACGAAAATATCAAAAATACTATTCATGTAAATATCTGAAATCGAAAATATCTAAAATATGGAAAATCTGTATGGACGGTATGCCGTCGGTATACTCCGGTATACTGGCGATATGCCGGCCAAGAAGAAAATCTATAAGTTAGGAAACATTTTTAAAGCATTACGAAAATCAAGAAAATACGAAACACACTACAAAATACGTATTCGTATATAAATACCGATACTGTGAGAAAATATTTTATTCAGAAAATTTAAAATAAACCCTGAAATTCAGGGGGCTTACAACATCGACAGAGGGGACAAGAACTGCACGTCTCATTATTTCCTAAAAAACTATATGTAAAACCCAACCTACCAAACGGCGGAAAGAATTGAATAGTACAAACTCTATTGGAGTTCGGATTCCAGGCCAAAAACATGTTATCATTTGCGGGTTGGCCTTCACCACTGTTGTCGTAGGTGGATTTGATAGTTGCTATGGATCTACTCAAGGATCTTAATATTGTTCAAGATACCTTGCTCTGATACCAATTGAAGGCAACTCTAAGGGAAATAGAGTCCAACAGAAATAATTCAATAAAAACAATACAAGTTACTAACTAAAAATTTCAGCAAGCAAGTATGAAAACAATCAGAGTAAAGAAGTTACAAACGGCAAAACACCGATGTATACTCGTGTCCTTCGTGGAAGGCAATCCAGTCCCGAAAACTCTTGTCCGGTATTATTTTTCTATTTTTGAAATAGCAGCACACCACGTGCTTTGATATAAAGGGCACACTTACTTTTTACAACAATATGCTTTGATCCGAAGGGCACGCCAACTTTAACACTTGAATTGAAAAATAAACATGGATTTCTAAGCTTTTGCAACACTTCGAAGACTTCTAAACGAATCGCACTTGGCACTTAGAAAGCTTAGGGAGTTGCTCTTGGGAATAGGAAGATTTAAAGCTCAAAAAGATATAGAATGGAAAGTGAATTGGTGATTTAAAATGAAGAAAACTCATGGCTATTTATAGGGTTCGCTGGGGGCCGAGTTCGGACAGAGTTCGGTCCCCAAATGTTAAAAAAATCGAACGTTTGACATCTTGTTTTCCTGGACGAATGAGTCAAATCAGGAGTTGTCGAATGCTGGGTCACATGGACCGAGTTCGGCCAGAGTTCGGCCAAAGGAAGAACTCGACCCAAGTTCGGTCAATGTGGGGCTAGAATGGTTTTGGAATAGTTAGCCAACTTATGGACTTGTGGACAGAACATGGATTTTTGGGTCAGTTTGAGTGGACAAGGGTTTTGATATAGATTTGGATTTTGGACTGTTTAGTTGCCAGTGCGACTCAATGTACAGAGTCATGGACTCAAATAAATATCAAAAACATAACTAAAGATAATAAAAACTAGTACGGCCAAAACTTGTATTCTTGACTTGTGAGCATTAGCAGAGGTCTTCAGTTTGTACTTGTACTATATTAAGTTATATCAAACCAAAGCTTATTTGATTATAAAAATCGAGTTGACCGTGACCAATTTTGGCCAACAACCACGTGTTCTTAAAGGTGACACCCATAGGGTGTGATGAGATTTGGTGTCAAGAAAAAACTAAGTTTGAGATTTGTTGGTCCTTTCGAGATCCTTGAAATGGTGGCACATTTAGATTATCGGATTGCACTACCGACGTTGACTGAAGTGCACGATATTTTTCATGTTTCTCAACTTTGGAAATACATGCATAATCCAAGTCATCTAGTGAATTTTGATCGGTTAGAGTTATGTCCAGACTTATCATATTCAGAGGTACCTGTTCAAATCCTGGACATGAAGGAGAAAGTTTTGCCAAACCGATCGGTCTTTGTTTGCGTGCTTTGGTGGAACTATTTAGTCGAAGAATCAACGTGGAAACTTGAGGCAGAGATAAGGGAGAATTACCCTTGCTTATTTGTTCAGTTTGAGGTAGGTTTTATTGTAAGTTTTGGTACATAATATCTCACATGTCTAAAATAATAGCAATTAGAGCAACCCCATTCATAGTCTACCCTCTATATTAGAAATTTACCATTAGGTAGCTCCAAGAATATTTTCTGGGGTAGAGGATTAGCAACTTTGATCTCCATAAATATCCTTGCATATGCCAACCTGTCTCCTTGTTATAGGTGTAATGCCCCGCTCCGTACGATGCATTACGATGAGTCGTTAACTCAAAGAGTTGCGTTGACCCGATGAAGTGTCGATGTGAATCGATGTAAAGCCTAAGTCCAGTTTGAACAAAGTATTGACTTTGGTTGATCTGGTGTGCAGGCTATGCTTTTACGCTGGATTGTAAAGGGTCGACATTTTTGCCTTATTCGAAATGATGTCCGTAAAACCAACGTCGCCTTGCAACGATTGTGGTATGGGCACGGTAGGCCAAATCAGTCGAATAGTCCAACGGAATGGCTAAGTCAGGAGAGTTAGCCATGCAACCAAGTTATGGAATCGAGCCGCTTCAGCTCAGCAAAACGACAAGGCGTATCGGCTTAAGGTGGGTGGGTTCTTGACTCTATCTTCCTACTCCTTCACGTCTAATAAATTGTAGAATTGTATGAGATTATGGCTATTGAGTTAGCGAGCGTGGCTCAGATGATTAAAGGTCTTAGTGTGTGTCAAACATTAAGAATAGAACATTGAACAATTGAAGCGACATGCATCAAACGTACGGGTTGCGGTAGGGCGATGATGGCAGAACATTAAAAGACAATATCGAGATGTGCATCACGTGCACGACTCCGAGAACATTGAACACTAGGCCTAGAACATTGATTATGGCGTTGAACGTGCTCTTGTGCACGGAAGCTACGAAATGACTAAGTAAGCGAAATGGAGTAAGTTGTGGTGCAATACTGCAGAACCTGTTGTAACATTGAAAGATATACTTCGTGCATCGAGGTATGCAGTTATGGCACAATTGCTACGGAACTGCCATTATACGAATAACTTATGAATGGAATGCGATGAGTATAAGAATGAGAAGTCTAAGCCATTGGGCGTCGTGCATCAATACGGATGTGTTGGGGCATAATGCCGATGGAACTTGAGATAGAGATGACGAACTATGTTTATGGAACATGAGATTAGTTGGAATGATATGACTTGTCTGCTATAGCATGTATTGTATGGTCAATGGACTCGGATGGCCCGTGCACGGGTGCGGCTTCCCTCGAACGGTTACGACCGGGGCACCGGGACCGTTCGGCCTAGGAGGGAATTATGTATGGTATTTATGGTGCACTTTACTAGGACGGATTACGATCGACCAGTGTTGTAATAAGCTATGATATCAGTAAGTTTGGGATCCTTCAGATATTGGACTAGCAACCCGTACTGGAGCGATCATAAGCTTACACATAAAGATGCCAAGTCCATTACGGTGCGAAATACTGTAACCTTCATATAGATAGGGCCGGTGGACTGAGATTAGAGTTGGGTACAGACGCAGGGCCTGCCACCCTTATGCATATATCTAAGTTTGGTTGGTTGGCTGCGTGAATTGTATGGTTGGTTATGCATATTTCTAACGATTACAGGCTAAGTGAATCGAGATAAAAACATGCACGGTCACTATGCTTATGTTCATATTATATCTAATTGTATCTGTTGCTGGGACACGGTATTGGACATATTTATAATAAGCTGCTATGCTTGAATATTGCCATGAAACTGATCCTAAGGCTAAATAGAACGATCACCAAATTAAGATACATGTTTTACTAAATGTACTTAGTGTTGGTTTAGGTGCGAGTGGGTCTTGATCAGTGCAGCGAGTATAAAAGCACTAATCCCCTATTAGTTTGCTTGCAGGTTTAGGATATGTTCGGCTCGGGGCGGGGCTTGGCTTGGACGTGCCGAGGCATGGAGTCCTTAGCATTTCAAGAGGAGCTACCGTATTGGCGTTTGGACTTGCAACATGGAGATGTTCGGTCGAAGGCTACTTATTGGCTATAAAGAGGCATAATGTATGGAACAATGTAATCCTTTGTGAGCTAGAGAGATCATGAGCGTTGTAGCCAGTTGGCATATTCAGTTGGGTTATTCTAGCCTGTGTAACCTTCAATTCATTATTAATAAAAAAGATTCTTATTGTATACTCTATTTTCTTCTGCTGCTTATGTTATCAATTTGAGATAATCTTATGTGAACCTGTTATCTTGCCTTGCACGAGCGCATCTCCAGGATCGTGCGGTATCACACCTTGCAAGGACGATGATTCGGGTAAAATCTAGCGAGGACGAGCGATTTTCCGGGTCGGGGCGTGACAAGTTTGTATCAGAGCGGTTCCATCCTCTGGACCGTGAACGAATCTCTTTGACCCTCAGTTGCTTCGATATCGAAAATCAGTTGACTCTAAGTTGTTTTCGCAACCGCATGGCTCATAGATCTACTCGATGCTACATTGGATGTTGTGTCACGACCCGGTCCCAAATTCTTGGGTCGAATCGGATCATGCCCAGCCTGCACCGTTGTTGAGACGGCAGCAGTAAGCTGTATCACTCATGCAGGTAAGCAATAACACAGTCTAATTGCCACAACTTAATATTTTGATAAAATCTTGTCCAACAAAATTACAACTGATAATAGAAATAGTTTTTCTTTTAAACAACAATAACTGAAAATAGAAAATAAAAACAGCTAAAAGGTAGGTTCGTCATCTCCAAGATCAGCATTCTCTGGTAATACAGCTGGTACAACTCAGGGTCATAGTAGCTACTTATCAGTAGCTCTGCATCATCAAAAGAACCTAAAAATGTTGTCTCCAGTCAGGAGGGAGCAAAGTACAATTCATGATAATCCAACAATTGAAATAATAATAGAATTATGCACTTTTAAACAATTTGAAATAAAAATTTTCAGCAATTAAAATATTGTGATGTGAATAGGCAATAAATATGACCGGATTGGGTTGTACAGTGATATGATATGGCTTATCCCCGTGTGTATGAGGGGTAAGCTAATACAGTTCTAAATTATTACTTTGGATGTGGTCATACTCATTACACTACTCCCCCAGTACCCAACAGTCAATCAGTCATTGCTCTCAGAGAGAGTTCCGTGTTGCATCGTGGTTTAAACTTGCAATAAAACGATTACTAAATAATTGTAAATTAACACAAAATGTACTTGCCTTTGTTTATGACTGGATTCGATGTTAGTTCCGGGATAATGCTAGTACAGTCCTCGAAACCCTATAATCCGAGAATTCCTGACTTAGCACCAATATTCAATCCATATCTAGGTGTGCTAGTTACAATCTCTAGTATTTGTCCTAATCAAATTTTAAGTTTGTTTATTCTACTTCTAACGGTTTATGACGCGTACTACGTTGGTTCTCATTTAGTTGGATAGCCAGTTTCTGGTTTTACTTGAAAAATTATCGTTATCGGTTAATTTGGCAAAAACTTGTATTTTGTAATATTATATATAAAATTACTGTTTTTCTTTCAAATGAGAAAAACGTGGATTTTGTTAACTATCAATATTTTATTCAAGTTATTATATCGTGAAAAATTCTTATTAATTTATACAAAATATTTAATAGCCATTTTGTTACGAAGCGCCTAATAATGAAAATGATAAAACCATCCAGAAAATAAAGAAAAAAAAATCCTAATCTACACAATACAGGGGCACAGCTAACAAGAATGGAAATCTGGGCTTATGCCCTTACAAACTTAACATAAATTAAATAAATTTAAAGTTTGCTGGTGAGTTCTGAACGCCGGAAAGCGGTCCGTTCAGAAGGCCGAGGCCCTGCACTCAAAATACTATAAACCTGTAGCAAGTTCCAAATTATATTTTAATTGTAAAATATGAAAATAAAGTAAGTCTCAGACTTGGTCCAATATTCATATTTGAAAATAGCTAATGCCTCAACGTCCGGGTAAAACCGGTTTCGTTTGTATTTCGCTAGGGCCCACGGACCGATATGGTCGTCGCCCAAAAATCCATTTAAATAAATAATTTCCGAAAACCGATTTGAAATTCATTTATAAAATTTTATAAAAATTTGGACAGCATTTCCTCTATATTCGGGACAACCCAAAACTGGAAAAATGTGCCAAAACACCCATAATAAAAGTCCCAAACAAGGGAACACCTAGAAATTAACTTCCAAACCATTTTACACAAAAATTAACTTCACAGAATAATTTACGAAGCTTAATCGAAAACCGAAATATAATCAAAAATTCCCGAAATGAAATCGGAAACCACAGCACCCAAAAATCCAGAAAACCCATTTTAAAAAAATCCGAAATAACCACAGAACATCACAGAAACGTCTCCGAAAAATCTGAAGTCACTACGTCGACCTAAAACTGAATTCCCGGGAGGGAATCGGGGACCAATTCTCATCATCGACTACCGAAAATGGAACGGGACAAAGGAATTATACCTTGGGTTGCTCGACTAGAGCTCTCAGATGAAGATATAGAAAATCAACGCGGACAGCAGGTCGGGGAAACCTGCGGACAGCGCTGGACAGATCAGCGGGGCACGGGGCTCGCGGGACAGAGGAGGGAACGGACGGAACAGCCGCACAGAGCTGCGGGGTCGCCGGAAGGCGGACACGGGTCGTTGGCCGGAAGGGCACAGGCGCGGGAGTCTGGCGCCGGCGAGAGCTGGCCGCGAGGGCGCTGCGGTGCGGAGTGGGGCCGGGATCCGGCCGGCGTGGGTGGCCCAGGGGTGCGCGGGCACGGGTCCTGGCAGGGGGAGACTGGGGAGGCGACGCCGGAGGGGCGTTGCCGGAACGGAGGCGCCGGTACGGGAAAATCGGCGGGTGCGGCGGAAGGCTTGGCGGTTGGAGGCGGGGGCCGCGTGGCCGGGGCATGGGCTGTCGGAGGCCGAGCGGTCGGCCGTGGGGTCGCTGTGGTCGGGTGCCGACGAAGGGGCCGGGGGTTCAGACGAAGGTGGTTTTGGAGAAAGTGAGATGGAGAAAAAATATTAGGATGGAAAATGAGAGGGAGAGAGGACTAAGAGGAATGCTCCTGGTTGGGGTTTTTAAGGAGAAGGAGTGGGGAGAATGAAGTGGAAGAGAGGAAGTTATGGAGGAAAAAATAGGGGAGGTGCTATCCGTGGGATGGGTGGGGGAGAGTTTGTTGTTATAAAATTTTTTTTTTTTAAAAAAAGAATGGTTTTGAGTTTGGGTTTGGAAAGAAATGGGTTTGGGTTCAAGAAGATTGGCTAGGTTTGGATCCAAATCAAAAACACAACCCAATAACAATAATTTCGAAATAACTAAAATAAAATTTATAAATCTACTAAATATATTACTATTAATAATAACTTATTATTAACTAATATAATTTAAATGCCAAACAAAATTTTTGAAATTACTAATTTAATTAACGAATTTAGGATCAGGGTTTTACATGTTGCATACAAGAAGTCTATATTAAGTGCGAACGTCTGCCACAAGTATGTCATGACTATCATGCTATCTCCGAGTGCCATCGGAGAATGTTGGTTGCACGAAGTGCAACGAGTTATGAAATATTAGTTTTCTAAAGTCCAACAAAGTTGTGAGTCGTTGGTTGCACGAAGTACAACGAATATGGTGATGTTGGTTGTATGAAGTGCAATGAGATATGTATTGTTGGTCGCACGAAGTGCGAAGAGATATATGTTGTTGGTTGCACAAAGTACAACGAGTCGATATATGAGGCGATGCGTGTTATGTGGCTATGTGAATGGATAGCGAACATGTTGAACAGATGGATTAATGTTACGAATTATTGGTTGCACCATGTTCAATGGTTTATTGCATTGGTGTAGCACGTCACGTGAATTGTTGCGTCAGTACAATAAGTTGAGCTACGGGATGTTACATTGGGTATGATTACGCAAATAGACATCACACGCGTCGAACTGATTTGAGTAGTGGTTTTGAGTATCGAGAAGAATCGTTGCACGAGTTGCAACGATAGGATTAAGAAATCGCAGAGCGATTTGAATGAGTCGAGTTGGTTGCTAAGTCGAGTTTGAGTAGGCGAATGTTTATGTTGGCCGAATGTCGCGTTGAACTCTAAGTTAGCGAATGTTGCATGTGTGATCGATATGATCGCCAAGGCACGGTTAGATTTAAATGAATATCAAAATTGAACAAACGACTGTGCATGTTGGTCCAGTTGTTGTGCCAACTCGAGTAAACGAACGTTAGAGCTCGGATCGAAAAAGATCGCCACGGGATAGTTAACTTGAAATAAATATCGGACCTATGCGGAGTGTGATGTCGAGTAATGACTCGATTTTGAGTGGTATATGCAATACCACTTGTGCGATCAGTATAGCGAAGCATTGTATCGATAACGATAGGCTCAATTTCTGAGTGGTATATGCAATACCACTTAGCGATAGCTATATTAAACCGTTTGGTGACTTGCAATAGAATGCATCGAGACGATTGTGTCGATTACGATAGGTTTATCCTCAACGGACGGAGTAGTACCGAGACTCGAGTGGGAATGACTCGATAAAAGTCGATGCAAGTATGCTTCGATGAATTGAGTTGAACATTATGCGCGAAGTCGTACCTATGGATGATACGTCGGACGAGAATTCATTAAGTATAAGCCGAACGATAGGCTGAGCATAGCGAGGGAATGTTGCATTGAGGAAATAGTTGACTCAGTCAGAATTGAGTTCAGTCGGTAAAAAAATGTTCGGAACGAGTTAAGTAGGTACGAAGTAATCGTGCAAACGAACTCGAGTGAGCGCGAAGAGTCGGTAGCACGATTTGAAAGTACGAGTTAGGAATATGAGAATGTATATATGAATTGGAAATCGTGTCTCGGTGATGGTAGTTAGTTACAACGGAATGGATCTTGATGCGTGCGGAACTTGATTCATATTCAAGTTCGGATGATAACAGTGATTGCAACGAATTGGAGTTTATGAGAGAGAAAGATGTTCAAGTTATGCATATCAACGATGGTATTGAGGCGTATCAAAGGAGATATGCAATAACTCAGGGATACTCTGATCAATTGAACAAAAATTGTGTTGAGCATTATTGTTGGATGAATGAGATGCAAGTTAAGTTGATGTCAGTTTGGATGATAACGGTAGGAATGCTTTGAAGAATTTGAGAGTGGATGGATATTACTTGGATGAAAATGAAAGTTTCGGGATTGTTTCATGGATAACCACTATGTTGATGTTTTTGTCTTGTGCGAGTGCGACACCAGACTCGCACATGCGTCACACCGATTAGGATGACTATTCCGCGTGAGCGCTGGTATGGTGATTCATGTCCAGCGGGGATGGTCGAACTTACAAGGCATGGCAAATTGGATTTAGACTTATGGTTTGATGCGAAGGTAAATTTGAGGATTGTTACGATAAGCATAGAGTGTGTCAGATATTAATCGCGGGTAGATGGACTCATACTCGAGACGAACAAATATCGTTCGGTTAGCGATATTGTTAACGGTAATGCATGAGTGATTCGAGTAGTAAACGACGCATCAGTTGCGCGGGGGTAGATAAATTATGGATTGGTAAATTTTGGCGGATTAGATAAAGTCCCATAAGAATTGTCAGAAATTAATTTGGCTCCGAGATAGGATATAACATGGTTCATAATAACTGTCCCTCGTTGATGATCTTCAATTATCGAGCATAATTTTGGGACAGATGACCCTAAAAGACTTTACTGCCAAATCAAGTGAACATTGAAGTCCCATAGGATGACCCAATGAAGTCGCATAAGAAAGTTCGTCGAGGATGAAGGATGATGTAGTGCATGTTGAAGATAAGTCAGAGCGATTGAGCATCGTGTTTCAGAATTTAGCGAGTAGCATTTGACTAGATCGATATGGTCACAAAAATTTATGATTGACCGAATGAGTATGTAAATAGACTTGGTTGGGCGATGATCGAATAGATGTGAGAAACATACTTAGCATAGTAATACGGTAAGGCGATTGCAAGAATTCTGCAATACGCGAGAGCGACGAATAGTAGAATGATCCTAAGAGTTGTGTCGTAGATCGGTTTGAGTAACGGTTAGGCTTTATGTGTTGAGCGCACGATTTATGTTACGAAACGAATTAATCGAGATTGATTCAAAAATTTAGTAAGGAATTTCTATTCGATCAAGAATCAGAGATGGACGTATCGTAAGAGACCTTGGGTCGAAAAGATTGTTGCTTTTGAGCATCGTAGACTCAAGTTGACCTCTTGTGTCGGGACAGATTAAGCATGATGTCTGGATAAGTTACCTAGCGGGGGTAGCCCAGACGCGATGCGTAGATAGTTTCAAGAACGTGGATCATGTTGGAATAGTTATGTACGATGCATAGTACGAATTGTAAGCGAAGAAAGTTTGGATATGTTGGACTTAGTCCATGTTGTTAAGGCCAAATGTTATGCACGATTAGATGAAAAACTTGAGTTGTGTGAGGAATAGAAAACGACTTGACGAGTAGGTGTTGCAGAAAATTGTTGCGATCGAATGCGCAACGACTTAATACAATGCGAGCATTAGATGGCCGGCGAGAAACTTATGGGATCGAAGTAAAAATTTTGAGTTTAGTTATATGCAAAGATGTTTGGAAGATGATCATGTGTTATGGAATACTGCATACGCGAAGTATTTTGTGAATAGATGCTAAGATTTGACCAAGTTGAGTACGGAATGATTGGTGCTTAAGGATTTAAGTTGAGCTTGTCAACTTTGTCCCGATATCCTACAACTGAGCTTGGCTGAAATGTATATATTGGTGGGACGCCTAAAATATGTGTATGATCCAAACTAAGTTGTATGATTCAAGCAATAGTAGCACGTGATCGTGAAACAATCTAGCGAAACACTTGGATTTAGTGTTTGTTTTGATTCGAGGACGAACCTTGTTTTGAGTGGTATATCATGTAATGCCCCGCTCCGTACGGTGCATTAGGATGAGTCAATGACTCGAAGAGTTGCGTTGACACAATGAAGTATCGATACGAATCGATGTAAATCCTAAATCCGGTTTGAACAAAGTATTGACTTTGGCTGATATGGTGTACAGGCTATGCTTTTACGCTGGTTTGTAAATGGTTGACATTTTTGCCTTATTCGAAATGATGACTGCAAAACCAAATCGCCGCCTTGCAACGGATTGTGGCATAGGCACGATATGCCAAATCAGTCGAATAGTCTAATGGAATGGCTAAGTCAGGAGAGTTAGTCATGCAACCAAGTTATGAAATCGAGCCGCTTCAACTTGGCAAAACGATAAGGCGTATCGTCTTAAGATGGGCGGGTTCTTGACTCTCTCTCCCTACTCCTTCACGTCTAATAAATTGTAGAATTGTATACGATTGTGGCTATTGAGTTAGCGAGCGTGGCTTGGGTAATTAAAGGTCTTAGTGTGTGTCGAACATTAAGAATAGAACGTTGAACAATTGAAGCAACGTGCATCAAATGTACGGATCATGGTAGAAAATTAATGGTAGAACATTGAAAGACAATATCGAGATGTGCATCATGTGCACGACTCCAAAAACATTGAACACTAGGCCTAGAACATTGATTATGGCATTGAGTGTGCCCTTGTGCACATAAGCTACGAAATGACTAAGTAAGCGAAATAGGGAAAGTTGTGGTGCAATGTCGCGGAACCTGTCATAACATTGAAAGATATACTTCGTGCATCGAGGTATGCAGTTGTGGCACAACTGCTACAGAACAACCGTTATCCGAATAACTTATGAATGGAACGCGTTGAGTATAAGAATGAGAAGTCTAAGCCATTGGGCGTCGTGCATCAATACAGATGTGTTGGAGGCATAATGTCGATGAAACCTGAGATAGAGATGACGGACTATGTTTATGGAACATGAGATTGGTTGGAATGATATGACTTGTCTGCTTTGGTGCGTATTGAATGGTCAATGGACTCGGATGACCCATGCACGGGTGCGGCTTCCCTCGAACAGTTACGACCGGGGCATCGGGACCGTTCGGCCTATGAGGGAATTGTGTATAGTATTTATGGTGCAATTCATTAGGACAGATTACGACCGGCCAGTATTGTGATAATCTATGATATCAGTAAGTTTGGGATCCTTCAGATACTGGACTTGCAAGCCCACTTCCCGATTTTATTTTATTTCATTTTATTTTGATTATGATTAACTTTTATGGTCACTAAGATTTATACCTAAGCTCATAAGAGAGCTATGATCATATTATGGTCATTTGGACCTTATATGGTTTATATAAGCATTGTTTAATTATTTTATAGCTTATTATAATTTTTAGAGATTTTTAGATATTTATTTATTATGGTTTGATATTTTAATGACTTTCAAGATTTTACAATAGGTTTATTTGAGACTATTTTGAGACCTAGTAATTTATGTAGGCTCTAGTAGGTTATAAATGTTTTCTATAATTTTATAGAATTTTTTGCAATTTTTAGATATTTATTTTATTAAGTTTCATATATTTTAAAGGCTTCCAATATTTATTATGAGGCCATTTGAGACTAATATGAGGTAACTTATTTTTATTTATATTCTAGGAGGTTAGATACATTTTCTGTCATTTTCTACAATTTTTTAGGAATTTTTAGGATTTTATTTGAGTTTATTTGGCCTTAGAATGATTTTTAAATCATTTTCTGTAATTAATTATCCAGTCAGCGCTGGCCAGGCCCACCCGTCAGCCATTGTAGCGCCCAATCAGCGGGTGCTGACTGTACCCACCCTATATATATATTTTTTCGCTGAACAGTAAACCCTAATTTAATTCTCGCCGATTTTGAGGAAACTTGTTCCAAGGAGACCCGCGACTTTCCGAGGCGATTGCGGACAACTCCGACCTCCTTTTTGTGTGTCGTTTTTTTGTTGGATTCATATTGAGGTATACTTTTTGAATATCTAATTTATTTTTATTATCTCTGAACCTTAATTTCTGTAAAATTCGTAGAGTATCGGTTGTCCGAAACTTAACACGTTTTGGTGTTTTCGAGATTTCAGGAGGACCGGAAATCAAAATCGTGAACCGTTTGAAGTTTCGGAAAGTTAACACAGAGCTCTACGACATATATTTTTCCTAGAAATTAATTCGTTCATCTAGTATTTTAATTGTTCTATTGAACTCAGAATTGATCGGTGAATCACCGTTTTGGTCACGATTAGCCATAACGGCGATATCTTTGGACCAAAACGTGAATTTGTGGCACGGTTGATTCTAGCGCACTTGTGGTACTGAAATCTACCAAGGTGCACTTTTAAAACCTTGAGTTCACGACGTTTGACTAGATAGTCAATGGTACGTCTTGATTTGCATGCCATGGTTTCTAAAATTGGAAACATGACCTTTTATGGCCAAACTTGCATGTTTAGATTATATTCAGATTATTATTAGGTTAAATTAGGTTTTTAAGTAATTTATTTCAGAATTAACTATTATTAGATTAGTAACCCATTAGCCATTTATTCTATGAATTTAGAACTAGAACCTTAGAATTGACTTGTGGTTTTCGTGCATGGTTCATGGTACGATATATGTTATAGGTTGATAGATTCTAGATCGACAATCCCCTCATTTTCGACTTGTGACTATGGTTTTTGCAAGGATTCAGGCAAGTGCACTTTCTGATTGCTTTCGATTCATAGTAGTTTTCTATTTCATGTTTATACATATGCTCTCTTGCTTGATGATACGTTGTCACACGGATTAGTATCATGGATTTATTTATACTTCATAACTGTCTTTTA
Organism: Iris pallida; assembly: GCA_029216955.1. Classification (NCBI taxonomy): domain Eukaryota; kingdom Viridiplantae; phylum Streptophyta; class Magnoliopsida; order Asparagales; family Iridaceae; genus Iris; species Iris pallida. The sequence continues at coordinate 2,034,650 of JANAVB010041618.1, read as the reverse complement.
CATAATTACCATGCTTGCGACTGAATTCCATGAGTACTAGCTGGACGGAGAAATATCTTAGTAGACATGTGGACTATCCAGAAACATCCCCAAAATGTCTATTCTTGTCAGATAGCAGTCGCACAATTCACGTGCGAGGTACCTGATTTATCCTTTAGCCGTTCATATGTCGAATAAGATATTTCAAAACACATAGATAGTTGTCTTTTACTTGTTTTCCTTGTTTTCTTCACCACTTGCCATGACATCCTAGTTACATGTTTCTCCAGTTGATACATATTATTGTGGAGTTAGCTATTTGCTTTCTAGACATGCCATGACATCAGTTACTTTCTAGTTTCATTTCACATATGATATTTTTATGTCTTGTGAATTCTATTGTGTTTTTGCATTGCCGTCAATTTGTGTGCTTGTTCCATTCCTGATTGAAAACCAATATTTTCAGGTTAGCTGTGGCTTCACTTAACATTGGAAGATACAGGTGTACTAGCAGGCAGAAACCTAGAATTAGATAGATGTGGTATCATTTACATTAATTGTAAGAACCTTGTACTTTGCTTTAAATATAAATATTGTAAATGTTGTAATCAATTTAGAAATGTGAATGAGCAATAAAGTTTATTTTGAGCATTTATTTATTGCGGGCTTGACAGCGTTCTACCGTTGACTCTGCGGCGTAGGCTGGCTTGGACACGCACTCGTATCCCGAAAAGCGGGTACGGATCGTGACAGGACTAGCAACCCGTACTGGAGTGATCATAATCTTACACATAAATATGCCAAGTCTATTACTTTGTGAAACACCGTGACCTTCATATAGATAAGGCCGGTGGACTGAGATTAAAGTTGGATGCAGGCGCAGGACATTCCACCCTTATGTATATGTTTAAGTTTGGTTGGTTGGCTGCGTGAAATGTATGATTTGTTATACATATTTCTAAAGATTGCAGGCTAAGCGAAACGAGATGAAAACATGCACGATCACTATGCTTGTGTTCATATTATGTCTAACTGTATCTGCTGTAGGGATGCGGTATTGGACACATTCATAATAAGTTGCTATGCTTGAATATTGCCATAAAACTGATCCTAAGGCTAAATAGAAAGATCACCAAATTAAGATGCATGTTTCACTAAATGTACTTAGTGTTGGTTTGGTGCGAGTGGGTCTTGATCAGTGTAGCGAGGATGAAAGCACTAATCCTCCACTAGTTTGCTTGCAGGTTCAGGATATGTTCGGCTCGAGATGGGGCTTGGCTTGGACGTGTCGAGGCATGGAGTCCTTAGAATTTTAAGAGGAGCTACGCATTGGCGTTTGGACTTGCAACATGGAGATGTTAGGCCGAAGACTACTTGTTGGCTATAAAGAGGCATAATGTATGGAACAATGTAATCCTTTATGAGCTAGAGAGATCATGAGCGTTGTAGTCAGTTGGCATATTCAGTTGGGCTATTCAAGCCTTTGTAGCCTTCAATTTATTATTAATAAAAGAGATTCTTATTGTATACTCTGTTTCCTTCTGCTACTTATGTTATCAATTTGAGATAATATTATGTGAACCTGTTATCTTGTCTTGCACGAGCGCAACTCCAAGCTCATGCGGTATCATGCCCCAGCAAGGCCGATGATTCGGGTGAAATCTAGCGAGGACGAGTGATTTCCCGGGACGGGGCATGATAATAGGCATGTCTATTCTAATATGAGTGCCTACTATATTGGCCAATTTCATGATAGATGGAGAGCTACATATTTGTAAAGATAGCCAAGGTAACATAATCCAAATTTGGACCGAAGTTAGTCTATCTCACTCAAAATTGGTAGTAGGGTCGCCTTCTCATTACCAACAACCGCCCAAACTCTATGGTCCATTTGCTCGATGTCTTCGACAAGACTGGACTTTATAAAGTAAAATTCATTATCCATTGAGAAGATTTCAATATTCCCTTTAGGTGCCATTTTCTCAAGGCAAAAGCACAGAGTCAAAAGAATGGCCTCGAGCCCATCACATATGGAACAATAATATTTTGTCAATGCAGATCTTTTGTCTCCACCAGGTCATCAGTAGTGATCTTCGACAGTTTGACACCAATAACGACTTTTTGTTCTACATATTGTAGTTCCAATTCCTCTATGATTGAAGTTGGTTAACATAAATTTGCCCATGATATAGGTTTCATGGTGGAATATTGGTTTTGGCCGGTTTGATTGTGATCAAACAACACCTGGTATGCCCCTCTTTAATTTTACCTTAGACCCATTATTTGTTGTGCGTTGTTCCTGCTCTTGCTCTGTTGTTGTTTTCTTGGCCGGGTCCGCTCCTTTACCGTGACTCCCTCCTCCACTACTTCTTTGATTAGGTTTAGGTATTGGTTGCTTTTTGTTCTCTTTAGGTGGAGCCCTAGGCCGACGTCCTTTCCACCTCCTTTCTACTGTTGTCCACCCTTCTTTATCTGGTTTCTGCTCGTTCCCAGCGCCGACCCTGACCTAGGACGGCCAGGGCGTATATATATATATATATATATATATATATATATATATATATATATATATATATATATATATATATATATATATATATATATATATAAGTAATCTTGTATCAAAAATGGAACTAATATGTAACATGATCCCTCTTTATTATAAAGTAATTGTGGTGTAGTTTTAGTATGTTAAACTTGCACAGAGGTCCTATATTCAATTCTTGATTATAACATTTTTTAAATTTTACTTTTAGTTTATTTTTTATATTATATATGGACAGGGTCGACCCTGCTGGTTCCTTCCCATAGAAGCCTCTTTATCCACCACCTTAGGGAGGTTCGGGGGATGTACTCACGATTTCCCAGGTCGCAAGCCATTTTTTTAGAGTTGTAGGCAATACATACTAAAAGAACTGGTCCCGTGTTATTGGTTGTGGTAATTATTGCCTTCTCGGCATCCAACAAGTACTGGTTCGCCTAATAAAAATTGGAGAGCGAGTAGATATAAAACCCAACAAAATGACCCTTAACTTGTTTTGTGCTCCTGCAGCCCCTCCCCTACCTTCGGCACATCTCAGATTGAGCACAAAAAGGAGGCACTCTCGAAAGAAACTCCATTTATCGGTACAAACCAAAGGAAGAGAGAAAGGGGTAGGCACTACAAGCTAGGAGGGGCTACTCTGCCCAACTGTTGGGCTTCACGTTTCCCTACTTGTCTTGTTTGTGTATCGATTAGTTTCACTTTCTGTTTCTCAACTTTTCTTCTTGAACCAACGACCCTTCCATAAGAGGATCATTAATTCATGCAAAATCAGAAAACGGAAAAATAAAGAATCTGGACTAAAAAAATGACAGATACAAATGATGGTCGCCTGAAGATGACCCGCCAATGTAAAATGAAATTCAACAATGCAACGTCTATAATAGGTAATAATACGATTTTTCTAATATATATCAGAGTAGGGTCACATGTTAAGAGCATCCACAGTGGATACACTCCAAACATATACTCCAAATTATTAAAAATTGTGTAAATTATTACTTTTAGAGTGTCTTCTTGATATTGACACACAATGGTACACTCCAAATTAATATACGCCTCTTTTATCTCTTTATTTTCCTTCTATGTTTGGTAAGATTTTTTCTCCTTATTTTTTTCTTTATTTTTCTTCCATGTTTGGTAAGAACGGTTAATTTGGTGGGCCCATGAATTAATGTAGCGAAGCTAAGACACACTCCATTTCTGGAGTGTCTCTTAGCTTTATACCAATTTTTAAGTGTGGACTAGAGCCTTCAAGTGTTACAAAATTTAACTAAAGTCAATGTAGCAATTAAAATCTCTCTCACTGTGGATACTCTAACATGTAATATGAAGTTAAATTGAAACAAAATTAACAAATATGAGTGAAAAGAAAGAAAGAAAGTCCCTAAGGGGGATTTCTGGTCTACCAAGATCAATAACAACTTCTCGGTGACGGTTAAAATGTTGATGAGGTTGAGGAGCTCGGTTAAACCTAAACTGACTAGGGTTATTTGCCACGAAAATCAGACTAGTTTGTGGCATGATCCATGGATCAATCGTAACAGTTTGATTGATAGGGAGGGCTGGCATATTTACGAGCTAAGGGGATCCACTGAACATGTTAATTGCCTTATCCAGAAGGGAGAATGTGTTGGAGTGGGTAGGGTTCCCAACCTATGTGGAGAAGACCCCAAAGTGCAACGAGTGCCGTCTGTGTGTCAAAGAAGCTCAGGGAGGTGACGAGGCCATTCGGAGACGAAGAAGAAGCTCGAGAGCTACTAGAGTACATTCTGGAACAGGGGTGGCAGAGTTCGGGCCGAACTCTGCCCCCTTGGTTGTCACGACCCGCACCCTGAAGAGGGGCACGAGCACGTGGTTACGTCCAGCCTATGCCGCAGTATCGACGGTAGAACGCTGTATATAGGGTCTGTAAATACTACGACTAAAACAGATAAATGTACCTGTACAGTATATACACTCCGAATGGAGGTGACATAGCAATACAGTCTCAATCACATATATCAAACTAAGGTAGATAGCATGGAAAAAGAGATATGATAGATAAAGCAGGAAATAAGTCCAAGGTCCACAAGTCAGAGCTAAACGCAAATATCCAGAGTCTCAGAAAATATATAAGATACTACAAAACTGAAATGTACTAGCTGGCTCGCAGGCCAGGCAAACCTAACTAAACTATGCTACTCAGGGTGAGCAAAGTCTAGTGGCTCTACCAACAAGCCACGGTCTAAATCTAGTCCATCAGACTCAACCCCATAGTAGGTCGGGCAATCAGCCTCTGAATCATCTGTAAAATTTGTCAACGTATCCTGTCAGGAAAATGAGCAAGTACAAACACCAACAGCAGTTCCATATGAATTGAGAAATACTATAAGAGACAGCAATAATAAAATACAAGACAAAGATATAGGCGACTTGGGAACCATTTGAAAGCCGAGTTACAACCCCTGAACAAAACAAGGACCAGAGTTGTAACCCTTCTTTCAAACAGAACTTAGTCTCAAATCATGGTACAGTTTAAAAGACAGATAGAGCATGTGAGTAATGGAATCATAGCATGGTGAGAAGTACAGAAAGTAAAGCTGAACTAGAATATAAGATACGCTAATAAATGTAAAAGGTGATTTGAACTATTAGAGCGATATGTGATCGGCTAGAGAAGCAAGAGATGGTTATCCACTTGGCCCGGCAATCCGCGGTGTCCTCAACGGAGAGTCATGCCGTCCAACCTGCATAACTGGTAATGGGATATCTGCTACACCCTACGTGAGGTGAGGGTGGCGCTAGCAAAATATAGTTACAGGGAGGCTTTGATCACATAACCCCTAATAATTCCCTCATCCCCGAATAGTATCACGGATCCGGACATGGCACGTCATGACACGAGGTTCGAGAGCAGGGGGCCAGCCCACTCCCAAATCAATGTCTATATAAGTACAGGAATACAGAAATATCGCATACTCATATACCAAGGGAGTCTAGGAATAACATCTCATGACAGGATCCGACGTATACTAGTCCGTGAACCGTCATGTCGGGAATCAAGTAAAACACTACAACTGAATCAGATATAGTAGATATCAAAATAATAAAAACTATCAATGAATGTACTCGCCTGTGGTCCTGAGCTGATAAGGTGAACAGACGCTTAGAGTGATCACCGGCCTAAAATAAGATACTATGAGTCAAAAAGGGTTTTATACTGAAAAGGAAAGTAATATAAGCCATAAATGCAAGTCTAAGTCAAAACTAGGTCAATCTAGGTCAAATTGAGTCATACTACATCATACTAGGTCACTGGGAGTCAATCTAAGTCAAACTAGGTCAAACGGGGTCAAAGGTTGACTTATATTTAACTTTTGGTCAAAAAGTCAACTCTAGTCAACTCTGGTCAACTCTGGTCAACTCTGGTCAACTCTAGGTCAAACTAGTCTAATGTTGATCAACTGTTGACTTTCAGTCAACTGGTCAACTCTGGTTTGGTTTCGGTCAAATCTGGTCGCTTAAAGGCTACGTTTGACTCTCGGTTGACTTTTGTTGACTTTTGGTCAAAAAGGTCAACCTACGTCAAATCTAGTCTATGAGCACCATATTTGATCGTTACCAATCAAAGGAATCAAGTTCTAGTCCTATCTTAGACTCCTAACACTAATACCCTATTTTCTAGGTAAACTTACATTACCCTACCAAGGTAAATCCCGATACCTTGCCCAACACCAAGGAAACCCCGCTAATATCCAAGATACTAGCCTAGACTCCTTAGGGTAGCTAGATTCCAACCTATCTAAGGTTTACCTACCAAGAAAAATAGGTATCCTAGGTATCTAGGCTATGTTAGGATACATGGGTATTGGGTTACTCTATTACCTAATCCATATCATGAATTTACCCTCATAACTCTATCACACTCACTCTTACACAACCATCTCACATGATACCACACTCTAATAGGCTTTCCTATAGGTGTCTTACTAGTTTAGATATAGGCTATCCTATAGGCTACTTAACTACACTCATAGGTAGGCTCTCACACACACCCACAAACTAATAGATACACCCACACACATAGGCTAAATGTATAGAATGATATGTGGTTATGGTGGACTGAGATTGAAGTGGTTTGTGGACTGATTTTGGGTGGTGTTATATGGCTGAAAATAGGCTAAGTAGGACAGCATATTATGAAGAAATGTGGACTGATATGGGGTTAACAGGACAGCCATCTAAGGGTGATGTAAGGAACTGAATTGGAGTAAGGGGACAGCCCATATATGGGTTAAATATGGAGCAAATAGGACTGATTTGGTGTGGTATAGGGACAGCCAACTATGGGGCAAAACCTGGACAGATTTGTAGTGTTGCTAGGACTGTTATGGAGGACAGCAAGTGGGGGTTTTCTGGACTGTTTGGGGTCAAATTATGACAGCCAATCAATGGCAAAAACTGGACAGAAATGTGGTTGTTTGTAGGGTGGTTCATGGACTGTCTATTGGCAATGTAAGGGCTGTCATTTAGGTGTAAATTTTGGACATGTTTGGGGGCTATCCTGTGGCAAAATAGGACAGCCAACAGGGAAAATCTGGACTGGTTTGGCTGCTGATTTGGGCAGTGAAAATTGGGGTTTTCCTCCCCTATAAACCCACACAAACACTCTCATACATTTCCTCTATCTAACACTCAACCCCTCTCAACCATATCATCAAACACAACACCTACACACCCCTCTATCAACACAAACACACACACTCAACTCCTCTTGGCCGACCCTCTATGCCCACAACCAAACACAACCCTCACACACCATCACATATATATCCACATATATAATCCACCATATATATATATATATATATATATATATATATATATATATATATATATATATATATATATATATATATATATGGTGGATTATATTCACAAACCATCACATATATATCCACATATATAATCCACCATATATATATATATATATATATATATATATATATATATATATATATATATATATATATATATATATATATATATATAACCATATATATACATATATATAGATTTAGATAATATGATACATAATGATACATAGGCAAACTCATTTCTAAACACATGAAAAATCTGGAATAAATATTTGAATAGCATCACATCAATATACAAATGATTATACAAGTGTCCCAATAGGGTTTTTTCCATTAGGACACGATCCTACTCTTTGGACACCTCTACAAATGTCCAAATGGACACGAAATGGACACCAATAGGCACCAAACCATGGGGGTCAATCCTAAGGGTCAAAATGAAACTAATGCATGAAAAGAATAAGAAGGAGAAGGGATTTATACCTCCCGGTGACACGAATCGATCCCGAAATGCCACCGATACGTAGGAATCCCAAACGGACACGAACAAGCTCCGAATCCTCTCAAACTTGAGGAGCTCCTTCCTTGGATTGAATGGAGAAGGAAGGATGAAGATTTGGTGGAGAAATGGAAGGATTTGGTGATGATTTGATTAGGGTTTGCTCTCAAATCAATTTGGGGAAGAACAAGAGAGAGAAATGAAAGAGGAAAATGATGAAGTGATGGAACCTTATCCACCCATAGGTGGCCGGCCACCAAAGTGATTTTTGTCTTATTAGGAAATGTCCAAAAGCCCCTACACTAATCTATTTGCTATTACATTGGTAAGGGGTTAAGTCGGGGGTAGTTTGGTCAATCCTAAATCACTAATCTAAATTAATACTAACCAAAATAATTAGTCTAGTCACTAACTAAAATAACTAACATGTGGGCCATGGCTAACTAGTGTGTGGGCCCGCTAAGGTCAACACTACCCCGGGTTTCCGATACAAGTCGGAATGAGTTGAAATTCGAACCCGACTCAAACAACCCCGAAATAATACAATAAATAAATAAATAATTCCAAAATAATTTTAAAGTGGAAGATTACCAAAATATCCCTGTTCATGAAAATTGGGGGTGACAAATCTATCCACCTAAAAAAAATTTTGTCCTCAAAATTAAAACAAACATACACTGAATCACATGCAGAAACAAAATTATACCTCAGGGCTCAAAGAGATAAGGGAAACGCTCCCGCATGTCGTCCTCTCTCTCCCAGGTAGACTCACCTGGAGAGTGATGCCTCCATGCAACGCGAACCAAGGGTATAACCTGGTTCCGGAGCACCTTCTCCCTACGATCCAGAATCTCCACTGGCTGCTCTAGATAGTGAAGAGTAGGTCCCACCTCGATCGCTGAATGATCCAATACATGGCTGGGGTCCGCCACGTACCGTCTCAGCTGCGACACATAGAACACGTTGTGTACCCCCTCTAGCGTAGGCGACAAGTCTAGCCGGTAAGCCACTGCACCGACCCTCTCAAGGATAAAGAAAGGTCCGATGTAGCGCAGACTAAGCTTCCCGCCTCCGCCAAAGCGAATCGTGCCCCGTGTCGGAGAAATCTTCAGGAACACCAAAGCACCAGCCTAGACATAGAACAAACTCAGAATACAGGACAGACAAATCACAAACAATCACAAACATGAACTGAAACTAACCTCGAACTCTAACGGTCTCCGGTGGCTATTGACCCAATGCCGCTGTCTATCCTAAGCCACCCGAAGTCTGTCTATAATCAGCCTGACCTTCTCAGCTGCATCCACTACCATCTCCGGTCCAAGCAACACCCTCTCGCCAACATCGTCCCATGACAAGGGAGTACGGCATCTCCGTCCGTATAGAGCCTCGAATGGCGACATCTCTATACTGGCCTGGTAGCTGTTGTTATAAGCAAACTCTACCAGGTGAAGATGATCCTCCCAAGAACCCTCGAGATCTAGCATACACGTGCGACGCATATCCTCCAAAGTCTGGATTGTCCTCTCTGACTGCCCGTCTGTCTGGGGGTGATAAGCGGTACTAAACTTGAGCGAGGTGCCCAAGCTAGCCTACAAACTCCTCCAGAAGTGGAAAGTGAAACGGCTATCCCGATCTGAAACTATGCTCACAGGAACCCCATGCAATCGCACGATCTGACGAACATACAGCTCTGCCAACCTCTCCGTAGTCAATCCCACCTTGAAAGGCAAAAAGTGGGCCAATTTGGTCAATCTATCAACTATGACCCAAATTGCGTCTTTCCCTCCTGGAGACCGTAGAAGTCCGGACACAAAGTCCATGGTGATGTGCTCCCACTTCCACTCAGGAATGGGTAGTGGCTGTAGCAATCCACCAGGCCTCTGTCTCTCGGCCTTCACCTGCTGACATACCAAGCAACGAGATACAAACTGAATTACCTCGCGCTTCATGACGTACCACCAAACGTGCTCTCTTAGATCTCTGTACATCTTTTTGGCACCAGGATGCATAGAGTACTGAGAGCGATGAGCCTCCTGAAGAACCTCCTCCCGAAGCTCCCCATTCGGAATGCACAGTCTAGCACCGTACCGCAGCGACCCATCTTCGGCAATAGAGAAATCATCAAGCAGCCCTGCCTGCACCTGCTCCCTGATGCACCTCAGGACAACATCATCATACTGTGCTGATCTGATTCTATCTATCAACTCAGACTGAATCTGCAAGCCCCACATCTGTACCTCCATGCCCGAAATAATCACCTCGATTCCCAAACTGTCCAGGTCAGCCAAAAGATGACGGTCTGATGTCAGATACATAGCCACTGGATACCTGCTCAAGGCATCTGCAACTACGTTGGCCTTCCCTGGATGGTACTGCAAGGCGATATCGAAATCCTTTATCAGCTCAAGCCAACGTCTCTGCCGCATGTTCAGCTCCTTTTGAGTGAACACGTACTTTAAGCTCTTGTGGTCAGTAAAGATCTCAATCCGCTCTCTGTACAGATAGTGTTTCCATAACTTCAGGGCAAAGATGACAGCGGCTAACTCCAAATCGTGAGTCGGATAGTTCTTCTCATGAGGACGTAACTGCCTAGATGCATAGGCAATCACCTTCCCGTGCTGCTGAAGTACACAACCCAGAACCCGGCCAGAAGCGTCGCTGTAAATCAAGAAACCACCGGTCCTAGACGGCAATGTCAAGATCGGAGCTGATGTCAACCTCTTCTTCAGCTCATCGAAGGCGGCCTGACACTCTTCAGTCCAGACGAACTCCACGTCCTTCCTGGTGAGTCTAGTCATCGGTTCCGCGATTCACGAGAAATCCTGGACGAACTTCCGATAGTAGTCCGCCAATCCCAGAAAGCTTCGAATCTCGGCAACTGTACTGGGCGTAGACCAAGACTCTACCGCAGCAATCTTCTTCTGGTCTACTGAGATCCCGTGTTCGGTCACAACATGACCCAAGAACTCGACCTGGTCCAGGAAGAACTTACACTTCGACAGCTTCCCGTACAACTGCTCCTTCCTCAAAGTCTCGAGCACAATCCTCAGATGCTCCTCGTGCTCCTCCGACATCTTTGAGTAGACCAGGATGTCGTCTATGAAGACCACCACGAACTTGTCAAGGTACTGATGGAATACCTTGTTCATCAAGTTCATGAACACAGCTGGGGCATTGGTCAACCCAAATGGCATTACTGTGAACTCGTACTGGCCGTACCGAGTCCAAAAAGCTATCTTCGGAATGTCTTCCTGCTTCACCTTCAGCTGATGATAGCCGGACCTCAGATCTATCTTTGAAAATACCTTGGCACCACTCAATTGATCGAATAAGTCGTCGATCCTCGACAATGGGTACTTGTTTTTGATAGTGAGGTTGTTGAGCGCCCTGTAATCGATACACATACGCATCGTACCATCCTTCTTCGGTACAAACAGGACTGGTGCTCCCCAAGGCGATGAACTGGATCTAATGAATCCCTTGTCCTGTAGCTCGTCGACCTGCTTCTTCAGCTCCGCCAACTCGCTGTTGTTGACCCTATAGACGTGCTGTGAGATAGGCTCAGCGCCCGGCACTAAGTCTATAGAGAACTCAATGTCTCTATTCGACGACATCCCAGGCAACTCCTCGGGAAAAACATCCATGAAGTCAGCTATCAATAGATGTGACAATGCCTGCCCCGCCAGTAAAGCTCCGCAGAACCCATCTTCCGGCTCAGCTGCTCCTCTAGCAAACATAATCTCTGGCTCTCCCGGCGGCCTAAACAAAATCCTACCTCCTATGCAATCTATACTAGCATGGTGCATGCTCAACCAATCCATTCCGAGTACCACATCGTACCTCGGAAGGGGCATTACGAGCAAGCACGCACCCAAAACCCGGCCTCCTACAGTAACTCTTTGTCCCTTGCAGATATTGTTGACCAGGAAGATGCCTCCCCCGGTTAATATCTTGCAAGTCCTACCCAAGGGTTCAACAATAACATTGTGTCTCAGAGCAAAGGAGACAGACACAAAGCTATAAGCGACACCGAAATCAAATAAGGTAAATGCAGGGAATGAATCAAGAAGAACGTGACCTGCCACTACATCGCCTACTGGCTCTGCCTCCTCCTCTGCTGTTAGGGTAAACACTCTGCCCGCAGGGGCTCCCCTCTGGTGCTGCTGAAAATGCTGCTGCTGCGTCTGAAGTGGAGGACCTCTCTGCTGAGCTGCTGGTCCTCTGGTCGGCTGCGCTCTGTCCTGAACTCCTCAGACTCCTAAAATACGGTAGTCCTTTAGCTGGTGATTGGGCGCCCCACAGTATAAGCAGACGCCCAAACTCTTCCTGTAAACCTCTCTAGTTTGTCCTGGCTTCCCGCAGAAGTTACACTGTGTAGCCGGCCTCTGGCCCTGACCCTGACCCTGATGCTGCTGGGTACGCGTCGGTGCCTGCTGGAACTGCAACTGAGGCTGCTGCTGCTGGAACTGCCTCTACTGGAAATATGGGCGCTTCACTGGCCCTGCACTCGAACTAGCTCCTAGAGCGTCACTGCTCCTCTTCGGCTTGAGGCCGAAGTCCTCCTCTGCAATTTGAGCCTCCATCAGGATCTGCTCGAAAGTCGCGTCTCGTCGCCCAGATGTACGAGTGCGTACTGCATGTATAAGGCCCCTTCGAAACTTTTGGACCTTGCACCACTCATCCTGGACCAAACTAGGTGCAAACCTGCTCAGGCGGAAGAACTCCGCTGCATACTCGTCTACCGACGAGTTCTCCTGCACCAGACTGGCAAACTGCCCCTCCAAAGCTGTCAAGGCTACATCTGGGTAGAACTTCTCCTTAAAGAGTTTCCTGAAGTCCTTCCAAGATATACCTCTCACTGACGCATGTGGATCCGTGCGGTACCAAGTCAGAGATATGTCAAAAAATTAGCTCGCTGCAGAAGTCACCCATAGACCTCTCGGGACCTCTGCCAACTCCAGACTTTGCTGGACATCTTTTAGCCAGTCGTCCGCGTATAGGATATCCTCGGTACCCTTGAACTCCCGCGGGTTCATCTTCCTGAAGTCGAGGTGTGTACTGGGCCTCTCCTGACCCTACTGCTGTGCTGGTGCTCCCTGAACTGTAGCCGGTGCACCTCTCTCCACTGCTGCCATAGCTAGATGATGTGAGTTCTCCATGGTCTGTCACAGCACCTCTGTCTGATGGTGCCGTGCCTCTGCCTGTGTTCTCTGTGTATGCAGCATCTGCTGCAGAAGGGCCATCATACCCTGAGTGTCTGTCGGTAACTGAGGCGGCGGTAGAAGAATGTCAGGGATGACCAGGGGCGGTCCTGCTGCTGGAGGTAGAAGACCTCCTGGAACCGTCTCTACTGCTGCTCCCGCCGGAAGGGCAGGAACTGAAGGGGCAGCTCCCTCAAGTGCAGCTCCCGTAGCCGGAGGTGGAAGACCAGCCGGATCGGGCCTCTCCGGTACAACGCTAGAACCCGCTGCCTGAGAGCGAGTGATCATCATCCTGAGGATAGAGTAAAACAAAAAATCAATATGGCACTTGATAGGAATATCAAAGACAGATAATTAAATTCAATGCCAAAAGAATTTGTCATGGTAATCAAAAGATCAAAAATTTTCTAACATGTGATTGAGTAACTCCAATCATACCCTAGATCCTACATCCTAATTGCAGGCTCGTAATTAGTACTCTAAGTCGAGCACCATTACGAGTTCGTACTAGTTGCGACACTGACCTGCATGGGCCACCACAAAAACGTGTCACGACCCGCACCCTAAAGAGGGGCACGAGCACGTGGTTACGTCCAGCCTACGCCGCAGTATCGGTGGTAGAACGCTGTATATAGGATCTGTAAATACTATGACTAAAACAGATAAATGTACCTGTACAGTATATACACTCTGAATGGAGGTGACATAGCAATACAGTCTCAATCACATATATCAAACTAAGGTAGATAGCATGGAAAAAGAGATATGATAGATAAAGCAGGAAATAAGTCCAAGGTCCACAAGTCAGAGCTAAACGCAAATATCCAGAGTCTCAGAAAATATATAAGATACTACAAAACTGAAATGTACTAGCTGGCTCGCAGGCCAGGCAAACCTAACCAAACTATGCTACTCAGGGTAAGCAAAGTCTAGTGGCTCTACCAACAAGCCACGGTCTAAATCTAGTCCATCAGACTCAACCCCATAGTAGGTCGGGCAATCAGTCTCTGAATCATCTGTAAAATTTGTCAACGTATCCTGTCAAGAAAATGAGCAAGTACAAACACCAACAGCAGTTCCATATGAATTGAGAAATACTATAAGAGACAGCAATAATGAAATACAAGACAAAGATATAGGCGACTTGGGAACCATTTGAAAGCCGAGTTACAACCCCTGAACCAAACAAGGACCAGAGTTGTAACCCTTCTTTCAAACAGAACTTAGTCTCAAATCATGGTACAGTATAAAAGATAGATAGAGCATGTGAGTAATGGAATCATAGCATGGTGAGAAGTACAGAAAGTAAAGCTGAACTGGAATATAAGATACGCTAATAAATGTAAAAGGTGATTTGAACTATTAGAGCGATATGTGATCGGCTAGGGAAGCAAGAGATGGTTATCCACTTGGCCCGACAATCCACGGTGTCCTCAACGGAGAGTCATGCCGTCCAACCTGGATAACTGGTAACGGGGTATCTGCTACACCCTACGTGAGGTGAGGGTGGCGCTAGCCAAATATAGTTACAGGGAGGCTTTGATCACATAACTCCTAATAATTCCCACATCCCCGAATAGTATCACGGATCCGGATATGGCACGTCATGACACGGGGTTCGAGAGCAGGGGGCCAGCCCACTCCCAAATCAATGTCTATATAAGTACAGGAACATAGAAATATCACATACTCATATACCAAGGGAGTCTAGGAATAACATCTCATGACAGGATTCGACGTATACTAGTCCGTGAACCGTCGTGTCGGGAATCAAGTAAAACACTACAACTGAATCGGATATAGTAGATATCAAGACAATGAAAACTATCAGTGAATGTACTCGCCTGTGGTCCTGAGCTGATAAGGTGAACAGATGCTCAGAGTGATCACAGACCTAAAATAAGATACTATGAGTCAAACAGGGTTTTATACTGAAAAGAAAACTAATATAAGCCATGAATGCAAGTCTAAGTCAAAATTAGGTCAATCTAGGTCAAACTGAATCATACTATGTCATACTAGGTCACTAGAAGTCAATCCAATTCAAACTAGGTCAAACGGGGTCAAAGGTTGACTTACAGTTGACTTTTGGTCAAAAAGTCAACTCTAGTCAACTCTAGTCAACTCTGGTCAACTCTGGTCAACTCTAGGTCAACCCTAGGTCAAACTAGTCTAATGTTGACCAACTGTTGACTTTTAGTCAACTGGTCAACTCTGGTTTGGTTTCGGTCAAATCTGGTCGCTTAAAGGCTACGTTTGACTCTCGGTTGACTTTTGTTGACTTTTGGTCAAAAAGGTCAACCGACGTCAAATCTAGTCTATGAGCACCATATTTGATCGTTACCAATCAAAAGAATCAAGTTCTAGTCCTATCTTAGACTCCTAACACTAATACCTTATTTTCTAGGTAAACTTACATTACCCTACCAAGGTAAATTCCGATACCTTGCCTAACACCAAGGAAACTCCGCTAATACCCAAGATACTAGCCTAGACTCCTTAGGGTAGCTAGATTCTAACCTATCTAAGGTTTACCTACCAAGGGAAATAGGTATCCTAGGTATCTAGGCTATGTTAGGATACATGGGTAATGGGTTACTCTATTACCTAATCCATATCATGAATTTACCCTCATAACTCTATCACACTCACTCTTACACAACCATCTCATATGATACTACACTCTAATAGGCTTTCCTATAGGTGTCCTATTAGTTTAGATATAGGCTATCCTATAGGCTACTTAACTACACTCATAGGTAGGCTCTCACACACACCCACAAACTAATAGATACACCCACACACATAGGCTAAATGTATGGAATGATATGTGGTTATGGTGGACTGAAATTGAAGTGGTTTGTGGACTGATTTTGGGTGGTGTTATATGGCTGAAAATAGGCTAAGTAGGGACAGCACATTATGAAGAAATGTGGATTGATATGGGGTTAACAGGACAGCCATCTAAGGGTGACGTAAGGGACTGAATTGGAGTAAGGGGACAGCCCACATATGGGTTAAATGTGGAGCAAATTGGACTGATTTGGTGTGGTATAGGGACAGCCAACTATGGGGCAAAACCTGGACAGATTTGTAGTGTTGCTAGGACTGTTATGGAGGACAGCAAGTGGGGGTTTTCTGGACTGTTTGGGGTCAAATTATGACAGCCAATCAATGGCAAAAACTGGACATAAATGTGGTTGTTTGTAGGGTGGTTCATGGACTGTCTATTGGCAATGTAAGGGCTGTCATTTAGGTGTAAATTCTGGACATGTTTGGGGGCTGTCATGTGGCAAAATAGGACAGCCAACAAGGAAAATATGGACTGGTTTGGCTGCTGATTTGGGCAGTGAAAATTGGGGTTTTCCTCCCCTATAAACCCACACAAACACTCCCCTACATTTCCTCTATCTAACACTCAACCCCTCTCAACCATATCATCAAACACAACACCTACACACCCCTCTATCAACACAAACACACACACTCAACTCCTCTTGGCCGACCCTCTATGCCTACAACCAAACACAACCCTCACACACCATCACATATATATCCACATATATAATCCACCATATATATATATATATATATATATATATATATATATATATATATATATATATAAAAGATATATATATATATATATATATATATATATATATATATATATATATATATATATATATATATATATATATATATATATATATATAACCATATATATACATATATATAGATTTAGATAATATGATACATAATGATACATAGGCAAACTCATTTCTAAACACATGAAAATCTGGAATTAATATTAGAATAGCATCACATCAATACACAAATGATTCTACAAGTGTTCCAATAGGGTTTTCCCCATTTGGACACGATCCTACTCTTAGGACACCTCTACAAATGTCCAAATGTACACGAAATGGACACCAATGGGCACCAAACTATGGGGGTCAATTCTAAGGGTCAAAATGAAACTAATGCATGAAAAGAATGAGAAGGAGAAGGGATTTATACCTCCCGGTGACTCGTATCGATCCCGAAATGCCACCGACACGTAGGAATCCCAAACGGACACGAAAAAGCTCCGAATCCTCTCAAACTTGAGGAGCTCCTTCCTTGGATTGAATGGAGAAGGAATGATGAAGATTTGGTGAAGAAATGGAAGGATTTGGTGATGATTTGATTAGGGTTTGCTCTCAAATCAATTTGGGGAAGAACAAGAGAGAGAAATGAAAGAGGGAAATGATGAAGTGATGGAACCTTATCCACCCATAGGTGGCCGGCCACTAAAGTGATTTTTGTCTTATTAGGAAATGTCCAAAAGCCCCTATAGTAATCTATTTGCTATTATATTGGTAAGGGGTTAAGTCGGGGGTAGTTTGGTCAATCCTAAATCACTAATCTCAATTAATACTAACCAAAATAATTAGTCTAGTCACTAACTAAAATAACTAACATGTGGGCTATGGCTAACTAGTGTGTGGGCCCGCTAAGGTCAACACTACCCCGGGTCCCCGATACAAGTCGGAATGAGTTGAAATTCGAACCCGACTCAAACAACCCCGAAATAATACAATAAATAAATAAATAATTCCAAAATAATTTTAAAGTGAAAGATTACCAAAATACCCCTGTTCATGAAAACTGGGGGTGATATTGGTTCCAGAACTGTTATGTCACAAAAACACAGAGTTCTGGCCGAACTCTGTATCGACGGGCTGAGGCTAATTTCAGGGTATTTTTATACTGTTGAATCGTATCCTACGATCCAGGTTTTGTTGCAGATTTGGGAATTTATACATAATTTTTCCTAACCCTAATCACAACACAACATTGAAGAAAATAGAGAAAAAAAGACAAGAGTGTCATTGCAACTTTTGGAGAGAAGAAGGAGGATTGAAGACCATTTTTGAAGGAGGATCGTGTTCGGGTAATCTCTACTCGTCGTCTTTGTTTTTCTTAGCCTTGTAATCAATTATTCTTGCTTCCAAGTGTTGTGGGGATACGTATTGGATCGGGAGAAGTTTGTAGAGGGTGTATTCCTTTATTTCATTAGTGAAGGCTTCTCAAGGGTTGGACTCCGATCGTCCCGTGGTTTTTTTCTCGCAGGGGTTTTCCACGTCAAAATTCTTCATGTCTACGTAGATTGTGTTTAGTATTTGGTTCGTGCATTGTATTGCTTGATTCTCTCGCAGGTACTCTCTAGTTTGGGAAAAGGTTTTCACACTTATTTACCAACAAAGTGGTATCAGAGCCAGGTTCTGGAATTCAGAAGGGTGTCAGGAGTTGACAAGAAAACTAGAGACGAGAGATGGATACGAAGCCTATGTGCATAGTGAAACTGAATGGTACCAACTATCATTATTGGCGGAGCAAGATAAAAGATTTGCTGTTTGTCAAGAAGCTGCATCTGTCCATATTTACTTTCGAGCGACCAGTTGATAAATTCGAGGAGGACTAGAAATTCGAGCACGTACATGTGTGCAGATATATCAGGCAGTTCATTGACGAGAACGTGTACAACCACATTGTCAATATTTAGTACGCGAAGATGTTATGGGTTAAGCTGGAATCTTTGTACGCGAAGAAGAAGGGGTAAACAAGTTATTCCTGATCCGAACGATGATGGGTCTGCAGTACAAAGATGGGGCGTCTATTACGGATCACTTGAGTGATTTCTAAGGCCAGGTTGACCAGCTATCTTCAATGGAAGTCAAGTTTGACGATGAGGTTCAGGGACTATGGCTGCTGTGTATATTGTCAGACTCGTGGGAGACCGTACGAGTATCAATGATCACTTCTGCTCCAGAAGTCATGGTCAGTCTGGAGTTTTCCAAGAGCGGGGTGCTGAATGAAGAGATGCGTAGACGTTCTCAGGGCACTTTATCCACATCCCACCACTCAGAGGCACTAGTTTCAGAGAGCCGCAGAAGGGGCAAAAGCAGAGATCCAGGTGGTGGCAGAGATAAGAGCAGGGGAAAATCGAAGGGTCGGTACGAGGACTCGAAGTGTTACCATTGTGGCAAGAAGGGATACATCAAACAGAACTGTTTTGCTTGGAAGAGAGAGAAGAAGGGCGACAAAGGAAAGCAAGATAAGAATACTACAGCGACGGCCTCGATACATAGAGGCGATGTGATCGTCGTAGGTGATGAAGTTATCACAAACCTCGCCTGCGATGACAATTCTTGGCTGGTGGACTCAGGGGCTTCAACGCACATATATCATAACAGGGCACTATTTGCCACTTACATGACAGACAACTATGGAGTGTTGAAGATGGGCAATGGAGATGTGTCGAAGGTGGTTGCCATTAGATATGTGTATTTGAGGACGAAGAGGGGTACAGTTCTTGTTCTCAAAGATGTTTGTCATGTTCCTGGTATCTGTTTCAACTTGGTGTCGGTTGGAAGATTGGATGACGAGCGATTCTTCAGTCTCTTCGAAAATAGTCAGTGGAAGCTTTCCAGAGATTCGATGGTGATTGCCAGAAGAAGCAAGAAGTCTGGTCTCTACTATATGAAGGGGTGCGCATAGGGGACACAGGAGGTGAACGCGATTTCTGACGCATCTACCGAGTTATGGCACAGGCGACTTGGCCATATCAACGAGAAGGGAATGAGCTACTTGGTGAACAGAAAGGTGATTCCAGGGCTCAAGTCTACAAAGTTGGAGAAGTGCACACACTGCTTAGTTGGGAAGCAAAATAGGGTGTCTTTCCAAAGTCACCCAAGTTCAAGGAAGCCGGCGTTGCTCGAGTTGATTCACTCGGATGTCTGCGGTCCTATGAAAGTAAAATCTATTGGTAATGCTTCTTACTTTATAACTTTTATTGATGACTGTTCCATGAAGGTTTGGATCTATGCCTTAAAGACCAAGGATCAGGTGCTGCCTACTTTCAAAGAGTTTCAGGCCTCTGTTGAAAGAGAGACGGGCAAGAAGTTATTGTGTGTTCGGTCCGACAACGACGGCAAATACATTGGTCCTTTTGATGCTTATTACAGAGAGAAAGGGATACGACACTAGAAGACTCCGTCCAAGACACCTCAGCTCAATGGTGTAGCGGAGCGCATAAATAGAATACTGATGGAGAGGGTACGATGTTTGCTGTCAGAAGTAAATTTGCCAGACAGTTATTGGGGTGAGACTCTTCTCACAGCTGTTTATGTTATTAATTCATCTCCTAGTTCTTCTTTGCAGGGTGATGTGCCTGACAAAGTATGGTACAACAAAGAGCCGTCATACAATAACCTACGAGTGTTTGGTTGTAAGGCCTTCGTGCATGTACCGAAGGACGAGAGGTCCAAACTTGAGCCAAAGATGAGGCAATGCATTTTTGTCAGCTACAATCGGGATGAGTTTGGCTATAGACTCTACGACCCAGTGGGAAAAAAGCTCTACAGAAGCAGGGATGTAGTATTCATCGAGGATCAGACCATGACCAACACTCAGGATTTTGAGACGCCTTCTGAGGCTGAGGAATTGCCTGAGTTAGAGTCATTTTGCTTCGAGCAGTTTCCAGAGGACATCACAGAGGATCCAGTTATGGGGGGCCAGTACATGGAGTTGCTCCCAACCTTGATCATTAACCTGCTGATGGTGGTCAGGGTATTCCGCGGGAGGATGAGCATGCCTGGAAAGCAATTTCTGAAGGGGAGGAGGCTGTTGGTATACAGCCAGCACCAGTGGCTCCATTTAGAAGAAGCGACAGAGAGCGTCGACCATCTACGAGATACTCACCAGGTGAGTATGTGCTACTGACTGGCGGAGGAGAGCCCAAAAGTTTTGTAGAGGCTATGGAAGACGAACACAGGCATAAGTGGATGCAGGCTATGCAGGAGGAGATGGGTTCCTTATACACCAATTCTACTTACGAGCTGGTACGATTTTCAAAGGGCAAGAAGGCTTTGAAGAATCGATGTGTGTTTAGAGTGAAGCAGATGGATGATGCTACTCATCCTCGATACAAAGTGCGGCTGGTAGTTAAAGGCTACGGTCAACGAAAAGACGTAGATTATGATGAGATCTTTTTGTCAGTCGTTAAGCTGTCGTCTATTCGGGTGGTGGTAGCATTGGCAGCCAGTTTCGACTTGGAGGTCGAGCAGATGGACGTGACGACGGCATTCCTCTATGGTGATCTTGGGGAGGAGCTATACATGGAGCAGCCAGAGGGATTCTGTGAGAAAGACAAGTAACATTTGGTCTGCCGGTTGAAGAAGAGCTTGTATGGTCTGAAGCAGGCTCCGAGGCAGTGGTACATGAAGTTCGAGTCATTTATGGTGGAGCATGGTTATGCACGGACGACGTCGAACTATTGTGTATTTGTGAGGTACTTTACCGATGCTGATTTCATCATTTTATTGCTCTATGTTGATGACATGCTATTAGTGGGTCGGAATACCACTAGGATAGCGGAATTGAAGCGCCAACTGGGCGCGACATTTTCTATGAAGGATTTGGACGCAGCAAAGACTATTCTTGGGAAGGAGATCAGCCGAGAGAGAGAGTCCAAGCTGCTACACTTGTCCCAAAAGAAGTACATTCACCGGGTACTTCAGCATTTCGGGATAGACGGGTTAAATAAAGTGAGTTGCCCCTTTACGGCTCACTTTAAGCTCACTGAGGAGCAGTGTCCATCTACCGAGGGCGAAAAAGAAGATATGGAGCGGGTTCCATATGCCTCAGCTGTAGGAATCCTTATGTATGCTATGGTGTGTACAAGGCCAGACATCGCTCATGCAGTTGGCACAGTTAGCAGGTATCTTTCAAATCCTGGAAGGGTACATTAGACTGCAGTTAAGTGGATTCTACGATATCTTCAGGGCACTGTCGATTGGAGACTTTTTTGGTGTTGACGAGCCGAAGCTGGTTGGGTATACCGACGCTAATATGGCTGGAGATGTAGACACGAGATGATCGACTTCGGACTATGTGATGATGTTTGCTGGAGGAGCGGTATCGTGGCAGTCGCGATTGCAGAAGTGTGTTGCCTTATCGACGACAGAGGTAGAGTACATTGCGGCGACAAAGGCTTGTAAGTAGTTGCTATGGATGAAAAAGCTGTTGCAGAAAATAGGACTGAAGCAAGAGCAGTATACTTTGCTTTGCGATAGTCAGAGCGCTATTCACCTTGTGAAGAATCAGACCCTTCATAGCCGGTCCAAGCACACTGAGACTCGGTATCATTGGATACGGGATGTGGTTGAGAAGAAGGACGCGGAGCTTGAGAATATTTATACAGATGATAATGGCGCATATATGTTCATCAAGATTCTACCAAGGAGAAAGTTTGAGTTCTGCAGGCAGATCGTCGGGATGACGACCTCCTCCACATAGTTGTGAAGGAAGAGAAATATTGGAGTGGATGGGGTTCCCAACCTATGTGAAGAAGACCCTAGAGTGCGACGAGCGCCGTCTGTGTGTCAGAGAAGCTCGGGGAGGTGACGAGGCTATTCAGAGATGAAAAAGAAGCTCAGGAGCTACCAGAGTACATTCTGGAACAGGGAAGGCAGAGTTCGGGCCGAACTCTGCCCCTTTGGTTCCAGAATTGTTCTATTATAAAAATACAGAGTTCTGGCCGAACTCTGTGTCGACAGATTGAGGCTGATTTCATGATATTTTTATATCGTTGGATCGTGTCCTACGGTCCAGGTTTTGCTGTAGATTATGGGGTTTATACTTGGTTTTTTCTAACCCTAATCACAATACAACATTGAAAAAAATAGAAAAAAAAGAGGTAAGCGTGCCATTGCAACTTTGGGAGAGAAGGAGGATTGAAGGCCATTTTCGAAGAAGGATCGTGTTCGGGTAATCTCTATGTCACGACCCGCACCCTGAAGAGGGGCACGAGCACGTGGTTACGTCCAGCCTACATCGCAGAATCGGCGGTAGAACGCTGTATATAGGGTCTGTAAATACTACGACTAAAACAGATAAATGTACCTGTACAGTATATACACTCCGAATGGAGGTGACATAGCAATACAGTCTCAATCACATATATCAACTAAGGTAGATAGCATGGAAAGAGATATGATAGATAAAACAGAAAATGAGTCCAAGATCCACAAGTCAGAGCTAAGCACAAACATCCAGAGTCTCAAAAAATATATAAGATACTACAAACTGAAATGTACCAGCTGGCTCGCAGGCCAGGCAAACCTAACTAAACTATGCTACTCAGGGTGAGCAAAGTCTAGTGGCTCTACCAACAAGCCACGGTCTAAATCTAATCCATCAGACTCAACCCCATAGTAGGTCGGGCAATCAGCCTCTGAATCATCTGTAAAATTTGTCAACGGTATCCTGTCAGGAAAATGAGCAAGTACAAACACCAACAGCAGTTCCATATGAATTGAGAAATACTATAAGAGACAGCAATAATGAAATACAAGACAAAGATATAGGCAACTTGGGAACCATTTGAAAGCCGAGTTACAACCCTTGAACCAAACAAGGACCGGAGTTGTAACCCTTCTTTCAAACAGGACTTAGTCTCAAATCATGGTACAGTATAAAGACAGGTAGAGCATGTGTCACGCCCCAGAACCAGAATACTGGAGAGCGGGGGCAGACATAGCCAGCTACGTATATTGAAATAGAATACATCTCAACTATACGGTCACGGCTGTCTAGATATGAGGGTTTACTACAAGCCAACAGCCTCTTAAGGTCAAGCCTATTGTCTCAATCTCAAGCAAGTAATATAATTACAAGATATTTGACCACCCAATATACAATAAAAGGCGTCCCAAATATTACATATCAGCTGATCATGAAGCTAGTCGTACAAAATACGAGGACTAGCAAGAGCTTAAGTCATACATGATCAACCCTAGGATTTATTAATCATGTTTACAGCCCGTAGGCAGACAGTAAGTAAAAGTGCATCGAGCTAACAGGTGCTCGTCGGCTAAACGCCTCAAAAGAATAGTTTTACAATAGAGTGAGCGAAACAAAATAGAAAACCCACTCGTAGCCCGGGTTCCTTCTAGTCGCCACCATTGGACTGGAAGCTTGGTAGATCCTCGGGAGCTGCTCCGAAATCTGGCCACACAAAACCAGCTGGGTCAACCCCAGAAAGAGCAAGTGCCACAAGGGGGCCCCGAAATAAGAACAAAAGCCAGCAATCAGTACAAGAAAATCTAATATTAAAACTAAAATTTTGAAAACATGTCAGGATGATATACGACGAGATAACCATAGAACTATTCCGATAGCCAGGTTACAACCCGTAAACCAAATAAGGACCGGGGTTGTGACCCTTCATCTGAACAGAGCTTGGTTTCCCACCATTTATCGACAAGATAATAATGTAAGAAATCAAGACAGGAAGCAATCTTATACTGGATCAAGACATGGCTAACTGGCTATACCTCATTCAATCAATCACGGCCAAGCAGATCCTACGGCTTACTACTTTAACTGACTAGGGTTATCACAGGCCTAATTATTAACAAGATGCAGTAAGATTGTTCCACAGCCACAAGCCTTGCAGACCATCCAGGCTACCCAGGACGAAAGATTAGGGTTAAATTCAGGTGGGTACATCGTCCAGGAAACACATGTACCCTTAGGTGACTTAGAGGGTGCAACACTCGACGGTGCGCTGGAAATGTGCCCTACTCGACGACAGGCTACAGATCCCAAGAGCGTCCAGGTAACGGGATTGCCTGTAGCTGTGTCATCTCTTCATGACTACCGAGTTATTCTAGTTATTAACCTTAACCCATTTTAGTAGGTACTCCTGACCGTGGTACTCAGGAGTCCCCTCCTAGACATGATACAAGACAGAACAGTGGATTTAACAAGCAAGCAAGAAGAACCACCCACGGTGTCAAGGCAGGTCAAGTTAAATTATCAAGATAAATCATGTCAGGGTACTTGTCAGGAGTGCGCCACGACGGGCCACTATCATGTCAGGTTGGTCATGTCAGGAGTGCACCACTACGGGTCACTGACGTGCTATGCTAGTTCCTTGTCATATCAAGCCATGTACAATAGTCATTCCAAACATATTAAGTAAAATCAAGTTCATGACAAAAGGCGTAAGGATATAAAATGGGCATAAAATATCTAATAAAATATCAAAAGACAGGGTTAGAGAAGAGCCAAGCTCAAAGAAATAAAACTAAAACTCCAAGAGCCTGGGGGTTAAGCAAGGGGTCAGGGAAGCAGCGTACGAAAAAGTCACGCACGCTGAGAGAGCAGCGTAGGTGAAAGTCACGCACGCTACAGGAAGCAGCTGCGTGAAAGTCACGCACGCTCAAGGGAGCAGCTGCGTGAAAAGTCACGCACGCTCAAGGGAGCAGCTGCATGAAAAGTCACGCACGCTCAAGGAAGCAGCTGCATGAAAAGTCACGCATGCTCAAGGGGAGCAGCTGCGTGAAAAGTCACGCACGCTCAAGGGGAGCAGCTGCGTGAAAAGTCACGCACGCTCAAGGGGAGCAGCTGCATGAAAAGTCACGCATGCTACAGGGAGCAGCTGCATGAAAAGTCACGCACGCTCAAGGGGAGCAGCTGCGTGAAAAGTCACACACGCTCAAGGGGAGCAGCTGCGTGAAAAGTTACGCACGCTACAGGGAGCTGCGTACGTGCAAAAGCACGCAAGCAGAGAGCTGCGTACGCGTAAAAACACGCACGCAGGGTCTGGGACTTCTTCTCCATGGTTGAGAAGAAGCTCCAATGGCTCCAAAACTTCAAAACCTCATAACTTGGCCATCCGAACTCCAAATCCAGATTTCCAAAGTTCCAACTTGGGTAGAATTGAATGCTCTTCCACGTGGAAACATCAAAACCCATAAAATCCAACTTAAGTAGCTCAAACCATGCAAAATCTAAAAATAGATATAACTTAAATCTATAACAATGGAGGCTCCAAATCACAAAAACCCAAGTTCTAATGTTGATCTTCATATCCTAATCTATCCAATGGACAAGGAAAAGAGGGTTCTCATGTAGTGGCAAGATGCACTTGCCTAGGGTTAGGAGAGTTGTGGAGGAAGGAGAAGAAGAAGAAGGAACTTAATGGTGGTGGTAATGAAGAGAGAGAGTGGTAGGTGGGGATATAAAGAGGGGGAGTTACGGTGGGGATGAGGGGTAGCATAAGCTAAGGTGATCCAACACAAAAACCGAACCAAACTGAACCAACCCAATAAAACCGAGCCATGAGTAGGGGTGTAAACGGGTCGGACGGACACGGACAGTCCAATGTCCGTGTTCGGTCCGAAAATAAAAATGAGTTCGGACGGACGGACACGGACAGTCCACTGTTCGAATTCGGACCGGACGGACACGGACAACCACTGTTCGTTAATTCAATCGGACGGTCCGCGGACAAATTAAATATATTATCAAAAGCTATTATTTTATCAAGATTACTTGATAGTTGCTAAAAAAAAATCAAGTTGAAAGAAAATATAATGGAAGGTTATAGAATACAACAAACAATGGTAAAAGATTAATGAAAATCGAGGCCGGACAACAACAAATTGATGCAAAACTAAAATGATATGACATAATTGATGCAAAATCAAAAGGAGTTTCAACTATCGGACGGTCCACGGACAAATTCGGACCGGACATGGATATGACCGTGTCCGTGTCCGATTTTTAAACGGACCAAAAAAATATGTCCAAGTTTTGTTCGTTAATCAATCGGACGGCCCACGGTCGAACCATTTATCGAGCCGGACACGTACGGACAACGGACTACTTTGTCCATTTTACACCCCTAGCCATGAGAAAACCCAAAATACGAGAAATACCGAAATTCCACAAGCTGAGAAAATAAAAATGCATGCCAAAATCCAGATACGAGTAAAAATACGAAATATGGGAAATACGGGAAATAAGGGTGACAACTCTACCCACCTTAAAAGAATTCCGTCCTCGGAATTTAATCAAGGAGCTAGAGATTGCCACGACAAGCTATACTAAGCATAGGCAAGCTACACTAAGCAGTTCAATCATACAATCATACAATGCAAGCAAGGAAGGGAAAACGTAAGGCATAAGAAAGACATTATACCTCACGAGTCAAACAGGTAGGGATATCGCGATCGGATGTCGTCCTCACGCTCCCACATTGACTCACCTAGAGAGTGATGACCCCAAGCAACACGGACTAATTTAATAGTCTTGTTCTTGAGTATCTTCTCCCTCCGGTCCAATATAGACACGGGCCTCTCCTCATACGAAAGGTTGGTACCAACAACCAATTCCGAATGGTCTAGGATGTGGCTCGGGTCTGGGATATACCGTCGTAATTGGGACACATGGAATACATCATGCACCTCACTTAGCGACGGCGGAAGAGCGAGACGATAGGATACATCTCCTACTCGCTCTAGAATATCGAACGGCCCTATATACCTAGGACTAAGCTTTTCCCGCACGCCAAAGCGAATGACGCCGCGGTTAGGCGAGATCCTAAGGAATACATGGTCGCCGACAGCAAATTCTAAGGGACGCCGATGAGCATCGGCCCAATGGCGCTGGCGGTCCTGGGCAACTCGGAGGTGATCTCTGACCTTCCTGACCACTTCAACCGTCTGGGAAATCAACTCGGGTCCGAGCATCTGCCTCTTTCCGACATCGTTCCATGCTAGCGAAGATCTGCACTTCCTGCCATAGAGAGCCTCGAAGGGTGCCATCTGGATACTGGCCTGATAACTGTTGTTGTACGAGAATTCCACCAGGTGCAGATGATTCTTCCATGAACCACCGAAGTCAAGGGTACAGGATCTCAACATATCTTCAAGAGTCTGGATTGTGCGCTCAGATTGACCATCCGTCTGTGGGTGATAAGCTGAGCTGAACTGAAGATGAGTCCCCAAACTCTTCTACAAGCTGCGCCAAAAGTGTGATGTGAATCTTGAATCCCTGTCTGAGGTGATGCTGACTGGCACACCGTGAAGCCTGACGATCTGCCTGAGATACATCTCTGCTAACTGTGCCGTCGACTGTCCAACTCTGAATGGAAGAAAGTGTGCCACCTTGGTAAGCCTGTCCACAATTACCCAAATAGCATCTCTGCCGGCCGGAGATCTGGGCAATCCGGTCACGAAATCTATGGTTATATGTTCCCATTTCCATTCTGGGATCGGTAAGGGTTGAAGAAGTCCAGCGGGCCTCTGATGTTCAGTTTTAACCTATTAGCAAATCAAATACCGAGAGACAAACCGGGCTATCTTCCTCTTCATGCCATTCCACCAAAAATGCTGACGAATATCACGGTACATCTTCGTACCACCCGGATGAATAGAATACTGTGAACTGTGGGCTTCTGCCATGACTTCCTGTCTGATATCTCCATTGGGTACACAAAGACGAGTGCCGTGCCGAAGGGTACCGTCTTCATGGATACGTAACTCTGGCCTTCTTCCTACTTCACACTCTGCTCTGAGTCGCTGGATCTTGGAATCTGTTGACTGCGCCACCCGGATTCTCTCAACTATGCTGGACTGAACCTGTAGACTGGCCATCAATGCCACACTGGTAGGAAGAAGCACTTCAATTCCCATCCTCTGAAGATCTGCCAAAAGTTCTGGTTGTGCCGTCAGGAAATAAACTCCGGCTCTCCTGCTCAATGCATCTGCTACAACGTTGGCCTTCCCGGGATGATACTGCAAATCCACATCATAGTCCACTAGTAGCTCGAGCCATCTTCTCTGCCGCATATTAAGGTCCTTCTGGGTGAAAATATACTTCAGGCTCTTATGATCAGTAAAGATCTCTACTCTATCTCCGTACAAGTAGTGTCTCCACAACTTCAAAGCAAACACTACCGCCGCCAATTCCAAGTCGTGGGTCGGGTAATTCTTCTCATGATCACGTAGTTGACGTGACGCATAAGATATTACCTTCCCATGCTGCATTAAGACACACCCCAATCCTCTGCCTGAAGCATCGCAATAAACTATGAATCCTCCGGTCCCATCTGGAAGGGTGAGAATGGAAGCCGTTATCAAACCTCGCTTCAACTTCTCAAATGATTCCTGACACTCTGCTGTCCAAACAAACGGTATATCTTTGCGGGTCAACTGGGTCATCGGTGCTGAAATCCTTGCGAAATTTGAAACGAACCGCCGGTAGTAGCCGGCCAATCCAAAGAAGCTACGAACCTCTGCCACTGAGCTGGGTACCGACCATGACTCGATAGCCACAATCTTCTGGGGATCCACTTCCACTCCTCCTCTGGTAATGATGTGACCCAAGTATGATATGCGATCGAGCCAAAACTCATATTTACTGAACTTGGTGTACAACTGATGCTCCCTAAGCGTCTGAAGGACGACTCTGAGGTGCTGCTCATGCTCTGCTTCACTCTTACTGTAGACCAGGATGTCATCTAGGAACACGATCACAAATTGATCCAAGTAAGGCATGAAAATGCGATTCATGAGGTCCATGAATACGGCCGGCACATTGGTCGCTCCAAAGGGCATAACAAGGAACTCACAATGCCCATACCTCGATCTGAATGCTGTCTTCGGGATGTCCTGCTCTCTGACTCTGATCTGGTGGTATCCCGACCGCAAGTCGATCTTCAAAAATACTGAAGCCCCTCTGAGCTGATCAAATAAGTCATCTATCCTCGGAAGAGGGTATCTGTTCTTGATTGTCACCAAATTTAAGGTATGATAATCAACACATAGCCTGGACGTACCATCCTTCTTTTTCACAAGAAGCATCGAGGCTCTCCAAGGCGATCCACTTGCACGGATGAATCCCTTGGTCCTCAGTTCTTCAATCATCTTGTACAAAATCTCCAACTCTGAAGGCGCCATCCTGTAGACTCGCTCTGATACTGGTGCTGTCCCGGGAATCAAGTCTATAGTGAACTCAATCTCTCGCTCCGGCGGCATCCCTGGAAGCTCCTCTGGAAAGACATCTGGAAACTCTTCAACTATTCGGGGTAACTGTACTGCTGCTACTGCCATCCGCAATGCTGGAGAAGATAGCTCCACTGCGCCTCTGGAAAACGAAAACTCTGGCTCGCCGGGGATACTAAAGACAACCCTGCCAATATGGCAGTCTATCCTAGCATACTGGTTCCTCAACCAATCCATGCCTAGGACTACATCATAGTCTGCCATAGAAAACTCTATGAATCTAGCGGGGAACTCCCTACCGCTAACTACGATCCGACACGAGGAAAACACTCGATCTACTCCCACAAGACCATTACCAGTAAGTATATTGAGCCTCACTGATAATGACTCGGGCTCCAATCCTATCCGTGTCGCGAATCGTGCAGACATAAATGAATACGATGCACCAGAATCAAACAATACCGAAGCTGGAAAGGAGTTGACGAGAATAGTACCTGCCACTACCTCACCTGGTGCAACTTCTTCTTCCATAGCCATCATCATGGCCTGACCTTGTCCTCTGGCTGCTGGTCCCCTCTGCTGGAAACCTCTCTGCCTATTCTGGGTCTGAGCTTGGGCTTGTGCATACTGCTGGGGGTGTTGTTGCTGGAATACCTGAGACTGAGGCGGCAAGGGCCTCGAAGACTGATACTGCTGCTGCTGAACTGGTGCTGGGGCAGGTCCTCTCACCGAAGAGCTAGAAGGGTTGGATACTGATGAACCACCCCTATTCGGGCAAGCCCCTATCCTATGATCTGCTGCTCCACAGGCCAGGCACAATCCCTGCGCCCTACGACAATCTGCCACTACATGGCCTGGCTTCCCGCAATGAGAACATCCCATCGCGGAAGTCTGCTTCTGCTTCTGCTGCTGCGGGTACGTCGGAATCGAATGCTGAACCGACGTTACTGAGGCCGCCCGCCTCGGAGTTCCAATGGTCAAACTCCTAGCTGCTGGGGCTGGGGCTGATGACTGGTGCATCTGGCTGTGGGACCGCTTCCTACTTCCGGTCCTATCCACGATCCTCTGGAAGGTATACTCATGCCTTCTAGCTGCTCTCAAGACTGCATCGAACGTCTGGTGCTCGAACTGCTCAACTGCCAATAAGATCTCCAAATGCAGTCCCTGTTGGAACTGCTGGGCCCTATCAAACTCGGTCGCCACCAAGGTGGGGGCAAACCTACTGAGTCTAGAAAACTCCGATACATAACTGTCGACTGTTCTGCCTCCTTGCTTTAAGTTGGTAAATCTGGTCTGCAGGTCGTACCGAGCCACAGCATCAAAGTACTTCATCTGGAATCTCTCTCTAAACACTGCCCAAGCAATGGGTGCCTCTAATCCCATGGCTTGTGCCGCCCACCAAATGCGAGCCAAGTCCAACAACTGTAGGCGTACCACCGCCACCTTCTCATTCTCGGGTGTCCTAGCTGCTTCCAGAATCACCTCGATATCCTGAAGCCATACATCCGCGGCAATCGCATCCTCTGTGCCGTCGAAGAAAGAAGGGTTCAATCGCTTGAAGCTGTTGGCCGCCTGGTTCCCTGGATGTCCGCCTCGGGTCAAAGCATCTTGAACTATCTGGTGCAGGGCGTCGCTTCGACGATCCTAGAAAGCTATCAAGGTTCTGATGAGGCCTACTAAGGTTCCATCATCTGGCTCTGCGGGCTGGACGGGCCGAACTGGTGACTCTCCTCCAGTAGGCACAACTCTAGAGGCTACCCCGGAATGCTGGGCTTGATCTCCAGGTTGCTGCTGGCCCACGGGAGGTGCTCCTCCTCGCTGATCGGCAGGGTCAGGTACAGTACCGCTGAGAAAGACAACACAGGGAAACAATAAGGAAGGACCAGGACATATCAACGATACAAGCATGTAATCAGGACAAGAATTTCAGGAATTTGAAAATACGGGCGAAGATCAAGGGCGAATACTGATTGAGACATCTATTCGGTAAACCCTCACATTTCTTGATTGACAAGGCCTGCATGGGCCACCACTTAAACCATGTCACGCCCCAGAACCAGAATACTGGAGAGCGGGGGCAGACATAGCCAGCTACGTATATTGAAATAGAATATATCTCAACTATACGGTCACGACTGTCTAGATATGAGGGTTTACTACAAGCCAACAGTCTCTTAAGGTCAAGCATATTGTCGACTCAATCTCAAGCAAGTAATATAATTACAAGATATTTGACCACCCAATATACAATAAAAGGCGTCCCAAATATTATATATCAGCTGATCATGAAGCTAGTCGTACAAAATGCGAGGACTAGCAAGAGTTTAAGTCATACATGATCAACCTTAGGATTTGTTATTCATGTTTACAGCCCATAGGTAGACAGTAAGTAAAAGTGCATCGAGCTAACAGGTGCTCGTCGGCTAAATGCCTCAAAAGAATAGTTTTACAATAGAGTGAGCGAAACAAAATAGAAAACCCACTTGTAGCCCGGGTTCCTTCTAGTCGCCACCATTGGGCTGGAAGCTTGGTAGATCCTCGGGAGCTGCTCCGAAATCTGGCCACACAAAACCAGCTGGGTCAACCCAGAAAGAGCAAGTGCCACAAGGGGGCCACGAAATAAGAACAAAAGCCAGCAATCAGTACAAGAAAATCTAATATTAAAACTAAAATTTTGAAAACATGTCAGGATGATATACGACGAGATAACCATAGAACTATTCCGATAGCCAGGTTATAACCCGTAAACCAAACAAGGACCGGAGTTGTAACCCTTCATCTGAACAGAGCTTGGTTTCCCACCATTTATCGACAAGATAATAATGTAAGAAATCAAGACAGGAAGCAATCTTATACTGGATCAAGACATGGCTAACTGGCTATACCTCATTCAATCAATCGTGGCCAAGCAGATCCTACGGCTTACTACTTTAACTAACTAGGGTTATCACAGGCCTAATTACTAACAAGATGCAGTAAGATTGTTCCACAGCCACAAGCCCTACAGACCATCCAGGCTATCCAGGATGAAAGATTAGGGTTGAATTCAGGTGGGTACATCGTCCAGGAAATGCATGTACCCTTAGGTGACTTAGAGGGT
Source organism: Iris pallida (assembly GCA_029216955.1). Classification (NCBI taxonomy): domain Eukaryota; kingdom Viridiplantae; phylum Streptophyta; class Magnoliopsida; order Asparagales; family Iridaceae; genus Iris; species Iris pallida. The sequence continues at coordinate 2,001,623 of JANAVB010041618.1, read as the reverse complement.
GCAACACTCGACGGTGCGCTGGAAATATGCCCTACTCGACGGCAGGCTACAGATCCTAAGAGCGCCCAGGTAACGGGATTGCCTGTAGCTGTGTCATCTCTTCATGACTACTGAGTTATTCTAGTTATTAACCTTAACCCATTTTAGTAGGTACTCCTGACCGTGGTACTCAGGAGTCCCCTCCTAGACATGATGCAAGACAGGACAGTGGATTTAACAAGCAAGCAAGAAGAACCCCCCACGGTGTCAAGGCAGGTCAAGTTAAATTATCAAGATAAATCATGTCAGGGTACTTGTCAGGAGTGCGCCACGACAGGCCACTATCATGTCAGGTTGGTCATGTCAGGAGTGCACCACTACGGGTCACTGACGTGCTATACTAGTCCGTGAACTGTCGTGTCAGGAATCATATAAAATACTATAACTGAATCGGATATAGTAGATATCAAGACAATAAAAACTATCATTAAATGTACTCGCCTGTGGTCCTGAGCTGATAAGGTGAACAGACGCTCAGAGTGATCACAGACCTAAAATAAGATGCTATGAGTCAAACAGGGCTTAATACTGAAAAAAGGAAACTAATTCAAGTCATGAATGCAAGTCTAAGTCAAAACTAGGTCAATCTAGGTTAAACTGGGTCATACTAGGTCATTCTGGTTCATACTAGGTCATACTAGGTCACTGGAAGTCAATCCAAGTCAAACTAGGTCAAACGGGGTCAAAGGTTGACTTACAGTTGACTTTTGGTCAAAAAGTCAACTCTGGTCAACTCTGGTCAACTCCAGGTCACACTAGTCTAATGTTGACCAACTGTTGACTTTCAGTCAACTGGTCAACTCTGGTTTGGTTTCGGTCAAATCTGGTCGCTTAAAGGCCAAGTTTGACTCTCGGTTGATTTTTGTTGACTTTTGGTCAAAAAGGTCAACCGACGTCAAACTAATCTATGAGCACCATATTTGATCATTACCAACCAAAGAAATCAAGTTCTAGTCCTATCTTAGACTCTAGACTCCAATACCCTATTCCTAGGTAAAACCTATATTACCTTACCAATACCTTACCATGATATTATGAATCTCACATCACTCTAGCACCCACACATATATCACACTCACTCACACACCACACTCTCACATGATATCACACTCTAATAGGCTTCTCTATAGGTCTTCTATTGGTTTAGATATAGGCTATCCTATAGGCACTCACAAAACATATGTGTAGGCTCTCTCACACACACAACCTCATAACACACACTCACACACATGGGCTATATTGTGGACTGATTTAAGGTGCTTACATGGACTGATTTCAAGTCTTGGTGGGGCTGGTATATGAGGCAAGTTAGGGACTGATTTGTGATTAAAAGGACAGCCACTATGGGTATGTATTGGGCTGGTTTGACAGTGTAAAGGACAGCCAAATAGGGGTCTATCATGGACTGTTATATGGTGTGTATGAGCTGTCATATGGACAGCCAACATAAGCTAGAACTGGACTGTTTTAGAGGGTACTGAAATGAAGCATATAGGCTATGTTTTGGGACTGAACTGTGGGGTTTATGGGGATGTAATGACATCCAATATAAGGAGGGAAAATCTGGACTGTTAGGGGCTGGAAATGGGTCAATGTGGACTGTCATTGACAGCCACATGAGGGGAAACTCTGGACAGAAATGGGGCTGTTCTTGACTGTCATGGACAGCAGGAATTTGGGTTCATGGGTGTTTCCCCTCCCCTCTCTAACACTCCAAATCTCATCTCTCTATCTCACACATATCACAAATTCCCTACTCTCACAACCTCTCACACCAATCCTCAAACACCACACATACATACAACTTAACCAACACAAACACACACACTCCCATGCTCTTGGCCGACCCCTCTATGCCCCTATCCAACATCAAGTATCACACATTCACACCACCATAATATATATACATATATATTAACCAATATATATATATATTTTTTTTAATATATATACATATATATTAACCAATATATATATATATATATATATATATATATATATATATATATATATATATATATATATATATATATATATATATATATTAACCAATATATATATATATATATATATATATTAACCAATATATATATATATATATATATTGGTTAATATATATATATATATATATATATATATATATATATATATATATATATATATATATATATATATATATATATATTAACCAATATATATATATATATATATATATTGGTTAATATATATATATATATATATATATATATATATTGGTTAATATATATATATATATATATATATATATATATATATATATATATATATATATATATATATATATATATATATATATATATATATATATATACATACATAGAGATTAATATACATACCACCACATATATACACATATAGATATTAGAAATATGATACATTAAGATACATAGGAAAAACTATTCCTAAACACATAGTAAAATCTGGAATAATATTAGAACAACCTAAAATTAATACACAAACAATTTACATGTGTCCAAATAGGGGGTTTTCCCATTAGGACACGATCCTACACATTGGACACCTCTATAAGTGTCCAAATGGAACGAAATGGACACCAATAGGCACAAAACTATGGGGGTCATTCCTAAGGGTCAAAACTAATCTAATGTATGAGAGAAATGAGAGAGGGAAAGGATTTATACCTCTCGGTGACTCGAATCGATCCCGATACGCCACCGACACGTAGGAATCCCAAACGGACACAGACAAGCTCCGAATCCCCTCAAACTTGAGTAGATCCCTCCTTCTCTAGAATGGAGAAGGAAGGAAGAAGATTGGGTGAGAAAATGGAAGGATTTGGCGGAGAAATTTCTAGGATTTGCTCTCTAGAAAAATTGGGGAAGAACAAGAGAGAGAATGGAAGAGTGAAATAATGTGAAGTGGCTAAGCCCTATCCACTTGTCATGGCCGGCCATAAAGGGGTTTTGTCCTATTAGGGAAAAGTCAAGAAAGCCCCCTTTCTAATCTATTTACTAATACATGGAAAGGGGTTTAAGTCGGGGGTAGTTTGGTCATTCCAACTAACTCTAATTTAATTAATCCTAACCAAAATAATTTAACCTAGTCACTAACTAAAATAACTAACATGTGGGCCATGGCTAACTAGTGTGTGGGCCCGCTAGAGTCAAAACTACCTCGGGTCCCCGATACAAGTCGGAATGAGTTGAAATTCGAACCCTAACCCCAAAATAATACAATAAATAATTCCAAAATAATTTTAAAGTAGAAAATTACCAAAATACCTCTGTTCATGAAAACTGGGGGTGACAAATCTATCCACCTTAAAAAAATTTGTCTTTAAAATTAAAACATACACTGAATCATATGCAGAAACAAAATTATACCTCAGGGCTCGAAGAGATAAGGAAAACGCTCCCGCATGTCGTCCTCTCTCTCCCAGGTAGACTCACCTGGAGAGTGATGCCTCCATGCAACACGAACCAAGGATATAACCTGGTTCCGGAGCACCTTCTCCCTACGATCCAGAATCTCCACTGGCTGCTCTGGATAGTGAAGAGTAGGCACCACCTCGATCGCTGAATGGTCCAATACATGGCTGGGGTCCGCCACGTACCGTCACAGCTGCGATATATGGAACACGTTGTGTATCCCCTCTAGCGTAGGCGGCAAGTCTAGCCGGTAAGCCACTACACCGACCCTCTCAAAGATGGTGAAAGGTCCGATGTAGCGCAGACTAAGCTTCCCGCCTCCGCCAAAGCGAATCGTGCCCCGTATCGAAAAAATCTTCAGGAACACCAAAGCACCAGCCTAGACATAAAATAAACTCAGTACACAGGACAAACAAAATCACAAGTAATCACAAACAGGAACTGAAACTAACCTTGAACTCTAACGGTCTCCGCTGGCTATCGGCCCAATGCCGCTGCCTATCTTCAGCCACCCGAAGTCTGTCTCTAATCAACCTGACCTTCTCAGCTGCATCCACCACCATCTCCGGTCCAAGCAGCACCCTCTCGCCAACATCGTCCCATGACAAGGGAGTACGGCATCTCCGTCCGTATAGAGCCTCGAATGGCGACATCTCTATACTGGCCTAGTAGCTGTTGTTGTAAGCAAACTCTACCAGGTGAAGATGATCCTCCCAAGAACCCCCGAGATCTAGCACACACGTGCGAAGCATATCCTCCAAAGTCTGGATAGTCCTCTCCGACTGCCCGTCTGTCTGGGGGTGATAAGCGGTACTAAACTTGAGCGAGGTGCCCAAGCTAGCCTGAAACTCCTCCAGAAGTGGGAAGTGAAATGGCTATCCCGATCTGAAACTATGCTCACAGAAACCCCATGCAATCGCACGATCTGACGAACATACAGCTCTGCCAACCTCTCCGTAGACAATCCCACCTTGAAAGGCAAAAAGTGGGCCGATTTGGTCAACCTATCAACTATAACCCAAATCGCGTCTTTCCCTCCTGGAGATCGTAGAAGTCTGGACACAAAGTCCATGGTGATGTGCTCCCACTTCCACTCAGGAATGGGTAGTGACTGTAGCAATCCACTAGGCCTTTGCCTCTCGGCCTTCACCTGCTGACAAACCAAGCAGCGAGATACAAACTGAGCCACCTCGCGCTTCATGCCATACCACCAAACGTGCTCCCTCAGATCTCTGTACATCTTGTTGGCACTAGGATGCATAGAGTACTGAAAGCGATGAGCCTCCTGAAGAACGTCCTCCTGAAGCTTCCCACTCGGAACGTACAGTCTAGCACCGTACCGCAGCGACCCATCTTCGGCAATAGAGAAATCATCAAGCAGCCCTGCCTGCACCTGCTCCCTGATGCACCTCAGGGCAACATCATCATACTGTGCTGATCTGACTCTGTCCATCAACTCAGACTGAATCTGTAAACCCCACATTTGTACCTCCATACCCGGAATAATCACCTCGATTTCCAAACTATCCAGGTCAGCCAAAAGATGACGGTCTGCTGTCAGATACATAGCCACTGGATACCTGCTCAAGGCATCTGCAATTACGTTGGCCTTTCCTGGATGGTATTGTAAGACGATATCAAAATCCTTCATCAGCTCGAGCCAACGTCTCTGCCGCATGTTCAGCTCCTTCTGAGTGAACACGTACTTCAAGCTCTTATGATTAGTAAAGATCTTAACCCGCTCTCCGTATAGATAGTGCTTCCACAACTTCAGGACAAAGATGACAACGGCTAACTCCAGATCGTGAGTCGGGTAGTTCTTCTCATGAGGACATAACTGCCTAGATGCATAGGCAATCACCTTTCCGTGCTGCTGAAGTACACAACCCAGACCCCGGCCAGAAGCGTCGTTGTAAATCGAGAAACCACCGGTCCCAGACGGCAATGTCAAGATCGGAGCTGATGTCAACCTCTTCTTCAGCTCATCGATGGCGGCCTGACACTCCTCAGTCCAGACGAACTCTACGTCCTTCCTGGTGAGTCTAGTCATCGGCTCCGCGATCCGCGAGAAATCCTGAACGAACTTCCGATAGTTGCCCGCCAATCCCAGAAAGCTTCGAATCTCGACAACTGTACTGGGCGTAGACCAAGACTCTACCACTGCAATCTTCTTCTGGTCTACTGAGATCCCGTGCTCGGTCACAACATGACCCAAGAACTCGACCTGGTCCAGGAAGAACTCACACTTCGACAACTTCCCATACAACTGCTCCTTTCTCAGGGTCTCGAGCACAATCCTCAGATGCTCCTCGTGCTCCTCCGACGTCTTTGAGTAGACCAGGATGTCGTCTATGAAGACCACCATGAACTTGTCAAGGTACTGATGGAATACCTTGTTCATCAAGTTCATGAACACAGCTGGGGCGTTGGTCAACCCAAATGGCATCACAGTGAACTCGTACTGGCCGTACCGAGTCCGAAAAGCTGTCTTCGGAATGTCTTCCTGCTTCACCTTCAGCTGATGATAGCCGGACCTCAGATCTATCTTTGAAAACACCTTGGCACCACTCAACTGATCGAACAAGTCGTCGATCCTCGGCAATGGGTACTTGTTTTTGATAGTGAGATTGTTGAGCGCCCTGTAGTCGATACACATGCGCATCGTACCATCCTTCTTCGGTACAAACAGGACTGGCGCTTCCCAAGGCGATGAACTGGATCTAATGAATCCCTTGTCCTGCAGCTCGTCAACCTGCTTCTTCAGCTCTGCCAGCTCGCTGTTGTTGACCCTATAGACGTGCTGTGAGATAGGCTCAGCACCCGGCACTAAGTCTATAGAGAACTCAATGTCTATATCCGACGGCATCCCAGAGAACTCCTCGAGAAAAACATCCATGAAGTCAGCTATCAATGGATACGACAATGCCTGCCCCGCCAGTAAAGCTCCGCAGAACCCATCTTCCGGCTCAGCTGCTCCTCTAGCAAACACAATCTCTGGCTCTCCCGGCGGCCTAAACAGAATCCTACCTCCTCTACAGTCTATAGTAGCATGGTACATGCTCAACCAATCCATTCCGAGTACCACATCGTACCTCGGAAGAGGCATTACGAGCAAGCACGCACCCAAAACTCGGCCTCCTACAGTAACTCTTCGTCCCTTCTAGATATTGTTGACCAGGATGATGCCTCCCCCGGTCAATATCTTTCAAGTCCTACCCAAGGGTTCAGCAATAATATTGTGTCGCAGAGCAAAGGAAACAGACATAAAGCTATGAGTGGCACCGGAATCAAATAAGGTAAATGCAGGGAATGAATCAAGAAGAACGTGACCTGCCACTACGTCGCCTACTGGCTCTGCCTCCTCCTTTGCTGTCAGGGTAAACACTCTGCCCGCAGGGGCTCCCCTCTGGTGCTGCACAAAATGCTGCTGCTAAGTCTGAAGTGGAGGACCTCTCTGCTGAACTGCTGGTCCTCTGGTCGGCTGCGCTTTGTCCTGACCTCCTCGGACTCTCCGAAAATGGCAGTCCTTCAGCTGGTGATCGGGCGCCCCACAATATAAGCAGACGCCCAACCTCTTCCTGCAAACCTCTCTAGTGTGCCCTGGCTTCCCGCAGAAGTTATACTGTGTAGCCGGCCTCTGACCCTGACCCTGTCCCTGGTGCTGCTGGGCACGCGCCGGTGCCTGCTGGAACTGCAATTGAGGCTGCTGCTGCTGGAAATATGGGCGCTTCGCTAGCCCTGCACTCGAACTAGCTCCAAGAGCGTCACTGCCCCTCTTCGGCTTGAGGCCGAAGTCCTCCTCTGCAATCTGCGCCTCCATAAGGATCTGCTCGAAGGTCGCATCACATCTCCCAGATGTACGAGTACGCACTGCATGTATAAGGCCCCTCCGAAACTTCCAAGCCTTGCACCCCTCATCCTGGACCAAACTATGTACAAACCTGCTCAGGCAGAAGAACTCCGCTGCATACTCGTCTACCGATGAGTTCCCCTGCACCAGACTGGCAAACTGCCCCTCCAAAGCTGTCAAGGCTACATCTGGGTAGAACTTCTCCTTAAAGAGCTTCCTGAAGTCCTCCCAAGATATACCTCTCACTGACGCATGCGGATCCGTACGGTACCAAGTCAGCGCTATATCAAAAAATTGGCTCGCTGCAGAAGTCACCCACAGACCTCTCGAGACCTCTGCCAACTCCAGACTCCGCTGGACATCCTCTAGCCAGTCGTCCGCGTATAGGATACCCTCGGTACCCTTGAACTCCCGCGAGTTCATCTTCCTGAAGTCGAGGTGTGTACCGGGCCTCCCCTGACCCTGCTGCTGTACTGGTGCTCCCTGATCTGTAGCCGGTGCACCTCTCTCCACTGCTGCCATAGCTAGCTGATGCGAGTTCTCCATGGTCTGTCGCAGCACCTCTGTCTGACGGTGCTATGCCTCTGCATGTGCTCTCTGTGTCTGCAGCATCTGCTGCAAAAGGGCCATCATCCCCTGAGTATCTGTCGGTAACTGAGGCGGCGGTAGAAGAATATCAGGGATGACCATGGACGGTCCCGCTGCAGGAGGTGGAAGACCTCCTGGAACCGTCTCTACTGCTGCTCCCGCCGGAGGGGCAGGAACTGAGGTGGCAGCTCCCTCAAGTGCAGCTCCCGTAGCCGGAGGTGGAAGACCTGCCGGATCGGGCCTCTCCGGTATAGCGCTAGAACCCGCTGCCTGAGAGCGAGTGATCGTCATCCTGAGGATAGAGTGAAACAAGGAATCAATATGGCACATGATAGGAATATCAAAGAAGGACAATTAAATTCAATGCAAAAGAATTTGTCATGGTAATCAAAGATCAGAAATTTCCTAACATGTGATTGAGTAACTCCTATCATACCCTAATCCTATGTCCTAATTGCAGGCTCGTAATTAGTACTCTAAGTCGAGCACCGTTACGAGTTCGCACTAGTTGCGACACAGACCTGCATGGGCCACCATAAAAACTTGTCACGACCCGCACCCTGAAGAGGGGCACGAGCACGTAGTTACGTCCAGCCTACGCCTCAGAATCAGCGGTAGAACGCTGTATATAGGGTCTGTAAATACTACGACTAAAACAGATAAATGTACCTGTACAGTATATACACTCCGAATGGAGGTGACATAGCAATACAGTCTCAATCACATATATCAACTAAGGTAGATAGCATGGAAAGAGATATGATAGATAAAACAGGAAACGAGTCCAAGATCCACAAGTCAGAGCTAAACAAAAACATCCAGAGTCTCAGAAAATATATAAGATACTACAAAATGAAATGTACCAGCTGGCTCGCAGGCCAGGCAAACCTAACTAAACTATGCTACTCAGGGTGAGCAAAGTCTAGTGGCTCTACCAACAAGCCACGGTCTAAATCTAATCCATCAGACTCAACCCCATAGTAGGTCGGGCAATCAGCCTCTGAATCATCTATAAAATTTGTCAACGGTATCATGTCAGAAAAATGAGCAAGTACAAACACCGACAGCAGTTCCATATGAATTGATAAATACTATAAGAGACAGCAATAATGAAATACAAGACAAAGATATAGGCGACTTGGGAACCATTTGAAAGCCGAGTTACAACCCTTGAACCAAACAAGGACCGGAGTTGTAACCCTTCTTTCAAACAGGACTTAGTCTCAAATCATGGTACAGTATAAAGACATGTAGAGCATGTGAGTAATAGAATCATAGCATGGTGAGAAGTACAGAAAGTAAAGTTGACCTGGAAATATAAGATACGCTAATAAATGTAAAAGGTGATTTGAACTATTAGAGCGATATGTGATCGGCTAGGAAAGCAAGAGATGGTTATCCACTTGGCCCGGCAATCCGCGGTGTCCTCAACGGAGAGTCATGCCGTCCAACCTGGATAACTGGCAATGGGGTATCTGCTACACCCTACGTGAGGTGAGGGTGGCGCTAGCAAAATATAGTTACAGGAAGGCTTTGATCACATAACCCCTAATAATTCCCCCATCCCCGAATAGTATCACGGATCCGGACATGGCACGTCATGACACAGGGGGGCACCCCACTCCCAAATCAATGTCTATATAAGTACAGAAATACAGAAATATCACATACTCATATACCAAGGGAGTCCAGGAATAACATCTTATGACATGATCCGACGTATACTAGTCCGTGAACTGTCGTGTCAGGAATCATGTAAAATACTACAACTGAATCGGATATAGTAGATATCAAGACAATAAAAACTATCAGTGAATGTACTCGCCTGTGGTCCTGAGCTGATAAGGTGAACAGACGCTCAGAGTGATCACAGACCTAAAATAAGATGCTATGAGTCAAACAGGGCTTAATACTGAAAAAAGGAAACTAATTCAAGTCATGAATGCAAGTCTAAGTCAAAACTAGGTCAATCTAGGTCAAACTGGGTCATACTAGGTCATACTGGTTCATACTTGGTCATACTAGGTCACTGGGAGTCAATCCAAGTCAAACTAGGTCAAACGGGGTCAAAGGTTGACTTACAGTTGACTTTTGGTCAAAAAGTCAAATCTGGTCAACTCTGGTCAACTCTAGGTCAAACTAGTCTAATGTTGACCAACTGTTGACTTTCAGTCAACTGGTCAACTCTGGTTTGGTTTCGGTCAAATCTGGTCGCTTAAAGGCCAAGTTTGACTCTCGGTTGACTTTTGTTGACTTTTGGTCAAAAAGGTCAACCGACGTCAAAACTAGTCTATGAGCACCATATTTGATCATTACCAACCAAGGGAATCAAGTTCTAGTCTTATCTTAGACTCTAGACTCTAATATCCTATTCCTAGGTAAAACCTATATTACCTTACCAATACCTTACCATGATATCATGAATCTCACATCACTCTAGCACCCACACATATATCACACTCACTCACACACCACACTCTCACATGATATCACACTCTAATAGGCTTCTCTATAGGTCTCCTATTGGTTTAGATATAGGCTATCCTATAGGCACTCACAAAACATATATGTAGGCTCTCACACACACACAACCTCATAACACACACTCACACACATAGGCTATATTGTGGACTGATTTGAGGTGGTTACATGGGCTGATTTCAAGTCTTGGTGGGGCTGGTATATGAGGCAAGTTAGGGACTGATTTGTGGTTAAAAGGACAGCCATTATGGGTATGTATTGGGCTGGTTTGACAGTGTAAAGGACAGCCAAGTAGGGGTCTATCATGGACTGTCATATGGTGTGTATGAGCTGTCATATGGACAGCCAACATAAGCTAGAACTTGACTGTTTTAGAGGGGACTGAAATGAAGCATATAGGCTATGTTTTGGGACTGAACTGTGGGGTTTATGGGGATGTAATGACATCCAATATAAGGGGGGAAATCTGGACTGTTAGGGGCTGGAAATGTGGCAATGTGGACTGTCATTGACAGCCACATGAGGGAAAATTTTGGACAGAAATGGGGCTGTTCTTGACTGTCATGGACAGCAGGAATTTGGGTTCATGGGTGTTTCCCCTCCCCTCTCTAACACTCCAAATCTCATCTCTCTATCTCACACATATCACAAATTCCCCACTCTCACAACCTCTCACACCAATCCTCAAACACCACACATACATACAACTTAACCAACACAAACACACACACTCCCATGCTCTTGGCCGACCCCTCTATGCCCCCATCCAACATCAAGTATCACACATTCACACCACCATAATATATATACATATATATATTAACCAATATATATATATATATATATATATATATATATATATATATATATATATATATATATATATATATATATATATATATATATATATATATAGAGAGAGAGAGAGAGAGATATATTAATATATATATAGAGAGAGAGAGAGAGAGATATTAATATATATATAGAGAGATTAATATATATATATATATATATATATATATATATATATATATATATATATATATATATATATATATATAGAGATTAATATACATACCACCACATATATACACATATAGATATTAGAAATATGATACATTAAGATACATAGGAAAAACTATTCCTAAACACATAGTAAAATCTGGAATAATATTAGAACAACCTAAAATTAATACACAAACAATTTGCATGTGTCCAGATAGGGGGTTTTTCCATTAGGACACGATCCTACACATTGGACACCTCTACAAGTGTCCAAATGGACACGAAATGGACACCAATGGGCACAAAACCATGGGGGTCATTCCTAAGGGTCAAAACTAATCTAATGCATGAGAGAAATGAGAGAGGGAAATGATTTATACCTCTCGGTGACTCGAATCGATCCCGATACGCCATCGACACGTAGGAATCCCAAACGGACACGGACAAGCTCCGAATCCCCTCAAACTTGAGTAGCTCCCTCCTTGTCTAGAATGGAGAAGGAAGGAAGAAGATTGGGTGAGAAAATGGAAGGATTTGGTGGAGAAATTTCTAGGGTTTGCTCTCTAGAAAAATTGGGGAAGAACAAGAGAGAGAATGGAAGAGTGAAATAATGTGAAGTGGCTAAGCCCTATCCACTTGTCATGGCCGGCCATAAAGGGGTTTTGTCCTATTAGGGAAAAGTCAAGAAAGCCCCCTTTCTAATCTATTTACTAATACATGGAAAGGGGTTTAAGTCGGGGGTAGTTTGGTCATTCCAACTAACTCTAATTTAATTAATCCTAACCAAAATAATTTAACCTAGTCACTAACTAAAATAACTAACATGTGGGCCATGGCTAACTAGTGTGTGGGTCCGCTAGAGTCAAAACTACCCCGGGTCTCCGATACAAGTCGGAATGAGTTGAAATTCGAATCCGACTCAAATAACCCCAAAATAATACAATAAATAAATAAATAATTCCAAAATAATTTTAAAGTGGAAAATTACCAAAATACCCCTGTTCATGGAAACTGGGGGTGACACTCTACTCGTCATCTTTATTCTTCGTAGCCTTGTAATCAATTATTCTTGCTTCCAAGTGTTGTGGGGATCCATATTGGATCGGAAGAAGTTTGTAGAGGGTGTACTCCTTTATTTCATTAGTGAAGGCTTCTCAAGGGTTGGACTCCGATCGTCCCGTGGTTTTTTTTTTCGCAAGGATTTTCCACGTCAAAAAATTTCTGTGTCTGCGTGGATTGTGTTTGGTGTTTGGTTCGTGCGTTGTATTGCTCGCTTCTCTCGCATATACTCTCTAGTTTGGGAAAATATTTTCGCGCTTCTTTTCCAATAGAATGGTCCTTACAAGGTCGATTGATTGAGACGGCTCATGCGACTGATATTCGGACAGTGCAGATAAATCGGACGGACACGGAGGACTACTGGATTTGGGAGGATATGGATAAAGGCACTTTCTGCTTCAAGAATGCCTTAAACCAAATTAGAAATAGAAGTGTGGATGTGGACTGGGCAGATATGGTCTGGACGAAAGGAGGCGCGGTCAAGAATTCCTTGTCTATATAAGATGATCCGTAATCGCTTACTCACTATGGACCGTCTTTGCATGTTTGGGGTGGACTGTCCAGACAAAAAATGTTGCTTGTGTGGGCACATGGAGGAGTCCAAGGACCATCTTTTCTTCTGCTGTGACTTTGTCTGGGAGATCTAGAACCAGCAGCGCAAAGGCTTTAGGCTCCCGGCTACACAGAATAGAGAGTATCTGCTTTGTACGAGTTCAAAGCTCAAAAGGAAAAAGGACCAGGAGAGTACAGACGGCTAAAACTGATTTTTTGTGGGGTGGTGTGGCATGTCTAGATAGAACGAAACCAACACATCTTTGAGGGCCTAGCAACCAATATTATTATTGTACAAAAAAAGATACAAACTGATATAGATATCCTAGATCCAAGATGAACCCATTTTGTGTCTTAACCCATTTTGTGTCTTGGTTGGGATAATAGTTCTGTAATGTCAGCTTTTGTTTTTCAATAAAATTTACCTTCTTCCAAAAAGAAAAAAAAAAGGAAAAAAATAGGACTTGTGATGTGATATTGTGGAGGCATCTTTACATAATATGAAGGGGTCTCATCTTCATACTACAGTTCCGTGTAGGGTGACATGTTGACCCATATAAGGAGGTCATGTAGTAAGGTCTCAATTTTCGTCAGTAAACAAAATGTATTGGCAGTTCTGAATATAGCCGATCGTTCAAAAAGTCGGTGTCGTCCCAGTCATCCAACTATAGTAGAGCAGTTGACAGTGTACGAGTATCGTTCTGCAATTTAAAAGAATCGGTCTACGCGCTATTTTTGGGCACTTAGAATGGTTAAAACCTACAGAAGCTAAGTTGTTAAACATCCCCACTGAGGATGGAAGCTAAGTTGTTAAACATCCCCACTGAGGATGGAAGAAGAACAAGCTGAGGAGAGTACGGGAAGGAGGGAGGGAGACTAGCAATCCTGGTACAAATATGTACATTTGCAATGCTACTCGGTTGCATAAGCTCAAACATATCTAAATAGTGGGTCTATAATATACTTGTCATTACCGGTCTAGGTTTTGTAGCATGGTTTCTTTTGCTTTCATACCTACTACTTTTCTTGCTAGAAAATTGGCATAGAAAAACACTTGATTTGAATATTCAGCTTTCTTATGCTCTGTAGACTGTAGCTGAACTAATCTGATGGAACAACACTTGATGATGGTAAAATGATGAAACCACTATTACTTGTGATGATGGTAAAATGATGAAACCACTATTACTTGTGCATAATATATGAGAGAATTATCAGACCCAAGAATACTAAATGATATTAGAAGTAACCTCTTATCTTCTTGATTTGCTGCCTACATGGTATGCGACAATTTGAAAGAATAATTCTTGCAAGCTGAGAACATCTGTTACACATTTCAGAACAAAGGTCTCTGAAACAAGCCATGACTTTAGAAAGCAGAGGTGAAACAAACTGTAACGAGTCGAAGCATCCGAAACCACCAGCTACTCAAGTAAGACTACTGAACTGAAAAATAAACACAAGGATACAAAGTGATCAACAAATCGAAGATCTGCAAAACTATCAAATAACGGGAAATGAAATCCTTAAAATTCTTTGTTGGACCTAATTTATTGTGGCCATACCGCTGCCTCTGACTGCATGTTCACCTTTAGATGCAACAATAAACAATAGGCTAACAGTTGAAACATTTCATTATCTTTGGCAGCAAAATGACAATGGTCATCAAGAGACAAGGAGTCAAGGATTTCGAGATTCTAGTCATAACAAAAAAAAGGACATCAATGATAACAGAAAGCAAGAAAATTTCAAGTTTGACACATCTGTTAAGAAGCTATTATTATCTATGAAGTTCAAAGGTATATATATATATATATATATATATATATATATATATATATGTATTACCCATATGTACAGAACAATGCACTGAATCATTTACATGAACACCACCAAAGTCGTAATTTCTCACATTCACAGGCTGGTATACCCTGAGCCCAGCTGAAGATGCCAGGACAGTTATCTCATATTCAAAATTCTACAGCACGCTCATCATTAAATATGGTATTGACCTGTTGCATGCCGCGAACAAATATATTCTCCACAGCCTATTGCTTCTTAATCTTCTTCAATTTGTACATCAGAGTCTGCAGAGCCTCCTGTATCTTCATGCTGCTTGTCTGTCTCACTTCCTGAGAAGCCTGCTGCAAACTCTGGAGTCCACGACCCAACAAGGTAATTGAGGGAACTGAAGGAATCGACTCAGCAACACATTCAATCCCATCTCCATACAGAAGTAGCCCAGAACATGTTGCTATACTGCAGCCGAAGGTGGCCCATGGTGCAAATCTCAATGGTCCAGCACGCCGCCGCCTCATAATTTCATAGAATGATGTCCTGATCGCTAACAAGCTTGTCCTCTCAGCTGATGCTATCATACTGTGAGTCACTACACGAATTTTCTCAGCTGAGACCGTCAGCTTGAAGGTAGCAGAGGTCTTGGCCCCAGCACTAGCAAACCCAGGAGCCAAAAGTTTTGATGGACCAAGAATCTTTGTAAGTCCAATACAAGCATGTCTTTGGATTTGTGCCAAGCTAAACTTCAAGATTGCAGGAACTTTATATGTTGTGACTTTGATGAGAGTGGACACTGGAACAGCTTTTGATAGAGAAGTTACTCCAAGAACTGCTGTCGCTCCAGCACCAACTGCAACCACAGGTTTGTCTGCTAATAGATGCTTTCTTCCTGTGAGTTGTTCTACCACATTCTCTTCAGCCTTTTCATCAAGATCTCATCCGAATAATGAGTAAAACATTCATCAGCTAGTTCTGCGATCCTCGGAGGTACTGGAGTGTTCCAATGCCTCCTTACACCAGCCAAACTACCAGCATCAACAATTGCCACAACTGATCCTCCAAACTTTCTGGCCTGGCTTTTAAGTGCCTGTGCAAAAAGAACATGACATTTTTCATCAGATGGAAGCTCAGAGAACTCCACCATTGTCAACTTTTCACTTTCTTTGTTAGTTGGACGGTGCGCTGCGTTGTTTAGAGCTATTCTCAGACCCTCAATTGCGATTCTGAAGTTATGGACTTGGGATACAAGTTGTGTATCGACCGGCTCTCCTTTGTTGATATCCAAAAGCAGTTTTTGAGCAGAAACAAAGGCTTTTCTGATTGCTGGAAGGTCACTAAAAATGTCATTAAGATCAGCAAGTAGTGGATAAACAGATTCCGCAAACGGTGGAGGTGCTTGGTAAACATCACAGCTTGGTTGGCTTTCACCTGGCGTTACTTCAGAAACAGATTTGGACAAGCTTGATTTATGAAGTACTGATCCGAGAGACGGAATTAATGACTTCACCATCTGTGACTGAAGAGAGTCAGTGAGGCATAACCTTCTAAGACTCGAGTATACAGCAGAAGTGCTTCTATCTGAGAGTAAGCAGCTTGGCTGTAAATTTAATCCAGAGATCTGTTCACCAGCTTTGGTCTCGCCTTGAGGGTCCACAGAACAAGCACTCACATATGGTGATTCAAGTAGCAGGAAATGTGAATTAACCTCCTCAGCAGCTTTCTTAGCAGCCAAAAAATGGCCATAAAATCCAATTCCAAAAATTTCTTTTAGCACCTGGCATCCAGCGAATTTGTCGTACTGCTCTTTGTTGACTTTCTCAATTAGACATCTTTTTAGCACTCCAAGATAGGAAGTAGGTACACTGCTTGCTTGATCATCTTTCCAAATCTTCTCCTCAGCTTGTATGTCAGCCAAAGCTGAAGGGGCAACCTGGACAACCACAGCTCTGGGCTGGACTTGCTTGATCAGGTGTTCTGCATCCGAAGCAGACTGTTCGGACAAGTTCTGCACAGCCAATATATATACAATAGCATTTGAATCAGGCTCACGTGCAGCAAAAATGAACTGCTTAGTCTGTTCGGAGATTACAAGTCCTCGAACTAATTTATTAGAGAGCTTCAGGTCATCCGTCTTTAGCAATGAAAATGGCCACAGATTCTGTAGGCTCGAGAGCATACTAGAAGCCATGACCAGTAACCCGTAACATAAAGGATGCTCTGTCCACGAAAATTTTAGAAGTAAACTACATTCCCATAGGATCTGCAAAAGAAAACAAGGAAATCTTTAACTAAAGCAGGCAACAAGAATATAAAACTTTACTATTCTCAAGTAGGCTCAAGAAGCTCCACAAAACAGTAAAACAAATTTCCTTACTGGGTATCAGCATAGTATGAAACTCTATCATTGGTAATAAATGCATAGAGAACATAAGTGTAGGAATGAGAAAACTATAGATAACAGTATGTCTTTCTCCGCCAATCTGCCTATGCATGTACCTACAAGTTGAGACGGCATAGAAATATATGATCATTCTAGAATAGAGTAAATAGACAAAGACATTTCTAGCAAAGGCAACAAAGGGTACAACTATATCAGTTTCTACACACGCATGCAAACAAATTCATAGGTTTATGGTCCCCTGGTCATAACCAACTTGATTGTTCTGCATGCCAAAGTACTATCGCATTGATTTTGTCCTTAATGATCTAATCTCCAAACATTCAATTTTTTTTGTTTGAACATTTCTCACAGATTCCGCAACTGATCTGTTAGTATGCTTAAGGGGGTGTTTGGTTGGCTGTAATTGAAAATACATGTAACATGTGTTGCACCATTTCCACCAATTTCAATGTTTGGTTTGATGTAAGTGGTGGGAATTTGAGCAACAAATGTTGCATCATTTCCACCAACTACCGCAACATTTGTTGCGTCCAAAACGGCCTCAACACCACTTACGCAACTAATGCAACACCAGTTACATCATTTCCAATGATTCTCTTCATTCAATGTAATAAAATCACAACGTAACAATGGATTTCCATTTACCGCAATAATAGTTGCAACCATGCATACTAATAAGATCATTCCAAACAATGAATTTGTAAATTCCTCAACATCATTTATATGCAACCAAATAATGGATTTGCAACCCCTCTTACAACAACAAATGTAAGATGCAACATATGTTGCATGGGATTTCCATTTACGAGCAACCAAACTGCTCCTAAATTGTGTTCAGTATTAAGGTCATATTGTCTGGCTTCATATGGACCTTGCAACTATTAATCAAATTGCACATCAATTAATCAAATTGCGTCATATATGACATTTTATTAATAAATAGTAATACATCCAAAAAAGGAAGAAGTAAAATAAGGAATTAGTAGAGAAAACATAGATACAACAAGTAAGCAACGATAACATGCCATTTCATTAATTTAAGAGAACCCAAAGAGCATTATTATCAGCATAAATTCAATAGAAGAAGCACGAAAGTAAGAGAGAAGCAAAGAAATAAAAAAGAAGACAAGAGGCTAAAGAGGAAGAGTAAGAAAACAAAAGAAACATAAGGTCGAGTAAAACAGTTTAATTAAGAGTGAAAGATAAATAGAAAAGGTAAGAAAGGGTTAAAAGTTTAGTTACGCCGCGTCATAAGGGTGTACCAAGAACCCAACTTGTTAACCGGACTTGTAAACTATAGTTTGATTGGTTTAAGGAAAACAAGCTAGGTTAACCAGAACAGGCTAGATTAATAGGCTTGTCCCAATAGCTGGTCCTTCTCTAGGAGTTTTGAGTCATATAGGTACAAAATTCATTAATTGGCTAATTAGTCAGCCTTTAAATCTATTTTTACTTTGTTGATTGATCAACATGTAAATACCCCATTGATTGATACAAATACAATTCTTCCTATTGAGGTATTATTGCTCATCCATTCAAACGGTTACTTTTAGTTCAAATCTGGAAAATTTCTATCTGACCCAACACACCCACTCATGTATCAATTTGAGCCAGATGCATTGTCTTGTTAGTCATCCCTATGAACTCCCCATTCCTTCATCAAACTTGATATTAGTACAATATAAGAACATATTTCACGAGACTCGGATAAGACAGTAGGATGTAAAAGGAACTGTATTCAATAATTCCAAATTTACCTTCTAGCCACGGTAACCTCTGCCAACTATTTCTAGTTACATGAAAAGTAATCCACATTAATGATTCAAATTTGGCACTAATATTTAGCAATGTGCATTTTGGAACCTCTTTTAGGAATTTTGGTTTCAGAAACCATTTAGGCGATGTAAAGGCCAGTTTGATTCCTTTTTACCTATTATTCAAACTGCCTACAAAGCACATACACCCATAACTCAAAATGATACTTGTTATGATGCAGGTGTTGTGGCAGACGGGATTTTCCAGGTGGAGCAAAAATACATTTACTTAAAATTTTATAAAATGTAATATTCAATCTAGCGAAGTGGCTCGCATCCTACTGTCTCCTTGTTAACTTCTCCGCTCACGAAATCAGTTGCAGGATCTACACACCTCAATGAATACCACCCAGTCACACTTAACTGTCAGCAAAGGCCACCTCTAGCAGGTTCTTCTCCAACAGATGGGACGCTGACAATAACCGTTACTCATCGACTTGTCGATGCGCTCATGATGCAGTTTTCCACCAATGGCTTGTGGATCTTGTCAGCACGATGCCAAAGAAGAATACCCTCTCATGTATCATCAACAACCCCTTGGGTTCTTGACATAGCTTGCCTATTTTTAATCTCAGCTAGTTTACTTATCATCCCATGCCCAGACCCGGCTCTATCAGTAACAAAGTGAGCTCGAGCAAACTCAAAACTTTTCTTGAGCAGAGTCAGGCGACCACCCAAGCTGCTATTCAAGGTTCAAAGTATCGGCCAATACCGATACGTATCGGCCGTATCGGATCGGATTTGCATGTCCCCGATCCGATACTCGGCAAAAAAATCAGTATCGGCCGATACACAGTAAAAGTTCATGGTATCGATTCGTATCGGCCGATACGTAACCGATATAGACCGATATGGAGTGATACGGACCGATACAGACACCTTAAAAGACTTTCAACAACAATAAATTATTCTTCGAATCATGTCAAATCTGCATCGAATCTAGCAAAAAAAGAAAGAAGAAATAATTGAAGATCTAACAGTGTAAGAAATCTCAATAATTTACACAAAAAAACTATAAATAAGATCAAAATATTGTAGTAGAGAAATTACCTCTAGAAAAAATTCCTAATCGAAGTCCAGGGCTCCGCCGCTGCCGTCGCCGTCTCCCCTTCTCTGATGTTGTTGTCGCCTCGTCGAGGAAACGAAAGTGGAGACGAGGACGTGGGGAGCCCAGAGAGTAGGGAGGAGAGGAGAGAGAGAGAGAGTCTGCCATCTCCTCGCCGGAGATCCGGAGAACTCGAGGGGGAGAAGAGGCTGGATCTGATCGAAGGAGTGGGGAGGCGCTGTCGTTTCTCTCCTCACTTTGATATTTATTCGGTTAGGATTAGGTTTGGGTTTCGGGCCGAGTGTTTAAAAAAAATGAACAAAAAAAAAAAAAACTGACAGATCTCGGGTTCGAATACAGAAATCAACAAGTAAACCTTATGCGTTTGACTACTAGCCAAAGGACCACTATGCTTTAGTGTTAAAATTAACGGATACAACATATATCTCTATAGAATACAACATATAGTTTAAATTTTTAGATGCTTTTGTATCTTTTATATAAATTATATGTATCTAACTATATGTATCTTTTTTTTTCTTTATATATATATATATATATATATATATATATATATATATAATTTTTTTATTCTCTTGTATCTTTTATATAAATTACATGTATCTAACTATATGTATATTTATTTCTTTTTAACTATCTTTATTTCTTTATATATATATATATATATATATATATATATATATATATATATAAAGAAATAAAGATACATATAGTTAGATACATATAATTTATATAAAAGATACAAGAGCATATATGTATCTAACTATATGTATCTTTATTTCTTTTTAACTATATATATATATATATATATATATATATATATATATATATATATATATATATATATAAAGAAATAAAGATACATATAGTTAGATACATATAATTTATATAAAAGATACAAGAGCATATATGTATCTAACTATATGTATCTTTGTTTCTTTTTAACTATATATATATATATATATATATATATATATATATATATATATATATATATATATTGCTCCAATGAATTTGTCTGGCCGAGTGAATTTTTGTAGAGCTTTAACGTTTTTGATTATTGTCCCAATGTAAATCTTGTTTATAATATTTTTTTATTGTATATAACGTTTTTATTATTGTATGTAACTTTTTTATTATTGTATATAATTTGTCATAATTGCAACCTATAGAACAATGTAAGATTCAATTAGTAAGAATATAATGAGATACTAAGATTGTAAAAACATGTAAAGGAAGAAAACTTATATACTGCAGGTAAACCAATCAGCAAGGATGACTAATGTTTCATTCAATTATAATAAAAAAATAACACAAAAAAAATTTAAATAATGCATAATATGTAAACTATCTTTTCTAAATTTGTTAATAATAAATAATATTGCCGATACTACCGATACCAAAAAATCCGATACTCCGATCCGATACCGTCGATACTGCCGATACCGATACTCATATAAAATGTCTGATACCGATACTTTAAGCCTTGCTTCTATTGCCGATTTAAATCCACAAATCTATCATAATTTTACAACATAGACCTGTTCTATTATTAACATTCACACTTTCTGTGAAATATGTTTGGAAGGTCAATTAATGAATTTTAGCCCACAATTTTAGCCATGATATCCTCATTACAAAAAGAAAAAAACAAAACAGAAATCAAAATTTCAGTATAAAGAGAAAAATACGACAACAACAAAGCCTTCATCCTAAATTTTGGGGTCGGATGTGAGAATCCTCTTTTTCCTAAATTCAGCTCTATTAAGGATCATGTTCCTCTGTAACGCTAACAAAAACTATTTCCTTTTTAAAACTTCAACTCATATTTAGGCCAACTCTTTTCCTAGAGGCTCCATTAAGTATTATACTATTCGCTCCGTACATGAGCATCAATTGGTATGTGTTGCACATGTCCAAACCACCAAGTACGACTCATATTGTCCTTATTTGGTGCCAACTCTTACTTCCTACAGGTACATTCATTTCTTATCATATTCTTTAATATATTGTCACTCATTCAACTTAGCATTCTTATTTGGAAAACACTAACTTTTTGGACATGTTTCTTAAATGTCCAACAAGTTGATCCATAAATCATGGTTGGTCAGTCTTGGTCAATAGGAGGCAACAAAAACATTTCTAGCTTGCCCAACGATCATTCACCACAACCAACTATGTAGTGCCCCGTCCCGCAAAGTCAATCGGAGGAATCGAAACGCCGACGGCGTTCGGACTTAGCCTTGCAACGGTTGCTCGAAGGCTCGCTCGGTCGAGGCGACTCCTCGCACAGGTGGGGTAGTTTCGGTGAACTCGCCTCATCTTAGCCTTCACTTAATAACTCGCATGTTTTCAACTTGCACAAGTTAGGCTTGTTAATAAAATAGACGCATCCACATAGCTAAGAAAATAATTCCGACCCGTCGGAATGTCTTAGAACATGAAAAATGGTCCCACGGTCTGCTTAAAAGTCGGCTCAGCGTGCTTTCAAATGACACTCGATCCTTCGTTTCCGTGGCTTGGGAGAAGAAAATTGGCCTAAGTTGCTAAGTTGCCTCGACACTCGAATAAGCCTAAGTCATAGGCGTCGCCCGCGTGAATGCTTGAAAATGCATGCACGATCCCGTTGTCCAAGGCTTGGCATAGCCTTCGCACGTCCCGCGAGTTAAGTCGTCTTGCACGGCTTGTTGACTTAAGTCTAGGCACCCAAGAGTTGGTTGTTCAAGTCGACCCCGTGCATAGCACGTTCCCTCGACGCGGAGCTCGGCGTAGCCTTTGCTCGTCGAGTCGCTGCCCGAATAAGTTAGACAAGAATTATGTTGGACTATCGAAGCCATTTCTAGCACTGTCCCGCTCTATCTGCGGTTGTCAAGTCGCATAGTCTCTTGAGAACAAGGCTCGTCGTATAAAGTATATGACTTGAACGATAGTGTCGTCTATAGAACCAGGTCTGTCTAAGGCACGAGCTACGGTAGAATTAGTAAAGAGCATGCCACGATCAAAGGAGGTCCACGCGACTAGTTATCGCCGAGATCGGTCCCGTTACTTGGGAGTCTCGCTATGTATCGACAAGGAAATACGCGAGATCGGTTCCGCTACTTGGGAGTCTCGCTAAGTCTTGATAAGTCCCGCACATGAGATCGGTCCCGCTGCTTGGGAGTCTCGTTAAGTCTCGATAGAAAGAAGGAAAGCATGATCATGGTTAAGGAAGGATTCGATAGATCGAGTTGAGTCTTGCATGGTCATTGGACAACTTGTCGACAAGGTGTAGTCTTCTCGAATGATCGCCGGGGCACTGGGATCATGTCGGCCCGGGAGAAGCGAGGCGGCTCACGGTAGGATGCTGGATAACCGCATGGGAGATACAAAGCGCCTCCGGGCTAGCTACCCGCGGAGGGACGAGCCGAGATCTCGAGCCGAGTCTAAGATAGCTTGACATTGCTAGTGACCACTCATATAGATGTGTCGGCAAGAGCGGCAATCCGCGTGTTTGCCTTTGGATGGCGTCAAGTACTAGCACGGCGTCGGTCGAATCATGGGACAGTCTAGCACGACATGTATCAAGTCAGCAAGATGTAATCCCGTTAGTGCCAGCCTTGTATCAGCACGGCAGGAATGAGTTATAGCTTATGTCAACGAGACACGTGCTTCGGCACTAAGCAAGGCTTTCGCGTATCAATATTGGCATTCGCGTATTGGCTTTCGCGTATCAATATTGGCATTCGCATATTGGCTTTCGCGTATCGGCATTGTTGGCCTAAGTTTGCATAAGTTAAGTCGAGTGCCATCACTTTAAGTCAAAAGGACCGTAATGTAAAAGTTGGCTAAGTCAGGGAGTCGTTAGGCACGACCTCATCTTGAAGCACGGAAAAGTCTAGGCAAAATCAAGTCTAGCGGCACGACCAGCACGAGTCGTCCCTTTGACATCGTTGGCACGAGAATTGGTCTAGAGGCACTTGAGTTTAAGTGAAAGTCTTGGCACGGCCGAGTTCGCATACTTTGCTCTTCTGCGAAGCACCGTCCCGAATATGTTGAAGTCACGAATAGAGTATGGCACGACCCTGCCGTCCCGAGTCGTAGTTTGGTCAAGTACCTAAGCGATGAGGCACTGCCTCGATCGAAATACACGTTAGCATGGTACGACCCCGTCGTTGCATTGTTAAGTATAGGCCGAGACGTCTTGTTCTAAAATAGATTCTAAGGCAAGATTAGAAAGACAATCATAAAGGGACTTGTAAGCTGCACAAAGTAAATGAATGTGTCGATTTTGTATGGGTGGGCGAGGAGCTCACTCCACTAGTACAGTTGAGTACTGACACCCACACAGTCTTCATGTGCAAGCACAGGTAGAAGCTCGTGGCACGGAGCCCGCTTGGATGCGTCGAGGCACGGAGTTCCTTGGCGAGTCGAAGCGTACGGCCGCGTGGAATCAAAGACTTATACAGGACATAATGTATGGACATCGCCTTCCGAAGCTTCCGTTGGCTCAAGCATTGTAATCGAGAGATGAGAGAGCAGAGTGACTTGTAAATGAGAGAAAAGTGAGCACGAGAGACTTGTAATCAAGGCCTTGCGCCTATTGTAATCTGAATGTTCAATATCAATAAAGAGTTCTTTTGAATAATTTGTGTTTTGCCTTTAAATTTCCGTTGCATGTTCAAATATTTCTACTTAGGACTTCTGTGCGACGACCCCGTCGCCGTCGATGTAATCGGCCGTTATGGAACTAGCTTGCACGAGCGCAATCTAGGCTCGTGCGGCATCACGCCTTAGCGAGGACGATCGCTCCTGCGGGAGCGGGGCGTGACAAACTACCTTCCTATTTCTTAATCAAGAACCCTTCTCTTCTCCCCAGTGTTCTAAATTTCGGTCTAGGCAGCCACCTAGGCACTAGGCGATCGCCGGCCGCACCGATAATCTCCTAGTCGGCGGTCCTAGGTGGGTTTCGGCCTAGGCGGGACTAGGCGGCCGATTTTATTTTGAAAATTTTCAAATTAAAAAAAAAAATTAGATCTGAAATTTCAAAAAAAAATACTTACATGCTGGCTGCTGCTGTGCCTACTGCGATGTTGTTGCTGCTGCCTACTGCTTCTGCTGCTGCTGTTGTCTACTCCGCTGAGGAGAGGGGAGGGGAGAGGAGACGGGAGGAGGAGAGGAGAGGGGAGGAGAGCGGAGGGGGGAGGAGAGGATAGGAGAGGAGATGTGATTCTCTTTCCCCTCTCCTCCCTTTTATTGGGATAGATAAAAAAATTGAAATAACAAATGAGGGATTCGATCCCCTAACCCCACCTACACAATGGGTGTCTTAGCCACAATCCACTAGCCATAAGAGCACACAGCAGTTTATGTCATTTAGGATACATACAAATTATATACATCTTATACTTATTAGAAAATAATTTTAAAAAATTAGTTTGGCGCCTAGGCGCTAGACGGCCGTCCGGCGCACCGATTCTGCCTAGCGAAATTTAGAACATTGCTTCTCCCTCTTCCTAAAAATCAATCTACCTATCTATTGAGTGGTTGGCAATAGAGAATTTTAACCCAAGGTCGTACGAGAAGCAAGACGGATAGCAACTCGGCAGGGACGAGCATAGCATCAGCCTTCATTCTAGGCCTGGAGAGCTGATCGTGGATCAACGCCAGTACCATCGATGACATCACCAGGGAGTAGAGTTGAATGGGTTGTTGGGAATGGACATAGACCAAATCTTTCAATATCCTTGTATAAGAGATGAATTTGTTCGACCCAATAACCATCGAGCATCCTAACAACCGGTCCAAGTTGGTTGAGCCATCGGTTGACCAACCTACTGACAACTTTATTCAAAGAGCAACACGTAACAAGAGCCACTCGACCACCCGATCTACCGAATGACCGACCGAATTGGTAACCAAAAAGCTTTATTTTGGATTTGACCAAGTTGCTTTCGGGCTTATTTCTTAGTTTCTTTGCAAACTTGACTTTCCTACATCCTTTTCAAGGTTTAAGGTTGGCTGACAATAAAAATAGCTATTTATTTAAATTGTAATATAAATAGATTATCTTTACAGGTTTTTTCATACAAGTCCCTTAAATCTAGTGTTTTATTAAATAAGTCATCACGGATGAAGTAAAAGAATATTAAGAGAACATTAGTGCCGAAGAAGACAGGGAGGGGCGTCGGAGGAGGCTAAGCAATACGACGAGGATGACGATGCTTAGAAGCTGGAATCATCTAGGAGGCCAATGAATCTTAATTAGAACCACGATTCAACAATTCATAGTTAGGAGCGACTTTGGATTTGGAGCGCGGTTCGAAGTAGACGGAAGCGTGTTCTAAAAGAGGACAAAAATTTTAGAAAGAAAATTGAAAAAGGTTTAATACATGTTCATCAAAAAAACAAGAAACTAACAATTACTAACCTTGAAATCATAAAAATTACCATGCAAATGATCTTTCTCTAACTTTTGAGCTTCGAAGATAAGACAAAAGACTCTTGGTACTCGTCGTCAAGATGTTTTCATCTTCTTAAAAAATTCATGTTTAATATATGAGTCTCTTTTCTGCACACGTCGATCTCCCTCTACGAGTCCATTTCATTGCTACAGGGGATAGAAATAGGGAGTATGGTAGAGAGGGATACAAAGAGAAGAGAGAGAGTAGGAAGAGATAATTACCAGAACGATAGGTGTTAAATGATCTAGGTGATAGAAATGGATAGTAAGGGGGAGAGAGAGAGAGAGAGGGAGAGAGAGAGAGAGAGGGAGATGGGGAGAGAAGGTCAAGGTTTAATTGCAGTGCTCAAGAAAGAAATATGGAGCATCTAGAAGGTAATTGTGTTAGTTTCAAAGAAGATGAGAATGGTAATGGATGAGAGAGAGTTTAATGAAGGTTCGTAGTATCCGTATCGGAACCGGACCATTCCTATGAGCATCGAGATTGTAATGGAAGTATCGACTCGGATCGGAGTATTGAATTTTTTGGTATCGGAAAATAAACAATATTAATAAATTATAAACATTTTAGAAAATATATTTTATACATTTAGACATAATTTTAAGTATTTTCAGTGTTATTTATTAGTAGTTTTGAAATTGAATGAAATAATAATCACCGTTGTCGATTGACTTACATGTGATATATAAGTTTTTCTTCTTTTACATGCTTTTACAATCTTACTATGCTTTTACACTCTTGTTGATTGGTATTTTTTATTCAATTTTCTTTACCGAATTGATCGAAAAAAGACCCACAATGTCGGTATCGGTAAGTATCACATATCGGTCGGTATAGGTCGTATCGTATCGATATCGGCCGATACTGCAAACTATGGTTTAATCATATTCATGGATGGCTCTTTCCCTTCTGGTCGTCATACCAAGGGTGGTTGTCCCTGCTTAAATTGGGCTTCAAATATTTTAGTATTTTTAAGGCAATATTTAAGTATTTATTTTTTATGAGGCATGTTCACTCTAGTCTAAACGGATAGTGGAGTAAAATGGAAACCCAATATACTTTTATTTATTTGATTTCTATTTCAAATTTTGAAGAGATTTGCTATAGTAGTATAATAATTGGAACTCACTGGATTAATTAATAGAAGGAATTATAAGACAATTAATTTGAGTTTAAGAAAATCCATACTATACAAGAATAACAAAATTAAATCAAGGTAAATTTAACTATAAAATCTAACTGAAAATACTATTAATTGTTGCCTTCCAAAAAAGGAAAATACTATTAATTGTCATGATGCAAATTATATTAACCAATTATAACATTAAGATAAGAATTAACAACACTATTATAGTCATACATATTAAAAATATGATGAAATAATTTAACTAAAGTAGAAAGTGTGTGTGCACTTGATAATCAATGTGAGAATTTGAATTGCACAGGTTTAATCAGATAGAAGGTAGTAGTATGACTATAAATTCTTTGTGAATACTGTTTCTAAATTAACTAGACAGGCCGAGATGAAAATTTGGATATATCCATATATCATTAGGCTGCATATGAAAGGTCATGACAAAACTAAGGTGAAATTAAGTATGTCCTTAAATATGTGCTAAGGTTTCAACGTGAAAAAAATGTAAAACAAAAAAAATAGTGGATAGGAAAAGAGCACAAGTTAAAAAATTAACAATATAAATATAAATAAATAAAAGGAAATAGTGAAAGCTAAAAAAATGTACTTATACCACACTGGGTTTATGATTTATATACAATAGAAACTATAATTAATAATTAGCCTAAGCAAGCTAAGGCAACAAAAGTTTCAAATAAGAATTCTCTTTCGTACCCAAAGTCCAAGTAACATAATAATCAAATTTAAGTAAACTAAGGCCTAAACTAAAAGCTACCCTAACACCTAAGTGTTGATATTATAATAAATGGTATGATCAATGATCGACCTACATACCCTAAAAAAGACTTAGCAGCAACAACCAAGGTTGTACATTATATCGAATTTGATTACATTGTACATACATAATACAATCATTGTCTGGGGCAAGCCAATTAACCTATTTAGTGCAATGCAAATTCATTTCAATATTTCGTGCAACATAATAGTCTAATCAATTAATCCAAGAGAGATCGTAACAATTTATGGTATTGTCAACAATTAGTCTATGCACACAAATAAGAATACTCTGTCATTGCAATTCTATGTAACATCATTTGTTTATGTAACAATTTGTTTATGTAACATCATAAACAAATTTGATTTACATAATAAACACAATGTAAACAACACTATGATCAATCAACTTTCATATCGACCTAAGTAAAATCCGAACTCCCCTAACAAGATCTCTCCACCGTAACCAATGAAGTAACATAATTGTCTAATCGGGTTATCATAACAAACGATATGGACAATAATAGTCAATAATGTACCCAAACAAAACACATTTCACGTATCCAAGTTTATGTAACATCATGTACTCCGCTCAAAAATTGATTAACATAAGGTTATCCTAACACCCTAAGTATTAGAATTAGGTTATAAATGTTAGGATCAATACGAACAATCAACGGGCTACCTTAATATCTTAAGGTAGACTCACCCTTTAAGTAGATTTTCATTTTGAAATTATGTGAACAATTAATATATTTTTGGAAAGGAATTATACATAAGTTGACAAGTATTTTTCTACTTTCAGAATTTATGGTTTTATTTTGTCAAAATATATCTATTTTATTTTCAAATTATACTTAACACTTCGTTGTTTATCAAGTTTAAAAAAAATAGTATGTCTACATTTTCCCTAGATACAATGACCAAGGATAGTAATTATTGAAGTACACTGCACACCTCACATACAACAGCCATAAACCACACTGGAAGTAGTTTTAACTTCCAAGAAAAAGCCCTCACTTCTTCAGTCATGTGAAAGAAAATGTTGCATTGCAATAGTTTAGAAAAAGCATTCCACCCCTTTTCTAGCTTCCTCAAGTTTGCCATGGATACCTTTAATTCGAGACTTGTTGAAGAAGCAATGGATGAAGAGGTTGAAGAACCAACAGCAACTCCTCTTTGGAAATATGTTACAAGAATTACCAATGAAGGCTCTAAAGGAGGTGGATCAACAAAGTTTATAGATAATTTGGCTATCGGTCAGAGCCTTATACAGGATCATACTCATGTTCGTGAGTACTTAATCGGCACCTTACCAGGTCAGAAAGTTCAGGGCATAACGATGTGTGCTGTTATCAACAAAGAAGACAGGGATTTGTTAAAAGATATGGAGCTTGATGCACAACGCACATATAGGGGAAATTCAAGGGCAATTTTTTTTTCCAGAGCCTAACTCAATGTCAGGATACTTCAAGCAAGCATACCCTTCAACGCAACATCTTCAGTTAAGGAAACTATTGACAGAATATTTCAAATTAGCAACAGAGATGAAGTGGACCAGAGGATTGCAAAGTGCCTTTATGTCAATGGAATTCCATTTCATGTTCTAAGATCTCCGTATTGGGCAGACATGGTGGTTGCCATTATAATGCACCTAAAGGTTACAAAGCGTCCTCTTATGAAAAGGTTTGAACCAAGGTTCACAGTATCGGTATCGGACTATTCCTACGAGTATTGGTATCGGCGATATCGGTAGTATCGGCGGTTTCGGATCGGAGTATCGGATTTTTTGGTATCGAAAAAAAATTATTAATAAATTATTTACATTTAAAAACATATATTTTATACATTTAGGCATAATTCAAGTATTTTTAGTGTTATTTTGTAGTATTTTTGAAATTAAATAACATTGTAATCACCCTTAGCGATTGGTTTACATATAATAGATTGATTTTCTTCTTTTACATGTTTTTACAATCTTATTATGCTTTAAACCCTTGATGATTTGTCTTTTTCGTTTAATTTTCTTTGCCGAATTGACCGGAAAAGAGACCCTCAATGTTGGTATCGGTAAGTATCGGGTATCAGTCGGTATCGGATCGGGACATGCCAAACCGTATCGGTATCTGCCGTATCGGATCGGTATCGGCCGATACTTTAAACCATGGTTTGAACTACTTTGTTAGAAGGAGCAATCCAAGGTGAAGCAAGAACTAAGTCCTCTAATGGAAGAATGGAATTCACATGGGGTATCTATCATTTCTGATGGCTAGTCCAACTTGAAGAACCAGACACTGATTAATGTTATGGTTGTATCGGGTGGTAAGGCAATAGTTCTGAGTGCACATGATGTTTCAGCTATAGAGAAAAATGGTCAGAACATTGTCGATATACTCCTCAAAGCAATTGAAGAATTTGGGCCATCAAATGTAGTACAAGTCATCACGGACAGTGCATCCAATTGCAAGACTGCTGGACCACTCATACAATAGACGCATCATCATGTTTTCTGGTCAGGATGTTTCGCCCATACCTTGAATTTGCTAATGGAAGACATTGCAAAAATCAGTGATCCATCTCTCTTTTGTTGGTGACACATATAAAAGAGCCAAGCAATTGTCAAGTACATAAAAAATCATACAGCATGTCAGTCCTTGTTTAAAAGGTTTTCTTCTCTGGAACTTCTCAAAGCAAATAAACCAGATTTGGGCATCATTATATTGTGTTGTATCGTCTTGTCAAAGTAAGTGTTGCTCTTATCTCGATGGCACTAACAAAGCAGTGGGAGGTCTTAAAGAAAAGCACATATGCAAGGAGCACGGAGAAGTCCGCAAAACCATCATGGATGTTTTTTGGAGAAGGGCAGAAAAGGTGCCGAGTATAACCAAGCCTATTTATATTATGCTCAGATTTTCATATTTGGATAAAGCCACTATCGGAGAAGTTTACGAGCAAATACACAAAATGTTGGGTGTTTGGAAAGATATTCTCGTCAATGTCCCGGCGCTTCATGATTTAATCACACTCTTGATGTAAACCAATAGGACAAGATGAACATCCCACTGCATTGTTTATCTTGCGTACTTGTACCCAAGTACTATGCAAAACCTGCCCTCTGCAGCATTGAACCAAAGAAAACCTCATTTGACCAGGAGGTACAAAAGAGATACCTAGAGGCAGTTTCAAAGAGAATTTCTTATCCGACTGAAGCTTCCTTGATAAGGCTACAAATCAATGGTTTCGTTAGCAACAATGGAGTTTTTGCTCAACCACAAGTCATGGCTGACGGAGCAACCATAGACGCACTTCAATGGTGGCATTTAGAAGGTAAAGTAGACCTCAAACTCTACATTCTAGCACTAAAAGTGGTCTCAAAATGTCAACACTTCTAGTACTGAGAGGTGTTGGAGTATTTTCTCTTACATTCATAATGTCAAGAGAAATAGGCTAAATATAGATGGAACTAAAAAACTAGTCTTTGTGCACTACAATCAAAGGCTACTAACAAGGTACCGAGAGGATTACGAATCAGCCTATAAGAATTGGGATGCAAATGCCGACAATCACAATATTGAGGAAAATCTCGTAGCGATCGAAGCACAAAATGGAGTTCCTCATACTTTTGGTAAGGATGATGAGCCTATGGAGACACCTCAATGACTACGCCCCCCAGCCCTATTTCTCCCATCGAACTTCCATTCTTTCAACCAAATCGGTGCCCACATCATCGCAGCCTGAATCAAGCTCTGGAGTCTCCAATTGAGCAAGCACAAAAATGTCTTGAGAAAGTACGGACCAAAAGACAACAAAAGCTTTGAAGTGAGTTTGTTTTGGGTACTTTGCTTTCTTATTTTAGATTTAGAATTTTTTGTATTGTTGGAATTATGCTAGTATGATAATTTGCTTGGAACTGTATGTTTCAATTGAACTTTGAACATGATTTAGAACTTGTAAGTACAAAAACCACGAACTTTATAAATTCAAATAAATAAGATATCTATATATTTTGATAATAATAATTAATTAATATAAAAAAATTACTAGCGCATGATCAAACTTTAGGCTCTTCTTAGTAGTCCCACTCCCCGCTCCTACTTCTAGCTTCTAAGTGACGGTGGCATAGTTCATGACGAAGTAGGACCTATGTTATCACAGGCGAGGCGTCCAGGTTAAGGGGAGGACGCCTCGACATAGAGAAATAAACTCCATATTTGGCGATGGGCGTCTAGGTGCACCTAGGCAGGCACCTAGGGTCGACCAGAGGAAGTAAAAGGCGGAGGAAAGTCAGGTATGGGCTGCTCCGACTGCTCGAGCCTCCCCAATGTATTCTTCTTCTTCCTCTTCATTTTTTTCTTCTTATTCTTACAGTGTTGTTGCTGTTTCTTTTCTTTGCTGCTGCACGTTCTTTTCTTCATATTTCTTTGGGTTTCTGTCTGCCTCTTCTTAAGCAGCAGCTACTTTTTTTTCGGATTGCTGTTGCTGGTACTGCTTCTGCTTAAGCTGCTTCTACTTTATATTGTCCATTGCTGCTGCTGCTTTTTACTTGGGGAAGTGAACTGCACTGTCTGTCCATAAATGCATTTTTTTTACCTGGGAGGGCGCCTAGGCGAGGCAGGTAGGCTCTCGTCTCACCTAGTGTCCAGTACAACATAAAGTAGGACAAGTTCTTACGAATCCAAAGGTAGGCTTCGCCTAGATGCCGAGATATGGAAAGAGACTCTGGGCATGCCGGTGAACCAACTCCTACCATGGCTGGTGTAAATCCTACAAAACCAGGATATTGGTTTTTGCAAAGAAGGGGATTAGAGTTGTGCTCTTAGGAACAAAATGTTTGGGAAGAAGAACATAGGGATTTTACATTTAAAATAAAGGGAACTTAAACGGTAAAATTGTACTTTAACATGCTAAATTATGTTATCTGAATAAAGTTAAACGGATTAAAATGGGGAGGGACTCATAAATATACTATGGTTGATTCGGGAGACTATTAAGCAAGGTTCAAAGTATCGGCCGATATCGATACGTATCTGAGCGGATTTGCATGTCCCTGATCCGATACTCGGCAAAAAAATCGGTATCGGCCGATACACAGTAAAAGTTCATGGTATCGGTTCGTATCGGCCGATACGTAACCGATACAGACCGATATGGAGTGATACGGACCGATACAGACACCTAAAAAGACTTTCAACAAAAATAAATTATTCTTCGAATATGTCAAATCCGCATCGAATCCAGCAATAAAAGAAAGAAGAAATAATTGAAGATCTAACAGTGTAAGAAATCTCAATAATTTACACACAAAAAAATCTATAAATAAGATCAAAATATTGTAGTAGAGAAATTACCTCTAGAAAAAATTCCTAATCGAAGTCCATGGCTCCGTCGCTGCCGTCGCCGTCTCCCCTTCTCTGCTGCTACTGACGCCTCGTCGAGGAAACGAAAGTGGAGATGAGGACGTGGGGAGCCCAGAGAGTAAGGGAGGCGAGGAGAGAGAGAGAGTCTGCCATCTCCTTGCCGGAGATTTGGAGAACTCGAGGGGAGAAGAGGCTGACTCGAGGGGAGAAGAGGCTGGATCTGATCGAAGGAGTGGGGAGGCGCTGTCGTTTCTCTCTCCTCACTTTGATATTTATTCGGTTAGGGTTAGGTTTGGGTTTTGGGTTTTGGGCCGAGTGTTTAAAAAAAATGAACAAAAAAAAATAAAACTGACAGATCTCGGGTTCGAACACAGAAATCAACAAGTAAACCTTATGCCTTTGACTACTAGCCAAAGGACCACTATGCTTTAGTGTTAAAATTAACGGATACAACATATATATCTATAGAATACAACATATAGTTTTCTTTTTAACTATATATATATATATATATATATATATATATATATATATATATATTGCTCCAATGAATTTGTCTGGCCGAGTGAATTTCTGTAGAGCTTTAACGTTTTTTATTATTGTCCCAATGTAAATCTTGTTTATAATTTTTTTTATTATATATAATGTTTTTATTATTGTATGTAACGTTTTTTATTATTGTATATAATTTGTCAAAATTGCAACCTATAGAACAATGTAAGATTCAATTAATAAGAATATAATGAGATAATAAGATTGTAAAAACATGTAAAGGAAGAAAACTTATATACTGCAGGTAAACCAATCAGCAAGGATGACTAATGTTCCATTCAATTATAATAAAAAAATAACACATAAAAAAATTTAAAAAATGCATAATATGTAAACTATCTTTTCTAAATTTGTTAATAATAAATAATATTGTCGATACTACCGATACTCCGATCCGATACCGCCGATACTGCCGATATTGTCGATACCGATACTCATATAAAATGTCCGATACCAATACTCATATAAAATGTCCGATACCGATACTTTGAACCTTGCTTTCAAGCTACTCATAAAATTTAGCGGACTTATCTAAAAATATACTAGATTAAAGGACTTCTATGCTATAAGAAAAAACTTATCTTTATTCTCGAAATTGAGAAACCTTAAGGTTTGTTCGCCGAAGAAACAACCATATTTCTTCCCAAACCTCTTGTTCAATCCTCTACAACTCGTGATTCTCCAAGAAAGTGTTAAGCTTCGATACTCCGTATATTTATCCCTCACCATGATATGTGCTAAGAATGATAATCAACCTTGTTTCCAGTTGTGCAAACTCAAAAACGCAGTTTAAATGATTTGTTGACAGAAGATAAAGTCAAGAGTAGCAAACAATTACCTCTAGTAAGTAATGTTTCTTCCAGAAGCACAAGAAGGATTTTTTTGAACCTAAAACTGCACAAGTAATTATGTACGGCTAACTAAGCCTCCTATGTTGACACGATATGGTCTTAGAGTCGTGGACACAACAGCGAGTTTTGTGTGTTCTAGTGTATTTTGAAAAATTATGTCCCGTGTCATATACGCGTCCTCACTACGCAACAGAAAACTATCACTATGTCTATGAGTTAATTGTCGTAAGTGAACATGCTCATATATCTGATTCAAAAGCCAATACAAATAGCTCACTCGACACAGCACTAATAATGCAGAACCAATTATGTCGTGTTTGTGGAATTGTTTGGAGTGTCCGGCATGGGAGAGGGTTCACTTTTATGGAGTTTAGGGTTAGGGTTCTTGAAATCGAAATAGTACGATCCAAAAACTCCAAAGATATCTAATCGAATAGAAAGAAATCTAAAAAGTCACACTGTTAAATGATTTTAGGATTAGATTTCTTGAAATTAGAATAATATACTCCAACTAGAAAAAAAAAAAATAAAGACAAAAAGATATAGTTCATAGATCTCATCAAGTATAGAACAAAAGAATCGGAAAATGAAGGAAAATTACTGAGGAAATAGTGGAGCTGATTCGGCAGAGTGGTAGAAGACGGTGGCAGTCAGAAAAGAAGGAAGAATTCGGCAAGTGAAAGTATTTGTCCGGAAATTTAGTATTAGGTTTTCCAGACCAATAAAAAAGGACTTTGGGTAGGGTTTTGTTGTGTCAAGTCTAACGATCCGATTAGCTTATCGCTTTGGGTATGGATCCGATTGGCTTATCTGACTAGCAAAGTCGCATACATCCAGTATCTCCTTGTCAACTTCCTCACCCACGACAATGCCTGCTGGGTTTACACCTCAATGAAGACCACCCTTGTCATGCTTAACCTTATCGGCAAAGGACCTCCACTTCAAGTTCTTCTCTGATAGATGGGACACCGACAATGACCCTAACCTGTCGCTTGTCACCTTGTCCTCGATGCGCCAATTGTGCAGCTTTCCACAAGCAGCTAGGTAGCCTTCCTAGATCTTGTCTGCACCATACTGAAGGGGGCTATCTGTCTCATTATCATCAACAACCCCTTGTCCCTTGGGTTCTCGACATAGCTTGTTGATGTTTAACCTCAGGTAGTTTACTTAGTCGAGCTCATGCCATGTCAAGACCCAGCTCATTCATTAACCAAGCGAGCTCGAGCCAAGGGAAACTTTTCTTAAGCCGAGTTGGTTGAGCTCGCAATCTGCTATGCTGATTTACATGTTTCGTTATAAATTTACAATGTAGAGTTGTTTCTTAGTATTATCAACATTCACATTTTTTGTGAAAGATATTAGGAAGATTAGTTGTCAAATTGTAACCCAACAACTTTAGCCATAATATCTTCATAAATGCAGCCGAAAATCAAGTTCCTGTCCAAAAAAGAAATAACAAAAAAATATGGGTCAAGGGGCAACAAAATCATTTGTAGCTTGCCTATCAACCATTCATAGTTGTTTACATTCATAACCATTCACTCCCCTATTTCTTAATCAAGAAACCCTTCTCCTTCTTCCTCTTCCAAGGAAATCAATCAATCTATCTAATTATCGAATGATAGGGAATGGAGAATTCAAACCCAGTGTCGTGCGAGAAGTTGGACAAATGGCACATTGGGCAGTGGCACATTGGGTAGGGACGAGCATGGCATCAACCTTCTCTTTGATCCTAAAGAGGTGCTCGTCAACGACAGCACCAGTGACAATTAGAGTTGTTGGGAGCAGAGCTAGATAGGCTGATGGGAGTGAAACCAGAGCTGGACCAAATTCTTTATGATGCTAGTATATCAGATGAAAACTGCTTGGTCTAATGAACACTATGCCCTGTCCAGGAGCATCCTACCAACTAACCTAGTCAGTTGAGCCACCACTTGACCAACCTACTGACTGCTTTACCCAAAGAGTAACACGTAATAAGAGTTAGTTGACCACCCGATCCACCGAATCGACGACCTAACCGGTGAATTAAAAACATTATTGTGGGTTTTCTTAAGTTGTTTCCATGCCCTTGTTTCCCAAGTTCTATCCAAACTTGAGTTTATTTTCTTTCTAGCATCCTTTTTATGGTTCAAGATCGGTTACGAATGAATAGACCTTTATTTAGACTATAATCTACTTGGACTATCTTTATTGTTGAAATTGAGAAACCTTAAGGTTTGTTCTCGGCAAAAGGTACCGTATCACTTCCCTAACATCTTCAATCTTCTACAACTCATGTGATTCGTTGATAGTAGAGGTGCTACTCGGGCGGACTAAACTTGAGCCCGATTGGATAAACCCGCTAATGGGCTGGGTTAGAGTTCGAAGACACTTGGGCTGGGGTTTGGATCCGGGTTAAAATATTTGAACCCGATCGAAAATCGGGTTGGGCTCGGTTCACGTGTCGGGTTACCTAAAGAACCCAAAACCCGACATATATATATATATATATATATATATATATATATATATATATATTGTTTCATATTTTCTCCGTTTGGATATGCTGTATGAAATTTCTTTCTGAAAACAGTTTTTT
Organism: Iris pallida; assembly: GCA_029216955.1. Lineage (NCBI taxonomy): Eukaryota > Viridiplantae > Streptophyta > Magnoliopsida > Asparagales > Iridaceae > Iris > Iris pallida. The sequence continues at coordinate 1,963,853 of JANAVB010041618.1, read as the reverse complement.
GAAAGTAAATTATAAAGTTGTTTTCTGAGTGTAAAAATTCTGACTTTGCGTTTGGTTACTTTCTTCTGAAAAATGGTTTTATGAAATAAAAGTTCAAATTTCTGTGTGATAAAATATTTTGTGAAAATAGTTTTTATTAAAATTTTATATTAAAATTAATCTATTCGTGCCCAATTTGTCAATCCATATTTTTTTCGTGTCCAATAAAATATCTGTATCCTGTCCACTCAATTCGTGTCCGACATAGACACTACTCTCCAGATCCGAGACCTTCTGTATCCTGTTTGTGTCCATTCTGTGTCCGCACAAAATATCTCCTCCCAGACACAAAGCATATCCTGTCCACTCAATTTGTGTCCGACACGGACATTAATATGTTCTTGTCCGAGGCTAGGGTTTGGGCCGGGGACGTTGTGGGAGATGGCTTGGGGTCGTTGTGTCGTCCACGTTTGAGTCGTTGTGTCGTCCATGGTTGTCGTTGTTTCCATCGTCCTCGTCCTCGTCCTCGAGCCGTCCTCGAGCTCAAACCTCGTCCTCGAGCCGTCCCCAAAACCAACCCCATGCTGTCCTCAAGTTCAGACCTCGTCGTCGTCGCCGTCTCCGTCGTCCTTGTCCTAGTCCTCGACGAAGGGAGTCGTCCTCGTTGCGGTCGTCCTCGACGAAGGAAGTCGTCCTCGGAGCCGCTCGTAGAGGTCGTCGTCCTCGTTGCGGGTCGGAGCTAGGGTTTGAGCTCCACGATCGACGAAGGGAGTCGTTTGTAGAGGTCGTCATCATAGCTCGAGCTCTCCCTCTGCTCTGCTGGTGATTCTCTGAAAGGGGAGAAAAAAATGGAGAGAGAGAGTTTGGAGGGGTGGGTGGTTTGGGAGTGGGACTCGCTGCTGTTACAATTTTTTTGGGCGTCCACATCTTGAAAACAACTTTTACTTGCTTGGGAAAGCTGAGTTATAACAGCTGCTCTCTGGAAAAAAATTCAAAACAACTTTTGAGTACTTGACTCCCAAACATTATTTTCCTCTCCCCTCATGTTTAAACTCAAAATGTTGAGTTATAAACTATAACCAAACAGGCCCTAAATTTTTTAACGCAAACTCTTCAACTCCTTCTAAACCTTGTCTGTTTGTATTTTGTAATGATTGGTGCTTGATTGCTATTTGATTATGTGTTTAATATTAATCTTGTTTAAAATTATTTTAAATATCATATTAGAGTCCGATAAATCCGATGGACACGATCCAACCCAAGCTTCCTTCGGGTTCGGTCTTGGGCTTCATATGTTAAACCCGAGGTACGGTTGGACTTGGGCTCGGGCTAGGCTTATTATTCATCGGGTTGGGCTCGGGTTGAGCGCAAGCCCGACCCAACCCGTCCGAGTTGCACCCCTAGTTGATAGTGTGGGTTGACAACCGATCCTCCATACAATGATACTCACCATGATGTGCTAAGAATGATTATCAATCTTGTTACCTAAAACTGCACAAGTAATTATGTCTGATAGTGGGTTGACAACCGATCCTCCGTACATCGATACCACGATATGTGCTAATAATGATTATCAATCTTGTTACCTAAAGTTGTATATGTCTAGCCAACTAAACCCCTATGTTGCACGGGCATGAATGCATAATTATCGTAAACAAACATGCTAATATATCTGATTCAAAAGTCAAAACAAATAGTTCTCAGTTGTCATTGACACGGCAATGACAGTGCCATCACCAAGGCTCCATTTTTATGAGGTTAGGGATAGGGTTCTCGAAATCGAAGTACTGCGATCAAAAAAGAAAATTTCAGATATATCTAAATCAAATAGAAAGAAATCTAAAAAAAAGTCTCAATTTTAAATGATTTTAGGGTTAGATTTCTTGAAATCGGAATATGTCTGCCTAACCAAACCCCCTATGTGCATGAATACAACACAGACATGATAGTGTGCCTTGAATTACGTGCCATGTCCGAACGATGCAACAAGGAAACTATCACTATGAGTTAATTATCGTCGAACAACATGCTCATATATCTGATTCAAAATTTAAAACAAATAGTTTTTAGTCGACACGACAATGACACTGCCTGTACCAAAGGCTTCATTTTTATGATTTTAGGGTTAGGGTTATCGAAATCGAAGTGCTACGGCCGAGAAAGAAAATTCCAAATATATCTAAATCAAATAGAAAGAAATCGAAAAAAAAAGTCTCCATTTTAAATGATTTTAGGGTTAGATTTCTTGATATGGAAATGTCTGTCTAACTAAACCCCATATGTGCATGAATACAACACAGACACCATAGTGTGTCTTGAAGAATTATGAATCATGTTCACACGAAACAAAAAGGAAACTATCATCATGAGTTAATTATCATCAACGAACATGCTCATATATCTCATTCAAAAGTCAAAACAAATAATTCTCAGTTGACATGGCAATGTCAATGCCATCACCAAGGCTCCATTTTTATGAGATTAGGGTTAGGGTTCTCGAAATCGAAGTACTGCGATCGAAGAAGAAAATTCCATATATATATATATATATATATATATATATATATATATATATATATATATATATATATAATCAAATAGAAAGAAATAAAAAAATGTCTCCATTTTAAATGATTTTAGGGTTAGATTTCTTGAAATCTGAATATGTCTGCCTAACTAAACCCCCTATGTGCATGAATACAACACAGACATGATAGTGTATCTTGAAGAATTACGTGTCGTGTCCGCACGATGCAACAAGGAAACTATGACTATGAGTTGATTATCATCATAGAACATGCTCATATATCTGATTCAAAAGTCAAAACAAATAGTTTTCAGTTGACATGGCAATGACATTGCCGGTACCAAAGGCTCCATTTTTATGATTTTAGGGTTAGGGTTATCAAAATCAAAGTGCTACAGTCGAGAAAGAAAATTCCAAATATATCTAAATCAAATAGAAAGAAATCGGAAAAAAATCTCCATTTTAAATGATTAGGGTTAGATTTCTTGAAATTGAAATGTCTGCCTAACTAAACCCCCTATGTGCATGAACAGAACACAGACACGATAGTGTCTTGTAGAATTATGTGTCGCGTTCGCACGACACAACAAGGAAACTATCACTGAGTTAATCATCATCAACGAACATGCCCATATATCTGATTCAAAAGTCAAAACAAATAGTTCTCAGTCGACACGGCAATGACAGTGCCAGCACCAAAGGGTCCATTTTTATGAGTTTAGGGTTAAGGTTATCGAAATCGAAGTACTACGATGAACGATCAAGAAAGAAAATTCCAAATATATCTAAATCGAATAGAAAGGAATCAGAAAAAAATCTACATTTTAAATGATTTTAGGGTTAGATTTTTTGAAGTCGGAATATCTGCCTAACTAAACCCCTTATGTGCATGAATACCACACACACGATAGTGTGTCATGAAGAATTACGTGTCGTGTCCGCACGATGCAACAAGGAAACTATCACTATGAGTTAATTATCATCATCGAACATGCTCATATTTGATTCAAAAGCAAAACAAATAGTTCTCAGTCGACACGGCAATGACAGTGCGGCAGTGCCAGCACCAAAGGCTCCATTTTTATGAGTTTAGGGTTCTCGAAATCGAAGTACTCCGATCGAGAAAGAAAATTCCTAAGATATATAAGTAGAATGTAAAGAAATCGAAGAAAAAATCTGCATTTTAAATAAATTTAGGGTTAGATTTCTCGAAATTGGAAAATGCTTCGAATGGAAGGAAATAAAGAAAGAAGAAAAAAAAATACATAGATCCAATCGTATATAGAACAACAGAATCGGAAAAATGAAGGATAGATTACCGAACGGGGAGGTGGAGACAATTCGCCGGACTGGAGGAAGACGGCGGTGATTGCTGGCTTCGGTCGCCGGAGAAGAAGAAGGAAGAAGAACTAATCAAGGAAAGGCAAGTACTAGATTTTTTTTCCAGCACAATAAAATGGACTTCGAGTAGGGTTTTGTATCAATCTATGGATCCGATTAGCTTATCGGGTTTGGGTATGGGTATTATCCGCCTACATGAAGTTGTGATTTTCAAGAAGTAGAAGCAGCTTCTGAGAGCAGTTTCTTCCTCTTTTTGAGAGCAACTATGCTGCTTTGCATGTACTTGTGCACGCACGCGGAGGCGGGGGAGGCACGCCACCGCGCGCGTGCACAAAAACGTTTTTTTTGTTTTCAAAGATACCAAAAATATGCATTAAAAAAATTTATTATTGCTGTGATTTAGGATAACTCCAAATATGGATCTCATTATTTCTATATACAGCTACCTCTATCATTTCTATTTCCATATATATTATTAATTAAAAAAAAGTCCCAGATAATTCTATTCTGCTACAAAATATCTCTATTTCTTCCAATTTTATAACAAGTTATGAGCACGATACCCTAACCAAAGAGAAGGCGGTTGGAAAGCTAGAAGGAGTCAATTCTCAAGATTGGAGATATGCTCCTCGATTGCAAGAGCACGATTGCTATAATCAAGATCTGCGACCGGCTCTTGGTACCGCAACAAATATATTTTATTATTAATCTTCCAGTCAAGGTCAGAATTTCTTTTATCCTTCTACATATATTATTGGATGGTCGAAACTTTTTTCTTTTTCGCTTCGATTTCATGTCCTGATGTAGTTTAATTCAAATCACGTTCGTTCAATTCGTCTTCAACCGAGTAAGTTTATAAAATTTATATTCCCAAACCTAGATTAAGTATAAACATCAAAATTCAATTCTTACAAAATTGTATTCAGTAACATGATGATTAACATATATCATGGTATATTATGATTTTATTAGTATCATAGCATTAAAATGATCCTAGATAAATTTACAAATATATCTTGTGTTTATCAAAACTATAGTGATGAGCAATTTACTTTGATGATACATTCATCCAATTTGTGATAAGAATCAATTTTATTCCATATTAGATCTTGTCATTGATCCTTATCATTTTATGTATATTTGTATAAGATAATTTACATTTAAATTATTGTGTTATCTATCACCCATAACAATGTTTAAATATGGTGTTCTTTTAAGGCTACGGTCCTATCAATTGGATTGTAGTGTCATTTGTACAGCATTGATACACACATGCAAAGTAAAATGAAGAAACACATAGGCATAGATAAGTTCAACATCAACAATCAAGCAACAAAAACAAAGAATGACTTTGCGCATTTCTATGACGTATGTGTTTGGTTTGATTTGATTTTGCTTTATTATGTGAGCCAAACACAGCTCTGCAATGTTTGACGTGTTATAGTTGTGCCAGGGTATTTCATGCAGCCTGGTTTAAGTGTCCATGCTCCCTACTCCATATTATTGCTTGTTCATTTGTGAGGATCTCTCAATCACTTTTTAAGATATTTCCAAGAACAAGGCTAATGATAAATACACATCATATCAGAATATGGATTTGGAATGAAATGTTATTATCCTTAGATTTAGTAACCAATAACATCTACAAGGAGACCACAGTTCATTGATGAGTTGATTCAGTGGTTCTACAATTCACATTCTTCATAATAAACATATACATACTATACAGAAAATTCTAAAGAAGTCCATGAAGCAAGCATTGAAAATATCAATAATATGATTAGAAATGCAAGCTAAGCTGAAAACACTTGAGACAAATCCCCCAATAGGCTACTAAGGACTTCTTATTGAGATGTCATACATATTTTCAGCTTTGTTGGATTGTTTGTGGTCAAACTAAAAATTGTAGCTATTCTACATTATGTTATTATTTTTATATCTTTTATCTACTAGAAGACTGGATTATGTTGAAAAATTATAATTTATATATATTTTTGTATAAGATAAGCTATTTTCTAGTTTGAGTTTCGTATGTTATTTCCGAAACAGATCTAGATAGAAGTGTGAGCCCCTGAACCAAAATTTTCATTAACATTATTACTTCCATTACTACTGCTATTGTTATTATTATTGACATTAATATATATATATATATATATATATATATATATATATATATATATATATATATATATATATATATATATTACTTAAAAAGGATTTATGCAGTACCCAATATATTAGACTAAGGAAGACTCTTATTGTAAAGTCCCAATAGGGGAGGGGGCTAAATATAAATTCAAAAATTGAAACCTACGGCTAATTCTAAAGAATCCCTTTAAGAATAGGAATTAAATTACTGAGCCGATCTAAAATCGAATTCGCTCTAATATATATATATATATATATATATATATATATATATATATATATATATATATAGCCATGGAGCCGATCAATTTCCCTTTCCATAAGCCCTAATCTCCTCTTGTGCCATCCTGTTCGTGAAGGTCTTCGGTTCGAAAGGCTCGGCAAGAACAGAGCTCTTAATTCCTCGAAACAGGTAACCCCTCTTTTCATCAACCAGCCTTTACGATCCCTAAAAACCTAGTTAGCTTATCATGTTTAAATAGAAATCTAGGTGTTTGTGATATTTTCTAAGTACAATCGTGTATCAGAGACTACCCAAGTGTCTACTGCCCTTATATTCCCATATATGTAAAAACTGTAACAAATGAGGGGAAAGATCAATATGAATATGATAGTACCAAACCAAGGATCACCTTAATCATGCTAGGGTGACTTGGGAGTACAAGGGGCGCAGATCTCCACCTATATAAGGGAGTATCAGACCTCCTCTGATACTTGTTGTCACGCCCCAGAACCAGAATACTGGAGAGCGGGGGCAGACATAGCCAGCTACGTATATGAAATGGATTCCATCTCGCTATACGGTCACGGATGTCTAGATACATGAGGGTTTACTACAAGCCAACAGTCTCCTATGGTCATGAACAAGCCTAATGTCTCAATCACAAGCAAGTAAGTAAATGTTACAAGATGTATGATCATTAAATATTTAATAATAAGGCGTCCCAAATATTACATATTCAGCTGATCATGAAACTAGTCGTTACAAAATGTTAGGACTAGCAAGAGTTTAGTCATACATGATCAACCCTAGGATCTGTCAATCATGTTACAGCCCGTAGGCAGACAGTAAGTAAGTGCAATCGAGCTAAACAGGTGCTCGTCGGCTAAACGCCTCAAAAGAATATTTTTACAATAGAGTGGGAGAGCCAAAAATAACCCACTCGTTGCCCTTGTTATGCCTGGTGTTCACCATCGGGCTGGAAAAACGGTAGATCCTCTGGAGCTGCTCCGAAATCTGGCCATACAAAACCAGCTGGGTCAGATCCCAGAAAGAGCAAGTGCCACAAAGGAAGCTTCACTTAGGAACTAAGACCAGCAATCAGCATAATTATAATAAAGGTAAGAACTGGAAATAAAGAAAATACATCCGGATGATATACGACGAGATAACCATGGAACTATTCAGATACCAGGTTACAACCCGTAAACCAAACAAGGACCGGGGTTGTAACCCTTCGTCTGAACAAAACTTGGAATTCTCACCATTTATCGGTAAAATAAATACAGGCATTCTAGTCATGTAGTAATCTGGAACAGAATCAGGACAAGACTTAGACAGGTTAGACTCCATCCAATCATTTCACGGCCAAACAAGAACTACGGCTTGATACTTTAACTAACTAGGGTTATCACAAGCCTAGTTACTAGCAAGATGCAGTGAGAATCTTCCACAGCCATAAGCCCTGCAGTCCATCCAGGTTACCCGGGTTAAAAGATTTAGAGTTGAATTCAGGTGGGTACATCGTCCAGGAAACGAATGTACCCTTAGGTAGCTTGAAGGGTACAACACATGACAGTGTGCTAGAAATGTGCCCTACTCGACGGCAGACTACAGATCCCAAGGCGTGCCCAGGTAACGAGATTGCCTGTAGCTGGGAGATCTCTTTATGACTAATGTATTAATCTAGTTATTAGCCTTAGTCCATTTCAATGGGTACTCCTGACCGTGGTACTCAGGAATCCCCTCATAGACATGATGCAAGACAGGACTGGATTATTGTACAAGCAAAATCGTCCACGGTGTCCAGGTAATTTATACAAGTCATGTCATGTCAGGTAGCCGTCGCAACAGCTGTTCAAAATAAATTATGTCAGGTGTACTTGTCAGGAGTGCGGCACGACGGGCCACTATCATGTCATGTTCAATTATCATTCCAAACATATTAAGTGAATTCGTGATTATCAAGTTCATGACAAAAGGCGTAAGGATATAAAATGGGCATAAAATATCTAATAAAATATCAATACACAGGGCTATAGGAGAGCCATGCGGCTAAGGCATATGCGGCCAGGAATGATCTCATACGGCTGGAAGAGAACAGCCCATGCGGCTGAATAGGGTCAGGCGCCTACGGCTAAAAGGGAAAGGCTTATGCGGTTAAAGGGGTATCAGTCATATGCGGCTCGGAGATCCAGTCTGTCATACGGCTGAGAAAGACAAGACATATGCGGCCAGGAGGATAGGGAACTCATGCGGCTGGCAGGGGATGGGTCTATGCGGCTGGCTGACCAATCAGGTACAAACGGCCGGGGAGGAGCAACCCATGCGGCTGCGGAGAGCAATGACTATGCGGTCAAGGGAAGCAACCCATGCGGCTGGGAGACTGCGGTCTATGCGGCTCGCGAGTGTTGAGTTCATGCGGCTCAGGGTTGCTGAAAATCCATGCGGCCGGGAAGGACTGGGCCTCAGTCATGCGGTTAAGTAAGAAGGACTTCATGCGGCTAGAAGGAATACTTGCTGCATGAACTTGTCATGCGGTCAAGTCAAGGCAATAGTGCATGCGGTTGGAACTGACTTGCCGTATGAATGTTCATGCGATCAAGTGCTACTATGCGACTCGGGACTGTGCTTCTTCTCCAAATTTCCGAGAAGAAGTACACCATAAGCCATGGCTACCAAGCTGCATAGAACCTTCATCCGGAGTCCAAATCCGAACTTCCTTAGGTCAAAATAGGGTAGAATGAAATGCTCTACAACATAGAACCATCAAAACTCGAAAATAACAAGATTAAGTAGATCAAAACCCAAAAAATCCAAAAATAATATAAATATAGATCTACAAGAATCTAGCCATAGAAAGTGAAAATGCTAAGTTCTAAAGTAAGTTAGAATGCTGTAAGGAATAGAATGAAGCAATAAGATTAGAGTTCCTCCATGAAGCAAGTTGCACTTGCCTAGACCTCTCTCTTCCTTTCTCTGGTAGGTAAGGAATTAATGGTGGGGAAGAAGAAGATATTAATGAAGAGAGAGAAGGAGAAAGGTTTAATAAATACTAATGGTGGTAGGTAGGGGGTTCACCCTTGGTTCATAATGAACCAAGGCAACCGAGCCAAGCCGAACCAACCCAAGAAATAAACCAAGCCATAAAGAAAAGCCAAGCAAAAAATCATGCAATGCAAGATAAAAATATGTACACGTATTCCAAATACGTAATACGAACCACAGGCATTACAACTCTACCCACCTTAAAAGAATTCCGTCCTCGGAATTTAATCAAGAGGCTAGAGGGGCAATGACAAGCTACACTAATCGCAAGCAAGCATTAACTAGGCAATCAATCAATCATGCAAGCAAGGAATCGAAGGTATGAGGCATAAGAAAGACATTATACCTCACGAGTCAAACATGTCGGGATATCGCGATCAGATATCATCCTCACGCTCCCACGTTGACTCCCCCAAAGAGTGATGACCCCAAACAACTCAGACTAATTTGATAGTCTTGTTCTTGAGTGTCTTCTCTCTTCGGTCCAATATAGATACGGGCCTTTCCTCATACGAAAGGTTGGTACCAACAACCAGTTCCGAATGATCCAGGACATGGCTTGGGTCTGGGATATACCTTCGTAATTGGGATACATGGAACACGTCATGCACCTCGCTTAGCGACGGCGGAAGAGCGAGACGATAGGATACATCTCCTACTCGCTCCAGAATGTCAAACGATCCTATGTACCTAGGACTAAGCTTTTCCCGTACGTCGAAACGAATGACGCCATGGTTAGGCAAAATCCTCAGGAATACATGATCGCCGACCGAAAACTCGAGAGGACGTCGATGAGAATCGGCCCAATGACGCTGGCGATCTTGGACAACTCGAAGATGATCCCTGACTCTTCTAACCACTTCAACTGTCTGGGCAATTATTTCTGGTCCAAGCATCTGCCTCTCTCCAATATCATCCCAGGCTAACGGGGATCGGCACTTCCTGCCATACAGCGCCTCGAACGGTGCCATCTGGATGCTGGCCTGGAAACTGTTGTTGTACGAGAACTCCACCAGGTGCAGGTGATCTTCCCACGAACCATCGAAGTCAAGGGTATAATATCTCAACATATCTTCAAGAGTCTGGATCGTACGTTCCGACTGGCCATCTGTCTGCGAATGATACGCTGAACTGAACTGGAGACGAGTTCCCAAACTCTCCTGCAGGCTACGCCAGAAGTGCGACGTGAATCTTGAATCTTGGTCCGAGGTGATACTGACTGGCACTCCGTACAACTTGATAATCTGCCTGAGGTACATCTCTGCTAACTGAGCTGTCGACTGACCAACTCTGAACGGGAGGAAGTGAGCTACCTTCGTGAGCCGATCAACTATAACCCAGATAGCATCTCGACCCGCAGGAGATCTAGATAATCCGGTCACAAAATCCATGGTCACATGCTCCCACTTCCATTCTGGGATCGGCAAGGGCTGAAGAAGTCCAGCGGGCCTCTGATGTTCAGCTTTAACTTGTTGATAAACCAAACACCGAAAGACAAACCGGGCTATCTCCCGCTTCATGTCATTCCCCCAAAAATGCTGACGGATATCGCGGTACATCTTCGTTCCACCAGGATGAATAGAATATTGAGAACTGTGAGCCTCTGCCATGATCTCCTGCCTGATATCTCCTTTGGGTACACAAAGACGCTTACCATATCGAAGTGTACCATCCTTATGAATGCACAACTCTGGTCTTCGGCCTGCCTCACACTCGGCTCTGAGTCGCTGAAGCTTGGAATCTGCTGACTGCGCCATCCGGATCCTCTCGACTATAGTGGACTGAACTTGCATACTGGCCATCAATGCCACACTGGAAGGGAGAACAACTTTAATACCCATTTTCTGAAGATCTACTAACAGGTCTGGTTGCGCTGTTAGGAAATAAACTCCGGCTCTCCTGCTCAATGCATCTGCTACAACGTTGGCCTTCCCGGGATGATACTGCAAGTTGACATCATAATCCACAAGCAGCTCTAACCATCTCCTCTGACGCATGTTAAGATCCTTCTGGGTGAAAATATACTTCAGGCTCTTGTGGTCGGTGAAAATCTCTACCCTATCTCCATACAAATAGTGCCTCCACAACTTAAGTGCAAACACTACTGCTGCCAGCTCCAAGTCATGGGTTGGGTAATTCCTCTCATGATCACAAAGTTGCCGTGAAGCATAAGCTATTACCTTCCCATGCTGCATCAGAACACATCCTAAGCCTCTGCCTGAAGCATTACAATACACTGAGAATCCTCCGGTTCCATCTGGAAGCGTGAGAATGGGAGCCGTCATCAAGCCTCGCTTCAACTTCTCAAAAGAATCCTGACATTCTGCTGTCCAAGCAAACTGCACCTCCTTGCGGGTCAACTGGGTCAACGGTGCTGAAATCCGAGTAAAATCTGAAACAAACCGCCGATAGTAGCCGGCCAATCCAAGAAAACTGCAAACTTCTGCAACCGTACTGGGCACTGGCCATGTCTCAATGGCCACGATCTTCTGGGGATCCACTTCTACTCCTTCTCTGGTGATGATGTGACCCAAGTACGAAATACGATCGAGCCAGAACTCGCATTTACTGAACTTGGCATACAACTGGTTCTTCCTGAGAATCTGAAGAACCACACGGAGATGCTGCTCATGCTCCGCCTCGCTCCTGCTATAAACCAGGATGTCATCCAAAAACACTATCACGAACTGATCCAAGTAAGGCATGAAGATGCGATTCATGAGATCCATGAATACCGTCGGCGCATTGGTTGCTCCAAAGGGCATCACTAGGAACTCCCAATGCCCATATCTCGATCTAAAAGATGTCTTCGGGATGTCCTGCTCTCTGACTCTGATCTGATGATATCCTGAGCGCAAGTCGATCTTCGAGAATACTGCTGCCCCTTTGAGTTGATCAAACAAGTCATCTATCCTCGGAAGAGGGTATCTGTTCTTGATTGTCACCGAGTTCAAGGTACGATAATCAACACATAACCTAGACATACCATCCTTCTTTTTCACAAGAAGCATCGGGGCTCCCCAAGGCGATCCACTAGCACGAATGAATCCCTTGGCTCGAAGTTCTTCAATCATCTTGTACAAGATCTCCAATTCTGAAGGCGCCATCCTATAAACTCTTTCTGACACTGGGGCTGTTTCGGGAATCAAGTCGATAGTGAACTCGATCTCCCGTTCTGGCGGCATACCTGGAAGCTCTTCTGGAAAGACATCTGGAAACTCTTCGACTATTCGAGGCAACTGCACTGCTGCTACTGCCATCCGTAACACTGGGGGAGAAGGCACAACTGTGCCTCGGGAAAAGGAAAACTTTGGCTCTCCTGGAATGCTAAAAATAACCCTACTAATATGGCAGTCTATTCTAGCATACTGGTTCCTCAACCAATCTATCCCTAGGACCACATCATAATCGGCCATCGAAAACTCTATCAATCTAGCGGAAAATTCCTTATCGCTAACTACGATCCGATACGAGAAAAACACTCTATCGACTCCCACAAGTCCGTTACCAGTAAGTATATTAAGCCTTACTGATAATGACTCAGGCTCCAATCCTATCCGTGTCGCGAATCGTGCAGACATAAAAGAATACGATGTACCAGAATCAAATAAAGCTAAAGCAGGAAAGGAGTTAACGAGAATAGTACCTGCCACTACCTCTCCTGGTGCCAATCCTTACTCTGCGGTCATCACCATAGCATGACCATGCCCTCGGGGTGCTGGTCCCCTCTGCTGAAATTCTCGCTGCCTATTCTGACTCTGGACTTGGGCTTGAACATGCTGCTGGGGGTTCTGCTGCTGGAATACCTGGGACTGAGGCGGCAAGGGCCTCGGCAATGGATACTGTTGCTGCTGCTGGACCGGAGCTGGTCCTCTCATCGAAGAGCTAGAAAGGTTGGACGAGGATGAACCACCCCTATTCGGGCAAGATCCAACCCTATGGTCTACTGCTCCACAAGCCAGACACATTTCCTGTGCCCTGCGGCACTCTGCCACTACATGGCCTGGCTTCCCACAATGAGAACATCCTATGGCGGAAGACTGCTTCTGCTTCTACTGCTGTGGGTACGTCGGAGTGGAATGCTGAACCGACGTCACTGAGGCCGCTCGCCTCGGAGCTCCAATGGTTAAAGTCCTGGCTGTCGGGGCTGGTGCTGAAGACTGATTCATCTGGCCGTGAGATCTTTTCCGACCTCCGGCCCTATCCACAATCCTCTGGGAGGTATACTCATGCCTCCTAGTTGCTCTCAAGACTGTATCAAAAGTCTGATGCTCAAACTGCTCGACTGCCAACAAAATCTCCAGGTGAAACCCCTGCTGGAATCGCTGGGCTCGATCATATTCGGTTGCCACCAATGTGGAAGCAAACCGACTAAGTCTGGAAAACTCGACCGCATATCCGTCGACCGTCCTGCCCATCTGCTTCAGATTAGTAAACCTCGTCTGTAGATCGTACCGAGCTACAGCATCGAAATACTTGGTCTGGAATCTCTCTCTGAATACCGCCCAAGCAATGGGTGCTGCTAATCCAACGGCCTGTGCCGCCCACCAGCTGCGGGCAAGATCTAACAACTGCAGACGCACAACTGCCACCTTCTCATTCTCTGGAGTCCTGGCTGCCTCGAGAATCACCTCAGTGTCCTGAAGCCAAGTATCTGCTGCGATAGCATCTTCACTACCATCAAAGAAGGGTAGGTTCAAGCGCTTGAAGCTGTTGGCCGCGATGTTACCCTGATGACCTCCTCTAGTCAAAGCATTCGTCACTGCCTGGTGCAAGGCGTCTCCTCGACGATCTTGGAAAGCTATCAAGGTCCTGACGAGTCCTACCAAAGTGCCATCATCAGGCTCGGCAGGCTGAACTGGCTGGATTGGTGGCTCTCCGTCAGAAGGCACGACTCTGGAGGCTACTCCCGAATGCTGGGCTTGATCTCCAGGTTGCTGCTGATCCGCGGGAAGTGCTCCACCTTGCTGACCGGCAGGTATAATGCCGCTGAAGAAGACGACATGGGGAACAATAAGGAAGGACCAAGACAGATCAATGATACAAGCATATGATCAGGACAAGAATCCAGGGATTTAGATGATACGAGCAGAGATCAAGGGCGAGTGCTGATTGAGACATCTATTCGGTAAACCCCCACATATCTTAATTTACAAGACCTGCATGGGCCACCACTTAAACCATGTCACGCCCCAGAACCCAAATACTGGAGAGCGGGGGCAGACATACCCAGCTACGTATATGAAATGGATTCCATCTCGCTATACAGTCATGACTGTCTAGATACATGAGGGTTTACTACAAGCCAATAGTCTCATATGGTCATAAACAAGCCTAATGTCTCAATCACAAGCAAGTAAGTAAATGTTACAAGATGTATGATCATTAAATATACAATAATAAGGCATCCCAAATATTACATATTCAGCTGATCATGAAGCTAGTCATTACAAAATGTTAGGACTAGCAAGAGTTTAGTCATACATGATCAACCCTAGGATTTGTCAATCATGCTACAGCCCGTAGGCAGACAGTAAGTAAGTGCAATCGAGCTAAACAGGTGCTCGTCGGCTAAACGCCTCAAAAGAATATTTTTACAATAGAGTGGGAGAGCCAAAAATAACCCACTCGTTGCCCTGGTTACGCCTGGTGTTCACCATCGGGCTGGAAAAGCGGTAGATCCTCTGGAGCTGCTCCGAAATCTGGCCATACAAAACCAGCTGGGTCAGATCCTAGAAAGAGCAAGTGCCACAAAGGAAGCTTCACTTAGGAACTAAAACCAGCAATCAGCATAATTATAATAAAGGTAAGAACTGGAAATAAAGAAAATACATCCGGATGATATACGACGAGATAACCATGGAACTATTCAGATAACCACGTTACAACCCGTAAACCAAACAAGGACCGGGGTTGTAACCCTTCGTCTGAACAAAACTTGAAATTCTCACCATTTATCGGTAAAATAAATACAGGCATTCTAGTCATGTAGTAATCTGGAATAGAATCAGGACAAGACTTAGACAGGTTAGACTCCATCCAATCATTTCACGGCCAAACAAGAACTACGGCTTGATACTTTAACTAACTAGGGTTATCACAAGCCTAGTTACTAGCAAGATACAGTGAGAATCTTCCACAGCCACAAGCCCTGCAGTCCATCCAGGTTACCCATGTTAAAAGATTTAGAGTTGAATTCAGGTGGGTACATCGTCCAGAAAACGAATGTACCCTTAGGTAGCTTGAAGGGTGCAACACATGATAGTGTGCTGGAAATGTGCCCTAATCGACGGCAGGCTACAGATCCCAAGGCGTGCCCAGGTAACGGGATTGCCTGTAGCTGGGAGATCTCTTTATGACTAATGTATTAATCTAGTTATCAGCCTTAGTCTATTTCAATGGGTACGCCTGACCGTGGTACTTCGGAATCCCCTCCTAGACATGATGCAAGACAGGACTGGATTATTGTACAAGCAAAATCGTCCACGGTGTCCAGGTAATTTATATAAGTTATGTCATGTCAAGTAGCCGTCGCAACAGCTGTTCAAAATAAATCATGTCAGGTGTACTTGTCAGGAGTGCGGCACGACGGGCCACTATCATGTCATGTTTAATTATCATTCCAAACATATTAAGTGAATTCGTGATTATCAAGTTCATGACAAAAGGCGTAAGGATATAAAATAGGCATAAAATATCTAATAAAATATCAATACACAGGGCTATAGGAGAGCCATGCGGCTAAGGCATATACGGCCAGGAATGATCTCATACGGCTGGAAGAGAACAGCCCATGCGGCTGAATAGGGTCAGGCGCCTACGGCTAAAAGGGAAAGGCTTATGCGGTTAAAGGGGTATCAGTCATATGCGGCTCGGAGATCCAGTCTGTCATGCGACTGAGAAAGGTAAGGCATATGCGGCCAGGAGGATAGGGAACTCATGCGGCTGGCGGGGGATGGGTCTATGCGGCTGGCTGACCAATCAGGTACAAGCGGCCGGGGAGGAGCAACCCATGCGGCTGCGGGGAGCAATGACTATGCGGTCAAGGGAAGCAACCCATGCGGTTGGGAGACTGCGGTCTATGCGGCTCACGAGTGTTGAGTTCATGCGGCTCAGGGTTGCTGGAAATCCATGCGGCCAGGAAGGACTGGGCCTCAGTCATGCAGTTAAGTAAGAAGGACTTCATGCGGCTAGAAGAAATACTTGCCACATGAACTTGTCATGCGGTTAAGTCAAGACAATAGTACATGCGGTTGGAACTAACTTGCCGCATGAATGTTCATGCGGTCAAGTGCTACTATGCGACTCGGGACTGTGCTTCTTCTCCAAATTTCTGAGAAGAAGTACACCATAAGCCATGGCTACCAAGCTGCATAGAACCTTCATCCGGAGTCCAAATCCGAACTTCCTTAGGTCAAAATGGGGTATAATGAAATGCTCTATAACATAGAACCATCAAAACTCGGAAATAACAAGATTAAGTAGATCAAAACCCAAGAAATCCAAAAATAATATAAATATAGATCTACAAGAATCTAGCCATGGAAAGTAAAAATGCCAAGTTCTAAAGTAAGTTAGAATGCTGTAAGGAAGAGAATGAAGCAATAAGATTGGAGTTCCTCCATGAAGCAAGTTGCACTTGCCTAGACCTCTCTCTTCCTTTCTCTGGTAGGTAAGGAATTAATGGTGGGGAAGAAGAAGATATTAATGAAGAGAGAGAAGGAGAAAGGTTTAATAAATACTAATGGTGGTAGGTAGGGGGTTCACCCTTGGTTCATAATGAACCAAGGCAACCGAGCCAAGCTGAACCAACCCAAGAAATAAACCAAGCCATGAAGAAAAGCCAAGCAAGAAATCATGCAATGTAAGATAAAAATACGTACACGTATTCCAAATACGTAATACGAACCACAGGCATTACACTTGTAAGTATCAGTCCTTGCCTAATGGGTAAAGGAGGTATCAGAATACAACATGAGTAGGGAAGTCCCTGCAACATGTGACCAAGTGCCTGTGTTCGATATGGAATACAATCATTGGGGTAACATGCTATTGGAAAGGGTGTTGGGTTAGGTTATGTCAAGGAGGGCTAGCTGTAACAGAGTATAATTGCACAAAACAGCATATAATGTCATGCAGCTATTACGACATCTGCAAGTATGGGTTGTATATATGTTAGGGCGATTGGCTTATATCGTCAACTTGACAAATGGAGATGTGTCAAGCACATTAGGAGGTGACGAGGAGATACCTTATGTGCCGGTGTAATTGGGTTGTGTTAGGATAGGAAACGGTTTGTAAACAGATAACGGTTGTAGTAGTCGGCATATAATATAGGTTGCACATGATATATCCGATACTCACTGGTGCATTAGTTGGCATCTAATGTAGCAACAATTGGTGTAGTTAGAGTATCGGATAATGCCATGTCCACATAAGAATAGATGAGTTGTGGGTATAATAAACTCGTTAGGCAGAAGTTGAACAAGCCTAGGAAGTCCTGTACATATCTCAGAGCTCAATGCTCATGAGTAGGTATCACCCCTTAGGGAAGAATGGGGTGTACCTTCGACTTAGATTATATGTACCATATGTGTCAGTTGGGATATAAAATAAAAATAGCAAGCCTAGTACATGCGATTTTGAACCCAATAGCAGGAGAATTGTATTACCTTCATATAAGTTCTCAGCCAACACAGTTATAGAGTATCATATAGGAAAAGTCATCAATTCCAAGTTTACAACAGTAGCAGTAAACCAAGGGGACTCTAAGAGGACCTGGATACATGTGAAATATAGGGGTTGTTAGTATGTAGGATGTACAGAACAGAGTATATGGCAGGATGGGATGCACCAATAATTAGGTAATAGGTAAGCTACACAAATCCTGAGTGCAGGGTTGTGTGACCATTATAGAAAATATTGACATGTGCACTGCATGGTATTTAACAGTAGCAACACCAACAATGGCATATAAGAGTCTATGTATTGTTGGCACTAAATCAAGGTATGATAACAGGGTTCAGTCATTTTAGAGGAATGGTACCATATAGGGAGATTGGTGGAAGTCTCCATATGTGTTTACTGCCAAGGGAATAAATGGGACAGTTGATTTAGAGAGAGGTATATACAAGTGTGGCTTAACTAAATCTCTGCTTGGGCACTATATACTCTAGAGCAGTAATGTACCAGGGTTACTTGTATCAGTTACGACTAATGTGACAGTTTATCAATAATTAAAGAGGGATAAACAAAATTAAGGTTGGCAATGAAGACTAGTACTCGAAACAGATTAGAAGTAGAGACCACCAAGCCACTTATGGCCATTAGAAGTACATGAGTAATTATCAATAATTAAAGATAGTTTTATTTTGGTTAAATTCATGTGTTGATTCGAATTAATTCATAATATAGGTTCTATGGACTTTGACTCAGCACTTGACCCGTACCCGCAGCTCAGGACGACAAACAAGTATACCTTGCCGAACTTATACAGTATTTACATATTTTCTTTCCTATTGTATTTTTTCATATGGTTACATGCTTCTCATATTGTACCTGGTTTATCGTCTACTACTTTACTTGTTTTCTCGTTATACGTGCACGTAGAATTATTCTTATTTTTCATTATTTTTTGTCGTATTAGATTTTTGTGTTCTTGTACATTTTTTGAGATTGTTATTGTCCAGTACTATGTCGCTATGCCCTTGATTGACTTGACCTGAATTTGAGTTGACCGTATCTTGTATTCCTTTAGAAGAGGAGATTGATACTAGGATTGGCTATTCTCGATTGGGAGTATCTTATATTGTACTATAATTGAGACATACTATAGATTGGGAGTATCTTGCATTGTACTACAGTCTATAGGAGTTATTCGATTGATTGTTAGCCAAGTCTAGTATTATATTTCCATATGACATGTTTCTTAGATGTTCTTCTTACACTATTCTTATCTTCCATACATGTTATTTACTGTCATAGTAGTAGGCATGTTTTATGCTTGCTAGTCCTCTAAGGACCTGGTGATCTCTCCAGGTTTAGCCGAGGTTGATCCAGATGCAGATGAGCAGGTGTATGAGCAGCGTCACGGTACCACTGCAGCGGATGATGCCATTGATGCTTAGCATACTTGGACCTTGTTATTTTATTTTTATGTCTCTATTTTATTTTTTATCTATTGGTAGTAGATCTGTCTCCACTGGACGTGACTTGAATTCTTGATAACTTAAAACATCAGTTTATATTATTCTTTATTATTCAGTTTTTTTGACACTCATTGATCATAGTTGTATCTTTTATTTCTATGGATGAGATATAGATTGTTATGCCAGTTCTGGATTCTGTGACTTGTGAGTTTATAGACAGCATTCCACTACCGATACTGCGGCGTAGGCTAGACTTGGACACAGACTCGTATCCGAAAAGCGGGTACGGGTCGTGACAAGAAGAATGATAAAAAAATCGAGACTTCTTGCAAATAAATTTGTACTATATTCTGATTTAGCAACAATCAGAAGCAGAGACTTCTCTCAAAATTTTTTGCTCTCTGATCTGATTATGTAGGATTTTGAAGACTTCCTGCAAACAAGTTTGCTTTCCTAACTCTGCTGGGGTGATGAAAATTATCGTTGCTTAAAGCAAAATTTGTCCTACCGTAATCTGTTTCAAAGAACCAACAAGTTCTGAGTAGACTTCTGGAATGCTCGCCGTCACCTCCTGTACGAACTCGTCGAATTTCTCTAGACTCTGATAGCAGCGGCCGCACTACTATCTTTATCTCTCAGTTTTGAAGTGTAACCTAAAAGGAGGCACGAAGAGAGTATTTATAGAGTTGGGTGGAAGCCCTAACCCTAATCCTGGTCGTCAATTAATTACGAAATGATAGGAACGAATAATAGAAAGATTTAACTGAATTAATTAGAAAGACTTAACTGAATTAAATTCAAATCCCACAAAAGATGGATCTGAAATATTATTCAATCTTTTCATAAATGCTCAAATCTTCCAATGAGTTTGATTATGCGCAATAACACCCATGCGACCAATAGCACGTCATCCTACGCCCATGCGCCTGCGCACGCAACTGCTTAGTAGCACAGTCGCAAAGCACCGCATGTAGTGCCTCGTCCTAACATCGTTCTTCATCGCGACGTGAGGAGCGTAGTTAAGAAATAATATCGTTATCGATTGATCGGGACCATTTAAATTATTTTCTCGTTATGGAATGACTTCTTCAGAATCAAGTCCCATATTCAGCTGGTTGTGCCTCGAGGATGGACTCTACGGTTGAATCGGAAGAGACCTTTCGTTGCTCTATTTTTCATATTGTACTTGTTTTTTTGGTTTTAGTTTTGGTGTCATGAATGCGTTTTTATGAATGTTTTTGATGGATTTTATTGCTTACGTTCTTCGAACTTTGCATTTTATATTGAAATCGAAAGAGAATGGTAGAGTGTTGATGCATTGCTTATGCGATTATATATGATCGTGTCGGTGTCGTCTAGCACAATAAGACCTTCCATCTCGCCTCAAACAATCAAGGTGAGTGGTTGGTCCCTTCTCCCTTTTGGACCTCTTATTCTCCAATCAATCGATAGAATGTTAGTTGAAGATGCAAGGACAGAATGCCTATTTTCAGTCAACTATTGCATGATTTCATACGTACTCTCGCTATAGAACTGTTATGCCATGATACTGCTACGTACTTTCTTATGCACATCTGCTATAGAAATGTCATATCATAAGTTGCTACATACTTAATATGGTATGCCTATTATAGAACTTGCTAAGCAATGCTTGAGACATTGATAATTGTCACCACAATAAGGCAAAACAATAATGAAAATGGTTAAGTTGCTCACGAATTAAAGATCATGCTTGAATAACTAGTCTTGTACGGTCATTGAAAAACTTGTGCACAAGAAACGGCTCCCTTGAACGATAACCAAGGACACGGGATTGATTCGGCCTAGAAGGAAGCAAAATATAGTTGTACTAGAGCAAAACTGGTTATTCGAGAACTTTCAACGAAGCTCGCTACTCGCGCTAAAAGGGTAATAGTCTAAACCCAGTTATCGTCCATGATTACTTGTGATGCCAGTGACCTTAACATATACAAACTGCACACACTGCTAATAAATGATAACAATTAATAGGGAAGAACATGGTACGCTACACATTGCAACATCATACTCTGTCGTGGGTAAGTTCTAGCATAGTTTATGTTATTATGTCTATCAAATGCTTGTATGCAATTCATTTGGATGGTTAGAAATATCAGTAAATGTATATAGCATGTTTCACATAAATTCTTGAACCAAATGAGAGCATGGTATATAATTAGCCATCCACCAGTACACGATAATGTACTGACCATCACTCTCCACAAGTACCCCAGACCAAGAAGGGCGTGCCAACTAACTCAAGGCGATGCTAGTTCATTTTGAAGCCTCATCCGTGTGCCAAGGCTTGCTTCAATCCTTTTGAAGACTCCGTATTTCAGTCTAAAGAAAGATGGCTCGACTTTCCACGATAGTAGGTGTTTGAAATATTTTGGTTGTATAAAAGGGGATGTAACGTATAGAATAACTATCTCATCAGCGTTAATTTATAAGTCGAGTCAAGTTGTAAGCCCGTGTGATAAGTATTGTAATAGAGTCTTATAAATGATATTTATTATAAATGAAAAGAAAAGTTCCTTCTGTTTTAAATGTTTTGTTCAATTTCATTGCGTACTCTATCAGATGTCGTATTTCAAACAATCTTATGACTTTGCTTTGTGCGAGCGCAACTTAGGTTCATACGACATCACGCCCAGGGGATGGCTATCGATTCTTCAGAATCGGGACGTATGATAATGGTATCAGAGACTGCTTTATGTCCTTTGGCCTTCCGTCCTGAGACTTGAACCCTTGACCTCGTATTGATGAGATGAGTTGTTCCATACAATAAATCTATAACATTTGCTGTGACCAATGTGAGTTGCCTTCTATTTTTAGAAGTTGGAGAAGTCACGATCAAAAATGAGACGAGCGCTTCAATTGGCTTTAGTAGTTTGAGGGCTAAACCTTCTGCCAACGCTATGGTGAGGATGATGCATATGATGGAGGCATAATAGAAACAAATCGAAAATCAACATCGACAAACATAGGCACAACAGGCCCAATTCGAAGCTAGGTTTGAGGCACAATTCATGGTGCAGCAAAAGCAGCTTGATACTTTTCAACAGATCGTCTAAATAGTTGTGGCCAATAGCAACTCCACCACGATACATGCTGTCATTAAACCTGCGACTGACCCATCAACGTCGATCTTAAGGAGCCCATGTACCAACCTGTAGCACCAAAAAGTTGTAAGCTTGAGGGGTCAGAATTCAAGAAAGCGTGTCGCACATCCTTCAGCAGTACTGAAGGCCCTTATATGGCAATCGACTAGTAGAAGAGCCGGAGGACCACTTCGAGCTCATCGGCATTAAAGAATCCAAGCAAGTCGTCGGCGTACAATTTCAACTAGAGCGATCCGATGCGACAACAACTCTGCGTCGATCTTTTGGGCCACGTTCTATAAAGCTTTCAAAGTTGAGTACATTTTCTCAGCCGTTCGTCAAGAGAAGGAGAATGAATTCATGCAGTTGAAGAAAGAGAATATGATAGTGCACCAATATACGACTGAGTTCAACAAATTGTCCAAATTTGCTGGTGAATTTCTACTTACAGAGGAGATTCATGTTTGAAGATTTGAAGTGGGTCTATGGCCCTATATCTATGCCCATGTATCGGTACTGGAATACAAGACTACAGACGAGTATCTGAATTACGCTCTCCACCATGATCACCAATATCCTCCAGCCGCTATCAGCCCTGTGCACTCTAATCACAAACTCCTTAACTATGCGAGAGACAACAACGCTCCAAAGCGTCCAAATAATTGTGGCTATCAAGGGCAAAATCCAAGACCTCATTGCACCAAATGCAACTATACCGGACACCATGCCAACGAATGTCTTACTTTGAACGTAGATTGCCACTTTTGCAAGAAAAAAGGGTCACAACAATAAAAAAACTGTTTTGCCCAAAAGTGAAATCAGGACGTCCCACCACAATCAAATCATCAAAATCGAGGACCGATACCTCGAGCTCCTTAGTCCGCACAACCAAATAGCCAAGATCGTCATCCTAATGCTTAAGGAAGTGTATATGCCATGACTCGAGATGAGGCATTCACCTCAGATACAGTGGTGACATGTATATTACTTTTTAATAATACACATGCTCGTGTATTTTTTGATTCTTGTGCTACCCATAGTTTCCTATCGGGGAACTTCATCGCAGAACATAAATTTTCTATGACACCACTAGTCCTTAACCTTAGTGTCATGGCACGCAACTACCTACACACTTCGGCTGTAGAGATAGAATCATTTGTATCGGAGGTAAAAATGTGTATTTTGATGCAATAGTTCTAAATATTAAGGACTACGACATCGTATTGGGAATGGACTGGTTTGACGCTTGCAATGCCACCATCGACTACGCAGGAAAGAAGGTCACCTTCCGTATCTGAATTCTACTACTCGTGTAGTGAAGCGTCGATGACATGCATGGTAATTTCAACAATTTTTGCTT
This sequence comes from Iris pallida, assembly GCA_029216955.1. Classification (NCBI taxonomy): domain Eukaryota; kingdom Viridiplantae; phylum Streptophyta; class Magnoliopsida; order Asparagales; family Iridaceae; genus Iris; species Iris pallida. The sequence continues at coordinate 1,939,960 of JANAVB010041618.1, read as the reverse complement.
GGAGGATGCTGCATTCTGGCTGTGAGGGATACTTAGCATCCATTCATGACACGAGACATCATGGTGCTGTCACGCCCCGATCCCGCTAGGGTCGTTTGTCCTCGCTTTGATCCCTGCGGGATAGTTAGTCTTCGCTAAGACATGATGTCGTACAAGCCTAAGTTGTGCTTGTACAAGGTCAATACCTGCACAATATAACTAGACACAACAAAACACAAGCACGCAACACTTTTAATTGCAAAAAACCAAATATTGGATACAGAGATTTGAAATAAAAATACTCTTTTTATTGATAACTTGATAGGAATACAAGTACAATGCTTTGCGACTCAGAACGTCATAGCTTGGCTTACATATTTCTCTTTAAAACTCTTTTAAAAATAGCCACAATTCCCATACTTCATATCCCTTTATTACATATACGAAAAGTAAAGACACCTTGAAAGGAAACTTGCAAACTGGACTTGAAAATGGAAATAGCGTCAAGGCGATCAACAAAGCTCCACTGGGCTAGACAAGCTTTAATGCCTCACCAAAAGTCCCCCCGTCTCCTTACTATATGAAATTATGCCCACAACGTGGATCAGTACACATCATGTACTAGCGAGTGGCTTTGGCCGAACTCATATAAATTGTACTAAGTAGACAGTGAAGCTAGCATATATTATTATGTGGTCTTTCTACTTATCTAGGTTCTTTTTAACAATCATAAAAAGCATAAATAGTAGAAAGTACTTGCATAATAAATCTTACCCATCACTGACAGTCATCCCTGCACAAAATAAGGTTAACATAATTTGCATAATGAATAACTTGTTTCCCATTCTCGCATATATTGAAGTTCATAATTCAGATCATGCATATGGCCTATTTACATGATGGTCCACGGGTCATTTCCAGTGATTTAGTTGCTGTGACTCTTTGGTTCAGCTTGTCGCTAATGGACAAAGATATCGACACTTCTTTCTCGTTAGGTCTCATTTACCTTAGGGGGACCTAATCTCTCATAGGCCGAGTGGTTCGAGGCACCCCATGAATCCACCTGAGAGACAGATTTTATCTTGTGCACAAGTTGTCCGAGTTTGATGCATACTCTAATAGTTCTATCAGATAAAATAGATTCAGATTTATGCACATATATATGACACGCTTATTTCGTGCCTTTTTCCTCTTATTTATCTCAACATGTACAAGTCCGTCTGTACATATCTACATTTTTAAATCATACTAGCAACAGAGCAGATGATCAATCATATAAAACAGATTTTTAGCAGCAATGATCTAGCATTTGATTTAATTCATTTATCTTTTCTTATCTTTTGTTCTTGTGGTATCTTTGATCAGGGGGATGCAACAAAAGAGTGGACTAGAGATCATTTTCTTAGGACATGGAGATAAATGTTAGTCCGGTCAAAGCAACTCACAAGAATGAATCTTATTCAAGAGAAGGAGGGACTTCACGCACCGTTCACACTCCTTCTAAGTGTCTTACATTGGCACCAATATTTGATTAGCAAACTTCGGTCTCTTTCTCTCAAGATTTAGAATGAATGCAAAATGTGATAAAAGCGAACAATAAAAATCAATCATCGAAAATCAATAAGAAAATGCATTTATCAAAACCAAGCAGCGAAAGAAAACATCCAATAAAACTCTTCGATTTATTTTAATAAAAGCCGTTCCATTAGTTGGAAAGGTTCATTGTATTTTATCCTAATCAATCGATACCGGCAAAGGTTTTCCCAAATACTCGGTTCAAGATTGAGTTAGCAAGCCGTGGGTATTACATAATAACCCACTAAGAAAAAATTTTATCCTCAAAACTTAAGGAATAAGCTCACCTCTATCACGGTCCTGATCCTGATCGAGTAAGGTCGCCAGACTGAAAACATGAGCCTTCCCCAGCTGCTGTTTGTGCGGATTGTCTCTAATTGGCGGTGGATCCCTTAATAGTCTATGCTCCTCAGTATTGTTTCTATTTTGTGCCATTTTTGTCCTTTTTGGACAGTTTCTGACAGCATGACCCTATTGGCCACAACCGAAGGAAGCTTTATTGGCGGCACAACAATCTTCCTTGGTGTGCCTACAGATGCCACAGTAACTGCATTCCAATCTATTCGCATAGCGACAGTTTTCTTTCATATGCCCTCGTCGACCGCAGTTGGTGCACACCGTTTCATTTCAGAGTTCCCTATCGGCCTTTCCCTCACCATTCCTGGTTCAGCACACTCAATTGAATGTCATCGCTCAAACCATGTATGAATCGATTTATGCGAATTCTCTCAATCAAAATCATTGTGCTAGGAAACTTGGCCAGTTTAGAAAATTCTGACTCATAGTCCTCCATGGACATGCTCCCCTATTTCAGCAACATGAACTCTTCCTCATTCTTCTAACAAATTACGGGAGGAAGATATTATTCCAGGAAGGTGTGCTTAAATATGGTCCAAGTAATCTTTTCGTCTCTTGCCCTGGCGTGCAGTTGCGGCTTCTTAGCCGCCCACCAGTCATCCGCCCGCAATCGAACTTGTAGGGTAATGCATGCCACCTTTTTGCTACTAGGAATGCCGATGAAAGAGAATAGACGTTCTGTTTTCTTGATCCAGTCTATCACCTTATCTGTTGATGTCCTGTCCTGAAACTCCGGAGGCTTAGATTTCAGAAAATTCGATGGCTCAAATGGTTTCTTGCGAGCCTGCTGCGGCTCCTCAACATCCATGGGCCTAATCTCGGGAGTGCTAGTTGGATCGTTCACTGTGGTGGTATCAGGATTTTCCGCAAGCGAAGATACGATTCGGGCCAAGGCATCCAGCTATCTCTGCTGGGCCATGCTACGATCCTCAGCTTCTTTTCGCCGAGTTTCCATTAGGGCTTGTTGTGCCAGGCTACGTTCCTTAGCTTTCTATTACTGATTTTCTATCATGGCCAAGATCCGTTCCACTGGGTCGGTCGAGCTAGATGCTCTAGGAGGGTTATGACTACCTCCTTTTGCCATTTCTCTATAAAAGAGTGTAACTTCTGTCAGTCTCATAAAATATTATAGACTTATTGTATGGGACATGGTTTTCGATATCTTAAAATTGGGACCTTTGAAAGCCATCAAAATACTTTATGTACTTTTCGAAAACGACATTTACAAGTGGCCAGGGACATAAAGTCGTGATCTGATACCACTTTGTCACTCCCTGATCCTGCTAGAGTCGTTCGTCCTTGCTTCGATCCCTGCAGGATCGTTCATCCTCGCTAATGCGTGATGCCGTATAAGCCTAAATTGTGCTTGCACAAGGCCAGTACCTGCACAATACAACTAGACACAACAAAACACACACACATAGCACTTTTAATTGCAGTTAACCAAATATTGGATACAAAGATTTGAAATGAAAATATTTTTTTTATTGATAACATGATAGGAATACAAGTACAATATTTTGCGATTTAGAATGTTATAGCTTGGCTTACATATTTCTCTTTGAAACACTTTTGAAAATAGCCACAATGTCCATACATCATATCCCTTTATTACATAGACGAAAAGTAAAGACAACTTCAAAGAAAACTTGCAAACTGGACTTGAAAATGGAAATAGCGTCGAGACGATCAACCAAGCTCTACTGGGCTAGACAAGCTTTAGTGCCTCACCAAAAGTCCTCATGTCTCTTTGCTATCTGAACTGATGCACACAACATGAATCAGTACATATCATGTACTGGCGAGCGACTTTTGGCCGAACTCACATAAATCTGTACTAAGTAGACAGTGAAGCTAGCATATATTATTATGTGGTCTTTCTACTTATCTAGGTTCTTTTTAACAATTCATAAGAATCATAAATAGTAGAAAGTACTTGCATAATAAATCTTATCCATCATCGACAGTCATCCCTACACAAGACAAGGTTAGCACATTTTGTATAACGAATAACTTGTTTCCCATTGTCGCAGATATTGAAGTTCATAATTCAAATCATGCATGTGCCCTATCTACATGATGGTCCATAGGTCATTTCTTGTGATTTAGCCGTTATGACTCTTTGGTTCAGTACATCGCTAATGTATATCGACACCCCTTTCTTGTTAGGTCTTATTTACCTTAGGGGGCCCTACTCTCTCGTAGGCCGAGTGGTTCAAGGTGCCCCAAGAATCCACCGAGAGATAAATTTTACCTTGTGCACAAGTTGTCTGAGACCGTTGTATACTCTAATATTTTTATCAGATAAAATAAATTCAGATTTATGCACAGATATACGACACGTTCATTTCGTACCTTTTTCCTTCTTATTTATATCAACATGTACAAGTTCGTCGGTACTGTCGACATTTTTAAAGCATACTAGCAACAGAGCAGATGATCATTCATATAAAACATATTTTTAGCAGCAATGATATAGCATTTAATTTAATTAATTTATCTTCTCTTATCTTTTGTTCTTATGGTATCGTTGATCAGAGGGACGCAATAAAAGAGTGGACTAGAGATCATTTTCTTAGGGTATAGAGATAAATGTTAGCTCGATCAAAGCAACTCACTAGAATGAATCTTATTCGAGAGAATGAGAGACTTCCTGTGTCGTTCACGCTCATCCTAAGTATCCTACATTAGCACCAATACTTGATTAGCATATTTCGGTCTCTTTCTCTCAAGATTTGGAATGAATACGAAATGTGATAAAAGTGAACAATAAAAATGAATCATTGAAAACCAACACGAAAATGCATTCATCAAAACCAAGCAGTGAAAGAAAACATCCAATAAAACTCTTAGATTCATTTCGATAGAAGTCGATCCATTAGTTGGAAAGGTTCATTGCATTTTATCCGTGATCAATCTGTACCGACAAAGGTTTCCCCAAATACTCAGTTCAAGACTGAGTTTGCAAGCCGTGGGTATTACATAGAAGATCGCAAGGAGTGAGGCACTACAGGTGCAAACGAGGGTCAAACCGATATTGTGGCAGAATTCTTCGACGTGTTCCCGGATGAGCTATCTGATATGCCACCCAATCGAGAAATCGAATTCACCATCGATACTTTTTTCAAAACCTGATAGATTTTTTAGGCTCCTTACAGAATGGCCCTAGCAGAACTGAAGGAACTCAAGGTCTACTTGCAAGAATTGCTCGACAAGGGATTCATTCGGCCTAGTGTTCGCTATATGGAGTGCATGTGTTCTTCGTAAAGAAGAAGGATGGGTTGATACGTCTGTGCATTGACTACATACCATAAACTAAACAAAGCCACTATCCGGAACAAATATCCACTGTCCTGCATAGATGAATTATTAGATCAGCTACAAGGCACCTCAATATTTTCGAAGATTGATCTTCGCTCGGATTACCATCAACTCAAGATCAGGCCCGACGACATATCGAAGTTAACCTGTCATACTCGACATAACTATTATGAGTTCCAGGTAATGTCGTTCGGCCTAACAAGCACCCCCGTTGCCTTCATAGATTTAATGAATCGGGTGTTTCGACTCTTCCTCGACAAGTTCGTATTAGTTTTTGTCGATGAGATTCTTGTCTACTCGAAGGATAAGACACAACAAGCAGAGCATATGTGGACCATACTCTAGACCCTTTGAGACAACCAGTTATACCAAATCTAAGCAAATGTTCGTTTTGGCTGAGAATCGTATCATTTCTTGGGCATATTATCTCTACAGAAGGTATTTCAGTCGACCCAAAGAAAGTCGAAGCCATTATTGATTAGAAATGACCAGAGTCAGCTTGTGAGATTCAAAGCTTCCTCAGCTTAGCGGGATACTATCGACGCTTCATAAAGGACTTTGCGAAGATTGTATTGCCTTTAACCTACCTCATTCAAAAGGGAGTCGCATTCGAGTGGTCAGACGACTGCAAAATTTGCTTCCATGAGCTAAAACAGCGGCTCGTTTCGTCTCCGATACTCACACTTTTGGTGGTGTAGAGGGTTTTCAAATCTTCGACCATGCTTCAGGCCAGGTCTTGGGGTGCTTATGCAGCGAGACAACGTGATCACTTTCGCCCCGAGACAATTAAAGGCATACGAGAAGAACTATCCCACACACGACTTAGAGTTAGCGACGATTATGTTCGCGTTAAAATTATGGCAGCACTACCTTTATGGTATGGCGTGCAGGATTTATACGGATCACAAGAGCCTCAAGTATCTTTTTCACCCAAACGGAGCTAAACTTACGACATAGGCGATGGCTGGAGCTAATAAAAAATATGACTTGACAATCGACTATACATAGGGCAAGGAAAATATTATTGTAGTAGATGCACTATGTCGAAAGTACATAGCCTAGCTATTCATTAATGGCAAGCTACTACATGACTTAGAGGAGATAGGCATTGAACTTCGAGTTAGATTTGTGGCGGTGCAACTAGCTCCATTGCACGTGGAGGTGAGTCTGTTGGAAATGATTAAATCCACTCAGAAGCATGATCCATACCTGAATAAGATATGGGAGCTAATCTCAATAGGTAAGGCAACCGGTTCTGTGGAAGATGAGAAGGAGCTTTGCGGGTGAAAGGTAGGCTATGCATTCCAGATGACTTAGAACTTCAAAAATGAGATATTGTCGAAGGAACATTATGCAAAATATATCTTACATCCAAGTGGCACTAAGATGTACAAGGACCTTCGTATAACATTTTGGTGGTACAAGATGAAAAAGATGTACCACTCTTTGTATCTCAATGTATGGCCTGTCACCCGATGAAAGATGAACACTAGAGACCGGTAGAGAGATGCAGAACCTTGCCATTTTGGAGTGGAAGTGGGAGTGCATCAGCATAAATTTTATTATTGGTTTGCTAAAGATGCCACGAGGGGACGTTGTCGTCTGGGTCATCGTCGATCGACTAACCAAGTTGACGTATTTTATTGCCATCAAAGTTACTTGGAGCGTCGATTGTCTGGCTGAGATTTACCTTGATGAAGTAGTACGACTGCATGGAGTTCTAGTATCCATTGTCTCAGCTCGAGATGGGCAATTCTTGTCACGCTTCTGGAGTAGCCTTCAGTCGGCTATGGGGACTAAGTTGAAATTTAGCATTGCTTATCATCTCCAAACCGACGGCCAAACAGAACGAATGAATCAGATTCTTGAAGACATGTTATGGCTCTGTGCAATAGACTTGAAGTCAACTTGGGACGTTCATCTACCACTAGCAGAATTTGCATACAACAATAGCTACCAATCTAACATTCAGATGGCACTGTACAAAGCTTTGTACGAAAAGTGCATATCATCCATTTACTAGGATGAAGTCAGGGAGCTCCATATTCTCTATTCGGAGCTGGTAGAGCAGACCATACAGAAAATTAGGTTGATACGGGATAGACTGAAGGTGGTACATAGTCGATAAAAGATCTATGCTAATACCCATCGACGACCCCTCGAGTTCATAGAAGGTGATCACGTGTTTCTGAAGGTAACACCCATGCAAGAAGTCACCAAGTTTGGAGCTAAAGGCAAGTTGAGTTCAAGATTTATCCTTCAAAATATTCAAACGAGTCACCCCAGTAGCTTATCAGATTGCATTACCGCCAACAATATTGGATGTATACAATGTCTTCTATGTCTCTCAGTTGCAAAAGTACATGCATGATCCGGGCTACATGGTAGATTTTGGTTAGTTGAAATTGAAGTCAGACTTGACTTATGTGGATGATGGTCCAAGTTTGGACCGTAAAAATAAATTACTTTGAAATCGAGCAATGCCTCTCGTTCGTGTACTCTGAGGGAACTATTTGGTCGAGGAGTCGACCTGGAAACTTGAGTCTGAGATGAAGGAAAGGTTTCTTTCATTTTCCTAGAGGTAGGTTCTATTATTAAGTTTCGAGGAAGAAACTTTTCTCAGTTAGCTATAATATAGTGCCCTGTCCCAACATTACGCCCCGTTCCTCATCGCGATGCGGGGAGCGCAACATGGTTAAGAAACACTATCGCTTTTGATTGGTCAGGACTAGTTAAATCAAGATCATTTTCTCATTATGGAATGGGTTCTTCGAAACCAAGTCTCATATTCAGCGGGTTGCGCCTCGAGGATGGACTATGCGACTAAGTCGGAAGAGACCTCCAGTTGCTCTGCTTTTCATGCATCACTTGTTTTTTTGGTTTTGGTTTTATGAATACATTTTCATGAATGTTTTTGATGGATTTTATTACTTGCGTTCTTCGAACTTCACATTTTATATCGAACTCAGAAGAGAAGGGTAGAGTGTTGATGCATTGCTTATGCGATTTCAGCTGATCGCATAGACGCCGTATAGCACAACAAGACCTTCTTCCCTTTTGTCTCAAACAATCAAGGTGAGTGGCTGGACCCTTCTACCCTTTGGCACTCTTGTTCTCCAATCAATCAATAGAATGTTAGTTGAAGATACAAGGACACGAATGGCTAATTTCAATGAACTGTTGCACGAATGAACTATTGCATAACTTCTCACTTACACTCGCCATAGAACTGTTATGCCATGAGGTTGTCTACCCACCTTTTGTAACAGTACCCCATCCAATACATGCTGTCATAAATTTTTTTATAACCCTTGACACTAATTGCAAAAAATAATCGATACCACTAGATACCCATGACATATGGCATCCCATCCTACCTATAAAGCAACTAGAATTCAATTAACAACTAATTTACACTATAACTTAGAATTTTTGATAATTCTATAAAGTACGATCATTCGTCACTCTGAAATAGAAATGGACGAGAAGCAATGGTACGAGAAAGTAAAGGAAGAATAGTTGAGAGCAAATATGAAGTTCAAGGACGGTAGATAAATTTCTAAAAGAATTGTCAATTCAGTTGTGGATTGTGATTCCTAAGGGTTTAATCATATTTGTAGGCACATTCGGTATAGTAATGTAACCAAAATGACTAACTCGACATGTATGGACCACCACAAAAATATGTGACGCCCCAGTCCCAACATACGTAGGACTAGGAGATTGTATACATGCCAGCTATATATTGAGAAAACTTCAGTCCAGCTCGAGTACGTATAAGCTGTCTTGTTGTTCTAAATCCACTATATCTCAATCCACTAAATATTGATAAAATGACGAATCAAGTGCACTAAGGCTGATTATACCATAATACATTAATTCTAGAATATATAAATATATTAGAGTGGTTCCCCAATAATACATTTATCATGAACAAGCTAGAAGAAAGATATAGTTGATAAAAGACTAGGCTATAATGACAACGAGAATCAAATATAGAACAAAATATAATTAAGGAAGAGAATGATAAAACATCAACTAAATATACTTGCAGTCTTGGTGTAGCAACCATCCTCCATCAATGTATCATACCTTTATTTAATACCTAGAGAGATCATCAGGTCCTCATGGAACTAGTAAGACATATAATATACAAGCATACTTTGACAGTAATAGCATGCATGGAAAGACTTGAGTAACAAGTACAAGAAAGAATAACACATAGAAGAACTCTATAGATGGTGACATATCATGAAAATATAATATTAATCATGGCTATAGGTACATGTGATACTAACTGCATCCTGATGAGGCACTAACAGTCTTATAATAGATTCTTTACTGCAGCCCGGCGAGGCACTAACAATAGAGTGTATAGCTTTGACTAATAGAACACTCTCTCCTAAGGAACTAGGAAGTCAAGTCTATCATGTCTAGTCATGTCCAAGTCAAGTACAGGTCAAGGCATTAGGTAAACATGGCACAAGATAACACAATAAGATCATGATCTACATAAGGAAATAATGATGTATGGAATAAATGAAATAAGACACATGCACGTATAACAAAAAAATAATAAGGACAAAAACATGAGAGGCAGGTAATCAAATAAGATAGAATATAAACAACAATATATAAATGCATGTAAATAATGTTAAGTTTAACAAGGTGTACTTGCCTGGTGTAGAATCGTTCACGTCCAAAAAAAACAACTAGTCAAATCAGTGAGCCACGAAAGCTAAAGTTCTGCAAATGTCTCCGGATGCTGAAACAGACATCACCAACATGTTCGGCAAAAAAAAGACGAAGTTTGACTACTCATAAGTCTAATTTTGGACACAGGGGCAAAACGACAATTTTGGGTCAAAATAGTGTCCGTCATTGGACCCGCTTTGCATCAAAAAATATACCAGAACCTATGGTCTCTAAAGTTAATAAATTATATGCCTACGAGTCCAGTTTTTTAATAAAAACTCAATGGCATGTCCAGATTTGGATTTATATTTATATGGGTGTAAATATATATGTATATATGTTCATAGGGATATATATATATATATATATATATATATATATATATATATATATATATATATATATATATATATATATATTAAAAGGAAGAAAAAGGAAAAGAGGAGCAACAACAGGCCAGCTCCAGCCCAGCCAAGAGCTCAGGCCCCGCCCAACTTCCCAGAGCATAGTAGCAACCAGCCCGGCCTAATCTCTATACCGAACCCATAACACACCCATGAGCTGAGCATAAAATTGTCTACCGAGTCGAATTGTGGGCCCTCCAAAATAGCGTTTCGATCGACCTTCTCAGAATCAGACCAAACTTGGCTCACAGGAATAAATAAAAATGATATAAGTCCAGTGGCATAAGTTTCGTTGTGAGGTGACGAACGTGCACAAAGTAATTTAGATTTTTGTAAAGTGGTCGATACGAGCTTCTTCGACCGATACGCCTCGAATTCGTCGTGCACATGCAACCAATTCGAGTTTCGTCGAAGCCCACACGTCTAAAACATCCGTACACACCTTTCGATGCCTTCGGGTTGTTAAAAACTTGCCCGATTTGTCGTGACGGATCCCATATCCGGAAGTTTTCTAAAAATTTCTTGATTTGAAAACTGTTTCTCGATTTTGAAAATCCGATTTCTTTACGCACATTTGATGAAATCTAAATCTACAAAAAGGGTTATGAATCCCTATAGGTTGCTTACATGTCTCTTGAAACCAATTTTCAAATCTCACAACGTATTGGTCACAAATCGAATTCCAATTTGGGGTTTCAGGGCAGTTTCTAAACAAAAAATATTGAGTTTTTTTTTCGATTTTGGAACTCATTTTTTATCGTGTAAATTATGAATTAAATAAATCTAATTGAAGAAAATTGTAGGTGGTTAAATTTTCTATGTACCGAAGAAAATAGTTCGAGACATAATTGATAGATGGGTTAGATATCGCTGCATGAAGGGGCCCCTTCCATTGCTTGTGTGTGCTGCTGTGATGTTGCCTTGGGCTGCTTCTGCCCGCTGCAATTTCTTCTGTTACTCCGACGGTCGGCCAGGGGGCGGCGGCTAGCAACGTGCGCGGGGCAGGGTGGTCGTACAACTAGGGTTTTATATTTTTTTAAGCTATTGCATATATATATATATATACTGGTGTATATATGTGTTCGTATAAGAAGAGGAGGATCGAGTTCCTCTTGGTATTGTTCCCGCGGGGAACAATACAGCTAACCCCTTTTTTTTCTTCTTCTTTATTAAACCCATTAGTTATTTACATATATAATTTAATACATATACTGTTGGCCCATACAACTATCGTCAACCTAATTTTGATAATTGACTTAAACTCCGACTTAAACTCCAACTTTGAAATGCTAATAACTCCATGCATCGGTGCATCCAAGCCATTCCCCGCCACGAGCCAAACATATCCTGAACCTGCAAGCAAACTGGTGGAGGATCAGTACATATCATCCTCGTTGTACCGATTGAGATCCACTCGCCTAAATCAATACTAAGTAAATTAGTGAAGCATGCAAATTATTTGGTGATCTTTCTATTTAGCCTTAGGAACAGTTTCATGGCAATAAAAGCAGTAAAGTACGTAATCGATTCTCAGTGGCAATTAAAACATAATGTGTCAAGTATCGTGTCCCTACAACAGACATTGTTAGCCACATAATATTTTAAAACATAGTGATCGTGCATGTCTTTGCATCGCCCGAGGCCCAAGCCAACAACCGACAATATTAACATAATCATAAGAACTTATCGAGTCGCACCGTCTATCGTTCATCCTTGCCCTGATACAGGATGAATGCTACTAACCATTCATGTTATGCTAAAGACGATTCATCTTTATTAATCAAGGTACCAGGATCTGTTTTCCTGCACTTGATTCCATTTAGCCTACCGGTCTCATCTATATGAATATTCCCACCTTCGCTTACCAAAATAAGACGATACACCTGGCGCCTCGCTTTTGATATTCGACTGTGTGCGCCCATATCTGTATGAAGATCACTTGTATTCAAAGCCATAATAGACTTTACATATCATCCAAGATGTACGACCATCCCGTAGGCGGTAGCAAGCCACCTGAAGGTCCATACCATCTGTATTGCGGTGTGCCTGATCCATTCGAGGTAGCAAGCCTCACTGGTGGTCCTGCAATATCCCATCTCAATTCCCTCCTTGGCTGAACGGTCCCGGTGCCCCGACAGTAACTCATTCGGGGGATACCAAACATGTATACAGGTATCCAAGTCCATTGACCATGTAATTTGCGTTTCAGTAAGCAACCATCTCATTTCCAACCAATCTCAAGTTTGTTGTATATAATTTGTCTTAAATGAATCTTATCACAAGTTCTATCGGCTTATGCCCCAACACATGTGTATTGATGCACGATGCTCCAATATGTCGGCCAAAGGCCCCAGAACTCCATCTGATACGCAAGTCATACAAATACACTTTAAGCCCTTTTGCGATAGACAATTCTGTGGCAATTGTGCCATAACTGCATACTTTGATACACGAAGTATATCTTTCAATATTTTCTGACAGTTCGACGGCGCTGCGCCCCAACTGCCCTTTTCACATCCAAGTCGTATTTTATGAGCCCCGTGCACATGAGTATGCATCGATATTTCCTTTCAATGTTCTAGGCCTAAATGTTCAAAGATTTTCTGAGTCGTGCACTTGATGCATGCCTCAGTGTTGCATTTTAATGTTCTACCATCAACATCCTACCGTGACTCATGCACTTGATGCACGTCACATCAATTGTTTATTATTTTACGATTAGTGTTCGACACACACTATGACTTCGACTTAGCCGAGCCTCGTACATAGACATCACTAGAAACATAACACGATATTATTTATTTATTAGGCATAGAGGATTAGGGAGAAGGGTCTGAACTTGCCCACCTTAAGCCGATACGCCTTGTCGTTCCGTCGAACCAATGCAGCTCGATTACATAACTTCGTTGTACGACCAACTCTTCTGACTTAGCCATTCTGTTGAGTTACTCAACTGATTTGGCCTACTATGCCCATGCCTCAGTTTGTTATGAGGCAATATTTTGTTTTTGTAGACAACATTACAAAATAGGCAAAATGTAAACCTCTTATAATTCACAATAAAAGCTTAACCTGCACACAAAATCAACTAAAGTTAATACTTATTCAAATTGGACATATGCTTTGCATCGGTTCGATTTATTGGGTCTTCGAACTGACTCAAAGCTTTTTCTTTTGGCCAACATACCTCTTGTATCGATTCGACTCGATACATTATTCGGATCAATATAAATCTTTGAGTCAACGACTCATCATAATGTACCTTGCGGTGCGGGACATTACATAATATATCACTCAGAACATGGTTCGTCCTCAGACCGAATCCAACACCAAATCTACGCGTTTCTCTTGACTGCTCGAATTTCTGATCCATGTGATCTATTTATTACCGACTCACTATCGTGGTTCCTTCTCTAGCGTTCGTACGATTTCTTTATCACTCTCGATTCCTTCCTACAGTTTTAAATGAATTTGGTGTACCATCGAGTTGGATCGTGTACATATATTATGTATCCTACCAATATATGCATTTCAGCCAAGCCACAATGGTAGAGAATTCGAGCAAAGCTAATAGGTTTAATTTAAATCCTCAAACACAAGCTATTCCATACGCGACTTGGTCAAATCTTAGCATCTATTTCCAAAAAATTGTTTCTATACGCAACATTCTAAAATCCATGATCCTCTATCTTTCATTTATGCATACAAGATAATTCAAACCATTTTTTTTATTTTTATAAGTTTCTCATCAACCATCTAATGTATACGTTGAATCAAGTCGTTGTGCATTCGATCGCAATAAATTCTAAGGTCCCATCTCAATGGCATAAACTAAGTTCAACATGCCCAAGTCTCGTCACGACCGTATGGTTTCGCAGCTTTTTACATTCTTAAACTATCCACGAATCGCGTATGGGGTTACCCATGATAGGGAACTTACCCAGACATCGTGCTTACATCCTTCCAACACAAGAAGTCAACTTGAGTCTACGATGCTCAAAAGTAACAATCTTTTTGATCCAAGGTCTCTTATAATACTATTATTTTTGATTCTCGATCGAGTACGAATCCTTTACCCAATTTTCAAACTAATCCCACTAGTTCATTTTGCAAACATAGATCATTCACTTAATGCGACTCTAACCGTTACTTGAGTTAAGATCTATGACATAATCTCTAGGGTTGCTTCCTTAACTCTCATACTCATACGTGGCACGATTTCTCACAATCGTTCATCCGCGTCGCTATGCCAACTCAGTCCATCTATCTATCCGATCGTCGACCAACCAAGTATATTTACATACTTGCTCGATCGATCATCAATCTTTGACTGTATCGATCTAGTCGAAGACTACTTCGCTAAATTTTGAAATACAATACTCAATTGCCTAGACTTATCCTCAGTATGCACTACATCATCATTTATCTCGACGCAATTTCTTATGCGACTTCATTAGGGTCATCCTACGGTCTTCGACATTTACTTTTATTTGGCGGTTAAGTCTTTCTAGGGTCAGCTGCCCCGAAACTACGCTCGATAATTGTAGATCATCAATGAGGGACAATTAGTACAAACCATACTATGTCCTATCTTAGAGCCAAATCAATTCCCGATGACTTCTATGGGACTCTACCTAATCCGACATAATCTTTAATCCAAAATACCCTTCCCACCTGCACAACTGATGTGTCATTACTATTCGAATCACTCATGCACTACACTTTATGATTCTAGCTAACCAATACACATCTCCAAATCGTGCCATATATCCCGTATCCATCCTTATCCATTTGATAGCGAGGGGCGAGTTCAAATTGTTTTTGTTCTTCTAATAACAGTATCCCTGAGTTATTGTATATCCTCTTTCATATGCCTAAATACCATCAACAATACGCAAAACTTGAACATCTTTTTTTTGCATGAATTCTAACTAGTTGCGACTACTATCCTCATCCGAACTGAATGGACGATCAAGCCTCTCTCGCATGCCTGTTTTGACACGTTACGTCCTACTAATATTGCGAGCGTTACTTTCAAACATTAGCACAAAACTCTGATGCGCATTTATCATCCAACAACAACATCCAACCCAATTTTTGTTCATCTAGTTAGAGTATCTCTGGGTTATTGTATATCGTCGTTGGCATGCCTCAATACCATCGATGATATACATAACCGAAATACCTTCCTTTCGTACGAACTCAAATTTGTTGCAATCATTGTTATCATTCAAATTGAATACGCATTCGCACTTCGCACATTCCTCAAATGAACTTTCGATCGAACTACTAAGTCTTCAACTTGTACTTAGCGAATCCCGGTTTGACTCATTATCCATTTATGCGAGTCTGCGCCTGATTGCTCTAACCAATTCCATTGAAGCATGTTTGCATCAATTTCTATCGTACTGTTCCAACTCAAGTCTCGGCACTACCCGTTTGTCACAGACAACTTATCACGTACATACCTTCGTTTCGACGTAATCTATCGCAAATCATCAAACGGTCTGAATAGCTGTCGCTAAGTGGTATTGGATATACCACTCAAAAATCGAGTATATCGTTATCAATACAAATATTTCGATGAATTGATCGTTTAAGTGGTATTGCATATACCACTCAGATTCGAGTCATTACTCGGCGTTACACTCCATATATGTCCGATATCTATTTCAAATCAACTATCCTGTGGCAATCCTTTCCGATTTCCAATCTAGCGTTCGCTTACTCGAGTTAAATACAACAACTTGGCCAACGTGCACTATCGTTCACTCAAATTCGACATTCACTCCGAGCTAACCGTGCCTTGGTGATCATATCAATCACAACGCAACATTCTCTAACTCAAGGTTCTACTCAAAATTTTGGACAACGTCAATGTTCACCCGCTTGAGTTTGCCACGCAACCGAGTCGATTCGTTCCTAACGTCTTACGATTTATTGATTCCATTATTGCATCATGTGCAACAATTCACTTCTCGTGCTCAAAACCATCTCTCGATTTGTTCACACATCGACGATTCATTCTCATAATCATATGCAACACTTCCCAACTCGTTACACTGATGCAACGAACAACTCTCGACTTGCTACACTCTGTGCAACCAACAATACGTAACTCATTGCATTTCGTGCAACCAACATCCCCTTATTTGTTGTACTTCGTGCAACCAACATCTTATAACTTGTTGCACCTCGTGCAACCAACGATTCGTAACTCGTTGCACTTTGTGCAACCAACATTCTCCGATGGCACTCAGAGATAGGGTGATAGTCATGACATACTTGTGGCGGACATATGCAACATAATACATACTTATTGTATGGAACATCCAGTGTAACATCGAGCAAATTCATGAGTTATGCAATTTTGGAAGCAACTTAGAGTCAATTCGATAGCAGAAGCAACTCAGGGTTAAAGAGATTCGTTCAAGACCCAAAGGATATAACCGCTTTGATACCAACTTATCACGCCCTGGCCCCAAAAATCGCTCGTCCTTGCTAGATTTCACTCGAATCAATCATCCTCACTGGGGCGTGATGCCGCACGAGCCTAGAGTTGCGCTCGTGCAAGGCAATATGATAGTTTCACATAATATTTATCTCAAATTGATAACATTCGTAGAAGAAGAAAACAGAATATATAATAAAAATCTCTTTATTGATAATTGAACCGAGGTTACAAAGGTGCTGAATGGCCCAACGTATAAACAATACCAATTTGGCTTACAATACTCATGATCTCTCTAGCTCACAAAGGATGACATTGTTCTATACATTATGTCTCTTTATAGCCAACAAGTAGTCATCGGCCAAACATCTCCATGTTGCAAGTCCGAACGCCAATGCGGTAGCTCTCCTCGAAACGCTAAGGACTCTATGCCTCTATGCGTCCAAGCCGAGCCCCGCCACGAGCTGAACATATCCTGAACCTGCAAGCAAACTGATGGAGGATCAGTACTTATCGTCCTCGCTGTACCGATCAAGACCCACTCGCCTAAACCAACACTAAGTAAATTAGTAAAGCATGTAAATTATTTGGTGATCTTTCTATTTAGCCTTAGGATCAGTTTCATAGCAATGAAAGCAGTAAAGTACGTAATCGATTCTCAATGGTAAGTGAAACATAATGTGTCAAGTATCGTATCCCTACAACAGTGTCCGTGTCCCTACAACAGACACTGTTAGCAATATAATATTTTATAAACTTAGTAATTATACACGTCGCATCGCCCGAGGTCTAAGCCCACAAATGACAACATTAACGTAATCATAAGAACTTATCGAGTCACGCCGCCTATCACTCATCCTTGCCCTGATACAGGGTGACTGCTACTAACCATTCATGTTATGCTAAAGATGAATCATCTTTATTAATCAAGGTACCAGGATCTGCATTCCTGCACTTGATTCCATTTAGCCCACCGATCTCATCTATATGAATATGCCCACCTCCGCTTACCAAAATGAGGCGATACACCTGTCGCCTCGCTTTCGACATTCGACTGCGTGCGCCCTTATCTATATGGAGGTCACAGGCATTCCAAGCCATAGTGGACTTTATATATCACCCAAGACGTACGGCCGTCCCACGGGCGGTAGCAAGCCAACCGAAGGTCCGTAGTATCCATATTGCGGTGTGCCCGATCCAGCCGAGGTAGCAAGCCTCACTAGTGGTCCCACAATACCCCCTCTTAATTCCCTTCTAGGCCGAATGGTTCTCGTGCCCCGAAAGTAACTCATTCGAGGGATACCAAAACACGTGCACATGTATCCAAGTCCATTGATTATGTAATTCACATTTCAGTAAGTAGCCGTCTCATTTCCAACCAATCTCAAGTTCGTTGTATATAATTCTTCTCAATTGAATCTTATCTCAAGTTCCATCGGCATTATGCTCAATCACATCCGTATTGATGCACGATGCCCTAATATGTCGATCGAAAGCCCCGAAATGCCATCTGATATGCAGGTCATACGAATACACTTTAAGCCCTTTCACGATAGGCAGTTCTGTGGCAATTTTGCCACAACTCCATACTTCGATGCACGAAGTATATCTTTTAATGTTTTATGACAGTTCGATGGCGTTGCGTCCCAACTTACCTATCCGCATCCAAGCCGTATTTCATGAGCCCCGTGCACATAAGTATGCCTCAATATTTCCTTTCAATATTCTAGGCCTAATATTCAATGATTCTCTGAGTCGTGCACTTGATACACGCCTCGGTGTTGCATTTTATTGTTCTACCATCAACATCCTACCGTGACTCGTGAACTTGATGCACGTCATCTTAATTGTTCATGGTTCTACTCTTAGTGTTCGACACACACTATGACTTCGACTTAGCCGAGCCTCGTACATAGAAACTATTAGAAACATAGCACGATATTATTTATATATTAGGCATGAAGGAGTAGGATAAAAGGGTCTGAACCCATCTACCTTAAGCCGATACGCCTTATCATTTCGTCGAGCCGATGTAGCTCGATTACATAACTTCATTGTACGACCAACTCTTCTAACTTAGCCATTTCATTGAGCTACTTGACTGATTCGGTCAACCGTGCCCATGTCTCAGTTCGTTGCGAGGCAATATTTTGGTTTTACGAACACCGTTACAAAATAGGCAAAATGTTGACCTCTTCTAATTCAGCTTAAAAGCGTAGCCTGCACATGAAATCAATTAAAATTAATACTTGTTCAAACCGGATGTATGCTTTGCATCGATTCAATTTATTGGGTCTTCGAACCGACTCAAAGCTTTCTTTTTCAGCCAACGTAACTCTTGCATCGATTCGACTCGAAGCATTATTCAGGTCAATGCAACTCTTCGAGTCAACAACTCATCGTAATGTACCATGCGGCATGGGATATTATATTGGGATCACTGGCAATTTAGAAGTCTATCATCGTAAACCCATGCTTTTGATCCAAACCAAATCCTAAATTCCTACTCATCTAAAAACCCTTGCCAAAAATCAAAACCAGGCCTGAAATCCTCTTAGCCGAACTTGGACCGAGTTATGACCGAACTCAGATCGAACTCGGTCTCCTTGGTTCACTTCTGTTCAGCAGCAAATTCCTATTCCTTTGGATCTCTAATGTCCAAATTTTAAACGTTGCCCTAACCGAGTTCTGCCCGAACTCTGGCCTAAAAATTCAGATAAATAAAGAAGAATTTGTCATTTTTAATCACTCATTCATTATTCATCTTCTCTATCTATTCTAAAGACTTCCTATCTACAAAAAGCTTTAATCTTTCTATTCCCAAGACAACTCCTATCTTCTAAGTGCCAGTAGTTTCCGATTAGGAGTATTTGAGTTGTACAAGCTTGGAGTATAAAAGTTTTCTTCAGAACGGTATTGAAGTTTGAACGTGGGCTTCAGATTAAAACACAACGGTGTTGAAGTTGGCATGTTCTTCGGAGTAAAGCTTGCAGTATAATCTTTATTTCAAATAGTAAATTAATAGCGGGCAAAAGTTTTTGCCACTAGACTAGTCCTCTTAGAGGGATACCAGTATAATCCTCGGAGTCTGTGTATTGCTTTCTTGCCTTATTTAAATACTGCTTTATTTTACTGCCTTTAAGCATTTACTTATATCTGCCTTTACCTGCTTAAATTTTTATTGGGAATATTTTTCCGCTGCACTCTATTCACCCCCCTCTAGAGGTGCGATCGATCCTACAATTGGTATTAGAGCACTCTCTGGCTGGATTTAAATCTCCTTGTGATATGGCATCCCTATATACTAGCAATGGTGAAGGCCGATCTACAAATATGCCACCCCTATTTGACGGCACAAATTACACATATTGGAAGTCACGAATGAACTTTTACCTCAAGTCTCTTAATTTTGATTTATAGTCGATTGTCATCGATGGTTACAAGAAACTACTACCTATTGTGGTAGATGGGAATCTAGTTGAAAAAACACATGACAAGTATACCAACAATGAAAAGAAACAAACAAGCCTTGATGCAAAAGCCATTAATGCTTTGTTTTGTGCTGTAGATAGAACTAAGTTTAATAGAGTATCAACATGTGTCACATCTCACGAGGTTTGAAAACTTCTTGAGGTAACTCATGAAGGGACTTCACAAGTGAATGAGTCCAAAATCTCATGACTAACACAAGAGTATGTGGCCTTCAAAATAAAGTCTAATGAGACTATTACAAATATTTTACTCAGTTTCTAGATATTGTTAACCCCTTATCTTCCCTTGAAAAAGAATACAACAATCATAAAAAGATTCAAAAGGTACTTTGCGGGCTGAGTAAGAACTGGAATCCCAAGGCAACGACTATTATTGAAGGAAATGGTCTCACTATAATGACTCTTGAAACTCTCATAGGGAAGCTTATGATACATGAGCTAGACCTTAACGATTTTGAAGAGCCAACACCAAAAGATAAGGCTATAGCATTCAAAGCACAGCATAAGACAGCCTCTGATGATGAGAGTTAGACAGATAACTCAGACAATGAGCAAATGGCCCTCTTGATAAGAAACTTCAGAATATTCCTTAAGTATGAGAAGACGAATAAAAAGAAGAAAGATTCCAGGGACGACGAAGAACTAATCTGCTATAGTTATAAAAAGACAGGTAACATCAAGAAAGATTGTCCTGTTGTAAGAAAGGGAAGCAGATATGATCAATTTGGCAAACGAAGGACTTCGACAAGAAATTATGTTAATACCAACATCTGGGTTGAAATTGAGATGAGCGATTCTGATAAAGAAAAAAAAAACCTCGCAACATGGCATACCTATGTT
The DNA here is from genome assembly GCA_029216955.1 of Iris pallida. NCBI lineage: Eukaryota > Viridiplantae > Streptophyta > Magnoliopsida > Asparagales > Iridaceae > Iris > Iris pallida. The sequence continues at coordinate 1,918,847 of JANAVB010041618.1, read as the reverse complement.
TTATGGCTACGGATGCTAAAGTAATTTTGAATCCTCCTTATAAAAAATTTACATTTGATGAATTGTCTGATGCCTTCATTGATCTATTAGAATATCGAAGAAAAATGATGGATCTGTACAAAAATGCCAAAAAAGAGCTGAAATATGTACAATCTGAGTTTTCTAAGCAATCTGAAATGCTAGAAGATATTTGAAACTCTTCTAGTAACACGGATGAGGTTACTTCTTTAAAATTGAGTTTACATGACACTCTTGAAAAGCTTGAGAAAGATAATCGAGAAAATGTAAAACTCAATGATCTATATGAACTAGAGAAAAAAGTATAACTTTGCTACTCAGAGGTTAGATGCACTCATGGCCAAGTACACTGAAGCCTGTGATATTTCTAAAAAGTTAGAGATTAAGTTGGGTAAACCGGTTGTCAAGCTTGTAACTCAAGTTAACACAAATCACATGGCTAAGCATAAACACAACACGACCAACACTACTAGATCTGCTAGAAGTCATGCATTCATGTATACTTTTCCACACAAGAAGTCACAAACGTCTTCAAAAATACACATACATGATCTTTGAACTTCACCTAGCACTAACACTTCTGCTATATGTCATTATTGTGGTATAGAAGGATATGTATCACATCAATGCAAGTTTAGGAAGCTTGTAGATATGCATGTATATGTTTGGGTTCCAAAAACGAACAAATCCGGACCCTCAAGAAAGTGGGTACCAAAGGTTACATCTTCAACTTGTGTTGTAGGTGGACCTTCCTCCTTCAACTAGAAGTAAGTGGATCCTTGATAGTGGTTGCTCCCGGCATATGACAGGTGACAATACGTTGTTTGCAATTCTATCGATGAAAAAAGAAGGCTATGTCTCCTTTGGAAATAATTTAAAAGAACATAATTGAAATTTACGACATAGGTACTTCTCCCTCTTCCTTTATTAAAAATGTATGTTTAGTAACAGAATTAAAACATAACCTGCTAAGTATTAGTCAATTGACTGATCATGGTTATGGAATTAATTTTTTAAGGATAAATACTTTGTTTATGATAAAACTTTTAAAATAATTTCCTTTGAGGGAATAAGAGAGACAATATATATGTATTATATTTGTCAGAAATTATTAACAGTATAGGAAAGTGTCTACTCACATCTTAAGATGAAAGCTGGGTTTGACATATGCGTCTTGGATACGCGAACATGGACGACATTGTAAGATTGTCCACAAAGAAACTAGTAAGAGGCTTACCCAATATTACATTCAAGAAATATATAGTCTGTGCCGAATATGAAAAGAACTAGGCATCTAGATCTTCTTTTAAATCACCAAATGTTATTAGTACCTCTAGACCATTACAATTATTACATATGGACTTGTTTGGACCAAGTAGAGTCGCCAGTATTGGCGGTAAGCTTTATCCTTTCGTAATAGTTGATGACTATTCACGATATACTTGGGTTTACTTTCTTGCAAATAAAATTAAGGCCTTTTATGAATTTGTGCCTTTTTGTAAAAAGGTACAAAATGAGAAATGATTCATGATTACTCGAATTCGAAGTGATCATGGATGAGAATTTGATAACCATGACTTTAAAATATTTTATGATTCAAATGGTTTATCACATGAATTCTCTTGCCCCAGAACACCTTAACAGAATGGCATTGTAGAGAGGAAGAATATAATTCTTGGCGATATGGCCAGAGTAATACTTAACCAGTATAATCTTCCAAAGTATTTTTTGGACAGAAGCTGTTTATACAGTATGCCATGTATTAAATAGAGTACTTATTAGACCAATTTCCAAAAGACTTTGTATGAATTATGGTTCAATAGAACTCCTAATATCAGCTATTTTAAAGTATTTGGTTACAGATGTTTTATCTTAAATGCTAAAGACAACTTAGGAAAATTTGTTGAAAAAGCTGATGAAGGCATATTTTTGCGATATGCTGCAAAGAGCAAAGGATACAGAGTTTTCAACAAAAGATCTCTAATTTTTGAAGAATTAATAAACGTTACCTTTGATGAGCTGAACGGACAATACAATAACGACAGTGACAATAAAAATAAGAAAACTCCATCAGACAAAATACCTGAAGATACACCTACCTCGTACCTGGAGAGTCTATCGAAACGATTGTGGTTTATACGAAATCATCCAGAATAACCGATAATAGGTGATGTATCAAAAGGTGTAAGTACTCATTCAAGCACTAGAGATATAGTTGCTAATGTTGCATTTATTTCTAAGATAGAACCTAAGAATGTCGTAGAAGCTTTTAATGATAAATTTTAGATTTCTGTAATGCAAGAGGAACTAAACCAATTCAAACAGAATAAAATTTGGGAACTCGTTCCTAAACCTAGTGATCATCCGATCATTGGTACCAAGTGGGCATTCCAAAACAAGTTAGATGAGAATGGTTCAGTCACACACAACAAAGTACGTATAGCAGCTCAAGTCTATAATCAATAAGAGGGCATTGACTACGATAAGACATATGCTCCAGTTGCTAGATTAGAATCCATTCGTATACTTTGTGCTTTTGCAAGTTTTCATGGTTTCAAACTGTTTCAAATGGATGTAAAAAGTGCTTTTCTAAATGGTTTTATAAAAGAAGAAATTTTTGTCAAACAACCTCCCGATTAAGATTTTAAAAATCCTGATCACGTATTCAAGCTTCGTAAGGCTCTCTATGGACTCAACAAGCACCTCATGCATGGTATGAGCGCCTTAGTTCCTTCTTACTTGAACACAATTTTTCAAAATGGAAGGTTGATTCTACTTTGTTTATAAAATCTTTGGATAAGCATATTTTATTAGTACAAATTTATATATAGATGATATTATTTTTGGATTAACAAATGAGATGCTATGCTACGAGTTTACTAAGTGTTTGTAGAATGAATTTGAAATAAGTATGATGGGGAAAATAATATTCTTCCTTGGGCTACAAATCAAATAAAGTTCACAAGGGATCTTCAATAATCAAGCAAAGTATACAAAAGACCTGCTAAAGAAGTTTGATATGGACAATATCAAACCAATTGGAACTCCTATGGCAACATCTACAAAGCTTGATATAGATGAAAGTGATACAGCAACTGAAATGCATAAGTACAGAGGTATGATTGGTAGTTTACTATATCTAACTGCTAGTCGCCCAGACATTATGTTTTCAGTGTGCTTATGTGCTAGATATCAGGCTTGTCCTAAGAAATCACATGTGAGCGATGTTAAGCGTATCCTCTGATACCTTAAAGGTACTTTGACAACCGGCCTATGGTATCCCAAAACCGATTCGTTTGACCTAATAGGTTATTTGGACGCAGATTTTGCTGGATGCAAGATCGATCGTAAAAGTACCAGTAGCACATGTCAATTCCTAGGAAAGTCCTTAGTCTTCTGGCTTTCTAGGAAGCAAAATTCTGTTGCATTATCGACAACCGAGGCTGAGTATATAGCCGCAGGACGTTGTTATGCACAGATTTTATGGATGAAGAAAACTTTGGAAGACTATCAGTTATCTTATAACCGCATCCCTATTTACTGTGACAACAGTACTACTACGATAATTCTTACAAAAATCTTGTTTGTCACTTTCGCACTAAACGCATAGAGATTAGACATCACTTTCTTAGAGACTATGTATTGCAAGGAGATATTAGTTTAGAATATTGACGTTGGGCATCAATTAGCTAACATCTTTACTAAACCCTTAGTTGAAGATCGTTTTAACTTTATACGAAGGGAATTAGAAATTTTGGATGTTGAAGTTTTATAATTGAATATTGTAGGACCGTTAAGCACCTCTAGGGGGGTGAATAGAGTGTGTGCGTGTGTAGCAGAAATAGTCACCACTTAGAAATTAATAGATTATGAACTATGGCAAAAATAAGAGACAGTAAATTAAATGCAGTAATCAAGAGATAGAAGATCAAACTCAATGAACACCGCGATATATACTAGTTTCCCTCTGAGAGGAATAACCCAGTCGCGAGTACTCTTGCCTGCTGTTAATCAACTATTTGCAAGTTAAATGAGAGCTTGCCATCTCTTTATAACATTGTGCTTGGCGACAAGTGCACGACCAACTTTACAGCACCGTACTTGGTGACGAGCCCACGACCGACTCTAACAAACTTGAGTAAAAACTTAAAAAGTTTTCTGATTTGTGACCTCTTTACAACTCTGTAAACCAAAGACTCTAAATCGAACAGAATGTTACTGGCTTTGGCTAAGAGTAGTATAGGCGAGATATAAAAGTTTTAGATAAAAAAAACACTTAGAAAGAGATAGAGAGAAAAGTGAATGAGTGATTTGAAATGTGAAAATTCTTCTCTATTTATAGTAATTTTCCTGACCGAACTCGAGCAGAGTTCGGGCTGAGTTTGGTTGCTAAGATATCGTAAACGAATGTTACCTGCAGATTTGGAGGGAACAAAATTTCAAAAATCCCTTGGTCGAAATCAGACCGAACTCGATCAGAGTTCTGGCCAAATTCTCTCTAGACAGAATGGGATTTTTGGGGTCCAAATTGCATAGGATTTTGGCTATATGGATATGTAGAACTTTGCGGGATTCGGTAGGCTTTTTGGATTTGTGGACTGAGAAAACCTAAGCCAATGTTATCCCGAACGATCTTACATTTATATTTTCTAGACTCATAAAAAATAATACAGAAGAAAATATAAAATGACTCTCCAATATAATCTTGTCTGGATGACGATGCAATGTTCATTGTAGATGTAGGATGTAGAGGTAGTATGTTCTTTTGATTTCAACAATCTGTAATATTAGTAGCAGTTCGTATATTTTGCGTATCGACTTAAGTTATCGTTGATTATCAAAATCAGGTGTGACATTTAGCCAATGGGCCAACAATCTCTTCCATTTTAATATTTGACAAACTTAAGTCTATACCAAAATATAACTAAAAATGTAACTTGAAATACTATACCTGACTTGTTCATTGATTAAATTTTTTGTTTATATTTGAAATTTTGGTATTGCTTTTCTTCCTCTTTGTCATGTACACAAAATGAGTACCCCACCTCGTAATATATGAAGCCAACAATTTTACACAGATAGGAAAAGAAAAAGAATAATATCTACAGTAAACAAGTCATAACACAGTAGAACTAGTAGCAGTGTAAATGAACTAAAACTCAGATAGCATCAACTAGAATATACAAAAAATACAACTAAAGTCATAACTAAAAGAGTTTATGACTACTACATAAATCCAACTAAAGAAGTTTGGACTACTACAAAGTGCATAGCTACAAAGATCACCATTAGAAGACTAAAACCACAAAATCTCTAAACTAAAAGCCCAAATCACATCTTAGCATCATCAACGAATGGAGGAGCAGGCGACTGATCGAAGTAAGCAGTAGTCGGATCGAAGTATCTGAAAGTGGTCGGATCATCAAATCGCGGTCCATCGAAGCTAGGATGACGGAGAATCAAATAGGGAGATGGAGGATGATGTGCCAAACTCCAGTACAGGTCAGCGATGCCATTCCTCAATATTCGAGCTTTAGAGGTATGACGGAACTCAGCATCGTCATAGTTTTGATGACTTTGTCCAAAAAGAATGACAAAGTCATCAAAGCACTGATAGAACTACGGATCAAATCCTAGAGCAGGAGCATAAGCGAAAGTAGGAACTGGAGCATCTGGATCGACATGAGCATCAGTTGAAGCAGCACCTGGTGGAGGTGGAGGTAAAGGATATTTCCTAGACCTAGTCAGCTCATAAGATGACCCGAAGATAGGACATGAATCAAGGTTGATTTTAAATCTCCTAAAGATAACTTCTAGATACATGGGTACAGAAGGTTGCGCCCCACTCTCCTAGAACCAATCATCCAAGCCATAAATATCCTGGGGACAGAGAAAGGAACACCGAAGTGAATGTGGTACATGGCAGACATCTCAAGAAAGGTAATCTCATTGGTAGATCCCTTTTTAGGAAGAAAAATAGAATAGATAAAATGATGCAACTCATAAAATTTTTGATTAAGGTGCTTTGCATACAACCTACCGCCCCGAGGGACTGGGTTAAGATGACACATTGTAGCCTTAATGGAATCAAGAGTAACTTCTTCGGGAAATTGAACTTCATGAATTTCAACTGAAGTTTTGCCGATGTCACGCATGTGAAAATATTCACTAATGTTACTCGAGTTGAATTCAAGTTCTTTTCCGCCAACACAAGAATAGATACTACCATCGGGTTTTATTTGCATGCTGTAGTAAAATATACGAACGACATTATCATATATATTATTTGAAGTTTCAAAGAAATTTCGAAGACTTAAGTTTTCAAAAGTCGACGCGTACTTCAAGAAAATATTAAAGTTGATGTATCGCCCGGGGCAAATTTCTCGATAGCAAAAAGCGTCAAACCAAGAGTCTGCTATTTCCAAACATGGAAATAAATCCGCATCACATTTCTCTTCGCCAGTAGGACGAGCAGGACTGAACACATTGACGGGTTCGTATTCAGAGGTCGACCATGAACCCACCGCAGAATCTCGTTTCTTTCTTTTGAAGATTTTAGGAGCCATAAAATTAAAAAATGAGAAAGAAGGAGATATACCTGAAAGAGAATAGAAAAAATGGAAGAGGTCACCTTCTAGAGCTTGTAGATCTAAGGAGATTGAATATTGGAGCTTGGGAATTAGAATAACAAACTAAAGATTTTGGAGTTTTTCGTTCGGGTGCGAAGAAAAACGAAAGGGAAGATGAAGTTATATAGGGAGCTAGGGCCGACTGTGCTATTCTGGAAATTCAAACCGACGCCAACCGAACTCGATCCGAGTTCTGACAGAGTTTGCCACTTGTTTTTCCACTTCATTCTATACATAATGAATAAAAATAGACTTTATAACTCTTAATTCTCCAATTTAGTAATATCCATTACTTTGGGTTAGCTATAGGGCCGGATCCCAGCTAGCGGTAGTTCGAAGATACTTGGCACCGTGTCGCTTAGACTTTTACGTCTTTTTGACAGAAGGGCCCTTTTGGCTAATACCCAAAATATCTTCAATTAATAAACATCAAAATTTTCAAGTTGTAAGAATTTTTATAAACATAACGCATTGAAAATTCAAGTATGTCCAGTTCACGTCACAGATAAATGAAACGGTCTTCAGCTAGAGGTTTTGTGAAAATATATGCTAATTAATGATCTGTGTCAATGAATTCTAAGCAAACATTTCCGTATTGTTGGTGATCATGTAAAAAGTGATAGCATATCTTTATATGCTTCGTGCGTGAGTAACAAACATGATTCTTAGTCAAATTGATCGTGCTAGTGTTATCACAATATATGGGAATCTTCATGTTGTATTGATTGTAGACTTCTAGGATTTGCTTCATCCACAAAATTTGAGTACAACAGCGTCCTACGACGATATACTCAGCCTCAGTCGTTGATAGCGCTACATAATTTTACTTTTTGCTAAACTAAGAGAGTAAAGCTTTTCCTAGGAAATGATGCGTACCGCTGGTATTTTTACGATCTACTTTTTATCCTGTAAAATCCATATCTGAATAACCGATTAGGTCAAAATATATGGTTTTGGGATAAAACAAGCCGACTGTAGAAGTTCCCTTAAGTATCGAAAGATACGCTAATGACGCATAAGTGTGATTCCTTATGATTAGCTTGATATCTAGTACAAATGTAAACACTAAACATAATATCAGGGCGACTAGTAGTTAAATATTATAAACTACCAATCATACCTCGATACTTATGCTGGTCGACTGGTTTACCACTTTCATCAATGTTAAGCCGAGTTAATGTAGCCATTGGAGTTCCGATAGGCTTTACGTTGTCGAAGTCATACTTCTTCAGTAAATCTTTCGTATACTTAGCTTGGTTGATGAATGTTCCCTGAGAGTGCTGTTTGATCTGGAGTCCTAGGAAATAGTTTAGTTCTCCCATCATGCTCATGTCAAACTTACTATGTATACACTTAGCAAATTCTTGACAAATTTTTTTGTTAGTAGAACAAAAAATGATGTCGTCTACATAAATTTACACAAGAAGAATATCATCGTCTGAAGAATTAATAAATAAAGTAGTATCAACTCTTCCTTTTATAAATATATTTTTAAGTAGAAAGGCACTTAGACGTTCATACCAAGCACGAGGTGCTTATTTGAGTACATAGAGTGCTTTCCTAAGTTTGAAGACGTGATCGAATTTTTGAAAATCTTCAAAACCAGGGAGTTGTTTCACAAAAACTTCTTCTTTTAAAAAGCCATTTTAAAATTCACTTTTTACGTTCATTTAAAATAGTTTAAAATTATAAAAACATGCAAATGCACAAAACATGCAGATGGCTTCTAGTCTAGCAACAAGAGCATATGCCTCATCACAATCAATACCTTCTTCTTGATTATAACCTTGTGCCACTAGACGTACTTTATTGCGTAGAACTTGCCCATCCCCACTTAGTTTATTTTGGAACACCCATTTGGTACTAATTATCGATTGACCAATAGATTCAGGAACAAGTTTTCAAACTTGGTTTCTCTCAAATTGATTTAGTTTTTCTTGCATGACATCAATCCAAAATTCATCATTAAAAGTATCTGCTACAGTCTTAGGTTCCACTTGAGATATAAAAGCTACATTAGCTGCTATATCAGTGTCTTTAGTAGAAGAAGGCATACTTATACCTTTTGATACATCACCTATAACGAGCGTCTCTGGATGGTCTGGCAAGAATTTCCAAGATTTGAATATCTTTGTTAGACTTTCTACATGGCTCTCTTTGGTAGCAGTATCTTTAGATGACTTGGATTTATTCTATGCATCTTCATCATTACTGTGGCTAAATCTGTGACTATTAAGCTCATCAAAGGCAACGTTAATAGATTCTTCAACAATCATATATCTTTTATTGAAAACTCTATATCCCTTACACTTAGCAGCATATCCAAGAAATATTCCTTCATGTGCTTTAGAGTCGAACTTACCCAAGTTTTCCTTTGTGTTCAGGATAAAACAACGACATCCAAAAACTTTAAAATATAAAATATTTAGAATCCTTCCAAACCACAGCTCATATGGTATTTTCTTTGAGATAGGTCGAATTAACACCCTATTTAAAACATGATAGGCTATATTAACAGCTTCTGCCTAAAAAGGTTTAGGAAGATTTTGCTGATTTAGCATGACTCTAGCCATCTCACTTAGAGTACGATTCTTCCTTTCTACAACACCATTCCGTTGAGGAGTTGTAGGACAAGAAAATTTGTGGTAGTATCCACTATTATCATATATTTTTTTGAAATCAACATTTCCGAATTCGCCACCGTGATCACTTCGGATTCGAGTAATCATGAAGTCTTTTTCGTTTTATACCTGTTTACAAAATATCTAAAAATAGCATCACTTTATTTGATAAAAAGTAAACCAATGTATAACGAGAGAAATCATCAATAATTACAAAGCGCAGAGCTTACCGCCAAGACTAGCGACTCTACTAGGACCAAATAAATCCATATGAATTAACTGTAAGGGTCTAGAAGTACTCACAACGTTGATGGATTTAAAACTTAACCTAGTTGCTTTGTTCTTTTCACAGTCAGCACATACCATGTCTCTCTTGAATGTGATTTCAGGGAGTCATTTTACCAGCTTTTTGGTGCATAGACGTGAGATAGTGTCCATATTGGCATGTCCTAGCCTCATGTGCCATAGCCAGCTTTTATTTTGATTTGCTACTAGGCACCTTGCTGTATTGTTAGTACTTTCTAAAAAGAAAATATAAATATTGTCTTCCCTATTCCCTTCATATACAGGATTACCAGATGACATTTCATATATAGAACATTTGTCTTTTATAAAGTTGATACCATAACCATTATCTGCCAAATAACTTACTTTCAGTAGGTTACGTTTTAACTTTGTAACTAAACAAAAGTATTTTATTACTGGATAAGGAGACATACCAACAGTGTCATTTCCAATTATATCACCTCTCAAGCTATTTTCGAAGGAAACATATCATTCTTTCTTCATCGATAGCGTAGCGAACAAAGATGCATCACCAGTCATGTGCCGCGAACATCTGCTATCGAGGATCTACTTGCTTCTAGCAGGAGAGAGTTGAGGGTCTACCTACAAAGCGAGTAGATGAATCCTTTGGTACCCATTTCTTGAAGGGTCCATTTTGATTAGTCTTAGGTATCCAAAAAAGTGTTTGATTGTCAACAAGCTTTCTTGCTAGACAATACTGTAATATATGCCCGTGATTACCATAGTACGTGCAAGTAAGTTTTTAAAAAGTGCTTTTTTTTTCTGTGTTGACATGCTTTTGTGTCTTCTTTGAAAACCTATATGTGAAAGCATAATTGTGATTGGCGTGTTTCTTGCGTGCTTTCTATGGTTTAGTCCTCTTAGTTGTATGCTTAACATTAGGACTAACCTTAGGCTGTGTAGCAGGGATGGCCTGTTTGCCTAATTTGATTTCTAACTTTTTATAAATCATACAAGACTTTTCATATTTGGCAGTCATATCATTGAGTATTTGTTCTGTGACTAAGTGTCTCTTCTTCTCTATGTCATAAAGCTCTTGCATTTTGACATAGACTCTTTCTTTCTTCTCAATGGTGAGGATGGCCTCATGGTAGTCTACTTTGAGCTTGGCTATCTCATCCGTGTTGCCGATAGCAAATATCTCTTTAATATCTTCAAAAAGATTAGATAATCTTGCTATTTTGGTTGTGCATGTCTTAACCTCTTTACGAGATTGCTTGTACTTGTCTAACAAATTTCTGTGTTCTTCAAGTAGTTTGCTAAAGGCTGTCTCTAATTCATCAAAAGTAAAGTCATCATACAGAGGGTTATAAGATATCTTGTCAAATGCCATAAGACGTACATTGGCAGTACTGCATGGTCTGTCTTCTTTTTCTGGTTTACTGGCATCACTTTCGTGCTAGATGCTTGTATTTGCATACTTTTAACCTATTGTAGCTTTCCTGCTTGATCTTGATCCATCATATGGATTATTTTTTTGATAGTGGATAATTCTTCTTCATATGCCCTGACTTCTTGCATCTAAAGCATATAGTTTCTGTTTCACTGCTTTCGTGGACGTCTTTCTTCTTTCGGTTTGATCTCTCAAACTTTAAGATTTTTTGAAGTTCTTTACTACCAGGGCTAGCTCATTACCACTAGATGACTCTTCGTCAGAATCATTATATACAACTCTTTTGACTTGTGCTTTGAAGGCGATAGATTTTTCCTTGAGGGTTGTTCTTCAAATTCTTGCAAGTCCAAATCGTTGGTCACTAGCTTGCCCACAAGTGTCTCCAAATTTACTATGGTAAGATTGTTTCCTTCAATGATCATAGTTGCCTTTAGGTTCCAATTTTTGGTTAGAGCCCGTAGCACTTTTCTGATCTTCTTATGTTTAATGTAATCCTTACAAAGAGATTCTAAAGGATTAGTAATATCAAGGAAACGAGTAAACATCTGTATAATTGACTCATCGGGTTTTATCTTAAATGATTCATATTCCTGTGTTAGTTCGCTGATTTTGGATTCCTTCACTTGGGATGTTCCTTCATGAGTTACCTCAAGAAGTCTCCAAATCTCATAAGATGTAGTACATGTAGAAACACCATTAAACTCTGTTTTGTTAATTGCACAAAATAGTGCATTGATGGCTCGTGTATCTAGACTAGCCTTTGTCTTTTCTTCGTCTGTGTATTTATCGTGTGGCTTGTCCATAAGTACACCCTCAATCACTATAGGTGCCGGTTTCTTATAACCGTCAACTACTATAGACCAAAGATCAAAGTTAAGAGACTTTAGAAAGAAACTCATCCGTGTTGTCCAATATGTGTAGTTTATTCCATTAAATAGTGGGAGTCTATTTGTGGATTGTCCTTCACCATTGAATATTGACTTCACGGCTGCAATATATACTCTCTAGAGTGTTATATAAGAATATAACCTGCTTGATACCAATTGTAGGATCGTTGAGCACCTCTAGAGGGGGGTAAATATAGTGTGTACATGTGCAGCAAAAATAATCACCACTTAAAAATTAACAGATTATAAACTATGAAAGATATAAGAGACAGTAAATTAAATACAGTAATCAAGAGATAGAAGATCAAACTCAGTAAACACTGTGATATATACTGATTTTCCTCTGAGAGGACTAATCTAGTCGTGAGTACTCTTGCCCGCTGTTAATATACTATTTGTAAGCAAAATGAGAGCTTGCCGTCTCTTTACAATACCGTGCTTGGCAACAAGTACACGACCAACTTCATAGCACCGTGCTTGGTGACGAGCGCACGACCGACTCTAATAAACTTTAGTACAAAAACTTAGAAGTTTTCTGACTTGCGACCTCTTTACAACTCTGTAAACCAAAGACTCTAAATCGAACAGAATGTTACTGGCTTTGGCTAAGAGTGGTATAGGCGAGATATGGAAGTTTTAGATCAAAAAACACTTAGAAATAGATGGAGAGAAGAGTGAATGAGTGATTAGAAATGTAAAAATCCTTCTATATTTATAATATTTTTCCTGGCCGAACTTGGGCAGAGTTCGGGCTGAGTTCGGATGCTAAGATCTCATAAATGAACGTTGCCTGAAGATTTGGAGGGAACAAAATTTTGAAAATCCTTTGGCCGAACTTGGACCGACCTCGGTCAGAGTTCTGACCAAATTATCTTTAGGCAAAATAGGATTTTGGGGGTCCAAATTGTATAGGATTTTGGCTATATGGATATGTGGAACTTTGTGGGATTGGTAGGCTTTTTGGATTTGTGGACTGAGAAAACCTAAGCTAGTATTATCGCGAACGATCTTACATTTACATTTTCTAGACTCAATAAAAATAAAATACAGAAGATAATATAAAATGACTCGATCTGGATTTTAAAATAATCTTATCTGGATGACGATGCAATCATCATTGTAGATGCTGGATGTAGAGGTAGTACGTTCTTTTGATTTCAGCAACCTGTAACCTTAATAGCAGTTCGTATATTTTGCGTATCAACTTAAGTTATTGTTGATTATCAAAATAAGGTGTGACCATTTAGCCAATGGACCAACAAATATTACTTTATATGAATTCATAAATTCATAGAAAATGTTTTTTACGAATGTTTTAGTTATAAGCCGAGAGGGCCCTTCTGACAAAAAGACGTAAAAGTCCGAACGACACGGTGCCAAGTATCTTCGGACTACTGCTAGCTGGATCCGGCCCCTACAGCTAACCCGAAGTATTCTATACATTTTGTGTATTTTGATTAATTAATATAAATTATTTTTCTTCAACACTAGTATTTCTAATTGTACTTCGCATAAAAGTTAAAACCTATATCAATTTCTTTTCATTTCTGTCCTAAATACACTGGGATCGAACTCGGACCGAGCTCTGTCTGAACTCGGGTCGAACTCGGTCTAGGGTAAGTCAGAACATAACTGAACAGTCGGTTTTTTCTCCTTATAAACACCCATAAACTTCATCTTCTTCATCTACTAGCAGCCAAAAACCGTTGAAACCCAAACCCTAGCCACCCTATACTCCATATTCCAAGCCACTTAAGCCCTAAAAACTTGGATTCAGAGCTATCTCAGGGTTTTCTTCTATTATTTCAAATCAATTTCGGTATATCTCTACTCTTTTCTCATCTTTTTTTATTTCTGTGGCTCCCAAAATTCCTTATTCTTCCAAAAAGAAAAGGAAGGTTGGAGAAGCTTCTTCCTCCACTGCTCACGAGGAAGGTTCATTTTCTCTATTTATTCCCACTATACCGGATGGAGACTATTTTGATAATTTCATTTTAGTATCACTAGATGCTTCGGATGAATGGTTCAATGATTTTCATTAACGAAAAATTTGTTCGGAAAGTCCAATCAATTTTAACTTATTTATCAATCATACAAATGTCTTTGGACACTTCGACCTTGTCGACCTAGTTCAATCTAGTTTTCCTATCTATTGTAATGCTATTATAATGTTTTATTATAATCTCTCGATCACTAAGGGTACGGTTAAATCAAAAGTTGGTGGAATTGACATTGAGTTTGATGTCGATGACTTGGCAATTATGCTTCACATTCTCAATATAGGAAAAGCATTAGTGGATATCACCTCAATGCAATCTCTAGCCTATATGACTTTTGGCTCTTTTCGTGATTCTTTATGTGCACCAAATTTATGTCTCAAAGGCAGTCTTCACCCTAAGCATCTGAACAACTACTTTTATGATTTACATCAGTTGGTATTTTCTGCTATTCTTCCCAAACAAACCTCCACCGATTAGATCACTTACTTGGAACTCTCTGCTATTTACCATCTCCACTTACAAGTTCCATTCAGTCTTCCGAAGACTATTATAGCTGCTATAGAAAAGTGTCGTAAGAAACTGCAAAGACTTCTCTATGCGATGTATCTGTCCTACATCTTTCAATTCTTTGAGGTTATCTTGGACGATTGTGCCCATGATGCTCCACCTGCCCATCTTCATGAGCATCGTCGAGTTGCTCCTATTCCAGCGGTCCAGGCTCCTCCTTCTTCCCTTGACCCATCAGTAGCCAGCTCACATTCTTCTTATCCTCCTAGTGGCATTCTCTTCTGGACTTGATGTTGGATCAGTTCAGGTCCATAGATTTTTGTACCATTCTTCAGTTACGGGCCATATCCAACACTATGAGGGATGTTACCTAAAGTTTTTCTCACAACCTTGGCGGCCCTATTCCCATGGTTCATGACCCCTCAGTGATTGGTTATCGTATTGATAATCGAGAGGCTCGATATTACTTTGACGCAGCTGCTGCCCGCTATAATCATCACCGTGCTGCTGAGTTCGGTCCTTATAGGGTGGCAGATGCTGATGACGATGAGGATGACGATTGAGGATGTTCCCTAGTGATATAACATTATTTTTTATGCACTAGTTATGTTTTGTTATGTATTAGTGATAAATGCTTCTTTCAAGCATTATCAAACTTAGTTATCATGAGACTTTTATTTTGTCTGGCTTGTATTAGTTTATGCACTTTCTGCTTTCTATTTATATATCAGTTTACTATTTCCAGCACTATGAGTTATGATGTTTCTTTTTAGTTTATGCATTATTTTTTCTGTGCTGAGTACATCACTTTATAATTGTGCCATTTTGCTTATATGACAAAACAAAGGATAAATATGATACTTTGTTGATTATCTAGCTAAAAGAGGTTTTGTTGCTCTAAAAGTTTTTGTTTGAGGTTTTCTTCTAGACTTCACAAATGTTAAGCCAACTTTATTTTTTACTGGGGAGTAACCATTGATTATGGGGAAGCAAGTATATTCGCAAGCATTGTACCGATGAACAAGCTACTTCTGTACCTCACAAAGTCTTCTTCCCAACAAAAGTTGAACGATGCTAAAGTATCAATCATAGTTTTGTCAAATTATCAAAATGGGGGAGATTGTTGGCCCATACAGCCAGGGTCAACCTGATTTCGATAATTGACTTAAACGCCAAATTTGATATGAAAAGACAAAAGATCACAGCAGATATAATCAATCAAAATTTTCTATTTTATTCTATATTTTCTTTTTATTGAGTCTAGATAATTTATGAGTCGGGATCACTAGCAATTTAGGAGTCTATCCTCGCAAACCCATGCTTTTGACCCAAACCAAATCCTAAACTCCTACTCATCCAAAAACCCTTGCTAAAAATCAAAATCAGGCCTGAAATCCTCTTAGCCGAACTCAGACCGAACTCGGTCCCCTTGGTTCACTCCTGGTCAGCAGCAAATTTATGTTCCTTAAGATCTCTAACGTTTAAAATTTTGAACGTTGTCCTAACCAAGTTATGTCTGAACTCTGGTCTAAAAAACTCAAAATAGAGAAGAATTTGTCATATCTAATCACTCATTCATTCTTCATTTTCTCTATCTATTCTAAAGTCTTCCTATCTACAAAAAGCTTTAATCTTCCTATTCCCAAGACAACTCCTATTCTTCTAAGTGCCAGTGGTTTCCGATTAAGAGTATTTGAGTTGTACAAGCTTAGAGTATAAAAGCTTTCTTCAGAAAGGTGTTGAAATTTGATCATGGGCTTCGTATTAAAATACGATTGGTGTTGAAGTTGGCATGTTCTTTGGAGTAAAACACGCGGTGTAATCTCTATTTCAAATAGCAAATTAATAGCGGGAAAAAGTTCTTGCGACTGGACTAGTCCTCTCAGAGGAAAACTAGTATAAACCTCGATGTCTGCGTATTGCTTTCATGCCTTATTTAAATACTACTTTATTTTACTGCTTTTAAGCATTTACTTATATCTGTCTTTACCTTCTTAAATTTTTATTAGGGTTATTTTTTCGCTATACTCTATTCACCCACCTCTAGAGGTGCCATCGATCCTACAAATACATCTATACATACACATATGTTTTCATATATATGCATACACCCACTTTAGATAAATACAAGTAGTATTTATAAAATATTCTAAAAATATAATCCATAGTGCAAACATATAATTATTAATTCTATTTACTATAACTTATATATATAAAAACACTATATTGTTTTGTATTTATAAAGTCTAATATTTACATAATGTATATATACTCATATACACACAAAAATATATAATCTAAAATCCAAAAAATCTAACAAGACATTAATTTTTTTTATATCATATTATAAAATAAAATAACAATTTAATATCAATACTTATGTTTTATATATATAACAAATATTTACAAAAATATTTATTAGCCCATTAAAATAAAATATGAAATATTTGTAGAAGCATGGAATTTTCGGACCAGAAATCCTATGCGCCAAACATTACATGCGCTAGGGAGCTCAGAGGAAGTACTTGGCACAACGAAAGCAAAAGTATAGACATTAAAAGAGGATTTTTATTTCATATAAAAGTCTATTACATGTCTAAAAAAGAGCTGTACAAAGGAGAATTTCTTCAAAGAAAAGATCCTAAGTCTACAGCTAGGCGCAGCAACCACCATGCACTCTCAAACAGGCACATCTCGCCATGCGCTCTCAGCCAGGCGCATCCCTTCAGCAGCTCAATTATGTGCATCCTCAGTTATGTGCATCCCTTCAGCAGCTCAGTTATGTGCCGCCCTTCAGCGTCTCAGCCAGGCGCATCGTGAAGTCTCAGCATATGCGCCATCAAATGCTTCGACTAATGAAGCATTTATTGAGCAGAACGTGTGTGGCAATCAACCCTCTAGCTGGAGGAAGAGCTCTCCAAACCAAGGAAGATAAGAGCACCGCAAATCAACCTGCGGCTAAAGGAGCAGCTTTCAACCCAACCAGAATGGGCAACACCCACTCTAGCAGGAGGAGGAGCTCTCCCAAAGCCCAAAAAAGATGATCGGGGCACCGCAATTCTGATCTGTGGCTCTTCCGGCATAACGAAGACGAGGCTCGAGCATCCCGATCTTTGGATGCAACAGGCACCTTCCGCCTACCTCAGAAGCCCTCGACTCCGACTTTTGGATGTAACAGTCACCTTCAAGTGCATCAATAAAGACAATGCGTCGTATCTTTACCCTCGGGAGCATCTCGTCAACAGAATGTGCTCGGGCAAACAAGTTCATTTCGGGAGGACGTGAGAGAACGAGAAGCAAACTCTCTCCATGCCACTATTTATAGGCCGAGCAAATCAAACCCATGCGCCAAGTGGCTGGTTCTCCGAATTCCGTGCAATGAATTTGATTGAATGGTGATGAACCTGACGCTTCGAATTCAGCCAAGTAAAAAATGGCTATTTCAAGCACTCGAAGAACGTAACAGTCGGGCCCATAAAGACGTATCATACAAACGGATGCGCCGGCCAGACCGCGCATCATACAGACGCGTCCATCAGCTCCAAGCGCCTCATAAGGATGCGCCCCCATGCGTCCCCATACGCCTAGTAGAACGCCGATCGATGCGCCCACTCAATAGCCTATCACCTGTCAAAGAACATTAAATGCTGAAGTCTGACAGAGTTGGCAGCACGTCCCCCGAGGACTGAACGATTGACAGATTTTTCAGAAGACGAAACGTCGCCGACGTCAGCATCATCATTGCTTTCCTCCGGCGGTTACAAGCCACGTGGCCGCCCAACCATCTCGCAGGCGCCTCCGCAGCCATGCGCCTAAATCTCTACATACGCTTCAAAAGCCGTACGCCTCAGACTTTTCTCTGATCCCTAAAGACAGAAGTAAAGTCACTACTGAAGCCCCACATGCGCCTCAAAAGCCATGCACCCCGACTGGTTCGTGACTCCTAAAGGTTACGAACCAAAGTCTCCTCATGCGGCTAATCCCAGGCGCATCCTATCAGATCACTCCCCACCAAATCCAAGATCTTCGAGCCATGGACCTACGACACGCGTCCTTTGACTTGATTCAGCCTATGAAGGGGTGCTAATCACCCAAGATCTCAGCAACTGAAAGATCCTCTCCATTGCTACGTGTTAGCTCGGCCCTAGCGCACAAAGACAACAGGAAGGGTTCAACTCCTCAATCAGAGCGCATCGCCCATGCACCTCCATCAGCAACCACCACGTAGCGTCCCCGCGTATAGGCGCATCCTATATATGCGCGCATGAGCAGCCAGTCTGCAAAGCTATAAATAGAGGGATCACTTCCTTCTTACACACACATCACATAACCACCGACATACATATACAGAGAGGCAGATACAGACACTCAACGTCTTCTTCCTCTCCGCAAGCTCCGGCACCCAGAGCAACTCAGACCTTCAGAGAACCGAGAACCGTCGTCAGATCGTCAACGGAGTCAACGCATTACCACTCGCTCCATCGGCACAAGGGACCCAGATAAACAAAAGTGTACTCCTATGACTACGTCTAAGTCCTACATTGTAACACTATTCTGTTTGTAATTGAAATTTATAATCGAAAGATTTTAATGGCAAACAAGCTGGCGACTCTGCTGGGGACCTCTTTCTCCTCCACCGAGAAAGCTGTGTCACAATCCAACGACGTGAAGGTGGGCTCCTCCCACAAGACGCTGGTCGTACGCCTCAATCAACAGGCGTATGAGGAGTTCATCTCTAAAGGCAGTGCGAGTCCTTCGAAGCGGCTGCCGAAGCCGAAGAAGACTCGCCAAGTCTGGGTGCGCAAGGTTGACGCCTCTGGCACCACCACCGAAGGGGATGTGCCGATGCAGCCTACCCTTCCTGCTGACGTCCTCAGCAACCAAGATGCGCCCACCAGTGCAGCGCATCTCTCGAGGAAACGTGCGGCTGACCACATTCCCCAGCCATCTCCCTCTCAGGCGAGAAAGATGCATCGACGGAGCAGGGACGCAGCTAATGCCCCGTACATCACCTCTGATGCGCCACAGAAGGTCTCTATCTTTGACAGACTCACTCGCTGTAGTGGCGAGGAGAATTTGGACTATGAGTATATGCGCCCCAGCGGGCTGGTACGAAGAAGTCCAAGGCAACACGGGCCATACACCTCAAACGTGCTATGCCGACAACAAATCAGAAGCATGCGCTTACAATCATGCGCGCTGCTGATGGTAAGCAGTATAAGGTCGACTCGGGTGATTCTGCGCCGAAAATGAGTCGACCTTCAAAGTCCTTGTCTCACTTGGGCACATCTGTTGCGTTCGTAACCAAGTCGAGCATGGCAAACTCTGTGGTCTTGAACTCCCGCGCCTCTACTGGTTGTGCGTCTGAGGTTCGTACAAGTCACTGTAAATATTGTTCCCCTACTATTGATCTGAGCGCCTGTTTGGTGTTGGATCAGGGGGTGCAGCATTCACTTGACCACCCCGGCGCTTGGCCTTGCCATGCGCTTGATGGGGGTGCGAAGGTGGCACTCTCCTCCAACGATCTGCATAACGTGATCACTCACAAACACCGATAAGGAGAGTCGACTGACAAGTACAATGTGCCCCTCACAGGACACACCTGTGCTGTAGTCACCATCAACTGCTGTTGCAAGGCAGCAGTTCTACCAAGACTGTCGGTGTTCCAGCGGCTGCAATCATCAACACCCCTCCGACGTCGCCTCGGAAAGAAGGTATCAATAAAAGAGGAGCCAGAACTAAAGGTTGCTTCATGCAACGTAATCTCTAACTCCTTGTCAGTCTGAAAGGTGACTGGCAATTTCTCGTCCTCGTCCAAGAGCCAGCCGAGGAAAACTAAGATAACTGTCCCGTCCTCCGGAGTGTTTGAAGGCACTCGGGGAAGAAAGAAGATCTTGGAGGAAGCTGGGGGTAGTCAAACCCTTGTTGATCCTCCTTCTGAAGACGAAGATGTCCTCCAGAGCACAGCTGGGGTGGATCTTTATCCTGGAGACGAAGTCAGCCTCCCGGACGTAGCTGGGGGTAGTCTGGCCCCTGTGGACCTGCGTCTCGAAGACGAAGAAGTCCTCCAAGACAGAACTGGGGGTAATCAGGCCCTTGCGGATACTTCTCCCGAGGACGAGGGTGTCCTCCAGAACGTAGCTGGGGGTAGCCAGGGCGAAGCTCCAGGAGAGGCAACTCCCCTACCAGAGAGCGAGGCCAAAAGCGAAGCCTTAACTGATCCATCCGACTCCAGCCGTGTCATGACAATATATATGACTGGGGGTGATGCCGAGCCAGATGCGCCACCAGCAGACCTCGTCCAGTGCATAGATACCTTGGAGGGAGGACTCAAAACCCTCTCTGCCTCCATGCAAATACTGACTCAAGCAGTGTTTGAGATACGGTCAGCTTTGGCCAGGGCACCGTCTACTGGTCCTGACCCCGGGGCCAATGGAGAATCAAGCGTACCCCTTCAACGGGTATCCTTGGATACAGATCGTCGCAAGGCACCACGGACGTCGGAGCCTTCAAATGCTCAACTCCAAGCGATACCACCTTCCCCGACTCCCAGCTCCACGGAAGACATGGTCGAAATGATCAGGAACTTGCACGAGCGCTTTGAGTCCAAGAATAGATAAGAGGAGTGCCAAAAGATGGGGATCCCCCAACCTTATCCCCTCGAATGGAACAAAGTGGTTTATCCTCCTAAGTATAAACCACAAACATTGATGCCATACGACGGAAAGGACTCTCCGCGTCGCTATCTGACATACTTCCAGTCTTAAACGGGACATCTTTCGAAGGAGGACGCACTACTCACCAGCATATTTGTCGTGGCACTGAAAGAAGTGGCGTACGACTGGTACTCCAGTCTCCCCGATAACTCCATATCTTCCTTCGACGATCTGACGCGTCTCTTCCTCGACCGTTTCTACGACGGCGGGAAGGACATGACAATGGCGTCCCTCATAGAGATATGCCAGAAGGAGAAGGAAACAGTTCGAGTATTCATCGAACGCTTCCGACAGGCCTGCTTCAGACTACCCCCGGGCATACCAGAACACGCACTCCTCTCCTCCTGCAGCATGAACATGCTGCCTACAGTCAAACTCTGGCTCAACTCCACTCCTCCTCCAGACTGGAGTTCCTTGATCATTGAAGCCGAAGCAGCAGAAAAGAAGGCCTCCAATGCTCGCCTTCTGGGAGTTAGTTTCCCTGCCTTTGAGGACAAGGGGAAACGGCTTGCAGCCAACAACCCCGAACGAGAGACGAAGGAAAAATAGGCGTTGACTGTCAATGCCTCCAAAGGTGCATCAGCACCTACTCAGAAGCCTCCACTTGCACCAAGGCCAAAGGAGGTTTATTCTTTCAACGATGAAGACACCCTGCAACTCTTTAAGATACTGAATCAGAGTGACAAGATCAAATTGCCGGACCCGAAGCATTCCGACGAGGTTGGGAAAGTGGACAATCCGAGGTACTGTCACTACCATCAGTTTGTCGGACATCCAACTAAGGACTGCTACATCCTCAAAAACTACATCCAGCGTATGATCAATGCGGATGTTATCTCCGTCGACTACGAGGAGAAAACGGGCTCAGCCAACCTGGTTTCACTCCAATTTGGCACCTTGCCGCCAACCACAATACAAGATGGCGTCGTCCCCATCCCTAAGGCGACAATGGAGGTGGTCAATCTACCACCTACTCGTGAAAATATGAGTGGACTCATCCCACTCACCACATCTCGGGGAGAGGTCTTATGGGTTCACCCTGATCTCGTCTCCGATGTTACTCAACCGGAGGTACGCTCTGCCTCCAAAACTAAGGGCAGGAGGATCAAGTCTTGCTGCATGGTCTCTTTCTCTGCGGAAGAGGCACTTCCTACACAGACGCATTCACATCAGAATGCCCAACCTGATGAAGTTGCCGTTGAGGTGGTGCCTCCTTGTACCGTTCCTGCTGTCCAGGAAGAGGGCCCATCTAAGCCCCCAGCAGCCAATAAGCAGAAGCATATAGAGGCCCGTTTCGACAAGCCTTTGCGAAAGGAGAATTCTTCGGGGCTAGCCAAGCCCCACAACTTCGACATACTGGCACAACTTGCCAGTACTCCTGCCCGCCTATCTCTGTTTGAGCTCCTTCGTCTTTCCAAGGACACTCGTGAAGCTCTCTGTGAAGCCCTGAAGGATGCTGAGTCCTTCATCAGTCAGGTCAAGCAGCCTGAGGATACTCCGACTACATGTGCGCACTGTCATTGTGCTGATGAAGTTATCCCCAACATAACCTTCACCCAACAAGACATGCTGCTCAAGCACAACCGACACAACAGGCCGCTGTATTATACAGGGTATATCGGTTCCGTTAAGGTAAAGCGGATTCAGATCGATCCAGGGTCTTCCCTCAGCATCATTCCGAAGATGCTGCTCTCAACACTGGGGATCCTAATGTACCGACTGGCACCATCCAACATAACAATCAGTAGCTTCAATGCTAGAAAAAGCGAGTTGCTGGGCAAAATACGGCTAAAGTGTCATATCGGTAACCTCAGAACCGAGGTGACTTGCTATGTCGTAGACGCCGATGTCAACTACAACCTCCTACTGGGTCGTTCGTGGCTGCATGAGTACATGGTGGTGTCATCTACACTCTACCAATGTATGAAATACGTGTCCACCAATGACATCATCCGGATGGAGTTCGCGGACATTGACCCTTTCAAGGGGGTCGAAGCCTACTTCACTGATTCTACCTTGTACAAATCACCCGACAAGGAGGAAGCCAATGATGCTGACGATGAAGCAGAAACGGCAGCAAAGCTTGACATGGAGCTAGAGATGATTCAAGACGTTCCTTTAAAAATTTGACTCAAAGGGAAGCCACCTCAGACATTGCCTCCCATGAACATTAAGCTACCTGGAAAAGCACCAACTGATCCAGGTAGAATATCTACTAAAGCTCCCTTGAAGATACGGCTCAAGGAAAAGCCACCTCAAACATCGGCTCCCCTTGTGGCAAAACTACAGGGGAAGGCACCAATCACCGAAGGCGCAGTTGAGGCACCTCTGAAGGTGCGTCTTAAGGGCAAACCGCCGCAATCTTCTGTCTTATACAAGCTGTCGGAGAAGGCCCACATAGCCCTCTCGGACCCTAAGATCAAAGCTGTGGTGGACTCTTCCAATCCAACCCCAGTACTCACAGATGAAGAGTTAGGGGAATATATCTCTGCTGATGTAGATGCACCCTCTCTGGATAATGTAATCCCGTGGGACAAAATCTCGTATTTCATCAATAATAGAGTGTCCTTTAATTATTCTAGTCTTCCACATTGGAATGCCATATATACATTAGATAACGCTCTACGGTTGTTGCAAACACAAATAACGACCGTCCATCATGTAAATCGAGTTGTCCCGTCCGAAGGGGTCTGTTTTGTAGTCCCACCGTAGAATCGAGACGAAGAATCTATCATCTTCGACAAAGTCGAGCGTCATCAAGACCTCCCGCCACTCGAGCAAGAACCAGATACCGGCAGAATACAAGTCTATCGGTACACGGACAAGGCAAAGTACCTCATCCAAAAGATGGGTTATGACCTAAAAAGCAACAAAGGCCTGAACTACGGCAAGGGTCGACGTCTTCCTCTCCGGCTTCCAACACCTAAAGGAAAGCCGCAGGACTACTATCATCAAACTCGATGGAGGGTGGGCTATGTCACGCCGCCGTCAACTCCAGAGAGTTCGGAGGCAGAAGTAGAACATTCTCATTCATCCGAAGCATCAACTTGGGATTCCGATACCAGTATCGGCTCAGTCTTTAAGAAAGTGCTATCAGCCAACATGGCATCTGCACAACCTCAAGAAGATGAATGGAAAGACCAAACGCCAGAATTCTTCGAAGAAAAACCCTGGGCTCAACGCCTAGGAGAACAGTGGGAGTCTCGTTTTGAATTATGTGAACCCCCTACCGAAGACGAAGTCGAGCAGATCGACCATGGGGATGGATCTTCTTCCAAACCCATCTTCATCAGCAAAAGCTTAAAAGGAGAAGACCGGGAATCTTTAATCCAGCTGGCTAAAGAATATGTCGATGTCTTCGCCTGGAGCTACGAAGATATACCGGGACTTGATCCCCAGATCGTAATTCATAGGCTTAACATCTTACCTGATGCCAAGCCTATAAAACAACAACAGCGACGTTTTCGTCCTGACATCATGAACGCTATCGATCAAGAAGTAGACAAACTCCTGACCAGCAGATTTATTCGTAAAGAACAACACCCAGATTGGGTGGCCAACGTCGTCTCTATCACCAAGAAGAATGGGAAGATACGAGTCTGTATCGACTTCAGGGATCTCAACACTGCTTGCCCGAAGGACGAATTCCCGCTTCCAATCACTGACGTGATGATCGACAACACATGTGACTTCGAACGTATGTCTTTCATGGACGGGTATTCGGGCTACAACCAGATCAAAATGTTCCCCGATGACGCAAAACACACGTCATTCAGGACTCCGAAGGGGGCTTTCTGCTACACAGTGATGCCCTTCGACTTGAAGAACGCTGGTGCTACATACCAACGAGCTATGAGTACCATCTTCCATCAACATCTGTGCAAGACAGTCGAATGCTATGTTGACGAGATCGCAGTCAAGAGCCGTCTCAAAGGAGATCACCTATAAGACCTTAAGACAGTCTTCGATCTCATGTGAGCACATCAACTCAAGATGAACCCCACTAAATCCTTCCTTGGGGTTTCTAGCGAAAAGTTTTTGGGCTTCATTATCACGACGAAAGGCATTCATGTCAATCCCGAGAAGACCAAAGCCATCCTTGACATGGACCCTCCGAAGAACCTCCGAGAACTTCGAGGCCTGCAAGGGCGTCTGGCATACATCCGGAGGTTTATAGCAAACCTTTCCAAAAAATGTCAACCCTTCACCCAGCTCATGAAGAAGGGGGTCTCTTACGTCTGGATAGAGGAATGCCAAAAAGCTTTTGACGATATCAAGGCTTACTTGATGAGCCCGCCAGTCCTGGTGGCACCAGTCACTGGCAAACCATTTCTCCTCTACGTTCGTGCCATGGATCATTTCTTCGACGCTCTGCTGGCTCAGAACAGCGATACAGGCTATGAGCAAGCTATCTACTACCTCAGTAGAATACTGATTGGGGCCGAACACCGGTACAACCCCGTTGAAAAAGAGTGTTTGGCTTTGGTATTTGCCATCCAGAAGACTCGCCATTATGTCTCGGGCCAGACAATTCATGTCATCTCCCGAGTCAATCCACTCAGAGTTCTCATGACGAAGCCAAGGTCATTAAACTCCCGACTAGCTACGTGGGCAATCCTGTTAATGCCATACAATATGGTGTTCGTTCCACAAAAAGCCGTCAAGGGTCAGGCTCTGGCCGACTTTTTAGCTGTACACCCCATCCCAGAGTCCTCAAGACTCTATGAAGACATCCTGAATGAGGTCTAAGAATCAAACGTCACCGAAGAAAGCTCTGTCTGGCGGATGTTTTTTGATGGTGCTTCAAGAACAGGCCCCAAAGGCCAAATCATCGCAGGAGTGGGGGTAGTCCTAGTCTCCCCCGATCAGCTGGTCATCCAGCGTGCCTACTCCCTTTCGAAGCCGTGCTCCAACAATGTTGGCGAGTACAACGCTCTCATCATGGGACTCCAGCTGGCGTAACAGCTGGGGGTGGATCATCTGGAAGCCTACGGCGACTCACAACTCGTCGTTAACCAGGTCAGAGGGCAATACGAAGTTCGCCATGAGGATCTGATTCCTTACCATGAAGTTGCATTGAATATCATTTCAAATTTCATCAAGTTTTTCATCGAACATGTACCTCATTTACAAAATTTGGAGGCTGACGCTCTGGCTGGCCTCGCAGTCTCATTGGCAGCACCCCTCGGGACTCAACACTACGTCACGGTAGTTGGTCGAGACTTGGTCTGTCCTAAAAACAACCTTTGCTCACAAATGGCCCATGCCATGTCAACAAGTGCTTGTATTAATGTCCCAGACTGGAGGTTCCCGTTCATCGACTTCACTGTCTACGGAATTCTTCCAGAGGACCCGAAAGAAGCCGTCTCAGTCAGGAGGCGCTCCCTTCGATTCTATTACGATACAGCTACTAAAATGTTGTACCGACGCTCTTACGATGGACTTCTCCTTCGATGTTTATCCAACGAAGAAGCAGCCGAAGCCCTTCGAGAAGCTCACGACGGAACCTGCGGGGCCCATCAACCTGGCCCTAAGTTGCAGGATCGACTGTGACGCATGGGCTACTACTGGCCAACCATGGCAGCCGATGCTGTCGACTATGCCAAAAAGTGCCATTCTTGCCAGCTCCACGCTGACTTCATCCATACACCGTCAGAACCACTACATCCTACGGTCGCCTCCTGGCCCTTTGAAGCCTGGGGCATGGATATTGTAGGACCGATCACCCCTCCTTCATCGAGGGGACACTGCTTCATCATTGCCATCACCGACTACTTCTCCAAATGGGCAAAAGCAGTTCCACTCGCGAAAGTGAAGAGCTCCAGGGTGGTCAGCTTTATCAAGCAACATGTCATCTACCGTTTTGGGGTACCTCGGAGGATTATCCACGATAACGATCCTCAGTTCATCAGCCATGTTTTCAGCAGATTCTGTGACAAGAATCGTATTCAAAATGTGGCATCAACCGCCTACAATCCGGCAGCAAACGGATTGGCCGAGGCATTCAACAAGACTATCGTCAGGCTACTCAAAAAGGTCGTGTCATCCAATAAACGCGACTGGGATAAAAAGTTCGGCGAATGCCTTAGGCCTACCGAACAACGGTACGGACCCCGATAGGCAACACACCATTCTCCCTGGTCTATGGAAGCAAAGCGGTACTACCTCTCGAGATCCAAATACCCTCACTCCGTGTAGCGATCATAAATCAACTAACAGAGGAAGACAATCAACATCGCCGTCTGCGAGAATTGGAGGCACTTGACAAAAAATGTCTCCTAGCTCAACAACACATCGAACTCTATCAAGCCCGTATATCACAGGCTTTCAACAAGAAGGTCAAGCAGAGGACTTTCCAAGTAGGCGACCTGGTTCTGGCAGTCAGGAGGCCGATGGTGTTGACTCACAAGACACCAGAAAAGTTCGAGCCCAAGTGCGAGGGACCTTTCATCATAGAGACGGTATACTCAAACGGTGCTTACCGCCTCGCCAAACCCAATGGGGACTTGTTCATGATGCCCATCAACGGCAAGTTCCTAAAGAAGTACTACTCTTGACATCCTTCAGACATGTACTTCTATCTCCACCCAATAAGGGATTCTGCGGACCTAATCATTAGGGCTCACATACAATTCCCTTCCACAAAATCTTACGCTTCCGGAACCCAGCTGTTCCGTGGCATTCTATTCTCCAGTAGAAGGACAACCACGTCCGCATTACCTCTGAGTTGTTCCCCTACACCCTACAAAGCGGAATCTTACACTCCGTAAGACTACGCTACCCATCATGTTTACCACGTCCACATTACCTCTGAGTAAACATCCCGTACAGACAACACCCGCGTTGTGGTACATCGATCGCATAACTTCTACGTCCATATTACCTTTGAGTAGTTCCGCGTATCCCCCAGAATCATTCCTACCACGTCTATAACACCTCTGAGTAGGAAGATTCTATCATTTGAATCCCATATTTTCCATGTCCACATCACCTCTGAGCAAACATGTCGGTTCTCTCGAACTTATTACCTGTACCTAAAAACCAAGGTACGCAAAAGATAATAGGCCCACACAAATCATCAAGTTCATGACAGCAAAAATGAACACACCACAAAAACTCTGTATTCTTTATTTCAAAAGTAAAGGATTACACCCCCAGCAAGAGTTGCAAATTACAAAAAAAGAAGAAGATATTACAATCCCTAGACATCCCTAGGGTTGGCCGAAAGCTCTTCAATCCGACGCTTCAAGTCTGCCGCCCGAGTCTCTACGGTCGCCAGGACCCGGCGTTCGGCTTCTTGACGCATCGTTTTCTATGGCCTCAGGAGAAGTGTCATCCTCATGCTTCTCATCCAACTGTTGCCGTTGCTGGGCCAGGGTAAGAGCCCGGCGGGTGAAAGCTGCTTCCTCATCCTTAGATGCTACATGTTCAGCCTGGACTCGCTCAGCATCTAATAAAAGTTAGGCCCGCTGGTCTTCAAGGAGGCGAATCTTGGCATCAACCTTCGCTATACTAGCGCCCAACGCAGCTTGCAACTCCACCTTCTCCTGCGTGGACTGAGATAACCTCTCCACCACAGCCTCAGTTTCAACCACCTCGCATTCCCAGACACCCACGGTGGCCTGATAAGAGGACTCAGTCTCAGCGATCAACTTCTTCTTTTCTGTATTTATCAGGGCGGAGAGATCATTTCGCTGGATACACTAAAACTTGGAAAGCAGCTGGTCCAGCTCGGCCACCAAGGCCTCCAGAATCTCGGCCATATAATTATGACCCTGGTGGGAACGTATCAGACCGATGTGAGGGAGTGCCAGGGTTTTTATTATCACGCCCATTGGCATCTATCACTGCCGATACGCCCCTCTGCAACATCTTATACACCGCCTCAATAATAAACTTCACATGCTCATCTACATCCGCCAGCACCTGCAGCGTCATAGCAGGAGTTTGAAGAGCTGCTCTAGACAGCGGACCGGAAGAAGGACCGCCGGCTTCAGTCTGCGAGGCTGAAACCTCGGTATCAACGGACTCTTCCTCAACAGGGGCTTGACTACTAGCCCGAGGAGCCAAAAGAAAAGAAGGAGCCGGAAGAGGCGTCGATATCGTACCCCAAGTAGAAGAAGCAACAGAGGGTTCCAGCAAACCCTTACCCTTCTCAAGCTCGGAAGGACCACCAACGTCAGGGGCTACTACATCCGTCCCCAGCACTCTATCAGCAGGCCGTACGAGACATTCCCTCTCCGACAGAGCAGCAAGATTAGCACTTGTTTTCTGACTCGGCTCCCTTGGAGTCAGGATCGGCGGACGAGTCTCATTTTCACAATTAAATCCCTCCGCAGGGATAGAATCTGCCGCTACCTCCTGGTCGATAGCCACCTCGGCCTCCGCTGCTGAGTCTGGGGTAGGGCTCGGCAACGCTGCAGCCGACCTCCCCTCATCATGACAAGGAGGGGAATCAACCCCCTTCTCTGTTTCAATCATGTCTGTTGCCCCCACAACAGGCTCATGCATCTCTGGAGGAACGTCATCTGAAGACGACGAACTCCACTCCACTTTCTCATCCAGAAGCCCCGTGTCTGCTAGACCCTCAACGTCCAAGGCCCCCACGGCGGCTTGTACCATCTCGGGAACTGCTTCAACCTCAGCTTCCCTTCCAACATAAACTGGAGATACTAAAATCTTCGCCGGAATATAATTATCAGGATTCTCCCCCACGTAAGATATTACAATCGGAGGAATACGCTCGTCAGAAGAGCTTGCCACCTCCTTCGGTTTACTGACGCCCGGTTTCGAAACCCGGGTCTTCTTCTTCAACGGTTCCTACAAAAGAAAAGCATATGTCACAAAAATGATAGAAGGAGCCAGATATGGAAAATGTCTTTACCTCAACAGGAACTGATTCCATTAGCGTTACAGGTGGCACTCCTGTAGCCTTTGGAGTCGTCATTTTTTCGGCCTTTTTGGTACAGACGAACCGGCTTCTGCGTTAGCCCGCCTCTTCCCAGCAAGGGGATCTTCCCGAATACCTCCCGTTGATACTACAACAGTAGCCCAATATCCCGCCAACTCTGGTGGACGATATGACCGAGCCGCCACCAACATGTACTTCGTAGCCTCTAGCTGAGTTCCAATGATGAAACTGGTCTCCCTATCATAATCAAGAGACACAGTATTCATGGTACAATACAGCTTAACGGCCGAATACAGGATCTATCGCCGAGGGTTACGAACTGGCGTATTGAAACGAACACCAGTGCACCCGGCATTGTAATATTGCCAACCCCGGGCTCTATCCAGTAAACTTCCAGCAAACCCCAGACTGCTACTGGGGTTCCGTAACATTAGCTGGGTGTAACCAAACTGGCGAGCAAACCGGCTTGGCAGATATGGCTCCAGATAACACTTATTTTGGTTGCGGTAGACCAAGTGGGAAGGCCAAATACTCTGCAACCAACAAAATCCCCATTTCGGCAGAGTGATCGCATCCTCACCAGAGTCTTCCAAATCTTGGTCAGCCTCAAAATCTTTGAAGATGGGACTGACCTTGACGATCTCCCACCCCTGAAGATAAGATAAGACTCTCCTGCAGACGGGGACGCCGGTGTGCAACTACTTCCTCTTGTAGAAGCGACAGATAAAGAAGTCACCTTCAACGTGATCCTCTTCAGGACCTGGACTCATCACGTTCGGGTGATACAGAATCAACCATCCCAACAGATAATGGAATAGTAGCTCAGCCCGGGGAAAGTTGTCGTTCCTACCTCTCCTATGGATTACATCATCAGCAAAAGTCCTCAAGCCCCGCAACAGGTTACACACCATCACGGGAAGGAGAGCCAAAGGGCGACCAAAAACCAATTTCACTGCTGGCAAAATAAGGTTCCGGTTTACCCTCTCCACAGAGCCAGATCCGCCCGAGAACACACAATCCTGGAGCCATATCATCAAGTATGCAGTCATTACTGCCTTGGATGACATTCGGTGCACATAGTGCCTGAAACAGCTGTACACATCTTTGCCACGCTCATTTGAACGGGGGGCCCTCTCGTCTAGTCGGCTCATTTCGGAAGTTACTTCCGCGGGTTTCAGCCCCTGCGGAGTCGTAAACCGGATCTTTGAGGAGTCCGCCAAATCCTGCTTGAAGACGTAATCCCTCCAAGCAGTTACATGAGGCTGAGACTTGCCTTTGTCCTTCCATTGCATCAGATAATGATGGCTCGCCACCTCTTTGAAAATAGCCATCATCTCCGGGTCCCTCTTTTCCAGAACGACGATCTCTTCGTTTGAGGGAAAATATTCCTCGTACGGTTCTGAGCCCCAGGAAAGCTTGGACACCTCGTACATCTCATGGAGGGCCAGTCCCAACTCCCCCATTGAAGTAAAGAAAGTGCCAGTCTGGGTATTGAACGTTTCCAAGAGCGCAAAAAATATATGCTTGTTGAGATCCACGCCGGCCTGTGTGGCACGGATAGCGGCCGTCAGCCCAATCTCTTTAAGCTCAGCCTTGAACATCGATAACACCCAAAGGGTCAACTCGTCCCACTTCAGCACATGGTGACACCAACCTTCAACCCTAAAGCCACCTTTCGGATACATAACCTTCGATGTGCAAAAGTTGAAGCACTAAAGGCAAAGGTGTCATTTGGGACCTCACTATAAAGGTCCCAGGACGCAAAGTTCGGCAACTGAATGAGAGGCCGGCTCGCGAGGCGGCCAAGGTATCCCTTTGATTCGAAGTAACATCAAACGAAAGAGTACCCTCCACTGCCACTCCTTGAGAAGGAGTAAGTTCCCATGACATCCTTCTTTTGGAAGCTAAACGGTAGAAGGCCGTCAACGACAGTTGGCATTCAAGTTGTCACATGTACAGAACCATGCCCTTCGCAGAGAAGAACCAGTCTTCTTTGATCTTCAGTATCTTCGCCTCGGTAGAGATCAGTCGGTCACCGAACAGAAAGGCAAGTTTCAAGAAGGTCACATCTTCGGACTCAGCAGATTCCAGTTTGCCGCTCTCCATCATACTCTGGAGGAAAACAGGCAATTGATTCTGGATTTGCAGCATTTTTTCGGAAGGCTGATTCAGTAGGATAGTAGCCTTCGCGGGGTTAATAACCTCCTCATCGAAATTAACTCCTATTTGACAAAGAGAAGCATCCAGAAGGACTTCATTCAGCAAAGGGATAGTCATCGACACTGACACAGCAAAAACAAAAGTCAGGCAAGAAACTTTAAGAAGACAAAGTGTGTGTCAAAAAGCCTGGCGCATCATCAGGGTCTAAACCCATGCGCGTCAGCAATGAAGCTTCGACGCATCACCAGGGTCTAAACCCATGCGCGTCAGCAGTGAAGCTTCGACGTATCATCAGGGTATAAACCCATGCGCGTTAGCAGTGAAGCTTCGGCGCATCATCAGGGTGTAAACCCATGCGCGTTAGCAGTAAAACCTCGGCACATAATCAGGGCCTAAACCCATGCGCGTCGGCGGAATAGCCTCGGTGCATCATCAGGACAGAAGTCCATGCGCGTCGGCGACAAAGAGTTAGGGCACAACAACATGATGCAACTAAGCCATGTGCTCCAAACTCGTCTAAAAAAGTTGAAAAGATGGCACCCACCCGTCACCGCAGGCCGAACGTCGGCCGGAGTCACAATGGTGACAGGAGCGTCCTCCTTGACGAACTCCGCAGGCTCCTTTCCCTTGCCAGCACCGCCGCGAGGAGTCTTGGGAGCCATTTCTTGCAAGAAGAAAGTTAGGGTTTTTCAAAAGAAGAACTCTAAAAAAAAGCAAAGAGAGGAAGAACTCTCTCTCTCTCTCCATCTCACGCCTATTTATAGGCTCAGTCGCACGCGTAAACCGATGAAGTGTGACCTCAGCCGTCGCCTCGGGTTCTGTGAGGTGATAACGGCAAATAAATCCAAAAAGATCGTCATTAATCTTCTTCGTTATCGAAGCGTTATCATTTGAATTTACTAAGAGGAGCATGCGCCCCATCACTGATACGCGGAGTAATCATGTGCCCGAACAGTCATGCGCTCCATTGAAAATGCCACCATGCTTCTTATTCAAAGTATTCCAAAACTTGGCAAAAAGTTTTGAAAATTTTGAAGGGGGTCTTGTAGAAGCATGGAATTTCAGGACCAGAAATCCTATGCGCCAAACATTACATGCGCCAGGGAGCTCAGAGGAAGTACTTGGCACAGCGAAAGCAAAAGTATAGACATTAAAAGAGGATTTTTATTTCATATAAAAGTCTTTTACATGTTTAAAAAAGAGCTGTACAAAGGAGAATTTCTACAAAGAAAAGACCCTAAGTCTACAGCTAGGCGCAGCAACCACCACGCGCCCTCAAACAGGCGCATCTCGCCATACGCTCTCAGCCAGGCGCATACCTTTAGTAGCTCAGTTATGTGCATCCTCAGTTATGTGCATCCCTTCAGCAGCTCAGTTATGTGCTGCCCTTAAGCATCTCAGCCAGGCGCATCATAAAGTCTCAGCATATGCGCCATCAAATGCTTCGACTAATGAAGCATTTATTGAGCAGAACGAGGGTGGCAATCAACCCTCTAGCTGGAGAAAGAGCTCTCCAAACCATGGAAGAAAAGAGCATCGTAAATCAACATGCGGCTAAAGGAGCAGCTTTCAACCCAACCAGAATAGACAACACCCACTCTAGCAGGAGGAGGAGCTCTCCCAAAGCCCAAGGAAGATGATCGGGGCACCGCAATTCTGATCTGCGGCTCTTTCGGCATAACGGAGACGAGGCTCGAGCATCCCGATCTTTGGATGCAACAGGCACCTTCCGCCTGCCTCAGAAGCCCTCGACTCCGACTTTTGGATGTAACAGTCACCTTCAAGTGCATCAATGAAGACAATGCGTCGTATCTTCACCCTCGGGAGCATCTCGTTAAGAGAATGTGCTTGGACAAACAAGTTCATTTCGGAAGGACGTGAGAGAACGAGAAGCAACCTCTCTCCATGCTACTATTTATAGGCCGGACAAATCAAACCCATTTGCCAAGTGGCTGGCTCTCCGAATCCCTTGCAATGAATTTGTATTGAATGGTGATGAACCTGACGCTTCAAATTCAGCCAAGTCAAAAATGGCTATTTAAAGCACTCGAAGAACGTAACAGTCGGACCCATAAAGACGTATCATGCAAGCTGATGCGTCGGCCAGACCGCGTATCATACAGACGCTCCCATCAGCTCCAAGCGCCTCATAAGGATGCGCCCCCATGTATCCCCATGTGCCTAGTGGAACGCCGATCGATGGGCCCACTCAATAGCCCATCACCTGTCAAAGAACATTAAATGCTGAAGTTTGACAGAGTTGGCAGCACGTCCCCCGAGGACTGAATGATTGACAGCTTATTTAGAAGACGAAGCGTTGCCGACGACAGCATCATCATTACTTTCCTCCGGTGGTTACAAGCCACATGGCCACCCAACCATCTCGCATGCGCCTCCGCAGCCATGCGCCTAAATCTCTGCATGCGTCTCAAAAGCCGTGCGCCTCAAAAGCCGTGAGCCTCAGACTTTTCTCTGATCCCTAAAGACAGAAGTAAAGTCACTACTGAAGCCCCGCATGCGCCTCAAAAGCTATACGTCCCGACTGGTTTGTGACTCCTAAAGGTTACGAACCAAAGTCTCCTTATGCACCCAATCCCAGGCACATCCTATCAGATCACTCCCCACCAAATTCGAGATCTTCGAGCCATGGACCTACGACGCACGTCCTTTGACTTGATTCAGCCTATGAAGGGGTGCTAATCATCCAAGATCTCAGCAACTGAAAGATTCTCTCCATTGCTACGTGTCAGCTCGGCCGTAGTCCACAAAGGCAACAGGAAGGGTTCAACTCCTCAATCAGAGCATATCGCCCATGCGCCTCCATCAGCAACCACCACGTGGCATCCCCGCGTGCAGGCACATCCTACATATGCGCGCATGAGCAGCCAGTCTGCAAAGCTATAAATAGAGGGATCACTTCCTTCTTACACACACATCACACAACCACCGACATACTACAGAGAGGCAGATACAGACACTCAACGTCTTCTTCCTCTCCGCAAGCTCTGGCACCCAGAGCAACTCAGACCTTCAGAGAACCGAGAACCGTCGTCAGATCGTCAACGGAGTCAATGCATTAACACTCGCTCCATCGGCACAAGGGACCCAGATAAACAAAAGTGTACTCCTAGGACTACGTCTAAGTCCTACATTATAACACTGTTCTATTTGTAATTGAAATTTGCAATCAAAAGATTTTAGTAACAAACAATATTTACATATATAATAAATATACGCCTATATGGACGTCTATGGTCGCACTATATGTCTAGATGGCTTGGGTTTGATTCGGATCAAGTATGTGATAGTTTGGTACACTCGATCTCCTAAAGTCATAATTCTTAATAAATACTAATTAAACTATTTATACAACTTTGACTTATTTTCTTAGTAAGAACACATATAGTTCGGTATTTCCTACCATGGCCAAAACACTAGTCAAAGCACACCACTACATTAGTCGTGCCACAATTCCTAGTTGATATACATCTCAAAACTTAACCATGACTAAGGCAATATATATATATATATATATATATATATATATTAAATATATATATATATATATATATATATATATATATATATATATATATATATATATATATATATATATATATATGTCCTTCGAGATGTCAAGCTCCATGCAGACTTTAGCGTAATTAGCTTTAGTCAGGTTGCGAGTTTCCTCTGCCATCGCTACGTAAGTGCCGAAAGATTTAATAATCCTTTTTAAAGCTGTGAGAATAAAATAGATGAGCGGAGGGTTGGGTAGGGTAATCCATGCAGAAACTATGAGCGAGTCTTCCTTTGAAATAAGATCCTACGACCATTTGGCGATAGTCATGACTTTAGAATTGATCCTGCCTGATCCCGAGTTAGAACAATCTTGTGATCTGTTGCTGAGGAAAGGAGCAAAACTTTTTTTCTAACTCGGGGATCGGGCATGATCGATTCTAAAGTCATGACTATCTCCAAATGGTCGCAGGATCTTAATTCGCAGGAAGACTCTCCCATATTTTCTGCATGGGTTACCCTACCCAACCCCCGCTCATCTGTTTTATCCCCGCATCTTTAAAAAGGATCGTCAACTCTTTCGGCACTTATGTAGCGATGGCAGAGGAAACTCGCAACCTGACTAAAGCTAATTACGCTAAAGTCTGCATGGAGCTTGACATCTCGAAGGACCTCCCCAAAACTATTCAAATCGAGCTTGGAAACAAGACTCATACCTAACATATTATTTACGACAATAACATCAACTACTGCAATTACTGTCGTAAGAGAGGACACCTTATCAAGCACTGTAATAGAGCACATCCAGAATTAAAAAAGAAAGACGACCCCAAGACTGCACCTAAACAAGTGTTAGAACAAGACTATAGATCTCCGCTTCTTCCTCTTCCTAACTCCCACATATGGTTTGATACCAGTGTGGAACCTTCTCCAGGCCAGAAGCAAATTATAAAGAACGTCTTCTCGAGACATGACACCTTCCCTACTAAAACTACCTCCCTAAATCTCACCAACGAATTTAACATATTAGCCACAGATAAGATTATTACCCCCGAGGATAATCAAATGGCTAGCTCTGAAGAGAGAGAAATGGAACTTAGTAACACACCCTTAGAAGAGATGGCATAGCCGGGTATGACCTATCGCATCGAGGGTGACAATAAAGAAAGTAAGACACAAAGGGCAGCAGAGAGTAATGTGTCAGAGACCACACATCCTTTCGACCAAGAAACTCTAAACAACCCTCATAATGAGACCGTCATTCATGCAGAACAGTTGGCCAACATAGGTTCGAAACTAGTAGCCAGGATGAAACAAGCTTTAGGTGCCGATTTTGTCGGACCGGTATAACTACTTCGGTGCCTTAGCAAAAATAGAAGGGGAGGTCTATCTATACCCCAAAATTGATTTACAGACATGGACAGCCGGCCTAAGGAGTCTAAAAAGGTAGACGTCAGCCACAAAAAAGCCAGCAATAGAAGCGCTTCGGTCATGATCACCAGATCTGTCACAAAAAAACCAACTCTCCCTCCCCAGCATCCTCGATGATTAACATCCTTTCTTAGAATTCTCGAGGTATTGCTAATAAACCTACCTGGACAAGATTAAAAGATCTCCAAAAAATCTATAAAATAGATATCCTTGTGATTATTGAACCCAAAATCTCTTCCAAGGAACTCAATTCCATCTAGCTACAATTACGCTTCCCCGCTGCCATCGATGACAGCCATAACATATGGATCTTACACACTGCTGACGAGAAGCTTAAGATCATCCTTGACTCGAATCAAACGCTCTCGTGCTGGTTGGATCACCCCATGCTTCAGTCCCGATCCCTTCTGTCCGCTGTTTATGGTAGTTACGAGATCGTCGAGCGTAAACAGCTTTGGAGCTGGTTGTTAGATATGTACACTCAACATAATAATACTCCCTGGCTCTGTATCAGAGACTTCAACGTCATCACTTGTAGAGAGGAGAAGACCGGAGGTCGCCCGCCCCCCACATCAGCCATGTTCGACTTCGTCAACTTCATATTCAATGCTCATCTGTCGCCGCTCTAGTTCTCTAGCAATGAATTTACATGGTGTAACATGTATGAGGGAGCTCGAAGGCAATACTCTCGCTTTGACCATGCTCTCATTAATTTACAGTGGGCTGATCTTGCGATCAACTCCAGACTCTCGTATCTCAACGCCACTGAATCGAATCACTCCCCGCTCCTTCTCGAGATCAGCATAAAGACTTTCCAGTCGAAGAAGAATTTTTTCTTTCTTAACCTGTGGTGTCATCACCCGCAGTTCAGGGACGTATTCACGGCTTCCTGGGGGACTAGATGACCCCGACCCTATTTACCGGGTGGCTGGCAAACTTAAAGCTACCAGAAAAGTTCTCTCTGCCTGAAGTAAAAAAGCCTACGACGACATCTTTCATGCATTATACATCATTGAAGATGACGTTGCTCGTGCTGAAATTTTGTTCGCTCGCGATAGATCCTCGACGGCCCATGCCTCTCTTAACTCACCAGAGCGCTCCTTAAGTTTTGCCTCAAAATCGAGGAGGAATTTTGGAAACAGAAAGCCAGGTTGACTTGGGATATTGAGGGCAACAAGAACACGAGTTACTTTCACTGTTGTGTTAAGGGCTGCAGACAACAACTAAACCTCCACCAGATCACAAATGAGAATGGTCGCATCCTTCAGGATCATGGTGACATCCAAGTGGCTGTAGCGGAGTTCTACAAAAAGTTGTTCACCAAAGAAAAAATCTCCAAAGATGAAGACTTTCTCACGACGATCCCCTGTCTTGTTGATGATAGAGACAACATCCAACTGCTTACTCAACCCACAGAGATCGAGGTCAAAGATGCAGTATGGGCGCTGAAGGACGGCAGTGCTCCGGGCCCGGATGGTTTAACTGGCGCCTTCTTCAGAACCTGTTGGGACATTATTAAGACAAACATCAATGAAGCAACTATTACCCTTTTCCAAGGCACCATATACCCAAAAGCGATCTCCAGTGCCAACCTGATCCTCATTCATAAGAAGGACAACCCGAAGACTTTCAGAGATTTTTGTCCCCTAAGCATGTGCACCTTCACTAACAAGATCATCTTCAAGGTTATAGCCAACCGGATGTCGGGCCTTCTACCCAAGATCATTTTTGATGAGCAAAGTGGATCCGTACGGGGCCGCTACATCCTAGATAATATCCTCCTAGCCCAAAAAATGATTGCCTGTATGAAATTACCATCTAGAGGAAAGAACATAGCCATTAAACTAGATATGGAAAAGGCATATGATAGATTGGACTAACAATTCATGATATAGGTGTTTAGGGCCTTCGGGTTCTAAAAAACTTGGATTGACATCATCTGGAGGTTGATCAACAATGCTTGGTTCTCTACGGTCGTCAACTGTCAAACTGACAGATTCTTCAAATTCAGCCGCGATGTCAGACAAGAAGACCCTCTATCCTCTACTATATTCATCATCGCTGCCGAAGCTCTTAGTAGAAACCTGAACAAAATGACAGGATCTTCCCGCTTCAACCACTACCACACCGTTAGCGATTGTCCGATCATCACTCACCTGGCGTATGCTGATGACATCATCATATTCTTTGTAGAAGATGTGGGGTCCGAGGAGGTAGTTAACACTACGCTTCAGAGATACACTAGAGTCTCCAGACAGCGTGTCAATCCTACCAAAAGTGTTATCTATGCCCACAACACAGTCGACAGAGAGCACACCACTTTGCTCACTAGAATCACGTCCTTTTTTGTTGAGTACCCCCATTCACTTACCTGGGATGCCCGTTGGCGTACGGAATAACTAACTCGGGCCTGTTTGACGGCCTAGAGGGAAAAAAAGGAAAACAATTGAGGGTTGGTATAACGCAATTCTGTCGAGGGAAGATTATTCTGATCCAACATGTGCTCTCTTCTATTCCAATATATACCCTGGCCGTCTGCTCTCCTCCGAAGAAGGTCATTACTAACATTGAAAGCCTACTCTCTAACTTCTTTTAGGGACACATCGACGGCAAGGATAAGCATCATTGGGCGAATTAGGACACCATGGCTAGACCTATGAAAGAGGGCGGCCTTAGATTTTGCAGGCTGGAACATGTTATTGACGCTTGCTCTATAAAAATATGGTGGAAGCTTCGGGAGAACCATCATTGTGGGCTCGTTTTATGAAGGCTAGATACTTCAAACACTCACACCCGTCTTTCACATCCTTCAACAACAAATCCTCGGCATCTTGGCATCGCATTCTCAACGATAGACAGCTCGCAGAACCATTGATCCGTCCTCAACTGGGCATGGGCGAATCATCTGTTTTTTATGAAAGACGGGCTGGGGATGTTCTGTTGTTCCCACACCGAGTGCCCCTCTCACTGCCACCATCAGAGATCTATGGACCAACGAGGGGGATTAGAATCAGGAGAGGATCTCGGCTTGGCTCGAAAAGGAGCTGTGGGTATTATCGTTGATTCCAGATCAGTGATTGGATCGGACCTGACACTATGCGGTGGTCCCTTTTGACTCACGACTCATTCACTCTGGATACTGCTCGTCGAGTAGTTCGCGACTGCGGTAACCCTTCCCCTATTACTAGGGTATTTTGCCAGTCTTGCATCCCTAAGAAGTGGTCTTTCCTAATGTGGAGAGCGCTTTGCAGGAAACTACCTACTGACGATGCCATCGCTAACATTGGTATCAGCTTAGCTTCTATCTGCCATTGTTGCTCGGATCGACAGGCGGAGACAGCTGAGCATGTAATTTACCGTGGTTCTCTGTCTATGGCAGTGTGGACCAGGTTCTCTAAACTTTATCTCTCGGACCAGGGCCTTGGGTGCTTCAACGATCTAATTATCACTTGGGGTAAAGCATCGCACGGCCATCAGATCGTCGCAGCCGCCACTACATGGGTCATTTGGAAGAATATGAACAAATACAAATACGAGGGGCGCCAGTTCACCTACATTCAACTGATCTACGAGGTCCACAGACAGATACACAAGACTAGCACACATTACAAGCACGTCCGTGAGGGATTCTAGCTCCCTCTGTAGAGCTGACCTCATATTCTCGGCTTTCGGTCGCGAGGATAGCACCTTTTTATTTTGCATTTCGTGCTTACTTGTAAAGTTTTAGCATTTTACGCCTTGATTATTAATATAGTCTCTGTGTTATATATATATATATATATATATATATATATATATATATATATATATATATATATATATATATATATATAGTACTAGGCTATTATAAAATAATTATATATATACATAATTGTATTTAAATATATTTGGTCGGAAACAAATTCAAAATAATTCTAGTAAGTCATGGCAACGTAATATGGCTCTATCAAGTGGGGTTGGCTAGGTTAGGTCCAAATATATTTTCTTGTCAAATCGAATCCGAAAAGTCAACCAATGAGTCTCGTCTGCCATTCGCCGATAAATAGTGCATGGAAACTTGATTGATTGGCACACCCTAGGCAAATGTGTCATAGGGTCAAAATGGGTCAAAACTATATATTGGGTTAAATGGTTTTGTTTGATTTCGAGTTCCGAACTCGCGGTGGAAGTTAGGTATAGAATTACGGTAAATAGTCAAATAACCTAAATTGACCCGCAGTTCTGCGAAGTCAAAAGAATATTAGGGAACAAGTTTGGATGAGACATGATATATCAAATTGAAGGTGGAGTTGTCTATTTCAAAACACATAAAGGACGTTTCAAAATATTGGTATTTCTTGTGCTCCAAAAATTAAAGTTACAAAAAGTACATCTATAGTCATAATTAAAGATAAAATATAATCTAATAAACAAAAAATCATATAAAATAAAAGAAAAAATAATTTTCAAAAATTAGGGTGCTTCACTACAAGAAAAATGATCTTTTACGGTATTGAAATTAAGGCATACCTTAATAGTATGCCGTAAATAATTAATTTACGGCATCTTAGTGAATGTCATAAAAAATTTGCATTGTTACTTGTTAGGTTTTTCATGACCTAAATTGAATGACATAAAATTTTATACACAAAGAAGGCATACAACAAATGTCATAAAGTTAAGAATAAATCAACAAAAATTAGTGCTAATTATACACTAACCCCCCCCCCCCCCCCCCCCCCCGATGTTTTTTCATATACCGCGCTCCCCAAAATATTTTGCCCGCCCCCTTCACCGCCTACTTTTCCAGGAAAATTTCACCACCACACAAAATCCCCTAATAATTGATTGTTATTCTCAAATTTTAGACTCAAAACTTCTTCCTCTTCTTATTTTGGACTATTCTTCTCTCCACCATGGCCTAGCATAATTTCTGAAATTGTTGGTGGAGGTTTAGCACATATGGCCTACTATATATTCTCTCCCCCACGCTCGCTCTCTCTCTCTAATGTTTGATTTTTTTTCTTTCGCTTCTTATTTTTTTTTCGAATTTCCTTTTAGGAATCAAGCATTTGGTTTCTTCTTTATTCTATTTGTCGCTTCTTCCTCTTATTCTTTTGGTTTTAATTTTTTTTCAATTTGTGCTCAGATCATAGTAGGAGAAGTGGAGAGTCATACAAATGTGTGAGCATACTTCTTTTCTCCAATTTTTCTCTTTGTATTTAGGGTTTTATTCTGATCTTTTTGTTATTTCTTGTTTTATAGGAGACCTACGGCTACGGTCAGCACATCTACAGTTTTATAAGCATACATATATTTTATTCTGCTTTTAATCAGAAATTTTTCTTATTTTTTATTTTTGATTTTATTGGCACACATT
Source organism: Iris pallida (assembly GCA_029216955.1). NCBI lineage: Eukaryota > Viridiplantae > Streptophyta > Magnoliopsida > Asparagales > Iridaceae > Iris > Iris pallida. The sequence goes on along the minus strand of JANAVB010041618.1, from coordinate 1,876,393 downwards.
TTTTTTGTTATTCGGTCGTACAAATTTGTGTTGTTTCATGTTCCATTTCTCCTCCCCCCCAAAATTTACCATAAAATAATTGATTTTAATTTGATATATAAGTGCTTGGTTTAATTTGACAAATTTATGTATATACCAAAGGAAAGAATCTTGTATTGAAAAAGCTTTTTATTTCGTATCATGGGTTTGCTCTTATTTTGTGTCATATATCATCTGCTTTTGTTACTGAAGATTCAATATGGTCTCTTGTTATTTGTGAAATTGTTGAACTATAGAACATGCTTTTAAGAAAAATTTCTTACACGTCGATGTGCGAGATAAATCTCTTTCCCTCCTATACTTAATTTAAGTTTAACCTATGCTACAGAAAGCAATCACCAGTGTTCCGGGATTTACTTTCTCTTTAATGTTCTTATAAACCTCATTCTATTATAAACCACTAGTACAATGTTTACTTAATTTTGCTGCTGGATGTTTGTAGAGAGAAATTTTGGTATGAGGGGGAAGAATTTACCATCCGCAGCCATAATCTACAGTAAGTGCTGGATAATTAAGATGAATGTTCCTATTTTTAGTACAAGTTTATATATAAAGTTTAATTTACATAAGTAGCAGAAGTAGTTCTAATTGATTTACTTGTGAAGTTCATATCTTTGCTTATCATCTAATGTTATTTATCATTTGTGAACTGCTAGTTTCCTCAAAGTTCTACTAATTAAGGTTGTTTTTGAAGTCCACTTATCTTAGTCTTATAGTTTAACTTGAGGATTTATAACGCCAAGAGGATTGAGTTTTTTTAATGCTTATTTCGGAGTCCTGCGTAAGGAAGTCTTTTGGCCACTTTTTAATAAGCAGGGTATAACTTCGGACCAAGTGAACTAATTAGAAGTCCTTTCTCCACATTCAGCTAAACAATAAATTTTAGCTAAGGAAAGTCACAGTTTCGAATTCGGATCCTTGGCACGCAAATCGAGACGTATTGTTGACTAAATAGTCAAATGACATGAATCCAATGATTTGAGTGTGAAACCATGTAGATTTCGGAACTACAAGGGTAGTGGAAATGACGGTGCCATAAAATCTCAATTTGGTCAGAAGTTATCACCATTATGACTAACCGTGACTAAATTGGTGAATCATCGACTAACTATGAGTTCTATGAATTAAATAATATACTAAAATATTTTTTTAATTTATGAAAATTTATATGTTATAGATCTATGTGTCAGCTTTCCAAATATTAAACGGTTCGCAAAACAAAATTTTAAATCTCTTGGAATCTCAAAAACAGTGTGACATGTTGAGTTTTAGACAACATGCACTCAAACATTTTTTTAGAAATTCATATTCATAATTACAGAAAATAAATTATAGATTTGGAAAGCTAACATCAATACAGATCTAAAACAAATGTAGATAAAACGGAGACCGGAGTTATGGCCCTTCGAAGTTGCTACAACTTCTGATAAAAAAAAGACTGATATTGTGACGAATTTTGGGAAAAAAGAGAGAGATGAGTTTGTTTGGATAGATATATATAATGAGTAGCGATTACTTAATTTAAATTTGATTAGAATTTAATTTGTGGGGATATAAATAGGATTATTTAATTTGGATAGGATTAGGATTAGTTCAAATAAGGTTTAAATAATTATAGATATGATTCCAATAATATTTATGTATTTAAATGCAGTTATAAGATAAGAATTGGTTTAGAGGTATCAGGATTTGAATTAAAAGAAATCTAGATTTATTTAAATACTTATTTAAATATAAATTAGTATACTAGCTTAAAACTATTTAATCTTATTAGTGTATTAACAAATATTCTCTTTATTTAAACCTATCCTATAATTTCTTTCAAAAGTACTATTCTTTTAAAATAAAATCTTTTATTAGTAAAGACAATTAATCAAATAAATTTCAAACTTACACTAATCAAAATCCTAATCCAATAATTGATCATAATAATAATTTAAACTAATGTTCGATACTATCAAAATAGTTTAAGGCATATTTTCATAAACCCAAATCTTATTTAAAAATAAATTGGCAAATCATTTTACTGTTCAAAAATACTTATAAATTTTGTATAAATTAAAGAAGAATTTTATATTCTACACACAATATTTAAAATGAAAGTAAATTAATTAAATATAAATTTGGAAAACATGGGTTACAACATGCAATATATTTAGTGATCTTTCTAGCCATCCTAGTGAATTGCATGTAACATTTGATAGGCATAATAACATAAACTATGTTACGACTTACCTCGACAGAGCATGCCGTTTTCTACAAACTTACTTTGTTCTTCCCTATTCAATACATCAATCACTATATTTTATGTGAAGGTCTCTGGCATACAAGCTATCATGGACTGTAGCCTTGGTTAGACGAAGACCATTTCAGTGTAGTTGCGAGCCTGCTGAAAGTCCCCGAATCACTCATGCTATGATACAGGACAACTATCATGTTTCCCATAGGTCGAATTGATTCCGTGCCCCCCTCCTTGGGTTACCGTTCGAGGAAACTATACATTGTGCACAAGTAGTCCAATGACCGCGCTAGACAACTTTCCAATAAACTTAACCAATTCAGTGTGTTCTGCCTTATCGTGGCCCATTCATCGATCCATCCATGCATAACACAGTTCTATAATGAGTATAACATAAGTGAACATGTAGCAGAATCATGGCATAGCAGTTCTATAACAAGTATACGTGAGAAGTAGTCGAACAGTTTATTGGGAATAAGTATTCATATCCTTGCATCTTCATCTAACATTTATATATATATTGGTGTCTCAATTGATCAGATAAGAAGAGGGTCAAGAGGAAGAAGGGTCAAGCCACTCACCTTGATTTACTTTATCCGAGAGAAAAAAAGTTCGGTTGCGCTAGACGATGCCTAGCGATTACCTGAAATCGCATAATCAACGAATCAACACTCTACCCTTATATTCTAAGTTTGATATAAATATGAAGTTCGAAGAACGCAATCAATGAAATCCATCAAAAATATTTACGAAAATACATTCATAAAACCAAAGCCAGAGAAGCAAATGTGGCATAAAAAATAGAGTAGCAGAAGGTCTCTCCCGAATCAGCCGCATAGTCTATCCTCGAAACGTAACCCGATGAATGTGGGACTTGATTCCGAAGAAGCCGATCCATAACGAGGAAAGGATCTTGATTCAATCGGTTCTGACCAATCGATAGCAATAGTGTTTCTGAACCGTGCTTCCCGCGTCGCAACGAGGAATGGAACACGTTATTGGGATGGGGCACTACAATATTTTCTTTTTGCTTACAAAAAGAACGATTCTTATCAAGAACCAGATCTAAGGTAGTCCCAGTATGTCGTAACAGGTTGTAACTTGGATTGTTACTAGCCATTCAAGATAAGAATCTGAACTTGGAGTCAGAGGTATGCTCACTGAGGGAGTTCTTTGTGGAGGTGGTGGTCTCCTCATCTCGACCATGCTGCTTGATGCAACTATGTCAATAGATGGTTGTGTTGCTGAAGATAAAACTACTAAGGAGAAGCATTTTTTAGTAATCAAGTTAGATTATTTATTAGACATCCGGAGGGGCCGACAAGGTTCGAGCCCCCCAATTGTGTGTGTGCGTGTAATTTCAAAAAAAAGTTAGATTATTTATTAGAAATAAAGTATTCAAAGATAGATCCTTATATCTTCAGTGTAAGGAGGAAAAGGAGGAACAACGGTCTCCCTGACCACTTCAGACATCTGTGGCGCATGATGTCCAACACTCACTAAGTATTAGAATACAACTAACTCACTCGTGTTAGGACAATCAATAATTAGAGTCGTGCCCTTAGTAGTAGTTTTAGTAGCTTTTTGAGTAATGACTTCATGAGTTTCTTGATGAATGGAGAAGGCTTGCTCCTGACTTGCTGCACCTGCGGATCATTAAAGCGAACAAGATTACTACAGTTATTATGAAGCTGGAAAGTAATCTAGTTGAAATGGGTAAAATGACACCTTGGCCTACTGCATCATGGGTTGTCGTCATCCCGACTTGGACCACAACAACTTGAAGTAAAAAAATGTTTTCTGGTGTGAGATAGGCAAAGATAGTACCATGTGTTGATACTGGTAGTACTTATTCTCCAACAACTATAGAAGCCTTTGTAGCTGCTTGTAGATTAGCAACAAATACTATTTGGTGGGAGGGCTGATCCCATCACATTATCTCTAACTACAAGAATTTGTACTTTTTGCAGCAAAAAAAAAATGTTGCAAAAGATGACTAAAGTGTTACAAAAAGGTATTTGCGACAAAAAATATTCCGTTGTCCATTTGTCGCCATAAGTGCGTACCAAAAGGATTTTTGCGACGATTTTATTGTTCGTTGCAAACTCGGCAACAAAATTTTCATTGTAAATAGTGTTCTTTTACAACGTCCAGTTTTGTTGTAAATAATTTTATTTGTAACAAATAGTTTGTTGCCTATAGTATTTTATGGCAACAAAATGATTTCGTTACATGTAATATTATTTGCAACAAATGGTTTTGTCCCTTCATAACTTTAGTTGCAACAAAATTTTCATGCCAAATATTATTCTCAATGTTGCAAAGTTTGAAAAAGATTCAAGAAATTGATTATTTTTAATAAAAAAATTGTTGCAAAAAATGGATATATATTTTTGCAACAAAATAGTATATTGCTTCTAATTGCTTTTCATCACCGGATAGTGAACATCAATTCTATTGCAAGAGTAATAATTTATATTGCAAGAAGTAAACCATAATAAACATTATTGTAAAAGAATAATTTATTTCATTAAAAAGTCAAGGGGATCCAAGTACATTTTTAGCTAATACAAAGTACTGATGCATTACATAAAAACTAGTTCTAAACTCAAGTTTCTCTACTAAAAAAGAGTTGATAACAATTATACTATAATTTCATATCTAACAAAAAAATGACAAATTCCAGGTTGTAGTTTGATTGCAAAGTCTTGTAGCCTCCATAGCAACAACCGACAAGCATTCCACCAAGTATCTGGAACAAAAATAGAAAAAAAATGGAAATCAATCGATAGAGATCATATCCAATTAATAAGACAACAATTACATAATGTTATTGTTCAAGTAACAATTACATATTGTATCTTAAATTAGAACAATTTCGAAGTAACATGTCAAATAACAATTCCTATATGATAACTTCATGTGCATGGGCTATGAGATGGAGGTTTGTCTTTTGTGACCAATACTCTTTTTTATACACAGAACTGCCTAACTTGTTCAAACTTGACTGATAGCAAAACATAAAAAAAAAACAAGATGGAGAGTTACTCTTTCACATTGGTTTCAACTATGTATAATGTCCAGGATTTTATTCCATTCATCTCATAACTACGTGGCGAATCTTACCAATGGAAGAGTGAAGGGATATGACTTATTTCTGGAGGACGCTTAATAACACAAGCAGAATTAATGCTTGAACCACTCAATATTGCTAATTGAGCTCCCAATGCAAGCATAGCCAGTGCCCTTACAGTTGCGGGCACAGATTCTACTGAGCGAACAAGCCTTAACAACTCATTTGTGTATTCAGGTTCATTCGCAAAGAAAGATGCAAGTTCGTCATGAGCATCATTCGACTGAACCAAAATAGTGAAATCAAGAATGCAGATTCTACTATATAGCCTATAGGTTCTTGGAGATTGGAATGCATGGGCATACCTAATCCTTGTCAACAATGAGAACCTATGGTCTACAGGTACATTGAACTGATCAACACACTGCTTCAAAATTATCAAGCCATCCTTCTTGTGCATATAAAGGTCAGGAATGTGTATGAAACATAAGATGATTTGCTTCTTGAAGAGTTTTTGATAGTCTCGAGATGAAACATTAAGTTATAGGATTTGAAATGTGTATGAAACATAATCGATTGTTGCAGATGAATCTCAGGAATGTGTATGAAACATATGTTAGAAGATTGCTTCTTGAAGAGTTCTGAAACATAATCAATTGAAATGTGTGAAACATAAGCAATTGTTTCATACACATTACTGAAACATAAGCAATGAGTGCCTAGGCTATGAAATTATATGAAACATTCTGAAACATAAACAATTGTTATTCAGTAATGTTTATGAAACAAATTGAAATCCTCTAACTTTGCTCGGGAATGTGTATGAATTAATTGTTATTCAGAAATGTGTATGGAATGGTTATTCAGAAATGTGTAAACTTTAAGTTAGAGGTTTGATTTATGCAAAAATTTGTTGATAGTTTCGAGATGGCCAACTCAAACCGTTCTAAACTACTTGTCATATATTCACAATTTAATGATCGTTTTCTTCCACAAGTATTTACTACTTTTAAGTTATGTGACATTTCCATAGTTTCATTCAGTGGCTCAGAGTAGGTTTGGTGGGTTGCTCCTAAATTTTTCAGTGTCATATGATGAAGATTCTTAAGTACTAGTTTATATATTCTTTTATTGATCTCAATGCTAATTATTCACTACATATGATTTTTTTTTTGTTCGTATGAGTATTTGGCACTAACAGTTCAGCGGCAGAGCTAGCATCTAAATCACTTAAATGTTGCATACTTCAAATCCAAACAAGAGACTAAAACACACCTAAGAAAACATTTCTAACATATGGAATGCACTTGCGTGTTCAATTCATTTATGACAAGATATAGCACAGAACCTCCTAGTTAAAAAGAGAAGCAGCACACTAGTTACCAAACTACTAAATTACTATAGAAAAAAAGGAGCACATACCACAATTGGAGAAAAGAATGTAACAAAAACTAGTATGCGAGGTTCTAGCCCTTGTGCCTTTTGTCCCTTTTCAAGAAGTTTTGCCAGTTCTTCCCTCGTGCCTTACCACATCCTTTCTTGGATTCATTTGATGAAGAACCTGTAAAAAATGAGAGAGAGAACAAATAATATAACAATATATAAGTAACATAGATTTAAGTTGAAAGTACAAAGACCATTGGACTCAAAGAAAAAAAAAATCTAATTTATACCATCTTCATTGTCATTTGAACCTTGAGAGGATCGCGATAATTGTGAACCTATTATGGGGTGGGTCAGCAGATACTAAATTGGAGGTTGATAGTGCTCATGTCCCTGGTGCCATTTCAAATAAGTCATGTGACGATGATGTAGTACAGTTGATGACTTTATAGTTTATGAAGCTATCAATAAGTACTCACCTGCAGCTCATTATTATGTCATGATCAACCATGAGAGAAGTTATCATGTAGGAATGAATCACTTTTAGCAAGTTATGGTAATTCTTTTGGATTCAGTTTCACAAATGCAGCTTCTTAGAACACAACATCCTATTATAAAAAGGATCTAGAATATCGATCGTGTTACTCTCAAGCAATTTTATAAATGTATCTCTGTAACTAAATACTGCAAATTTTAAAACTTTCTATGTGCAGATACAATATAAATAATATTTGTAATCAAATGCTTACATAGAGTTAACTTGCAACATTCCTACTATCTTTTTTTGGAGGGATATATTTATCGTCATATGAACTACAAATCTTCTAGTTAAACATTATATATTATATGTATTTACTCTGAAACTCTTCCATTAGCTAGGTTGCATAAATATATGCAGATACGAGATCGATATGATGACATCAAATAATTTGGTATCCAAATATGCATAAATGTAGATATTATTCAGATCTAATGTATAAATATTTCTGTCATATCGATCTCTTATCCATATACTTGTCGTCGCTTAAATCCTCATGTCCATGTATGCAACCTAAAGATAAGATGTACGACAACACACACACAAAAAAAGCCTTTATCCTAATTTGTGTAGGGTTGGAAATTTGAACGCTATTCTTTCATTCAGCTCTAATTTGGGCCATCTTATCTCTAACTTCCACACACACATATGCATACCCCTGTGTATATATTTTCCATTATATTCCTGGTTATACAACACCATGAAACAACATTTAAGGCAAATATAAATGTGAATCTGCATATAGTAGACTTCCGCGTTCAATTTCATATCAGCAAATAGTCACATTGATTAAGAGTATATTGCATTTGTTAGAAAAAAGAACTCCAATTGAGGATAAATTTGCGGGTAGCTCATAGGAAATGGTTTTGGACATCATCAAAAGTTGTAGAAGCTGCTAGGTTCAGGGACATATTCAAAATTTATGGCTGCCCTTATTGGCAATGTAAAGACTACGACACCAGAAATTCATAAAGGGAATTGGAGTCTCAAGTATTTGTTTCTGATACATAAAGGAACATGAAAACTAAAGTATCCAGGTAACACTGATAGGGACACAAATAACGATCACACAAGTTCCTGATATATCATAATAATCTTGTTAAATCAAGTGTAGTTACATCATACCAATTGTACAACAGTGAGGTGAATTCAAATTCAATATCGAAGCATCAACTTTTGTAGATAAACTAAAGTCTGGGTTGGTAAAAGGATGTGGTTTTCAGGTATCTATACACCTGTCTTCCAAGAATGAGGTGGTAATCAACTTCCATTTGTGTTCTATTTCTATTTTTATCCACTTAGACTAGCTATGGAATCTACCTTCATAATAAGCCATATTTTATAGTATTAAAGATTTTCTCATACATGTTATGGCTCTTCTCACATACAAACCCTTAAAGTAGGACAATCATGGTTATAATGGAAATTTCCTTATGCAATCAGTTAAAAGCCATGTATTCTATACAAACTATAAAACTTAATACTTACATGCCAATATCGAAGTAAATCTTCCACACTTGAGCAAGGGTCAAACCAGAAAGAGCATGACCATATCCTAATTTGTTTGGGTGTAATGTGTCGGTTGTCCTTTTAAAGCTGATGATCCAACATGTGCGTGTATCGATAATTTTTCTCTCGTAGCCAATGTTTTATGAAAATCGATATTCAAGCAGATTCAAGGGCCAAGGGTTGAAACATATTTGAAATCATTTTTTTTTGTCAGATTTGGGAGTTTAAGGTTTGAGAGTGATATGAAATATCGTCTCTTAAATCAATATTTTATATCACTCATCCAACTGTAAGAGAAATCTGGAACAGTATCAGTGTCATTTAAGTCATGCTCTTCAAAAATTTAAGGAGGTGGTTAATTTGTCAACATTCGTACCCTTGGGCTACGTTACTTACTGACTGTTCGGTTGGTATCGTGCGCCAGCCTATACTCGTGCATGATCCAGTCGATCTTGATGCCTCTCGGTCACTCTCGGGGCCTTCCTGGAGTATAAAACTATAGCCTTCTTAATTTTGAGAGGCCTAGTACTTTCCTATGGCGAGACCGGTTTGTCCACATTGGTCACCTTCCAGTAGCCCCTTCCTGCGGACTGGTTGGGCGTCAAGCTATTGGGGTACTTGCGGTCCCTGTGAAGACATACCACTCCCGCTGCCCGAACAGAGCTTTCTCTGGAAATCACAAACTTATCAGCCAGCCTAACAAGTCTTAATTTGTGTAAATAAAAATTGTATCAATGAATAATAATAGTTCGATCAACGTTGCAGGTACCTGGGAGTTCCTATGAGTCATACCTGTAGAGTTGGACCTCGGCAATGAAGGGGACAAGAAGGTGCTGCCAAGTGACCCTTTTGCAGAGGTAGTGGACAACAAGCTCATCGTCGATCGGGTGGAAATGGAGGCCGGGGGCAGGTTCTGCCTGGCGTCAACGTCGGTTATTCTTCTGCCCATTACTACTGATTTGTGTCAAATGTTTGCTTATAGAATGGGATATGGTTCTTGTGGCCGATTGATGATCACTGGGAGACGCGACGAAACTAGAGCGTGGATTTGGGCTTTTAGGATTTAGAAACCGGAGTGTGATATAAAATATCATCTTTGACGACAATTTTTTTTAGGGATTTAGGTTTGAGAGAAGAGAACCTTGTCAACTCACCGCTCTGCCGTCAATCTCGCTTGACCGTGGACAACCTTGTTCTGTTGCTGTCAACCATGTCGCGCCGTCGTCCTATCGTCAGCCGCCATCAACCTCACCGCGCAACTGTAGAAGAAGAGGTGGAGAGAGAAGACTGGAGCGCCACTTTCTTTAAGATGAAGGGAGAGAGATGGCGAAGGAAATTTTCCTTCCGCGACCACTTCTATTTCTCTAAGCGGGGAAATTTTCAGAAAAAGGTAAAATTTTGGCGGCCATTTTATCTTTTCTCTAGACAATTTTTAGGGGTTTGTTTTGAGAGGCAAACAAAATTTATGTCGCAAAAAGAATATTAACTTATGCAACGATAAAACCTCGTTGTCAAAAATATAATAATTTTTTGTCATAATTAAATTTTGTTATAAAAATAATTTTTTGTTGCAAATAATTCTACCACCAATTTGCAAGAGCTGGAATGTAGATTGCCAACTATTTTAGGATGGAATATTTTGAATAATTTAGTTTTGTTGCTTAAAAGTTGTGAAATCAACTTTTGCAACAAATATATAAATTTTGTTGCAATTAATTATCTTTTGTAACAAATATTTTTTTGCTGCAAATACTTTTGTCCCAAAAAGTATATTTTCTTGTACCACCACCTCTGCTTCATTTATTTGTTCTTCAACCCTAGATGATCCCTTGGGCATTGAGTCAACAACTTCAACTACTGTTGCCTTCCCAGTTCTAGAAGACTCGACAATTGGGTGCGTCATTGTCATTGTCGATATTGGTTACGAGGAAAAAGATGACTCAGGTGGTACAGTGGGTATCATATCCATAGCCACAACATCTAAAACTAGATCGAGGCGGAGGCGGTGACACTTTGGTTTCTCTTGTAGGGGAAGAGGAAGATGTATTCCTTCTAGAATTCAGTATATACTTTGAGCTCCGAGAAGAAGGCTTCTTAGCTACCTTCTTTCACTTTGCTAGTAATTGTCTGGATGGAGAGGAAGGTTCATCGCTTCAAGGTTTTAGGGGAACCATTATTACATAAAGTTCTTCTTCTCCTGAATTTAGCCCAAATAGGTTCTGGCAGCTCGATGGATGGTTCATCGTCAATATCCTCAATAGCTATGTCTAAGGCTCTATAGTCTGGATGGAGGAGTCAGATCCTTTTCCTTTCCGAGATGACTCAAATAGCTTTGGGTCGACTTTTGTATGTTGTCTTCTTATGCGACGCATAAAAGTTTTTGCCCATGTTGAAGCATTTATAGAACTTATTTATCGTGTAATATAAGTTTGTAAAGGCGACCAGGGTGTACAATCTTGGTACTTTCTTCGATAAGTTGAATAGAGTCATAGTGCAACCATGTTGAAGTATCGCCAAAATCTTGCTCTACTAAAAGATTATCGTTAAATTTCATTATTGACCTGGAATTGCCGATGTAAAGATGATCGTATCTAAACTACATGGCAAACCATCTTGGCATGCATGGTTCAAAATCGAAGTAGTCCCCACTTCTGTAGACCAAATGGGAGGGGCAGATATTGAGTATCAAATGCCCCTGTAGTTAAGTTGGATCTATTGGTGTCATATTGCCAGTGAATAGGGCCCTGGCTACAGATCTTTTGAGAAAGGAAAAACCTGAAAGAAGATATACCATGTACCTCTATTTAACGCTCTTCTTGCAAAGGGGAGAGTATGGTGAGCCCAGGTCAAAATTTTATACTTGCAGACGTATGCTTCGCCTAGTACGGAGGATTGGTCGAGCACTATATCCATCATCTCGGGGTAGTGAATTACCAACCACCCTATCAAGTAGACATAAGGGATTTCAACCTTGGAAAGTTTGGCAGATCATGTAGCTTACTAACCAGTGAGTTGGTAAAATAGTACAGTCCATTGTTTAGCCTGCAATCACTGCCGAAAGCAGAGCAAGTGGGTGATTTAAGAATATCCTGACCACTAAAAATAGTAGATTCCTATAAAGCCGGTCTTCCGAACTTGAGCCACCATGTAAACCCCCCTAATTTTCACTATTTTTTGAAATAGATAATTTTTTGGTCTTTATATATTGAATGTATAGATATGTCTATATATAATGTATATGTGTATTTAGTATATTATGTAGTTACCCGAATTTCTATCATATTATGTTAACCCTTAGGTATATATATATATATATATATATATATATATATATATATATATATATATATATATATATATATATATGCAAATGACCTCTAGCCTAGTGGTTAAGAGTGATGCATGCGGCCCAAGTGGTCGGGAGTTCGAGCCTCAGTGGAGGCGAGTTCGCCACAAGTACCCATTGCTTCAAAAAAAAAAAAAAAAAAAAAAAAAAAAAAAAAAAAAAAAAAAAAATATATATATATATATATATATATATATATATATATATATATATATATATATATATATTTGAAGGAAAAGAACTTATATTGATGCATCAGGCACAAAATGCCGAAGCCTATACAAGTAAGCGCACCACGCGCGAAAAAACAAGAAGAGGATAAGTCCAAAACCGAGCACCAGAGGGCGCTGCGGACTTTGCTAGAGCAAAGCCTGCCAAAACCGGTCCGAGGAGTGGGAACATCGGGTACTGATTTTAAGAATTTGACGGAGGACTTCGCGGATCAGTTGAGCCTGGTTGTATTGGCGACCTTCGTTCCTGAATTTGTTTCGATTCTTCCGGAGGACCCAAATAGCGATCTGGTGATAATGGGACTCGCCCCAGTTGAGCAGGAGATCGTTGAAGCCCCCGGGTCGATGCCTCTTCCTGTAGCGTTGAGCAAGGTCCCGCCAAATTTGATTGGCAAGATCTCCGGAGAGCAGGATGTGTTCAGTTGTTTCTGGTTTATGGGAGGTGCAACAGTGGCAGTTGGATACGAGGCTAAAACCGATGATGGTTAGGGAATCGTCGGTCGGAAGCTTCCTGCGCTGAGCTCGCCAGATCAGAAAAGACCCCTTGATGGGGATTCATGATTGCCGAAAAGGAGCGATCGGTGGGTGCGGCGCGCCGCTGCCCCCCACCTCGCGCTTGGCAGAGGCCATCGTAAAGGAACCTCCGACAGTGGGGGCCCAAATCAAGGCGTCTGGAAGTTCGTTGATCCAAACATCCGCGGCTGCTAGCTCGGTTGTCGCCTCCTGCATGCCCGATCCACATATATCTCACCCTTTGACATATATATATATATATATATATATATATATATATATATATATATATATAGCATTGATAACATTTGTAACATAAAAGTGTTATATATATATATATATTTGTAAAATGGGTTACAAATGTTATCAATGCTATATATATATATATATATATATATATATATATATATATATATATATATATATATATATATATATATATATATATATATATATTTTTTTTTTTTTTTATATATACACCATGGTTATGTTTTTATGGGGGATATGGGGGAGCTTCTATTTCATTTTGCTAAATGTCAAAGGGGGAGATATATGTGATATTTACTTAACCCATTTTTCGATAAATACTTGTTCTATATTGTTCAACACTAGTGCTATATTGTTTAGACTAGTACTTGTATCAGGACTTCTCTATTTATGGGGGAGCCGAATTGTCCATCTACGGGGGAGCAATATATATGTCCAGGTATGAATATTGCGACACGCAAATATCACAATTTTGTCAATTATTAAAATGGGGAAGATTGTTGACCCAAACTGGATCGCAGTCAACCTAATCTTGATAATTAACAAATCAATATTTGACATGATCCAACTCGACACATACATTGTCATCAAAGCTACAAAACAGACGACTTACACACATCAAGTCGGATAATCATCATCGACGACTGCTTGACGAATACTGCTGGAACTTGTCTTCGAAAGTATGTATTTTTATATTTTATTTAAGTCTAGGCTATTGTACGTTGAGTCGCACCGAGTACCTCAACCATAGACTAGATAACCAAAAAGCCCCACAAACAAAAAGTCAAACTGCCAAAGCCTAATAGTCCAATGAGCATTCTGTCTCCAATGAGGCAGAGTTCGGGCCGAACTCTGCCCCCACACAGAGTTTGGGCCGAACTCTCTCCTAAATTCCAGGAGCTAATTTTTAGGGATTGCTCATTGCAAGTTGTCCAACGGCCATAATTTTTGAATTTTGGACAGAGTTCTGGCCGAACTCTGCCTCCCTGGACTAGTATATATAGACACCCTTTTCATCATTTTAATTCTTCCAATCTTCTCTTCTCTTCTCTCTTATAGCCTATACATCCCAAAGAGCCATACTCTTCTCATCTACTAGCTACAAAACTTTCCAAGCCTACAAGGTGCTCGGTGCGAGTCAATTAGAAGTTTTGTGCAAGTGTCTTCAAGAAGTCACTTGGAAAATTCCAAGTTTCGCCTCAACGATCTTTTCAAGAAGTTGGCATGCTCTTCTGTGTAAAGGAACGTGGTTGTAAAGCTATTTCACAAATAGTGGATTTCAATCCTGAGCTAGAGTTCTCAGGCCTGGACTAGTCCTCCACGAAGAAAACCAGGTTAAAAATTGCTGTGTCTGCGTATGCTTTCTAATCTCCACTTTATTTTTGCATTATACTATGATTAATTATTTACTAGTTGGGATTGAATAGAGTTGATTTTTAATTGATCATTATTTTCACAAGAACTCTATTCACCCCCTCTAGAGTTTCCTACATGTACTTCAATTGGTATCATAGCCCTGTTCTCTCGATACAAGATTTACATCCTAGAGTTGATCCATGGCAACCACACAACCTATCTCTACCAACTATGGTGAGGGTCAATCCACAAATAGGCTACCCCTATTTTGTGGGACCAACTACACTTGTTGGAAGACTAGAGTGAGTTTTTATCTTAAGTCTCTAGACTTTGACCTGTGGACTGTAGTCATTGATGGCTACAAGAAACCTCCCAGAATAACTGTCGAGGGAAGTCTCGTCGAGAAACCCTACGACAAGTATACTGATCAGGAGAAGAAACATGCAAGTCTAGACGCTAGGGCTATTAATGCCCTTTTCTGTGCCATAGACATGACTGAATTCAATAGGGTCTCCACATGCACCACCTCGCATGAAATATGGAAGCTTTTGGAGGTGACTTATGAAGGGACCATGCAAGTTAAAGAATCGAAAGTTAGCCGTCTGACACATGAGTATGAGGCTTTCAAGATGAAGCCTAACGAGACAATCACTCAAATGTTCACCAGATTCCTCGACGTCGTCAACCCGCTATCCTCTCTTGGAAAAGATTATTCCAACCATGAGAAGATACCAAAGTGCTACGAGGATTGCCAAAGGTTTGGAATCCTAAAGTCACGGCGATCATCGAAGGCAATGATCTCATGGCAATGTCTCTAGAAATGTTGATGGGCAAGTTGATGACACATGAGATCGATCTAAAAGACTTTGAAGAAATTGGTCCAAAAGAGAAGGAGATTGTATTGAGAGCTCATCGTCGAAGAACCAGCTCAGAAGACACCGATGATGATGACTCCGAAGGTGACGATCAAGCTCTCTTAGTTCAAAACTTCAAAAAGTTTCTACGCTTGAACAAAAAGAAGAGAGAACAAAGAAACGATGAGGAAGAACCCACCTGCTTCGGATGCAAAAAGATGGGACATGTCAAGAAAGATTGTCCCCTAGCAAAGAAGGGAAGTGGATATGAGAAGTCATACAAGAAGCCTACTACAAGGAAGTATGCCAACACTAGCATCTGGCATAAAAGCGAGGCTAGTGATTCAGACGAAGAAGAAGACTCTCCACAAAACACGGCTAATGTCTGTCTAATGGCGACTTCAAAAAAGGTAAAATATTCTTATGATGATTTCTCATTTGATGAACTTGGTGATGCCTTTGGTGATCTACTTGATGATCACAAAAAGGTAATCAGTAAATATAAACATGCAAAGGATAAGATCAAGGACTACGAAACTGAAATACATAGACTTTTATGTTTACTAGAAGATATTAGAAATACTACACCCACGGAAAACACTGAAGAGGTATCCAAACTTAAATTAAGCTTACACGATGCCGAATCAATCATTGAGAAACAAACACTTGAGATCAAGGCACTAAACAAAGAACTTGCTGAAGAGAAAAACTAAGTTCAAAATTGCTACAGGTAGAATTCACGGTCTCACTGCTAAATGTGATAAGTTGAATGCTCTCTCTAAGAAATTAGAGATTAAACTAGGCAAACAGGTTGTACAACCGCAAGTTCAGTCTCATAGTCACAACACGTACAAATACGTGCCAACTCAACAAAAAAGGCACGTCACCACAAGAACACTCATCCACATGCTAAACAAAATCATGCTTTCATGTACACCTATTCACATACAGCACGTAAGACACATACACGTAATCATTATCATCATCATACTACTGCACACATTCACTATAATCATTATAGTTATCCTGCTATTGCACACAGTTATTATGATCATTATAGTTACCCTACTGCTGCACACAGTCACCATACTCACACTACTACTGTACGTAGCTATCATCACCCTACTCATAGACACCACTATCAACATGCTCCTAGTATAAACATACATGCTAGATGCATATATTGTAACCTACATGGACACATTTCTCTATAATGTAGGATTAGGAGATTAGTTGATAGAAATATACATGCATGGGTACCAAAGTCTAACCTGTCAGGACCCAAAAGAATCTGGGTACCAAAGGTCACACCTACTCGTGGTATAGGTGGACTTTCCCTCCTCAACTAGAAGCAAGTGGATTCTCGATAGTGGGTGCTCGCGCAATATGACTAAAAATGCAAATCTATTTGCAACACTATCGATGAAAAAGGAAGGATACGTTTCCTTCGGCAATAATCTTGAAGGCTACATCATAGGTAACTGTACAATTGGTTATCCTCCCTCTCCTGTCATTAACGATGTCTGTTTAGTGACCGAGTTAAAGCATAACTTGCTCAGCATTAGTCATTTTGCTGATCACTGTTATGATATTAACTTCGGGAAAACTAAATGTTTTATCTATGATCGATCAACTAGAGATATCGCTTTTGAGGGAATAAGGGAAGATAATATTTGTATTTTCTATCTATCTAGTGATACTAACAGTACAGGAAGATGCCTTTATGCTCACAAAGACGAAAAGCTCCTATGGCATCAGCGTCTTGGTCATGCTAATATGGATACTATATCCAGACTATCCACCAAGAAGCTAGTCAGAGGACTGTCGGATATCACATTCAAGAAAGACACGGTATGTGCCGAATATGAAAGAATAAGGCTACCAAATCTTCTTTTAAATCAATAAACACTGTAAGTACTACCCGATCTTTGCAATTACTTCATATTGACTTATTTGGTCCTAGTAGAGTAGCCAGTCTTGGCGGAAAACTCTACGCTTTTGTTGTTGTAGATGATTTCTCAAGATTTACATAGATTTTCTTTCTTACAAACAAAAGTGATACTATATCTGTTTTCAAAGTATTTGGTAAAAAGGTCCAAACCGAAAAAGGCTACATGATTACTCATATCTGAAGTGATCATGGTGGCGAATTCAAAAATTTTGATTTTGAAATTTTTTGTGATTCAAATGGTTTTAGTCATGAATTTTTGTGTCCTAAAACTCCTCAACGGAATGGTGTTGTGGAGCGGAAGAATAGAACTCTTGGCTATATGGCTAGAGTTATGCTAAATCAATTCTCTCTTCAAAAATATTTTTAGGCAGAAGTTGTCAGCACAGTGTGCCATATTTTGAATAGGGTGTTGATTCGACCTATTTCGAAGAAGATACCCTATGAGCTTTGGTTTTGTAGAACTCCTAATGTTTCTTATTTTAGAGTGTTCAGTTGTCGCTGTTTTATCCTGAGTACTAAAGACAACTTAGGCAAATTTGATGCCAAAGCTGACGAAGGTATTCTTCTTGGCTCTGCGGCCAAGAGTAAGGGATATAGAGTGTTCAACAAATGCTCCATGATTGTTGAAGAGTCAACTAATGTAACTTTTGATGAGGATAATAGTACAGCTGTTATTCCCAATGATGATGATGAACCATCTACTTTGATATCAATAAATACAACGTCTGAAACCAGCTCTCCAAAGGAATAATCAAAGAAGTTCCAGTTCACTCCCTCTCATCCAAAGGACTTGGTAATAGGTGAAATATCAAAAGGGGTAACTACTCGATCCTCTGTAAGAGACACTATAGCTAGCACTGCATTCATTTCTCAAATAGAACTGAAAAACGTTTTAGAAGCTTTTAATGATGAATTTTGGATTTCTGCGACGCAAGAAGAACTCAACCAATTTGAGAGAAGCCAAGTTTGGGAACTTGTTCCTAAACCTACTGGCCACTCAATAATTGGCACTAAATGGGTTTTTTATAACAAAGTAAATGAAGATGGTTCAGTCACTCGCAACAAAGCTCGTCTCGTAGCCCAAGGATACAATCAAGAGGAGGGCATCGATTATGATGAGACATATGCTCCTGTTGCCCTACTAGAATCCATTCAGATGCTTTATACATTTACGAATTTTTAAAACTTTAAACTTTTCCAAATGGATGTGAAAAGTGCTTTTCTAAACAGTTTTATCAAGGAAGAAGTTTTTGTCAAACAACCACCTGATTTCGAAAATCACAAATTTCCCGACCATGTTTTTAAACTTAGGAAAGCTCTTTATGGCCTCAAACAAGCTCCTCGAGCTTGGTATGATCCTCTGAGTACTTTTTTACTAGATAAAGGTTTTTCAAAAGGAAAAGTGGACACTATACTGTTTATAAAATCTCTTGATGACATAATTCTTTTAGTTCAAATATATGTTGAAGACATTATTTTTGGATCTACTAATGAGGGTCTATGTAAGGAATTTGCCAAGTATATGCAGGATGAGTTTGAGAAGAGCATGATAGGGGAGCTCACCTACTTCCTTGGATTGCAAATCAAACAACTCTCACAAGGCGTCTTTATTAGTCAATCGAAATATGTCAAGGACATGCTGAAGAAGTTTGAGCTTGACAGCATCAAACCTATCAGCACCCCTATGGCTACTACCAAAAAGCTGGAACCTGATGAAAGCGACAAACCAGTCGATCAACGTAAGTACCGAGG
Organism: Iris pallida; assembly: GCA_029216955.1. NCBI lineage: Eukaryota > Viridiplantae > Streptophyta > Magnoliopsida > Asparagales > Iridaceae > Iris > Iris pallida. Next base: position 1,857,343 of record JANAVB010041618.1, on the reverse strand, counting down.
TATGATTGGTAGTTTATTATATTTAACTGCTAATCGCCTTGATATTATGTTCAGTGTTTGATTATGTGCTAGATACCAAGCCAATCCTAAGGAATTACACATGACCGCAGTTAAGCGTATCTTTAGATACCTTAAAGGAACTATTACGGTAGGCTTGTGGTATTCTAAAACCACTTTCTTCGATTTAATCAGATACTTTGATGCTGATTTTACGGGATGCAAAGTCGACCGTAAGAGTACCAGCGACACGTGTCATTTGCTAGAAAAGGCGTTAGTCTCATGGTTTAGCAAGAAGCAGAACTCTGTCGCACTATCCACAACAGAAGCTGAGTACATAGCAGCTGGTCGTTGTTGTGCATAGATTCTGTGGATGCGACAAACCGTTGAAGACTACAACTTATGTTTCAAGCACATACCTATTTTCTGTGATAACACTAGTGCCATTGATCTGACCAAGAACCCTGTTTGTCACTCACGCACTAAACATATAGAGATTAGACATCACTTTTCGCGTGATCATCAACAACAAGGCACGATTAATTTAGAATTCATAGACACTGAAAATTAGCTAGCAGACTTCTTTACCAGACCACTGGCCGAAGAGCGCTTCAATTTTCTTTGTCATGAATTGGAAATTTTGGATGAAACAGTTATTAAATAAATTGGCTTGCTTAAATAACGATTATGACATATATCTTTATGGTGACTTTGCTATGGGTACAAGCCGAAATGGTCCTTCTGACAATAAGGCGTAAAAGCTTAAGCGACACGGTGCACTAATCTTCGGACTACCACTAGCTGGGATCCGGCCCCTACAGCTACCCCAAGACAGTTTTATCGTAATGGTCGTTGTCATAAATCCTTGTTTATTATATGGTTTAATTTCATTTATAACTTAGTTAATTCACATTTTCTAAATTCCATTCTTTTTCAATAAATTGCCACTTTTTAAACCTTCCCAATTTTATTTTTAAACCAACACAGCCATTTTTTTTAACCTTCCTGTGTTCTGTGCCCATGGAGGCAGAGTTCGGGCCTAACTCTGCCGCACACAGAGTTCGGGCCGAACTCTGTGTCCCTGGTCACAGAACCTTCCCTGATGCTCTGCCATCCATTGATTTGATCCAACGGTCCAGATTTCACCCGCTTGGCTGCTCCTTAACCCTTTAAACCCAAAAAACACCCTCTTTTTTTACTTTATTCATCTTCCACCTTCCTCCAAACACAAATTTCTTAAACCCTAGCCCTAGAAACCCCATTTTTATGGCTCCTTTTCTTCCTAAACTCAAGATTTCAAGCTTTTGGGGAGATCTCTTCCATTTTTTCTCAACTTTGTGAGGTATAATTTTCTATTCCTTTCTATTCCCTTATCAATTATTTTAAATTATCCATGGCTCCTAGACTTTTTAGAAGAGGCAAGAGAAGAAGGAGTGAAGGTGCTTCATCATCTAATCCTCCTCCTCCTCCTCTTGCTCCACCAATCCATCCACTTTTTAATCCTCCACCTCCTAATAACCCCAACACATTCAATGAACAAATTTTTGTATCATTGGAGGCTTCCAATAAATGGTTCAATAACTTTCGTTCAAGGAGTGTGTATGCGGGTCATCCTATCAATTTCACAATATTTTCTAGATATGGCTTATTGTTCCATGATCTTTGTCTAGATGAGTTAGTTTCTATATCATCTCTTATATATTTGAATGCTATCCAAATGTTTTACTGTAATCTCACCTTTGTCGACACACGAATCTATTCTCGTATCGCCGGAATCGATATCACTTTTGATGATTTTGAACCTGCGGAATATCTCGAGATCCCGGAACCCAATTCTTGGGAGAAACTTGTCGATGCGCGTAAGTTTTAATTTTCTGATAGATCATCCCTTGAGAGTTTCAAGGATGATTTGTGTACTCCCAACACTCGTCCATGCAAGTTACTGGCTAGATTTCTTAACCCGTATTTCTATGAACTTTATCGTATCATTTTCTCCACGATATTGCCCAAAGTGGGATCGACTGATGAAGTATCTTATTTTGAGATCTTTGTACTTTATCATCTTCACTTTCGTGTCCCTTTTAACTTTTCGTGCACTATGATGGACTGGATGATTAGTGCACAGAAGAAACCTCGATTATTAGTCTACGCCCTATATTTGCCGATGATTTTTCGTGTGTTCCATGTTCCTCTTGATGAGTGCCAGTTCCTTCCTGCCCCTGCCAATCTGTCTAAGGCACGGCAGCTTCTAGCAGTTTTTGAGTCTCCTACTAAGTCCGAGCATTCCGAGTCTGATACTCAGGCTAATCCTCCTGTTCTTGGGCAACCTGCGCCCGAGCCACCTCCTACTCTCGAGTCCATTCAGACCATGCTACGTGATCATTTCCGCTTGGAGGGCGATCCCTGGACTCAGATGGACTATCACACTACCTTACAGATGTCAGCTATCAATAACACTCTGCATGACATCCAGTACTCCTTGGCCTCTCATCCTATGGTGTCTTACACCATGGTACGAGATCCTTCTCGCGAAGGTTATCGTATTGATGACGCCTGGGTCAGGAGGTATTTGGATCAAGATGGGGCATTTGTTGATCCTTGTTGCTCTGCCAGCGACCCATCCGACTCTGCTGGACCTTTCCGTGCTCCATGACGGCCGTGGTCCATTTTATGATATTGTTGATGCTTAGGATGTCTTTTGTTTATGCACTTTGTTATTTTCATTCAGTGATTATGTAGTTGAACACTATGCTTTGTACTACATTATGCTTTATGGCTTTTATTTGGATTGTTTACTAGTTGTCTCTTATGTTGGACTTGAGCCTGTTTATGTGATTGCATATTTTCATCATGGTTATGTTTTTATGAGGGAGCTTCTATTTCATTTTTCTAAATGTCAAAGGGGAAGATATATGTGATATTTGTTTAACCTATTTTTGGATAAATACTTGTGCTATATTGTGCTACACTTGTGTTATATTGTTTGGACTAGTACTTGTATCAGGACTTCTCTATTTACTGGGAGAGCCGAATTGTCCATCTATGGAGGAGCAATACATGTGTCCATGTATGAATATTACGACACGTAAATATCATAATTTTGTCAATTATCAAAATGGGGAAGATTGTTGACCCAAACTGGATCGCAGTCAACCTAATCTTGATAATTAACAAATTGATATTTGAACTGATCCAACTCGACACATACATTATCATCAAAGCTACAAACACAGACGACTTACACACATCAAGTCGGACAATCATTATCGACGACTGCTCGACGAATACTGCTGGAACTTGTCTTCGGAAGTCTGTATTTTTATATTTTATTTGAGTCTAGGCTATTGTATGTTGAGTCGTACTGAGTACCTCAACCATAGACTAGATAACCAAAAAGCTCCACAACAAAAAGCCAAACTGCCAAAGCCCAATAGCCCAATGAGCATTCTGTCTCCAAGGAGGCAGAGTTCGGGCCGAACTCTGCTCCAACACAGAGTTCGGGCCAAACTCTGTCTCCTAAATTCCAGGAGCTAATTTTTAGGGATTGATCATTGCAAGTTGTCCAATGGCCATAATTTTTGAATTTTGGACAGAGTTTTGGCCGAACTCTGCCTCCCTGGACTAGTATATATAGGCACCCGTTTCTTCCTTTTTAATTCATCCAATCTTCTCTTCTCTTCTCTCCTATAGCCTATACATCCCAAAGAGCCATACTCTTCTCATCTACTAGCCACAAAACTTTCCAAGCCTACAAGGTGCTCGGTGCGAGTCAATTAGAAGTTTTGTGCAAGTGTCTTCAAGAAGTCACTTGGAAAATTTCAAGTTTCGTCTCATCGATCTTTTCAAGAAGTTGGCGTGCTTTTCTGTGTAAAGGCATGTGGTTGTAAAGCTATTTCACAAATAGTGGATTTCAATCCTGAGCTAGAGTTCTTAGGCCTGTACTAGTCCTCCACGAGGAAAACCAGGTTAAAAATTGCTGTGTCTGCGTATGCTTTCTAATCTCCACTTTATTTTCGCATTATACTCTGATTAATTATTTACTAGTGAATAGAGTTAATTTTTTAATTGGTCATTATTTTCACAAAAACTCTATTCACCCCCCCTCTAGGGTTGCCTACACGTACTTCACATACTATACCTCATACGTAACTATCCCGATACGATTCACGTTCTCGAAACTATCTACACATCGCGTCTGGTGCTACCCCTGCCAGGCAATTTATTATGACATCGTGCTTAAATCTTTTCTGACACAAGAGGTCAACTTGAGTCGACGATGCTCAAAGGCAATAATCAATTCGACAAAAGTTCTCTTACGATAGTCTTATGTTACATCCTCTATCGAGCACAAAAGTTCCAACACGAACTCAATCCAATCTTGACTTGTTCGCCTTGCTAGTCTTCGATCGTATGCACAACACATAACCAAATCGTTAGCTGAATCCAATCTTCGACACAAATTCCTAGGGTTATTCCATTATTCTCGCTCTCGCACGTAGAGCGATTTCTCATAGTCGCCTATTTGCATTTTTATGCTACGTACCTTCATCGATGTCTATTCTAATCATTGACTAACGAAATTATTCAAGTATTCATTCAATCAAATTATTAAAATCTGATTTATTATATTTTTAGCCAAAGGCCGTTCCATTAACTCTCGAAACAAAATATTGGTTGGCATAGACTTATCTTCAACATGTACTAGATCATATTTATCCTTGACGCACTTCCTTATGTGAAATCATTGGGTTATCCTATGGGACTTCAACATTCACTTGATTTGGCGATTAAGCCTTCTAGGGACAGCAGCCCCGAAGCTATGTCCGATAATTATAGATTATCAACGAGGGACAGTTACTATAAACCATACTATATCCTATCTCGAAGCCAAATAAATTCCTGACAATTTCTAATGAACTTTACTAATCCGACATAATCTTTCCAATCAAAAATACCTTATCCTACTCGTACAATTGATGCGACGCTACCATCCAAATTACTCATGCAATACCATCGACTATTTTCGCTAACCAAATGACTTCTACTCGCCTGGCGTCCAATTCTATCTACTCAAGATCAATCTACGCGACATTCTATACTCATTGAAACCATCCTCGAATAACTTTATCGTTCTGCATCGCATCTATCACGAAACTTCTAATCATTTGCTCGACTTTTTGTACTACTACATACGAAATTTTGATATCACAAGCTTGCTCCATTTTTGAATCCTCATCTCACGCTTAAGTTTTCTCACACATTTGTTTCATTATGCTGTCCATTATGATATTGCGGGCATTAACTTTAAATCACAACATCAACTTTTACTTGTATCACATTCATCCAAACAACAACATTTAACACAATCTTTGTTCATCTAATCAGAGCATCTTCAAATTAACGCATAGCATCTTTGACAATCCTCAATATTATTGACGATATACATAATAAAAAAAATCTTCCTTTCGTATGAACTCCAATCCGTTAACCAATATTATCATCCAAACAAAATATTATATCGAGTCTCACATGCATTATGATCCATCCTGTTGTAGCTAACTATCGTCATCGAGCGACATAATTTCCAATTCCTTATATCCGTTCAAGTATTCCCCAATTGAATTTCCAAATTTCTATAGACTTTGAGCACTAACTCAAATTCGTTCGCACGATTCTTCGTATTTACTCAAACTCAAATTTGACTCATATTTCCTTAACACAAAATTATTTCACTACCATCGGCCTATCGTTCAACTTACAATTAACGAATCCTCGTTCGACTCAACATCCATCAATGCGAGTCCGCACCTGATCGCTCAAACCGAGTCTGCTTCTGATCGTTCAAACCAATTCCATCAAAGCATACTTGCATTAATTCCTATCGAATCATTTCCACTCGAGTCTCGACACTATCCCATCTATTGCGGACAAACTTATCGCTAACAACACAATCGTCTCGAAGCATCTATCGCAAGTCACCAAATGGTTCGACATTGTCATGACCCGCACCTGATTTAGGTATACGAGTACGTGGGTACGTTCAGCCTATGCCACAGTGTCGGCAGTAGAACGATGTTCTAGGTCACAATCACAAATAAACACAATATGATATACTCTCCAAACGGAAGACAATCTCAGAATGATACAACTCAATCACAAAACTAGAGGTAGATAATCATTACGATAAGATATAATAAAATCCATAAGAGAGATGCAATCAGAAATGAAACCAGTCTTAAGTGTTATTAATACTACTACAAACAGAGTATGAAGTAAAATACATCTCAAGACAACTGAAATAAGATAAGTAAAAACTCTAGCCATCTACTCCAAACTCTATTGTGTCTCCTCTAGGCTAGCTGGGATCCTCCAAGTTATCTATAAAATTTTATCAACAAGTCCAATCAGAACATGAGCGAATACATAACTCTCACGCAGTTCATATCATGACATAAAATATAAAACAAGTAATAGAATAGTATACATAAAGTATTGTAAGAGATGTACATGAATAGTAAGAGAGATATATGAAAACAGGAAATATATATGGGAAGTAAGAATTATAAGTGACTATAAGTGATTTAGAGCACAAGATGGTTATGTAATCGGCTTGATTTGTACATGACTAAATTACAGAGTTGCACATGACTACCTACTTTGGAATTGATCACATAACCACTTCTACTCCCCCGTCTCCAATCAATACACAAGGATCTAGTCAAGTTATGTTACGTACATGATAGTTTTATACATGAAGCACATATGAACATGAGAGTACATGAGCACATGAGTGTACATGAATAATGAGAGTACAAGGAATACATGATGTACGTGAAAAGCACATGACATGATGTATTTGATGCACCCGAGGGGGATAATATCTCATAAAAAGATCTATATAGTACCAATCCGTGATAACGACGTAACAACATCAAGTAAAGTACTCTAGAGCAAGAATATAAGTCCTAGCAAGTATGAAACGATTAAAACATGTACTCGCTTGATATCCTGAATGACCGGTGAGAACAGATGTTCGAACTGGAGTAACTGAGTTCTATTTAGAGCAATACAGGTTATAAAGAGTTCAATATAGAATAATTGAATTATACAATACAATCTACATGATATTAGACCTCTTTAAGTCAAAAGTCAATCTTTGGTTTCACGACCTGCACCCAGTGTAAGGGTACAAGAAGTGGGTACGTCCAACCTACGCTGTAATGTCGGCGGTAGAATGCTGTCCTAGGTCACAATATCTATCAATAACCATGCATGTACAATGATATACACTCCAAAAGAAGGACAATATAAAGGTATAACTCAATCACAGCATCTAAGGGGAGATAAAGCAAAATAAATGGATAAAATAAAGGAATAATCTCCAACCAGCTACAATGAGAGTAATATCTGAATATACAAAAATCACCAATATCCAACAACTTAAAGTACATAAAATGAGACAACTAAAGGGAAACTAGTCCAGATATCTAATCTAGACAATAGGCAAGTCATCAGCGACTGTAGGATCCTCCTGAGGGTCCAAGTCACCGGTGTCATCTAAGCCTGTGCCATAATATGTAGGAAAGAACTCCTCCTCATCACCTGCAATATTTTCAACAGTCCAATCAGGACGGGAACGAGCACAATACATCTCACGCAGTTCATATCTTGACAGGTAATATAAAGCATGTGAGGTTAAGATACATAAAATACTGTAAGAAATAAGCATGAAAAGAAAGAAAGAAACTAATAAACAAAGCTATCTATACATGATAATAGAGAACTGTAAGTGACTATATGATTTAGAGTACAAGATAGACATGTGAACGGCTTGATTTGCACATAATTACACTAAAGAGTTTGTATATGATTACACTACTTGGAATTGTTCACATGACTATTCCTACTCCCCCATGCCCCAATCAATACACAAGGATCTAGACAGGTTATGTTATTGTACTTGATATTTTATACATGAAGCTCATGAGATCATGAGAGTACATGAGAGTCCACAAAATACATGATGTTCGTGAAAAGCACATGACATGATGTATTCGATGCACCTGAGGGGGATAACATCTCATGTAAAGATCAATATAGTACTAATCCGTGATAATGTCGTGTCAGCATCAAGTAAATTAAACTATGACAAGAATATAATTCCTAACAAGTATGAAACGGTCAAAGAATGTACTCACCTTATATTCTGGCTGTTTGATAAGAATATGAGTCGGAGATGGAGTATCTGAGTCCTATTTAGAGCAACACAGGTCATAACATGTCTAACATGAAATAAGAATAGCCTACAATGCATTCTAAATGGTTCTAGGTTCTTCTAGGTCAAGTCAACCCTTGGTCAACTCTGGTCAAACCTGGTCAACTACGGTCAAACTTGGTCAACTATAAGTCAACTAGTCCATTTACCAAATTTTAGGTCAAACACAAGTTATCTAGTCATTCCAAGTCTGTTTGAGTCGATTTAGATCAAGTTTGACTTAAAGTTGACTTTTGTCAACTTGATAGTCAACTCGGCCAATTTAGGCTCATTGGGTCAATCCTAAGCTAACTCATAACCCATAGACTATACCTAATAGCAATCACAACATCTACTTATATATTCTATTCATTCAATATATAATATATATATATATATATATATATATATATATATATATATATATACATATAAACACAAATATACCAATATACCTATATGTATATATATAAGGAAAAGAATGATACATGACAAGTGTATGTGGACTGGTAAGAGATTTAAGAATCCAACTCATGAAAAGAAAACTGAAATCAAATGGAAACACAAAAGTCTGAGAATGCGAGAAGTAGAAATCTGAGAATAAGGATACCCAAAACCCAGTCAAGCTCACTATAATACACTTAATGAAAACCATAAAAAGTTCACAGCAAAACAATTATGGGGATGCAATGCAAACTAATTTGGGATTGAATCCCCTTGTGAAATCTGAGAATAACTGTCATGAGAACTAATAAAACATAACAAACAAAAATAATATTAACATTTTACTGTTAAACATCAAATGAGGATGTATGTGAAACCAACAAAATTTTAACATCCTAGCCCACTGTACTGAGAATACTCCCCAACTCCATATTGAACTGAGAACATATCTCCATATTTGAAACCATTTGAACTAACTGTTCACAGACTATACAGAGGAATCAATTTCGAAATGTCAACTTAATTCAAAAGCTTACCTAGCTCTAAAACCCAATTCATTACATAACTCAAAGTCGAAAACCCAAATACATAAATCAGTCATGATTCTATGTGAACCCAGCTAGGAAACATCAACCTAAACATTTGTTCATGTTAATCATCCAATTTAATCATAATTTAGCAAATTAATCAGTTTAAAACTCTGAAAATACATTTTGTTTGAACATGGTACCAGTGAAATGAATAAACCCTAATTAATCATCACAAAAATAATTAAACATCAAATTATGGTCGAGAATGTGTCGTGTACATGTATGAGTGTCCCACAGAGTGTATCGTATCCATACAATAGGACACGAAGTGTCCAAACACTCAAAAATGTGCACAGTTGTGCACAGGCTGCACTGCCTCGTACGGTCAGTCCAAGGATTCATAGACATGACACGAGACACGACACGTCTCGTGCTCATGTCCACGTGTAGCCCATATATAGGCATACATACACGACACAACATGAGACATTGACGACACATGTACGCGTGATACGACACACGTATCAGTTGGGATTTTTCCCGTGCGCACTTTGTAGGCGAAATCAGTACGCGTGAGATTTCTCGAGATCTACTTGATGAAATCTCACGAAACTTGATCAGCCCCGTGTCAGTTGTGTTTCCTATGTGTCCACCAAGTTTTGGGTCACGAAGTTTCCTATCGTGTCCGCTACAGTGCCCGAGCAGTAAGACACGCGAACGACTCGTGCGTGAGCAGGTTCGTGCCTAATTTGGACATGGACACATCACGAATTTTCTTTCAATGGGACACAAACCCATAAGCAATATATAGATCTACATTTCTGTTCAAAAAGATTTGGAAAATAACAATAAAAATTCCTTTTGGGCATTTCATCAAACACGTATGCAAAAAATACTGATACGTGTCCGATACGTATCAATTCTTACAAAACTCATCCTACAGCTAGGGACACCTAGATGGATGCATCTACGGGAATAATTCATGAATTTGAAGGGTTTTGGAGAGATTACCTATTGAGGGTGAATTCCCTATAAAAAGTTCCAAAAGTGAAGACCCTTCTTGCGACTCCAAAACTCCGATGCTCTCCAAAACTGAGTTTGCTCACCATCAACAATCCATAGACATAGATCAGATCCCAATGCAAAAGACTAGGGTTAGAAAGGAAAATACATGAAAAAATAGAAAAGATACATACCTAGGGTTTTGCCAGGATGAAAAGGAATGGAAAAAGAGATGCAAGTCTCCCTAGGAGATACTAAATAGGGCTGTGGGAACCTACTTGGCCGGCTAGGATGAGATTGGGCTAGGGTTTCATAATACTTGGGTTTGGCCTTCTCTCTATAGGTTAAAGTGAAACATTAAATCAATATGTTTCTAACTAGCCTCTAATCAAACTTGCTAATTAGCTTCTAACTTGAAACTAACTATAATAGGATTACTAACACTATCTAATCATGCTACTAAGTCACTAAGTCATGGTGAGACACTAGGCTAGGTTGCACCAAGGCTATACTATCAAAAGGCCAAAAAATAACAATACCAATAATATAATATATTAAATAATCAAAAATATTTACAATTACCAAAATACCCTTAACTAGAAAAATGGATGTGACATTTGGTCAACTCTAGTAAACCTTTAGTCAAACTTAGACTATTGGGTCAATTTGCTAATCTAGGGTTTTGGTCAATTCCAATTGCTAGACTAACGTCTAGGAACAAGGTTAGCCAAATTCTTCACTAAATCAAACTCAACATATACCATACATCATAGGGTATGACACAATACTTATCATATACATATAGGACATTACATATACATACACCATCTAACACAACACTATCTCACACTAAGATAAATCTCATAACCCCACATATTACCTTTATATATGTTTTTTTTCCACATATTACCTTTATATATATATATGTATATATGTATATATATATATATATATATATATATATATATATATATATATATATATATATATATATATATATATAAATATAAATATAAATATAAATATAAATATAAATATAAATATAAATATAAATATAAATATATATATATATATATATATATATATATATATATATATATATATATATATATATATATATATATATATATATATATATATATATATATATATATATTGTAACTCCACTTCCCGGTTTTGAAAAAAATATTTTAAATATCAATTGATTTATTAGGGTTTCAAATAAAAAGTTTATTCTTATTTATTTTAATATGGTGATTGATATTTTAGAGGAAAATAAATCGGGAGCAAAATTTCAATTTGAAAAGTTGTTATAAACAATTAGTGGTCCCCATTTTTTCTAACTGATTTTGGAGATTTTATGCAATATATATAAGGGCAAGGACTTACTTGTTAATTTGCCATTTGCGGAGGGATTTATTTGCAAATCCTCCTTTCTCTTTTTAGGCAGAGTTAAGCAGCAGAGAGAGAATCATTTCTCTCAATTTCTTTCTCTTCCCCAAATCAAGCTCCGGCCCTAACCCTAAACCTAGATATCGATGGCGGTGATGCTCGGCGGTGGACTCGATCTCCGGCGACAGGCGACTACTACCGGCGGCGCTTGATAGCGCACTCCTCTGGCAGTGCTCCCGACTGCGTGCGACTTCATACCGATGGCTATGGCGGTGGCCGACAGGCCCTAGGAGACGACGACGACGACCACGAACGGCGACGACGAGATCTCGGTGGACGGCTGTGTGCGGCGTTCTCCGGCGCACCTCCGTCCAACGGCGACGGCGGTGGTTTCCGACTCCACTCAGGCGATGCTCACCCGACCTGAGCGGCACACCGCCCTTTCTCCGACCATACGACCTCTCCAGCAATGATGGCGGCGAGTTCGTCATCGACGACGAAGTGACGCACGATTTCCCTTTCGACCTTCAGAGTTGTTGTGGTGGGTCCATCATTCAGCGACGCTCGTCTCCACGACCACGACGACGGCGAGACAGCTCTTCCCGATCGACGACGACAGCAGAGCACCCTAGCTCCGACGGTGGCAGCAGTTCCCTAGTCTGGCGACCGAGAGTTGAGCATCTCCCAATTTGTGGCGGCCGATCTACTCCAGTGACACGGCGATTCATCCGCGAGATCGAGTTTCTGCTGATCTAGAAGACCTACGTCGGTGAGTTCTTCGATCCTCCCTGCTTCTTCAGTTTCTTCTTGATTTTGACATCATTATTTCATTCTTGTTCAATTCTAGGTTGGTCAAGACCGACTCTGTCTTTTCTTGAAGTATTGAGCATGGCGATCGATTTGTTACCAAATCTTGCTGGTAAGCCCCGATCTCAAAATACTGAGTCTGAGAAATTATGTTTCTGTCTGGATACTCAGTTGATGAGATTTTTCCTTTTTCTCTGTTTAATTCTGCTCTTTGGTTGATAAGAACATAGTTGTATCCTGAATTTGATGAAGTTCTTGGGTGGTTCGTGTCCAGGTTTTGTGCGTGTCAAGTTTTGGCCGTGTCCAAGTATTGTTTGTGTCCAGGGGCTATTGTCATTCGAATTAGATTGAAATTTTTCAGGTAACCTTCTTCTAACTTCCGATCTGATCGTTTACATTTGAAACTCAATGACAGTTCTCTAAGTAAACTCTTCTCTATATTGCTCGATACCTGTTCGTGGAAATTCCTCAGAGGTTGCACCTTTGGACACGAGGAACTGTGTCCATATTCTCTTAGATTCTTTTCTTCTAGGTAATTCTTCTTCCCTCCTGTTGGTTTGGGTGTTGTTTCAGCTTCCTAAATAAGTGTGTTGGCCAGGATCAGGTTTGGGGTGTTTGGTGTTCGTGTGTGCGTTGCTGGATTAATAAATGTGTCCGAGACTCTGACCGTTTCAAGTTCGTATGTACCTGCTTTTGCATGTCCTGTTATAGTTGGGCGATCGAATAGTTGCTGGGGCAGGGAACTATCAAGAGTGCAGATTACTTATAGTGTTGATTAAGATTTCTATTTTGATTTTCTACTTTGGATTGTATATATTCTTTCATTCAATTGTATAATTTGTGGTTTGAAGTCCGGTTTTGACTTTGGGGTGTAGATTATGGGCTGGACAAGCTCTGATCTTCATGCTGCTAGGTTAGCAACTATTGATTCTTGTCTAAATAATTAATGAAGAATGGGGGCTAGAGTTTGGAAGTGGTAAACTGGAAAAGAATCAAACTAATGAGGCCAACAAGAAGAGCCTTTAGGTCTTAGCTCTGTTTGCATTAGATAACACATGAATAATGTATAATTTTCCTGTGTTGTGTATATTAGTCTAGGAATTGTATAATTCTGAGTGGTTGGTTGTGTCTGATGGAGTACACTGATAATTGAATTCAAAGTCTTGTTTGTGGCCTTCTATATTATGAATGGCATTGAGATTGATTAGCAATACTGCTGAGACAGGAAGGATTGAGTTGTGTTGAGTTGCTGTTAGTATGCTTCGAGCCAAGCTTATATTTTTGAGCTAAATAAATCTGTTGATTCCAATCCTGGGTTGACTGATAGTTGGGCTGGGCCAGTTGGCATTTAACCTGGACATATTTTGTTGGTATAGGCTGCTGAGTTCGACTGTAGATTATGGGATTGGCACTGGCAAGTAGCAGTGGCAGGGTTTGAGTTTTGTTCAAGTATTTCATTTCAATTTTATATATTTATGTAAAGTTTCCTATAATATTCTAAATGAAGTTGAGCTCTGATTTATCCTTTCTAAATTTCGAGTTTAAGTTTAATGCTGAACTAACCAGTAGTTGGATAAGCAGACTTGATAAATCAACTAGTTGTATAGTTAGCTAATTTTGTTAATAATAAGAATTTATTACCTTGTTAAAATTATATGTAAATATAGTTAGACTAGGATGGTGATTAAGAAACTTGGGAATGGTTAGGAACCTAGCTAACTTTATTTTCTAATAATGGTTTTAAGAATAGTTGTAGGGGAGTTTATTATTGAGTAGATAATATTTGAGTTTAACCAAATATTAATTATATAACTTCAGATACAAATCTAGAGATTTTTTAGTTATTAACCAACTTGTACTAAAACTAGATGGATTTATTGATCATCTTCCCAACCTTGATTACCCGGAGCAAACGCAAGTACATTCTATGGTTTTGATCAGTGCATTTTTTTGTTCTTTATTGCTGACACACTGTGACACGTTCATGATCTTTTCTGGCTTGTTCTTTCATGATCTTACTTGTATCTTGGGGTGGGGAAGTACTCTAGATATGTGACCAAACCCGGATACTTATTCATGATCTTTAGCTTAGGCCTCGCACAGTGCACGCGGGTCCTAAGCCGTACCATTACATGATCTTTCAGGATCTTTCATGATCTTACCCATAGCCGGTCACATATTATAGAAGTATTTCAAATTTATAACACACATGTTCAGGATTTTGTTCTTACATTAGTTTCCTATGATCCTGATCTTGATTTTAGTTATAGTCGTGATCTTTCCTGCATCTTTATATAGTCGTGATCTTTGATGTATCTTTATAGCAGTAGTTCATGTTCTTCCTTTTCTTTACATATCTTGTTCTTTCAGCATTTACTTTCCATATCATGATGTTATTGTTCATTACCTAGAACTGTGCTTTGCTCCGCTCCTGAATAGGATATGTTGCAGGTATGTTTGCAGGACATTGTTCTACTCTATGGGCCAGAGCCCAGGATTTAGCTGAGCAGGATGAGGCTTAGCTTGAGGTTCAGGTTTAGACTGTTAGCTTTACTCTTAGATATTGTCTTCAGAATTCATGTACATTTCATTCTTGATGACTCGTACATTTACATACATAGAATTGTGGATTATGGTGATCATTCTGGGATACGTTCTTAGATGCTGTGATTATATATTTTCATATTTATCAGGTAGATTTCCCTAGCTTGGTACAGCTTACTTCGTCGTGTCTAACGACGAAGGCTGGACGTATCCGACTCGTGTCCGATTATTCGGGAGCGGGTCGTGACATATTTTAGTGGTATCCTATGCAAGTCTATCCTAATGGTACCTAGGTCTTAGCGTACTATTGGAGGACTTGATTAAACTCGGGAAACTTGATCACAACATAGAAAAATCAGAAAATAAGGATATATCAGGTATATCGATATTCTATAAACTCTTGTTGTATTTAGGTCTAGGTTATTTTAACAGTTTTCTATTTTTCAGATAGTTCAAAAGCACGCGACACCGGAACAATCGATCCACCTTCACTTGAGGGCTTCGGGCTTCCACTGCCTTCTACCACTCTACTATCTCCATGGGTAGTACGTAGATGACGGAGACATTTGAAGAGTCCCTTGACTACCAGAGGGAGCGTGCCATTCTTTTCAAGCCAGACTTGTGGATATACTCTCCGAGCCATAAAAGACTTCGGATATCCAGACTCTCAGACACTTGGACTTTTTCGACGCCGAGCGCATATCTTGCACCATGGACCAGATCGAGAACCTGGAGTCACCACTGAAGATCATCCAAGTTCCTGAAGACCCAACTTCTCTGAAGATTAGAGTCACCAGTCAGGAGATCAAGAATGTAGCGCAGACAATGAAACGAGATGGAAAGTTGAAGCTCATGAAGGACATGAAGATTTATGACGGGGCTGACAACTACTATGGATCCACAAAACGTCATCAGACTCGGACAGTATTTCTTCAATCGCATCGTCAGATTCAGACAATGACCAATTGTGCTACCTGCCGCCATCCAGGACATCGCTTCGAGGAGTACCACAAAAGACGGAGGCTATGCTTGTTCTACGGATCATCTGCCCCCCAGTCAGGGATTGCCAGAGACCATTGATCACACTGCCCAAGGACGAACACGAAGAACACCAGGACTATAGCAAGTGGACCTACCTCTCCAGATTCAGCAACAACATGGAGCACTACCACAGGGACCAGTCTACGTCAAGACAGTTGAAGAAGATTGAAGAGATTCCAGTCCCGGAGGAATATTGAAGATAGACTGAAGACATAAGATTTCTTTTGCATGGTTGGGAAAACCATGTATCTTGATTAGCAATCCAGTCTCTCCTTAGAATCCTCTTAGCACCTAGACCATTTCTTGGAACTTCTTGTTTTCTATTTTGGAATCTTGGTTGGTATTCGAAACTTAATTCGAGATATTGTTCCTATTCGTTGATTGATACTCCTCCATCCATTTTTCGTAACCTTGCTCTTTTCGAGATTCTACTCAGGAATTTTTTTTCCTATTCAGGACTAGTTACAATTTGTAAATTTTGTTTTCTTTCCGAAGTTTAGTTTTCTATTTGTGGCTTGTTGGAATTTGATTTTTTTATTCAATACTTGTTTCTATTCACCATTCAAGACATCGTTTGAAAACTTCGGATTCGACCTATTCCCTATGTGAGATTTTGTTTCCTACGTGGCTTGTTTTCTATTTGAAAATTGTTCTGTTCACAACTTTGCTTCAATCTTGCTCCTTATTTGAGTATCGCTTGTTTCATGGATAATTGTTTTTATGCACCCATTGATTCTTTTCCCTACTCGTAACTTGATTTCATTCGATATTTTAAGATCCTGTTTCTTATTTCGGGACATTATTTTTGTTCGTGATTTTGTCTCCCATTCAAGATTTACCAGACTTTGAATTTCAGTTCCTACTCGCGACTTGTTGAGACCGTGTTCCCTAATCAAAATCTTGTTTCCTCGTCAAGATTTTCTATTCGAGATTTTATTTCCTTATTCACGACTTTGTTGATACTTGTTTTTCTATTTTTCTTTCACTGTGTACCTTATTGGAGAATTCATTTTCAATTCAAGTTTTGCTCGAGATTTTATTATTATTCAAAATTTTATTAAAACTTGTTTCCAGTACGAAATTTTATTCGTCTTGGAACTTGTCTCCTATCTGATACCTTGTTTTAGTTCATCCTTCGAAACTCTGTTATCCCTTCGGGATAATGTCCCATATATGGAATCTTGTTACCATTCCAGATATCAGTTGATATTCCGTCATAATTTGAAACTTCGTCATATCTGAAATTTTAAATTTCCCTGGCTGCCCTTTTGTACTCACTGAGTGGATCCCTTGTCATTTTTAGTACCTAATAAACTCTTGTATTCTAATAGTCAGAAAACCTCACCATCTTCTTGACTTGGACTATTGAAACTCATTTTGGTTCCTTATAATTTTCTATGGATAAAGTCGAGAGGCTATTCGATGACCTACTATGGCATGACAGTTGCGTGCTGCAGCCATTAGCTGGATTATGGAGACTGAGGGTTCACTGTAGCCAGTAGCACACTGGAGAGGCAGGAACTCTAAGTTGAAGTGATTTCAGACACCCATAGGTTTTCGAGTACTGTCGAGACTTGTCATATTCTTCATACCTTGATCTCTTGGGTTGTTTCGTCAATGATTGTTGGAAAATAGATAAGGTTGATGGATTATTCGGTAACATGTTGTTATTTGAGTCACGGAGCCGAAAGTCCACTGCAGTCAGATATATACTGGCGGGGTAGGGATTCTAGGCGAAGTGATTTCGAATAGCTATATGTTCCCGGACACCATGGAAACTATATCCCTTTTTATAAGATTATTGGGTTTCGAGAATCATAGATCCTTGCACGTTCATCCTGATTGATATTGTATCTCCTGAGTATTTCGTACGTTCCTAAATCAACCCTTGCTAAATTGTCCTTCTAACATTTTATCGTTAGATCATTGAATTTCTCAAAATTGTATATTACCAGATTATGATTCCGTACTTCGTTTGTGATTTGTCTAAACTTCGATCTTAAGTCATGTCCATCTGACCATGATTTCCTATCTTGTCCTAGTCCACTTTTGATCATACTTAATAGATGTATCGTCATAAATTTGCTCCTCTAAGTTGTAATTGAACTTCATTCCATTCGTGCCTATTTAATCCTTGATCATTGTTAGATCGTATTATTTCAACTTCTTGTGTGTACTTGACCTCAAGTCTCAGGGCTATGCAGAGTTGCACAGGATTGGCAGAAGCACTGGACGGATAGCAGCAGACGGCCACTGGAGTTCGCGTTGGAGATAGAGTATTAATGAAGATCTCACTAACTAGAGGTGCCATCAGATTTGGCAGAGGCGGGAAGCTCAGTCCCAGATTCATTGGGCCATTCGACGTGATCGTGCGGATTGGCGAGGTGGCATATCGACTGGCGCTTCCAGCTAGATTGGAGGGAGTGCACGATGTTTCCACGTGTCTCAGCTTCGACGCTACATTCCATACCCGAGCCATATGGTGGACTATTTCGAGCTGGAGGTGGGCCCGAGATTGACATACGAAGAGAAGCTAGTGGAGATCCTTGATCGGAGGGAGAAGCGTTTGCGGAACCAGACTATTCCACTTGTCTGTGTCATATGGAGATATCACTCTCCGGGAGAGTCCACATGGGTGCACGAGGACGAGATGCAGGAGCGTTATCCCAGTTTGTTTGTTTGAATGTACCTTGATATTGAGATTTTTTTTAAAAATTCAATAAATAAATTATGTTGAACCTTCTTGAGATTTTATTTTGAGACTGTTTTGTTTGTCTCTCGAATTTCGAGGACGAAATTATTTTTAAGGGGGGAAGATTTGTAACTCCACTTCCCGGTTTTGAAAAAAAAATATTTTAAATATCAATTGATTTATTTGTGTTTCAAATAAAAAGTTTATTCTTATTTATTTTAATATGGTGATTGATATTTTAGAGGGAAATAAATTGGGAGCAAATTTTCAATTTGAAAAGTTGTTATAAACAATTAGTGGTCCCCATTTTTTCTAACTGATTTTAGGGATTTTATGCAATATATATAAGGGCAAGGACTTACTTGTTAATTTGCCATTTGTGGAGGGATTTATTTGCAAATCCTATTTTCTCTTTTTAGGCAGAGTTAAGCAGCAGAAAGAGAATCATTTCTCTCGATTTCTTTCTCTTCCCCAAATCAAGCTCCGGCCCTAACCCTAAACCTAGATCTAGATGGCGGCAATGCTCGACGGTGGACTCGATCTCCGGCGACAGGCGACTACTGCCGGCGGCGCTTGACAGCGCACTCCTCTGGCAGTGCTCCCGACTGCGTGTGACTTCATCCCGGTGGCTATGGCGGTGGCCGACTGTCCCTAGGCGACGACGGCGACGATCACGAACGGCGACGACGAGATCTCGGTGGACGGCTGTGCACGGCGTTCTCCGGCGCACCTCCGTCCAACGGCGACGGCGGTGGTTTCCGACTCCACTTAGGCGACGCTCACCCGACCTGAGCGGCACACCACCCTTTCTCCGACCATACGACCTCTCTAGCAATGATGGTGGCGAGTTCGTCGTCGACGACAAAGTGACGCACGATTTTCCTTTCGACCTTCGGAGTTGTTGTGGTGGGTCCATCATTCAGCGACGCTCGTCTCCACGACCACGACGACGGCGAGACAGCTCTTCCCGATCGACGACGACAGCAGAGCACCTAGCTCCGGTGGTGGCAGCAGTTCCCTAGTCTGGCGACCGAGAGCTGAGCATCTTCTGATCGGTGGCGGCCGATCTACTCCAGTGACACGACGATTCATCCGCGAGATCGAGTTTCTGTCGATCTAGAAGACCTACGTCGGTGAGTTCTTCGATCCTCCCTGCTTCTTCAGTTTCTTCTTGATTTCGACATCATTATTTCATTCTTGTTCAATTCCAGGTTGGTCAAGACCGACTCTGTCTTTTCTTGAAGTATTGAGCATAGCGATCGATTTGTTACCAAATCTTGCTGGTAAGCCCCGATCTCGAAATACTGAGTCTGAGAAATTATGTTTCTGTCTGGATACTCAGTTGATGAGATTTTTCCTTTTTCTTTGTTTAATTCCGCTCTTTGGTTGATAAGAACATAGTTGTATCCTGAATTTGATGAAGTTCTTGGGTGGTTCGTGTCCAGGTTTTGTGCGTGTCAAGTTTTGGCCGTGTCCAAGTATTGTTTGTGTCCAGGGGCTATTGTCATTCGAATTGGATTGAAATTCTTCAGGTAACCTTCTTCTAACTTCCAATCTGATCGTTTACTTTTGAAACTCAATGACAGTTCTCTAAGTAAACTTTTCTCTATATTGCTCGATACCTGTTCGTGGAAATTCCTCAGAGGTTGCACCTTTGGGCACGAGGAACTGTGTCCACTTTCTCTTAGATTCTTTTCTTCCAGGTAATTCTTCTTCCCTCCTGTTGGTTTGGGTGTTGTTTCAGCTTCCTAAATAAGTGTGTTGGCCAGGATCAGGTTTGGGGTGTTTGGTGTTCGCGTGTGCGTTGCTGGATTAATAAACGTATCCGAGACTCTGACCGTGTCAAGTTCGCATGTACCTGCTTATGCGTGTCCTGTTATAGTTGGGCGATCGAATAGTTGCTGGGGCGGGGAACTATCAAGAGTGCAGATTACTTATAGTGTTGATTAAGATTTCTATTTTGATTTTCTACTTTGGATTGTATATATTCTTTCATTCAATTGTATAATTTGTGGTTTGGAGTCTGGTTTTGACTTTGGGGTGTAGATTATGGGCTGGACAAGCTCTGATCTTCATGCTGCTAGGTTAGCAACTATTGATTCTTGTCTAAATAATTAATGAAGAATGGGGGCTAGAGTTTGGAAGTGGTAAACTGGAAAAGAATCAAACTAATGAGGCCAACAAGAAGAGCCTTTAGGTCTTTGCTCTGTTTGCATTAGATAACACATGAATAATGTATAATTTTCCTGTGTTGTGTATATTAGTCTAGGAATTGTATAATTCTGAGTGGTTGGTTGTGTCTGATGGAGTACACTGATAATTGAATTCAAAGTCTTGTTTGTGGCCTTCTATATTATGAATGGCATTAAGATTGATTAGCAATGCTGCTGAGACAGGAATGATTGAGTTATGTTGAGTTGCTGTCAGTATGCTTCGAGCCAAGCTTATATTTTTAAGCTAAATAAATCTGTTGATTCCAATCCTGGGTTGACTGATAGTTGGGCTGGGCCAGTTGACATTTAATCTGGACATATTTTGTTGGTATAGGCTGCTGAGTTCGACTGTAGATTATGGGATTGGCACTGGCAAGTAGCAGTGGCAGGGTTTGAGTTTTGTTCAAGTATTTCATTTCAATTTTATATATTTATGTAAAGTTTCTTGTAATATTCTAAATGAAGTTGAGCTCTGATTTATCCTTTCTAAATTTCGAGTTTAAGTTTAATGCTGAACTAACCAGTAGTTGGATAAGCAGACTTGATAAATCAACTAGTTGTATAGTTAGCTAATTTTGTTAATTATAAGGATTTATTACCTTGTTAAAATTATATGTAAATATAGTTAGACTAGGATGGTGATTAAGAAACTTGGGAATGGTTAGGAACCTTGCTAACTTTATTTTCTAATAATGGTTTTAAGAATAGTTGTAGGGGAGTTTATTATTGAGTAGATAATATTTGAGTTTAACCAAATATTAATTATAGAACTTCAGATACAAATCTAGAGATTGTTTAGTTATTAACCAACTTGTACTAAAACCAGGTGGATTTATTGACCATCTTCCCAACCTTGATTACCCGGAGCAAAGGCAAGTACATTCTATGGTTTTGATCAGTGCATTTTCTTGTTCTTTATTGCTGACACACTGCGACACGTTCATGATCTTTTCTGGCTTGTTCTTTCATGATCTTACTTATATCTTGGGGTGGGGAAATACTCTAGATATGTGACCAAACCCGGATACTTATTCATGATCTTTAGCTTAGGCCTCGTACAGTGCACGCGGGTCCTAAGCCGTACCATTACATGATCTTTCAGGATCTTTCATGTTCTTTCATGATCTTACCCATAGCCGGTCACATATCATAGAAGTATTTCAAATTTATAACACACATGTTCAGGATTTTGTTCTTACATTAGTTTTCTATGATCCTGATCTTGATTTTAGTTATAGTCGTGATCTTTCCTGCATCTTTATATAGTCGTGATATTTCATGTATCTTTATAGCAGTAGTTCATGTTCTTACTTTTCTTTACATAACTTATTCTCCTTGTTCTTTCAGCATTTACTTTTCATGTCATGATGTTATTGTTCATTACCTAGAATTGTGCTTTGCTCCGCTCCTGAATATGATATGTTGCAGGTATGTTTGCAGGATACTGTTCTACTCTATGGGCCAGAGCCCAGGATTTAGCTGAGCAGGATGAGGCTTAGCTTGAGGTTCAGGTTTAGACTGTTAGCTTTACTCTTAGATATTGTCTTCAGAATTCATGTACATTTCATTCTTGATGACTCGTACATTTACATACATAGAATTGTGGATTATGGTGATCATTCTGGGATACGTTCTTAGATGCTGTGATTATATATTTTCATGTTTATCTGGTAGATTTCCCTAGCTTGGTACAGCTTACTTCGTCGTGTCTAACGACGAAGGCTGGGTGTGTCCGACTCGTGTCCGATTATTCGGGAGCGGGTCGGGACATATATATATATATATATATATATATATATATATATATATATATATATATATATATATTATATATATATACAAGTGTATCATATATAAGTGTATCATATACAAAGTATGTCATATCCTAACTAACCTTTACCCTCAAGTCCACATCCAAACTACTAACCAAGCTAACATTCTATCATGAACTAACATCAAGACACTAATCCTAAGATACAAACATAACTGAACTAAATCTAATCCACACTATATATGACGCTAACATTAGGATACTAACTAACATTACTCAAACCCATGGCCTAAGGCCACTGCCCTGCTGTAGCTACTACAACATGCTCTGCCTACTGCTTGCCATATGCTGTTGCTGCAGCATGCTAAAGGGCTAAGCTCAAAGCCAAGAGCCTACTGCAAATGCTACTGCTGCTGTGGCTACTTGCCATTGATGCTGCTGCTAGGCGTGCTGAGCAACCAAGCAACTCAAACCAAGCCAAGACACTCACTCACTTACCTCTCCATTGACTGTAAATTTGACAGTTACTCTTCCTACACACTCATGATAAATCCCAAACTCATAGATGCACCAAGACACTCATGAACACTCAACCCCCTTACCGACTTATACTAATTTCTTAATTGAAGCTAACATCTAACATATATATTCAATGTATATAATGTCTATAACATGCATAACTATATAAGGTATATAAAGTATGACATATCCTAACCTATGTGTGTGCAATCACATGCATTCACAACTATTCTAGGACAGGGCAGGCTCTGTCCTGATACTAAAAAGGTATTAGTAGTTAATATGTAGGCAATGTCAGGTCTGTGTCACGACCCGCACCCACTGTGAGGGTACGAGAGCGTAACAACGCCCAGCCTACGCCGCAGTGTCGGCGGTAGAACGCTGTTCTAGGTCATGAACTATAGCTAACATAATAGAATACTCTCCAAAAGGAGGCCAACACAGAGGTATAACTTAATCACAATCTATAGATAGAAAATGGCACGATGAAATAGATAAAGAAATCCTCAACTGAGGTACAACAGAAAAGAAATACAAGTCTTATCATCTCTAAAAATATACAACTCTGAAAGTAAGACAACAGCTAAACATAAAAGAAAGGACAGTCTAAGCTATCTACACTATACAAGGTATCATCCTGAGCAGCTGCCTGAACCTGCCCAGGGGTCCAGGTTGCGAGTGTCTTCTAGGCAAGCTCTCAGTAAGGGGTGCAGGGTTCCTCATCATCCTCTGTAAAATTTTCAACAGGTCCAGTCAGGACGGGAGCGAGCACAGTACATCTCAACAGTTCATAGCAGGTTAGAAAATATAATCATGCAGTAAAGTAAGATATAGATACTGAAGGAAATACAGTATGTAATAAGAAAGAGAACTGTAATAGAAATATCTACTATAAGTAGAGAGCTACTAGTGACTAGTGATTCAGAGTACAAAGTCGACATGTGAACGGCTTGATTTGTACATGGCTATACTAAAGAGGCGTACATGGCTATTCTACTTTGGAAATTGTTTACATGGCTATTTATACTCCCCTGTACCCCCAACTAATACACAAGGATCCAAACAGGTTATGTTATGATTATATGTAACAGCCCCCGAAGGGTGATAAGCCCCCAAAGGTGATAGACCCCGAAGGTGATAGACCCCGAAGGTGATACATAGTAGTCCCATAAATAGGAATTCTGATAGACCCAATAAATGGGATAAGGATTCAGAGAAGACTCTGTGATCATATGAGTATATGTCACAAGTGATTAAAGAACCAAAGAAGCATATGATACGCCATGTAAGTGAAACGCACAGAACATAGAGTACCGGATGCTCCCTGAAGGGATAACATCTCAAGAAGGGATCCATATAGTACTAATCCGTGTGACCAACGTGACAGTATCAAGTAAAGTAATTTAATGCAGGAAATAATTCTAAGCAGGATATGAAATGATCAGAGAATGTACTCGCCTGGTGTATGAATGTCTGAAGTAAATGTACTGTCCGAGATGAGGTACCTGACTCCTAGTTAGAGCAACACAAGTCACAACAAGTCCAGAACGGTAATAAGATGCACTACTATGAGTTCTACATGAATCTAGGTCAATCTAGACCAAAGTCAACTCTTGGTCAACTCTGGTCAATCCTAGAAGTCAAACTAGGTTAACCAAGTCAACCCTAAGTCAAACTAGTCTAATTTAGTCTATTCTAGGTCTAACAAGTCATATCTAGGTTTACTAGGCAATAACATGCCTAATCCAACCTATAACACATATCTACACAAGATATTATCTATATCTAACAATACACATATTGACTAGGCTACAATGTAACTTGAAATACCTAACCTATAGCCACTATACAATATCACTCATACACTACATATATCTATATATATATATATAAAGCACACACAAATATCTATAGGAACTTATATATATCACAATGCATATATTATATATATACATAGGAAAAGAGAGAGAGGAAAGAACACATGAATATCCAAAAGTGTGAAATAGATTAGAGACATGTGTGTAAAATCAGTGACATAGAGTGTGTGTAAGCTAGAGTGTGGGCTAAAATGGTGTGAGCATGAAGTGATGTGAAATCAGTGAGAAAATGTGAGAAAAACAGTAACATGAGGGTGTACCATGTAATGTAGTGTGTAGGACTTGTGTTAGGGAGAGTGGTGTGTGATGAGTGACTTGAGACATGTGTGTGTGAGGCTAGAGTGTTAGGGTGTGGGCAAAACAGTGAGAAGAAATGGAAAAACAGTGAGAAACAGTGAACTAGAGAACCCCACACACTCCCAACAGTCCCAATCAATTTAAAAAAAATCAATCCAACAATGTGCCCAGGTCAAAAACATTAAAGGGACACATACACTAGTTCACAAGAATCCACAAAACAGTCCAACAGTTCATTTAATACCAGTTTAACAATGTACTTGCTCAGGTTTTGTATAGGAAAACAAACTCAGTTATACACATTGGAAAACATCAACACACTTCATGAAATCTCAGTTTTCAGCCATAAATTTAATTCCCAGATTTCAACTTTCAAAAGAACCCAAACAACATCTATCAGTTCAATTCTAAACTGCAAAGGAATAGGAAAAATCAAATCAAATTCAGGAAACTGAATTCAGTTCAGTCTACACCTGCCTAGCCCCAATTCGAAATCAATAGTTCTCCAATCAACATAAAATTTGACACGCAGCAAGATAACATATAGCAGATTAGTATCAGGGTCATAAACATGTAATTAACAGCATCTAATAGATTAAATTAGCTATTAAAGTTCATTCTCAAAACTGGAAAAATTTACAGGATTATATATACTGATTTTCAGAAAAGGTAAATGGCAATGAAGGATAAAATCAAACTAATATGCAATAAAAATGGTTGGTAAAGGAAACATCCCATGTGCACAAATCAGGCCATAAGTCCCTAAAATCTCAGATTTCATGTTTAGTTTAAAAAGGATGAATTTAGTTATCAGTCCACAGAATTTCGAATCCACACACTAGCTCAAAATCTCATACTCACATTCAAAGGCCAAATTAAACTGAATACTTCACTTACCTATACTAACAAACATGTAGGAATAATTTGCAGTTGAAAACATCATCCAAACAAGGAATTAAGAAGGTTTAAAAACCTGGAAATTAATGTATCAGAGCGTAGTTTCAGAAATGCAGTTCATATCCCATTCAAGAAAAACAAATTTGAAGCCAAATTCTCAAACACCAAACTTAGATCATCATTTCAGCACCCTAATACACAAGTAATGAATCAAACTAGGTAATTAACATTCACAAAACAGTTAGGAATGGATACATTCCAGAATCGAAACATGGACTGTGTATCAGTGGTTCCCCATTTGTTTTGAAACCCAATAATCCACAAAACCAATTCGAAAGTCCAAACAGGTGCACATGCATGTTCCCCCATATTAGTACATGTCATGTGAGTCCATTCGTGTCCAGGAACTGGACACGAAGTGTCCAAACAACCACAAACCCAATCGGGTACACAGAACTAAGAAAAATAGTGCAGTGTCGTGCACGTGTTTGTGCAAGTCTAGGACACGACACGACACGAATCAAACCTCGCGATCGTGTCTAGGATTAGGGGGGACATATGTCTAGAGGGTCGACACCCTGATTCGTGTCCTCGTCGTGTCAGGACTGGACACGAAGTGCGTGTCAGTGCGGTTTTCCCGTGCGTGCACAGTGTGTGTAAAATCAGTGCGCGCGTGTTTTCTCCCAAACCATTCCATAAAACCTCACAAAATTTTATAGGGTCAATGTCAGTCATGTCCTCTATGTGCATGCAAAATTTGGTGTCCTCTCGTGCTGTGTCCAGAGAGAACTCAGACACAGGTAGCAGGACACGTGCACGGGGCTGTGCGGGTGTGTGCGTGTCCAATTTATGACACGAAAATGACACGAAATCCATATCAGTCTTCACAAACATTAACATACACATATAGGCCTAGGTATCTATGTAATTAGTTTTTCAAAAATCGAGAATAAAATCCTTTGTGACATATCAACAAACACTATAAAAATGACACTGATACGTGTCCAAAATGGACACGAAAGGACACAAAATTCTGGGGATTCCTATTCCTACGGTCAGGCTAGGTATAGGGCTCCCTAATGATGCAAAAATAACAGGGTTCTATGGTGAGGAATTGAAATTACCTATGTATATCAAAAGCTCCAAAAAGCTCCACAAAGAGGTGCTCCTCTTGATGGCCAAATTCCTCCAATGAGCTCCAAAGCCAAGAACACTTGGTACCAACAGAAAGTAGAGGAAATTTAGGACTCAATGCAATTTGTTTGGGTTAAAAAGGAATAAAAATGAATTTACTAGGATTTATGGAAGATGGGAAATACCTCTTTCCAAAACTTGGGAAGAAAACCTAATGGAGGCTAGCCCTAACGTTGAGGGGCATTAAATAGGATGGGGATGATCATAATGACCAGCCATGGGCTGATTAGAATTAGGGTTAGCTACTTGGGTGGGCCTATGGGCTTTAAGTCTCAAGTCATTTATCATGACTTATGAAGTCATAAGCCATATTAGTCAAATCAACTCCAAATCTCTCCAAACAAGTTCCAATGGCTTAACCCTCACTAAATTAGGTCAAACCAAGTTTACTTAACCTAACCAAGTGGTCTTAACCTAGGTCAGTCACTAGGTTAGTCTCCTAGTCAACACTAGTCAACCCTCATCCAAACAATTCAAAAATAAATTCTAAAAATTCCTATAAATTCAAATAAATTATAATAAAATCTAATAACCCCAAAAATGTCTAAATACCCTAATCACATAGCTAGGCTCTAGGGTAGACAGTCTCTACTGTTCACTAGCACAACACCAAATCATAAGTCATGATTTAAATAGTTTTAAAAAATTATTAAAAATCACCCAAAATTATATTAAAATTTTAAATACCATAATTAAATAAATTAAATAAAAAATTTCAAAATTACCCTCATCTGAAAAACTGGGTGTTACAATCCTACCCACCTTATAAAAATTTTGTCCTCGAAATTAAGATGGTAGCAGGCCTTCTAGGTCAAACCCCCCACAAACAAAGTCTCAAACATACCGTCAGATAATCATATGCGTCTGTCCAAATCATGATACTCAGAATCTTCGTCGTGCTGGTGAGCAAGGCTACGATAA
This sequence comes from Iris pallida, assembly GCA_029216955.1. Classification (NCBI taxonomy): domain Eukaryota; kingdom Viridiplantae; phylum Streptophyta; class Magnoliopsida; order Asparagales; family Iridaceae; genus Iris; species Iris pallida. The sequence continues at coordinate 1,828,951 of JANAVB010041618.1, read as the reverse complement.
TCATAGAGTCCTCGACTAAGGCACATACCTCTAGGATCATGATATTTAAAATTTTCGCATTGCCGCATGCTTGGCAGCAAAAATCTTAAATTCCCACACCCGAGAAATACGTCCTAAATCTGACTATATGTCCTCACTATGCCAGCTAAACACGACTATCGAAGATTCTAGATTCCATAACTGGGTGACCTAGCCCATATGATTTATCTCAGAAGAAATCAAACATAACACAAGAACAACAGGACAAAATTGATAAATCAACAAGGAACAGAAGGAATCAAAATTTCAAGGCAGTTATAAGAGGCAATTGCAGAATTTGATTCAAAAGAAAGGAACCTGTAACTATATCTCCAACGGCCTGAGCATCCTCGACTGTCCTGGCGAAAGCTCGCCCTTGCTGGCCTTCCCTGGCCTGCTGCTGATGCTGCATGTACCTCTGCTGCTGAGTCGGTAAGGGTAATCCCCTCTGCTGTCCTACCGGGGCCCTAGCTCCTGCTCCCTGAACTGTCTGTCCCGATGATTCGGGACACTCTCTCAGATGATGATCGGATCCTCCGCAAAGCAAACATCTGCCCAGCCTCTTCCGGCATTCACCCCAATCGTGCCCTAGTCTCTTGCAAAAAGGGAAAATGATAACAAGCTGCTGTCCCGGGGTCTGCTGCTGCCTCTGCGGCTGCTGCGCCTGCTGAAAGGGTACACAGTCTTGAAACTGCCGCTGCTGAAGGTAGACCCTCGGCTGCTGGTACTGTTGCTGAAACTGTAGAAGTAGCATCTGCTGCTGGAACTGTAGAGGTAGCATCTACTGCGGGCACTGCTGCTGAAACTGTAGGGGTAGCATCTGCTGCGGATACTGCTGCTGAATCTACAAGTGGGGCATCTGATGCGGATACTGCTGCTGAGTCTGTAGGTGGGGCCTCTTGGCCGGGCCTGTACTGCCACTAGCTCCCTGAGTGTCTCGCGTCCTCTTCTCCTTCAGCCCAAGATCGTCCTCCGCTGTCATGGCTCCTACCAGAATCTGCTCGAAAGTGGCATCACGGCCGCTCTTGGTAAATGACTTGATCTCCTTGATCAAACCTCTGCGGAACCTCCTCGCCTTCCTGACCTCGGTAAGGTCCTCGATGAATCTGCTCAAACGGTTGAACTCTCCAGCGTACTCCTCAACGGTCTGGTTCTCCTGAACCAAACTCTCGAACTGCGCCTCCAAAGCACGGAGTGCGGTATCGGGAGAGAATTTCTCCTTGAACAGTTTCTTGAACGCTGCCCAAGTCTGACCGGCTGTACCAACCCTCGAGTCCGTCTGGTACCAGGTACGGGCCAAGTCCTGCATCTGACTGGCGGCTGCCTCGATTTGTAATCCTGCTGGTATCTGTGCCAATCGGAATATCTCCTCAATGTGCTCTATCCAATCGTCAGCGTATATGATGCCCTCTGTACCCTTGAAGTCTCGGGGTCCCATCTTCTTGAAGAAATGGATGTCTGGAGTCCTCGGCTGATACAGCTGCATCTGGCCTCCCTGTGGCTAAGCAGCCACCAGCTCCACTGTCGTCCTAACCAACTGGTGAGCATCTTGTATGCTCTGTCGGATATCAGAAGACTGGCTCTGCTGAATCTGTTGCTGAAACTCCATGAATCACTGGAAGAGGGTAAACATCTGAGCCGCATCTACTGTTCCTGAAGGTAACTGCTGCTGGAACATATCTGGGATGACGGGGAAAGACCTCCGGACAGGTGGAGGCGTGCTCCCAAAAGCTGCAGAAACTCCTATATGAGCGGAAATAGGGGGAGCTGTGGTCCCAGCGTCCATAATCAGGCGAGGGGTGGTAGGCCTCTCACCAGCGTCTGCTGAGCCAGAGCGATCCGATCGTGTCTCGATCACCATCCTGGAGACAGATCAAACAAGGAATCAATACTGAGATAGAATCGATAATTCAAGGGAGGACAGTTATCCAAGGAAGCAAATTTTCAACAGGAATTTAGATGACAGGAATCCAGTTTAAGAGTTTTTCCTAATGTGATTGAGTACCTCAAAAATATCCTAATCCTACTGCAGGCTATAGTGGTACTCTAGTTCGAATACCACTACACAAACTCGACCTGTATGGGCCACCACTAAAAACGTGTCACGACCCGCACCCACTGTGAGGGTACGAGAGCGTAACAACGCCCAGCCTACGCCGCAGTGTCGGCGGTAGAACGCTGTTCTAGGTCATGAACTATAGCTAACATAATAGAATACTCTCCAAAAGGAGGCCAATACAGAGGTATAACTCAATGACAATCTATAGATAGAAAATGGCACGATGAAATAGATAAAGAAATCCTTAACTGAGGTACAACAAAAAAGAAATACAAGTCTTATCATCTCTAAAAATATACAACTCTGAAAGTAAGACAACAGCTAAACATAAAAAGAAAGGACAGTCTAAGCTATCTATACTATACAAGGTATCATCCTGAGCAGCTGCCTGAACCTCCTCGGGGGTCCAGGTTGCGAGTGTCATCTAGGCAAGCTCCAAGTAAGGGGTGCAGGGTTCCTCATCATCCTCTGTAAAATTTTCAACAGGTCCAGTCAGGACGGGAGCGAGCACAGTACATCTCAACAGTTCATGGCAGGTTACAAAATATAATCATGTAGTAAAGTAAGATATAGATACTGAAGGAAATATAGTATGTAAATAGAGAGAGAACTGTAATAGAAATATCTACTATAAGTAGAGAGCTACCAGTGACTAGTGATTCAGAGTACAAAGTCGACATGTGAACGGCTTGATTTGTACATGGCTATACTAAAGAGGCGTACATGGCTATTCTACTTTGGAAATTGTTCACATGGCTATTTATACTCCCCCGTACCCCCAACTAATACACAAGGATCCAAACAGGTTATGTTATGATTCTATGTAACAGCCCCCGAAGGGTGATAAGCCCCCAAAGGTGATAGACCCCGAAGGTGATAGACCCTGAAGGAGATAGACCCCGAAGGTGATAGACCCCGAAGGTGATAGACCCCGAAGGTGATACATATTAGTCCCATAAATGGGGATTCTGATAGACCTAATAAATGGGATAAGGATTCAGAGAAGACTCTGTGATCATATGAGTATATGTCACAAGTGATCAAAGAACCAAAGAAGCATATGATACGCCATGTAAGTGAAACGCACAGAACATAGAGTACCTGATGCTCCCTGAAGGGATAACATCTCAAGAAGGGATCCATATAGTACTAATCCGTGTGACCAATGTGACAGTATCAAGTAAAGTAATTTAATGCAGGAAATAATTCTAAGCAGTATATGAAATGATCAGAGAATGTACTCGTCTGGGGTCTGAATGTCTGAAGTAAATGTACTGTCCGAGATGAGGTACCTGACTCCTAGTTAGAGCAACACAAGTCACAACAAGTCCAGAATGGTAATAAGATGCACTACTATGAGTTCTACATGAATCTAGGTCAATCTAGACCAAAGTCAACTCTTGGTCAACTCTGGTCAACCCTAGAAGTCAAACTAGGTTAACCAAGTCAACCCTAAGTCAAACTAGTCTAATTTAGTCTATTCTAGGTCTAACAAGTCATATCTAGGTTTACTAGGCAATAACATGCCTAATCCAACCTATAACACATATCTACACAAGATATTATCTATATCTAACAATACACATATTGACTAGGCTACAATGTAACTTGAAATACCGAACCTATAGCCACTATACAATATCACTCATACACTACATATATCTATATATATATATAAAGCACACACAAATATCTATAGGAACTTATATATATATCACAATGCACATATTATATATATACATAGGAAAAGAGAGAGAGGGAAGAACACATGAATATCCAAAAGTGTGAAATAGATTAGAAACATGTGTGTAAAATCAGTGACATAGAGTGTGTATAAGCTAGAGTGTGGGCTAAAATGGTGTGAGCATGAAGTAATGTGAAATCAGTGAGAAAATGTGAGAAAAACAGTGACATGAGGGTGTACCATGTAATGTAGTGTGTAGGACTTGTGTTAGGGAGAGTGGTGTGTGATGAGTGACTTGAGACATGTGTGTGTGAGGCTAGAGTGTTAGGGTGTGGGCAAAACAGTGAGAAGAAATGGCAAAACAGTGAGAAACAGTGAACTAGAGAACCCCACACACTCCCAACAGTCCCAATCAGTTTTAAAAAAAATCAGTCCAACAATGTGCCCAGGTCAAAAATATTAAAGGGACACATACACTAGTTCACAAGAATCCACAAAACAGTCCAACAGTTCATTTAATACCAGTTTAACAATGTACTTGCTCAGGTTTTGTATAGGAAAACAAACTCAGTTATACACATTGGAAAACATCAACACACTTCATAAAATCTCAGTTTTCAGCCATAAAACTAATTCCCAGATTTTAACTTTCAAAAGAACCCAAACAACATCTATCAGTTCAATTCTAAACTGCAAAGGAATAGGAAAAATCAAATCAAATTCAGGAAACTGAATTCAGTTCAGTCTACACCTGCCTAGCCCCAATTCGAAATCAATAGTTCTCCAATCAACATAAAATTTGACATGCAGCAAGATAACATATAGCAGATTAGTATCAGGGTCATAAACATGTAATTAACAGCATCTAATAGATTAAATTAGCTATTAAAGTTCATTCTCAAAACTGGAAAAATTTACAGGATTATATACACTAATTTTCAGAAAAGGTAAATGGCAATGAAGGATAAAATTAAACTAATATGCAATAAAAATGGTTGGTAAAGGAAACATCCCAAGTGCACAAATCAGGCCATAAGTCCCTAAAATCTCAGATTTCATATTTAGTTTAAAAATGATGAATTTAGTTATCAGTCCACAGAATTTCGAATCCACACACTAGCTCAAAATCTCATACTCACATTCAAAGGCCAAATTAAACTGAATACTTCACTTACCTATACTAACAAACATGTAGGAATAATTTGTAGTTGAAAACATCATCCAAACAGAGAATTAAGAAGGTTTAAAAACCTGGAAATTAATGTATCAGAGCCTAGTTTCAGAAATGCAGTTCATATCCCATTCAAGAAAAACAAATTTGAAGCCAAATTCTCAAACACCAAACTTAGATCATCATTTCAGCACCCTAATACACAAGTAATGAATCAAACTAGGTAAGTAACATTCACAAAACAGTTAGGAATGGATACATTCCAGAATCGAAACAGGGACTGTGTATCAGTGGTTTTCCATTTGTTTTGAAACCCAATAATCCACAAAACCAAATTGAAAGTCCAAACAGGTGCACATACATGTTCCCCCACATTAGTACGTATCATGTGAGTCCATTCGTGTCCAAGAACTGGACACGAAGTGTCCAAACAACCACAAACCCAATCGGGTACACAGAACTAAGAAAAATAGTACAGTGTCGTGCACGTGTTTGTGCAAGTCTAGGACACGACCCGACACGAATCAAACCTCGTGCTCGTGTCTAGGGTTAGGGGGGACATATGTCTAGAGGGTCGACACCCTGATTCGTGTCCTCATCGTGTCAGGACTGGACACGAAGTGCGTGTCAGTGCGGTTTTCCCGCGCGTGCACAGTGTGTGTAAAATCAGTACGTGCATGTTTTCTCCCAAACCATTACATAAAACCTCACGAAATTTTATAGGGTCAATATCAGTTATGTCCTCTATATGCACGCAAAATTTGGTGTCCTCTCGTGCTGTGTCCAGGGAGAACTCAGACACAGGTAGCAGGACACGTGCACGGGGCTGTGCGGGTGTGTGCGTGTCAAATTTATGACACTAAAATGACACAAAATCCATATCAGTCTTCACAAACATTGACATACACATATAGGCCTAGGTATCTATGTAATTAGTTTTTCAAAAATTGAGAATAAAATCCTTTGTGACATATCAACAAACACTATAAAAATGACACTGATACGTGTCCAAAATGGACACGAAAGGACACAAAATTCTGGGGATTCCTATTCCTACGGTTAGGCTAGGTATAGGGCTCTCTAATGATGCAAAAATAATAGGGTTCTATGGTGATGAATTGAAATTACCTATGTATATCAAAAGCTCCACAAAGAGGTGCTCCTCTTGATGGCCAAATTCCTCCAATGAGCTCCAAAGCCAAGAACACTTGGTACCAACAGAAAGTAGAGGAAATTTAGGACTCAATGCAATTTGTTTGGGTTAAAAAGGAATAAAAATGAATTTACTAGGATTTATGGAAGATGGGAAATACCTCTTTCTAAAACTTGGCAAGAAAACCTAATGGAGGCTAGCCCTAACTTTGAGGGGCATTAAATAGGATGGGGATGATCATAATGACCAGCCATGGGCTGATTAGAATTAGGGTTAGCTACTTGAGTGGGCCTATGGGCTTTAAGTCTCAAGTCATTTATCATGACTTATGAAGTCATAAGCCATATTAGTCAAATCAACTCCAAATCTATCCAAACAAGTTCCAATGGCTTAACCCTCACTAAATTAGGTCAAACCAAGTTTACTTAACCTAACCAAGTGGTCTTAACCTAGGTCAGTCACTAGGTTAGTCTCCTAGTCAACACTAGTCAACCCTCATCCAAACAATTCAAAAATAAATTCTAAAAATTCCTATAAATTCAAATAAATTATAATAAAATCAAATAACCCCAAAAATGTCTAAATACCCTAATCACATGGCTAGGCTCTAGGGTAGGCAGTCTCTACTGTTCACTAGCACAATATCAAATCATAAGTCATGATTTAAATAGTTTTAAAAAATTATTAAAAATCACCAAAAATTATATTAAAATTTTAAATACCATAATTAAATAAATTAAATACAAAATTTCAAAATTACCCTCATCTGGAAAACTGGGTGTTACAGTCTGATACACTGATACTAGGATTCTGGATATCAAAGCAATAAGGATATCTAGTGATCTCTGAAGGCAAACACATGGTAATGTTCATATGGCCCTCATCAATCCTTACCTGTACATGATTCGAGAGGTCAGGATTTAAGAGTGTGAAACTGTTCAACTATACTATATGTAGGACATCTCAAAGGCTATAGATATGCAGAGGGGCATGAGTGAATGTGTGAGGGTGTAAAAGAGTGGGCGTGTCAACTAAACCAATATGTCAATGTCAGATGAGTGTCAAGGCATAACAGAGATGGTATCACATTATCAGAGTATGTCACATGGGAGTGTGTGAGTGTGTCAGAGTCTAGGATAGTGTCAAAGTGCCCAAACGAGTCGTATCCAGTATCCAAATAACAAGTATCACATGTATCAGAAAACAGTATGCAGAGAGGGGGGGTCATGTGTGTGTGTCGAGTCCAATTGGACACGATGTGTCTAACCAAGGTGTCGTGCAGGCGTGTCAGTAGGTAGACTAGGTGTCAGGGTCAATGCGTGTCCAAATAGAATGGGTCCAAGTTGTGTCGTGTCGCGTGTCCAAGCACGTATCAGTAAGTGTGTTCGCGTGAGTCGAGAGACCACTGCGAGGGAGAGAACTCCTCAAATTCTCTATGAATTCAAACCAAACTTCATGAGTGTGAGGTCAGACATTGCCCCAACATACTCACCAAATTTTGTATCGTCTCGTGTCGTGTTTGGTAAGATATGGACTCGTGGCAGCAGGACACGCACCATAGCCTGTGCAGTGTGTGCTGCCGTATCCCCGTATCCAAGAACCGACACAAAACAACCTTAAAATTGACTCAGTCGATAAGAAATGTAATCTACATAATATTAGCTACAAAATTATGTTATTAGTTTAGGAAATTAAGAATAATTATTCTAAGCAGCATTTCATCGAACACATTGAATAGTTCTCCACTACTCCTCCAAAATGCATACCAAATGGATTCAATTTGAACCCAAACTCAGCCTAGGGCTAGGGGACCCTAAATGAATGCATCTATGGAGAGAAATCAAAAATGTAATGGGTTTAGAGATCATTACCTATTAAGAGTTTGGATCTCAATGACAAGCCCTTAGGTCTAGATCTCTACCAAGCTCCAATGGTCAAATTGCTCCCAATCCTTGCTAGCTAGCGAATAGAGACCTCTTTTATACAATGGAATTGATTTGGTTTAATTTGGAGGTAATTTGGAGAAAGGGGCAAATTTGGGGAAAAATACCAAGGTAGGGTCAGGTTTGTAATGAAAGAGGCAAGAGGGGGCTAATGTGATCTTACATAGGGGAGGGGACCTTCTTGTGGCCGACCAAGGGTGTCTCTAGGGTTAGGGTTAGGTCCAAGTTAGTTTAGGGGCCTTCATTTGGTTGAAATCAAGCCTCTTTAGTAAAAGCCAAAATAGAATTAGGGTTTGCACTAAATATATAGTCCTAACATAATATCTAGATATTCTAAAACTTGGTTAACTTATTCTAATCTACTAACTAAGCCTCTAGGTTCATGATCAACACTAGATTAGGACAATTCTAAGGTTAGACCTAATATAACACTTAGCACATTATTAATTAAATAAAATTCACAAATAATAATAATTCATAAATTAGCAAAATACCTTTAGTCTAAAAAGTGGTGGTCAACTAATCTAATCACATTAGCTAGGTCTCCATGGTCATGATTAGTCTCTAGGCTGAGTAGTTTCTAAGGTTTCACTAGTAAGGGACACAATCACAATACATCAATTTAAATATTATTAAATTAATCAAAAATTTACCAATTGATCTTTAACATGATTTAAATCTATTATTTAATGACTAACATGATCAATTTTACAAAACTTCAAAATTATCTTCATTTTAGAAAACTAGTAGTTACAGACATAGCTATCGCTAAGTGGTATTGCATATACCACTCTTAAATCTAGCTTATCGCTATCAATACTGATGTTCCAACACACTAATCGCATAAGTGGTATGACATATACCACTCAAAAGTTGAGACATTCATCTCGTACATACTAAGCGTTGGTATGACATCTACAACGATCTAACCGTGCCTCGATGATCATGCCGATCACAAATATGATGATATTTACTTACTCAAAGTTCAACTCAATATTCAACCAACATGCTCGCGTACTTCGAAGCTCGACACAACTCGACCAACTTACATATTTGTCTACTCAAGTTAAACTAGCAACCAAACATACTCGTTCTTATCGCTTTACGATTTCTCAATTCCATTCGTTGCAACTCGTGCAACGATTCATTCTCCGTACTCAAAGTTATTACTCAAATCCATTCAACACATTCGATGTCCATTTGCATAACAATATACAATGCAATATCCCATAGATTGACTTGTTGTACCGATGCAATAAACATCTCACGACGTGCTATACCGACACAAAAAACATCGCACACCTTATTGCACTGATGCATAATTATCTCGTGACATTATTCAATAGCATCACGTAATTTCCAAACATAAGCAGCAAGACACACACAAGTAATTAGACTTATTGTATGGAACATCAGTATAGCATCGAGTAGATCTATGAGCCATGCGATTGCGAAAACATTTTAGGGCTAATTTATTTCGATAGTAGAAGCAACTAAATGTCAAAGAGATTCGTTCAAGCTCCAAAGGATAGAACTGCTCTGATACCACTTTGTCATGCCCTAACATGAGAAATCGCTCATACTCGTATCGATTTCACCGGAATCAATCATCCTCGCTTGAGGCGTGATGCTGCACGAGTCTAGTTTTGCACTCGTACAAGGCAAGATGACAAATTCCCAAAATGGTTGTCTCAAATATAAGAACATTACAACTATAACACCCAGTTTCTAAAATAAGGGTAATTTTGAAATTTTGTATTTTAAATTATTTAATTATGGTATTTAATTAATAATATAATTTTTGGTGATTTTTAATAATTTTTTTAAACTATTTAAAAACTGGTTTAAGTCATGACTTGTGATTTGGTGTGCAGCTGGTGAAACCGTAGAGACTGTCTGCCCTAGAGCCTAGCCATGTGATTAGGGTATTCATTTATCATTTTTAGTTAGAGGATATATTTTGTCTTTTTTTGAATTATTTGAATTTAATATATATTATTGGAATTTAAAATGATTATTAAGTGTGGTGTGATTTAAATACTATTTAATTGATTGTCTTGTGTTGTGTTTAGCCCTAACCTAGAATTGACCTAACCTAGGTTAGTCCTAGTTAGTCATGGTTAGACTAAGTTAGAAATTGGGATTGGTCATGGTTAGTCATGACTAGTTAGAATAAACTAGGTTGCAACTTAATTAAAGGGGGAAACCTAGACTTTTGACCATTGAATATACTAGATGGAATGAGAGCCCTTAGATTGATTCCCCAAAACCCTAAACCTAGCATTGATGGCCAGCCACATAGGGCACCTATCCCTATAAAATCCCTCTTGAAACTTGTGCCTCTTTTTACTCTTTCCACCATTCTAAGAACAAGGTTTGTTCCTTTGAAATTTCTTCATAGTTTATTCATTAATGATCCATTTTCATTGAGACTTCTTCCATAGTGATCTAAATTTCATTCCCCTACTGTTCATGGAGGATAATCTCAGGTTTGGACCAATTTGGAGGAGCTAGCTAGCAAGAAGAACCACCCCCTTTTGAAGCTTTTTCATACAAATTAAACATATAGGTAACTTCCTATTCCTTCCATAGATTTTTGATTTCTTTGCATGAATAGGAAGCCCTAAGTGTCCCCTAGCCGTAGGTATTGGATTTGTGTCGAGTCGTGTTCATTTCGTGTCCGTATCGGACACATATCTGTCCTAGAATCTAGGTGTTTGATGAAATGCTTGATTGGATTGAATACACATATTTTCAAAAACTAATTATATATTTTTGTAGCCCTTTATGTCAGGATCATGAACCACAAGCTCTGAGCATGAATCCATGCTGTTTTCGTGTCGAAAATTGACATGGACACGCAGCACGACGTCGTGTGCGGCTGCCCTGCTGTTGGACACGTCGTGTGCACTGTATACGACACATTCAGACACGATACTTGCTGAAAACCTTGGACACATGACTGACACAACACGTCTAAAATTTAAGGAGAAGTTATCGAGTGGATTGGGAGAAATTCCAATCGAACCTGATTTACACTGTGCTGTGCGCGTTCAGTTGAGGGTTCAGATACGGCCCTAGAACGCGGACACGGCGTATTGTGGACACAGTACAGGACCCTAGGTACTTAGCCCTACTCTGGGCGAACCCATGTGCACGACCACGACACACCTCGTACCCTGTGTCGAGAGCACGAAGGCTCGACACGCAAGCACGAGGCAGTCTTTTGACCGTTTCTCTGAGTTTCACATTCATTATTTTGGACACATGTGTCCTGTATTGGACACGAAATGAATGTTGACACACGAGCACTTGTAGGAGGTGGGTTCATTAGCAACTCCTTATTTGAAATTTAGATGATTGATTGATTTTGAATTCATGAAATTCCTGAGAAGACTTATACTTCACTGATACACTGCTAAATGTGTTTTCCCTGATTTTAACCTGTTAATTAGCTGTTTTTATGATGTTAATTATTGGATTAGGTTCACCCACATGTGTAATGACTAGAAACCATACTAAATTGTGATGGGTTTGAGCAATGGGTTTTTGAAATTGGGTTTTGATACTAACTACTAAGAGTTTATTGAACTGTCAATGGTTCTTCCAAAAATCTGAGACTTAGTTCTCTTTTTTTAACTCACACTCTCCACACACACACAGGTATACCTATCATTGTTGGCACATTACACACTCTCATATATGCTACACACTAAAAACTGAAATGGGATAGGGGGTTTGCTGTTTAAACAGTGAATTGAAATTTAGCTTTGGATTCATGATTTAGTATTGAAATGGCTTAATCTTTTAACTGAGAATAGGTTTCACATTGATTGGTATTTAACTGTCAAGGCACTTTCCCTGAACTAATTTTCTAAAACCTGAGAACCCCATTGGATTTATGTACACACACATTTCATTGGTTGTTGTTGATTTAAATAATGGTTTGATTCTAATTCCTGTCAATCTGGAATTGTTTTTCTCTCCTATAAACTAACTCAAATTGTGTTGGGATTGAAAGGATGTTGGCTGTCATTAGGTTCTCCAGGAATTTCTATTTTCTGAGGTGTATTCAGTTCCTCCTATCACTGATTCCAGTTTTACTACTATATATACACCACTGTCTAATTCTTATTAAGACCTGAAATTCATTCCAGTTTGTTATTAACTGAGTGGAATGGCTAATTCTTGATACCTGAGATCTTCTCTTCCTTAAATTGAAATTTAGTTAGAGATATGGGACTGTCATTTCCTGTTTCTTTCATCGACCACACACCTACATTGCTGTCCTAAACCAGTCCCCTTAACCACCACCATAACAGGCTTGGTATGCCCCTTGAGCACCCTACATTGTAGTCCTTATTTTCCCCACATACCAGTCCCTAAAGGACAGCACAAATCAGCCACCATTAGCTCTCATACCTGCCACTCACACCCTGTTTTCAGGAAACACACTTTCACACAAACAATGTGAGCACACACACAATCTTGCATTGGGAAAAAAAACTGAGTTTTTAGTTTGCATTATAACTGAATTGAAATATATTGGTTCTTATTTCCTGCATTCACTGTTTTCAGGATTAGCCACTGTTTTCCCTTAATACATCACTGCTTTCTATTCCTAATTCTGTACACACACTCACTCACATGCACATGATACCACATTGTCTTCCCTCATTGCCTACACATACACAGGAATACTCTGTACACACCCTATCCTGTCTCACATTGACACACCCACTTGACACATGAGTTCATGTGTCCCCCTTCCTTATATATATATATATATATATATATATATATTTATATATATATATATATTTATATATATATATATATATATATATATATTTTTATATATATAAAAATATATATATATATATATATATATATAAATATATATATATATATATATATATATATATATATATATATATATATATATATATATATTGAAGTATTTATATATATAGATATCCTATATATATGTGAGTGTATCTATATATATATGATTGACGTACATGTATGTGTGATACACATAGGAGCCTAGGTGTTAATATGTGTATCCTATATATATTGTGGGTGTACATATATATATATATATTGGATATAAATATGTATGTGTGGTATTTAAGAGGAGCCTATATACTAATATGTATTTTCTATATTAAAGTTGTGTAGGCTATGTTATATTGCATAGCCATATCTTTATGTGTGATATTTTGGTATAGATAATTTTGTCTTGTGTTTCTGATTTATGGTTGATCTTAGGCATGGTATTGCCTTGGCCCATGGCTTAGTCTATTAGCCTATGGCCTGTGATTGTATCTGCTTAGCTAGTGCACCCAGAATAGACTAGTGTAGTCTTGTTAGGCTTAGAATAACCTTGTTAGCCTAGTATAGACTAGATTGACCTAGATTCATGTAGAACGCATCATAGTGCATATTATTGCCATTTTAGACTTGTTGTGACTTGTGTTGCTCTACCTAGGAGCCAGGTACCTCATCTCGGACAGTACATTTTCACAGCTATTCAGATACCAGACGAGTACATTCTCTGATCATTTCATAACTTGCTTAGAATTATATTCCTGCTCTAGTTTACCTTATTTGTTGCTGTCACGATATTATCACGGATTGGTACTATATGGATCCCTACAATAAGATGTTATCCCCCTCGGGAGCATCGGATACATTGTGTCATATGTTTCGTGTACATCATGTATTCCTCGCTCTCATGTTATCCATATTTCTCATGTGCTTCATGCTCGTTCATGCATGCTCGTGTACTCGCATGTGCTTTCATGAATCGATCATGTTTCCTATGTATCTCATGTATAACCTATATTGCATGTGCACTCATTTATGAGCCTTCATGTGAATTTTATGTGCACCCGTTTATGGGCCCCCATGTGAACTTCATGTGCACTCATGTATGAGCTCTCGTGTATATTTCATGTGCACCCATTTATGGGTTTCATGTGAAAACCATGTACGTAACATAACTTGTTTGGATCCTTGTGTATTGATTGGGGTATGGGAGAGTATAAATAGTCATGTGAACAATTCCAAAGTAGTATAGCCATGTGCACCTCTTTAGTATAGTCATGTGCAAATCCAGCCGTTCACATGTTGACTTTGTACTCTAAATCACTAGTCACTGGTAGCTCTCTACTTATAGTAGATATTTCTATTACAGTTCTCTTTCTGTTTATATCATGTATCTTCTTTCAGTTTCATGTATCGTACTCTCTTGCATGTTTATATTCTCTAACCTGTTATGATCTGCATGAGATATATTGTGCTCGCTCCCGTCCTGACTGGACCTGTTGAAAAATTACAGAGGATGATGAGGAACCCTGTACCCCTTACTTTGGAGCTTGCCTAGATGACACTCGCGACCTGGACCCCTGGGGAGGTTCAAGCAGCTGCTGAGGATGACACCTTGCTTAGTATAGATAGCTTAGTCTGTTCTCTTTTTATGTTTAGCTGTTGTCTTTATTTTCAGAGTTGTATATTTTTAGAGATATTGAGACTGGTAGATGTTGAGATTTGTATTCATTCTGTTGTGCCTCAGTTGAGGAGTTTCTTATCTATTTTCCTCGTGCTACATTCTACCTTAGTTTTTGATTGAGTTATACCTTTGTATTGGACTCCTTTTGGAGAGTACTGCTTGTTAGCTAGTTATAGTTCATGACCTAGAACAGCGTTCTACCGCCGATGCTGCGGCGTAGGCTGGACGCTATTACGTACTCGTATCCTCACGGTGGGTGCAGGTCGTGACACGTTTTTAGTGGTGGCCCATGCAGGTCGAGTTTGTGTAGTGGTATTCGAACTAGAGTACCACTACAGCCTGCAGTAGGATTAGAATTTATTTTGAGGTACTCAATCACATTAGGAAAAACTCTAACTGGATTCCTGCCATCTAAATTCCTGATACTTTCTTGAATAATTGTCCTCCCTTGAATTACCGATTCTATCTCAGTATTGATTCCTTGTTTGATCTGTCTCCAGGATGGTGATTGAGACACGATCGCATCGCTCTGGCTCAGCAGACGCTGGTGAGAGGCCTACCACCCCTCACCCGATTGTGGATGCTGGGACCACGGTACCCCCCTATTTTTGCTCATATAGGAGCCTCTACAGCCTTTGGGAGTGCACCTCCACCCGTCCGGAGGTCTTCCTCCGTCATTTCAGATATGACTCAGCAGCAGTTACCTTCAGGGATAGTAGATACGGCTCAGATGTTTACCCTCTTCCAGCGATTCATGGAGTTTCAGCAGCAGATACAGCAGAGCCAGTCTGCTGATATCCGATATAGCATACAAGATACTCACCAGTTGGTCAGGACGATAGTGGAGCTGGTGGCTGCTCAGCCACAGGGAGGCCAGAGCAGCCGTATCAGCCGAGGACTCCAGACATCCATTCCTTTAAGAAGATGGGACCCCGAGACTTCAAGGGTACAGAGGGCATCATATACGCTGACGATTGGATAGAGCACATTGAGGAGATATTTCGATTGGCACAGATACCAGCAGGATTACAGATCGAGGCAGCTGCCAGTCAGATACAGGACTTGGCCCGTACCTGGTACCAGACGGACCCGAGGGTTGGTACCACCGGTCAGACTTGGGCAGCGTTCAAGAAACTGTTTAAGAAGAAATTCTTTTCCGATACGCACTCCATGCTTTGGAGGCACAGTTCGAGAGTTTGGTTCAGGGAAACTAGACCATTGAGGAGTACACTGGAGAGTTTAGCCATTTAAGCAGATTCATCGAGGATCTTACCGAGGTCGGGAAGGCGAGAAGGTTCCGCAGGGGTTTGATCAGAGAGATCAAGTCATATACCAAGAGCGACCGCGATGCCACTTTCGAGCAGATTCTGGTAGGAACCATGACAGCGGAGGACGATCTTGGGCTGAAGGAGAAGAGGATGCGAGATACTCAGGAAGCTAGTGGCAGTGCGGGACCGGCTAAGAGGCCCCACCTACAGTTTCAGCAGCAGATGCCCCGTTTGCAGATTCAGTCACAGTATCCGCAGCAGGTGCCACCCCTACAGATTCAGCAGCAGTACCAACAGCCGAGGGTCTACTTTCATTAGCGGCAGTTTCTGGACCGTGTACCCTTCCAGCCGGCGCAGCAGCCGCAGAGGCAGCAGCAGGCCCCGGGACAGCAGCTTGTCATTATTTGCCCCTTCTATAAGAGACCAGGGCATGATTGGGGCGAATGCCGGAAGAGGCTGGGCAGATATTTGCTTTGCGGAGGATCCGATCATCGTCTGAGAGAGTGTCCCGAGTCATCGGGACAGACAGTTCAGGAAACATAAGTTAGGGCTCCGGTAGGCCAGCAGACGGGATTACCCTTACCGACTCTGCAGCAGAGGTACATGCAGCATCAGCAGCAGGCCAGGGGAGGCCAGCGGGGGCAATCTTTCGCCAGGACAATCGAGGATGCTCAGGCCGTTGGAGATCTAGTTGCAGGTTCCGTTCCTTGATTCTATTTCTGCAGTTGTCTCTTATAACTGCCTTGAAATTTCGATTCTCTCTGCTCCTTGTTGATTAATCAATTTTGTCCTGTTGTTCTTGTGTTATGTTTGATTTTCTTCTGAGATGAATCATTTGGGCTAGGTCACCCAGTTATGAAATCTAGAATCTTCAATAGTCGTGTTAGCTGGCATAGTGAGGACATATAGTCAGATTTAGGACGTATTTCTCGGGTGTGGGAATTTAAGGTTTTCGCTGCCAAGCATGCGGTAATGCAAAATTTTTAAATACCATGATTCTAGAGGTATGTGCCTTAGTCGAGGACTCTGTGATTATCGTAGCCTTGCTCACTAGCATGACGAAGATTCTGAGTATCATGATTTTGGACAGACGCATATGATTATCTGACGGTATGTTTGAGACTTTGATTGTGGGGTGTTTGACCTAGAGGGACTACTACCATTTTAATTTCGAGGACAAAATTTTTCTAAGGTGGGTAGCATTGTAACACCTAGTTTCTAAAATAAGGGTAATTTTAAAATTTTGTATTTTAAATTATTTAATTATGGTATTTAATTAATAATACAATTTTTGGTGATTTTTAATAATTTTTTTAAACTATTTAAAAACTGGTTTAAGTCATGACTTGTGATTTGGTGTGCAGCGGGTAAAACCGTAGAGACTGTTTGCCCTAGAGCCTAGCCACGTGATTAGGGTATTCATTTATCATTTTTAGTTAGAGGGTATCTTTTATCTTTTTTTTGAATTATTTGAATTTAATATATATTATTGGAATTTAAAATGATTATTTAGTATGGTGTGATTTAAATACTATTTAATTGATTGTCTTGTGTTGTGTTTAGCCCTAACCTAGAATTGACCTAACCTAGGTTAGTCCTAGTTAGTCATGGTTAGACTAAGTTAGAAATTGGGATTGGTCATGGTTAGTCATGACTAGTTAGAATAAACTAGGTTGCAACTTAATTAAAGGGGAAAACCTAGACTTTTGACCATTGAATATACTAGATGGAATGAGAGCCCTTAGATTGATTCCCTAAAACCCTAAACCTAGCATTGATGGCCAGCCACATAGGGCACCTATCCCTATAAAATCCCTCTTGAAACTTGTGCCTCTTTTCACTCTTTCCACCATTCTAAGAACAAGGTTTGTTCCTTTGAAATTTCTTCATAGTTTATTCATTAATGATCCATTTACATTGAGACTTCTTCCATAGTGATCTAAATTTCATTCCCCTACTGTTCATGGAGGATAATCTCAGGTTTGGACCAATTTGGAGGAGTTAGCTAGCAAGAAGAACCACCCCCTTTTGAAGCTTTTTCATGCAAATTAAACATATAGGTAACTTCCAATTCCTTCCATAGCTTTTTGATTTCTTTGCATGAATAGGAAGCCCTAAGTGTCCCCTAGCCGTAGGTATTGGATTTGTGTTGAGTCGTGTTCATTTCGTGTCCGTATCGGACACATATCAGTCCTAGAATCTAGGTGTTTGATGAAATGCTTGAGTGGATTGAATCCACATATTTTCGAAAACTAATTATACAGTCTTGTAGCCCTTTATGTCAGGATCACGAACCACAAGCTCTGAGCACGAATCCATGCTGTTTTCGTGTCAAAAATTGACACGGACACGTAGCACGATGCTGCGTGCGGCTGCCCTGCTGTTGGACACGTCGTGTGCACTGTATACGACATATTCGGACACGATACTTGCTGGAAACCTTAGACACATGACTGACACAACACGTATGAAATTTGAGGAGAAGTTATCGAGTGGATTGGGAGAAATTCCAATCGAACCCGATTTACACTGTGTTGTGCTCGTTCAGTTGAGGGTTCGGATACGGCCCTAGAATGCGGACACGGCGTGTTATGGACACGGTGCAGGACCCTAAGTACTTAGCCCTACTGTGGGCGAACCCATGTGCACGACCACGACACACCTCGTGCCCTGTGTCGAGAGCACGAAGGCTCGACACGCAAGCACGAGGCAGTCTTTTGACCGTTTCTCTGAGTTTCACATTCATTGTTTTGGAAACTTGTGTCCTGTATTGGACACAAAATGAATGTTGAGACACGAGCACTTGTAGGAGGGGGGTTCATTACCAACTCCTCATTTGAAATTAAGATGATTGATTGATTTTGAATTCATGAAATTCCTGAGAAGACTGATACTTCACTGATACACTGTTAAATGTGTTTCCCCTGATTTTAACCTGTTAATTAGCTATTTTTATGATGTTAATTATTGGAATAAGTTCACCCACATGTGTAATGACTAGGAACCATGCTAAATTGTGATGGGTTTGAGCAATGGGTTTTTGAAATTGGGTTTTGATACTAACTACTAAGAGTTTATTAAACTGTCAATGGTTCTTCCAAAAATCTGAGACTTAGCTTTTTTTTTTAACTCACACTCTCCACACACACACAGGTATACCTATCATTGTTGGCACATTACACACTCTCATATATGCTACACACTAAAAACTGAAATGGGATAGGGGGTTTGCTGTTTAAACAGTGAATTAAAATTTAGCTTTGGATTCATGATTTAGTATTGAAATGGCTTAATCTTTTAACTGAGAATAGGTTTCACATTGATTGGTATTTAACTGTCAAGGCACTTTTCCTGAACTAATTTCCTAAAACCCGAGAACCCCATTGGATTTATGAACACACACATTTCATTGGTTGTTGTTGATTTAAATAATGGTTTGATTCTAATTCCTGTCAATCTGGAATTGTTTTCCTCTTCTATAAACTAACTCAAATTGTGTTGGGGTTGAAAGGATGTTGGCTGTCATTAGGTTCTCCAGGAATTTCTATTTCCTGAGGTGTATTCAGTTCCTCCTATCACTGATTCCAGTTTTACTACTATATATACACCACTGTCTAATTCTTATTAAGACCTGAAATTCATTCCAGTTTGTTATTAACTGAGTGGAATGGCTAATTCTTGATACCTGAGATCTTCTCTTCCTTAAATTGAAATTTAGTTAGAGATATAGGACTGTCATTCCCTGTTTCTTTCATCGACCACACACCTACATTGCTGTCCTAAACCAGTCCCCTTAACCATCACCATAACAGCCTTGGTATGCCCCTTGAGCACCCTACATTGCAGTCCTTATTTTCCCCACATACCAGTCCCTAAAGGACAACACAAATCAGCCACCATTAGCTCTCATACCTTCCACTCACACCCTGTTTTCAGGAAACACACTTTCACACAAATAATGTGAGCACACACACAATCTTGCATTGGGAAAAAAACTGAGCTTTTAGTTTGCATTATAACTGAATTGAAATGTATTAGTTCTTATTTCCTGCATTCACTGTTTTCAGGATTAGCCACTGTTTTCCCTTAATACATCACTGCTTTCTATTCCTAATTCTGTACACACACTCACTCACATGCACATGATACCACATTGTCTTCCCTCATTGCCTACACACACACAGGAATACTCTGTACACACCCTATCCTGTCTCACATTGACACACCCACTTGACACATGAGTTCATGTGTCCCCCTTCCTTTTATATATATATATTATATATATATATATAATATATATATATATATATATATATATATATATATATATATATATATGTATGTATTGAGGTATTTATATATATAGATATCCTATATATATATATGTGAGTGTATCTATATATATGATTGACATATATGTATGTGTGATACACATAGGAGCCTAGGTGTTAATATGTGTATCCTATATATATTGTTGGTGTACATATATATATATTGGATATAAATATGTATGTGTGGTATTTAAGAGGAGCTTATATACTAATATGTATTTTCTATATTAAAGTTTTGTAGGTTATGTTATATTGCATAGCCATATCTTTATGTGTGATATTTTGTTATAGATAATTTTGTCTTGAGTTTATGATTTATGGTTGGTCTTAGGCATGGTATTGCCTTGGCCCATTGCTTAGTCTATTAGCCTATGGCCTGTGATTGTATCTGCTTAGCTAGTGAGACCAGAATAGACTAGTGTAGTCTTGTTAGGCTTAGAATAGCCTTGTTAGCCTAGTATAGACTAGATTGACCTAGATTCATGTAGAACGCATCGTAGTGCATATTATTGCCATTTTAGACTTGTTGTGACTTGTGTTGCTCTAACTAGGAGCCAGGTACCTCATCTCGGACAGTACATTTTCACAGCTATTCAGATACCAGGCGAGTACATTCTCTGATCATTTCATAACTTGCTTAGAATTATATTCCTGCACTAGTTTACCTTATTTGATGCTGTCACGATATTATCACGGATTGGTACTATATGGATCCCTACATTGAGATGTTATCCCCTCGGGAGCATCGGATACAATGTGTCATATGTTTCGTGTACATCATGTATTTCTCGCTCTCATGTTATCCATGTTTCTCATGTGCTTCATGCTCGTTCATGCATGCTCGTGTACTCGCATATGCTCTCATAAATTGGTCATGTTTCCTATGTATCTCTTGTATAACCTATATTGCATGTGCACTCATTTATGAGCCTTCATGTGAATTTCATGTGCACCCATTTATGGGCTCCCATGTGAACTTCATGTGCACTCATGTATGAGCTCTCGTGTATATTTCATGTGCACCCATTTATGGGTTTCATGTGAAAACCATGTACGTAACATAACTTGTTTGGATCCTTGTGTATTGATTGGGGTATGGAAGAGTATAAATAGTCATGTGAACAATTCCAAAGTAGTATAGCCATGTGCACCTCTTTAGTATAGTCATGTGCAAATCCAGCCGTTCACATGTCGACTTTGTACTCTAAATCACTAGTCACTGGTAGCTCTCTACTTATAGTAGATATTTCTATTACAGTTCTCTTCCTGTTGACATCATGTATCTTCTTTCAGTTTTATGTATCGTACTCTCTTGCATGTTTATATTCTCTAACCTGTTATGATCTGCGTGAGATATATTGTGCTCGCTTCCGTCCTGACTGGACCTGTTGAAAAATTACAGAGGATGATGAGGAACCCTGTACCCCTTACTTTGGAGCTTGCCTAGATGACACTCGCGACCTGGACCCCTGGGGAGGTTCAGGCAGCTGCTGAGGATGACACCTTGCTTAGTATAGATAGCTTAGTCTGTTCTCTTTTTATGTTTAGCTGTTGTCATTATTTTCAGAGTTGTATATTTTTAGAGATATTGAGACTGGTAGCTGTTGAGATTTATATTCATTCTGTTGAGCCTCAGTTGAGGAGTTTCTTATCTATTTTCCTCGTGCTACATTCTACCTTAGTTTGTGATTGAGTTGTACCTCTGTGTTGGACTCCTTTTGGAGAGTATTGCTTGTTAGCTAGTTATAGTTCATGACCTAGAACAGCGTTCTACCGCCGATACTGCGGCGTAGGCTGGGCACTATTACGTACTCGTATCCTCACGGTGGGTGTAGGTCGTGACACGTTTTTAGTGGTGGCCCATGCAGGTCGAGTTTGTGTAGTGGTATTCGAACTAGAGTACCACTACAGCCTGCAGTAGGATTAGGATTTATTTTGAGGTACTCAATCACATTAGGAAAAACTCTAACTGGATTTCTGCCATCTAAATTCCTGATACTACCTTGAATAATTGTCCTTCCTTGAATTACCGATTCTATCTCAGTATTGACTCCTTGTTTGATCTGTCTCCAGGATGGTGATTGAGACACGATCGCATCGCTCTGGCACAGCAGACGCTGGTGAGAGGCCTACCACCTCTCACCCGATTGTGGATGCTGGAACCACGGTACCCCCTATTTCTGCTCATATAGGAGCCTCTGCAGCCTTTGGGAGTGCACCTCCACCCATCCGGAGGTCTTCTTCCGTCATTTCAGATATGACTCAGCAGCAGGTACCTTCAGGGACAGTAGATGCGGCTCAGATGTTTACCCTCTTCCAGCGATTCATGGAGTTTCAGCAGCAGATACAGCAGAGCCAGTCTGCTGATATCCGACAGAGCATACAAGATACTCACCAGTTGGTCAGGACGATAGTGGAGCTGGTGGCTGCTCAGCCACAGGGAGGCCAGAGCAGCCATATCAGCCGAGGACTCCAGACATCCATTCCTTTAAGAAGATGGGACCCCGAGACTTCAAGGGTACAGAGGGCATCATATACGCTGACGATTGGATAGAGCACATTGAAGAGATATTCCGATTGGCACAGATACCAGCAGGATTACAGATCGAGGCAGCCGTCAGTCAGATGCAGGACTTGGCCCGTACATGGTACTAGACGGACCCGAGGGTTGGTACCACCGGTCAGACTTGGGCACCGTTCAAGAAACTGTTCAAGAAGAAATTCTTTTCCGATACCGCACTCCGTGCTTTGGAGGCGCAGTTCGAGAGTTTGGTTCAGAGAAACTAGACCGTTGAGGAGTACGCTGGAGAGTTCAGCCATTTGAGCAGATTCATCGAGGATCTTACCGAGGTCGGGGAGGCGAGGAGGTTCCGCAGGGGTTTGATCGGAGAGATCAAGTCATATACCAAGAGCGACCGCGACGCCACTTTCGAGCAGATTCTGGTAGGAGCCATGACAGCGGAGGACGATCTTGGGCTGAAGGAGAAGAGGATGCGAGATACTCAGGGAGCTAGTGGCAGTGCGGGACCGGCTAAGAGGCCCTACCTACAGTTTCAGCAGTAGATGCCCCGTTTGCAGATTCAGTCGCAGTATCCGCAGTAGGTGCCACCCCTACAGATTCAGCAGCAGTACCAGCAGCCGAGGGTCTACTTTCATTAGCGGCAGTTTCTGGACCGTGTACCCTTCCAGCCAGCGCAGCAGCCGCAGAGACAGCAGCAGGCCCCGGGACAGCAGCTTATCATTATTTGCCCCTTCTATAAGAGACCAGGGCATGATTGGGGCGAATGCCGGAAGAGGCTGGGCAGATATTTGCTTTGCGGAGGATCCGATCATCGTCTGAGAGAGTGTCTCGAGTCATCGGAACAGACAGTTCAGGAAACGTGAGTTAGGGCTCCGGTAGGCCAGCAGACGGGATTACCCTTACCGACTCAGCAGCAGAGGCACATGCAGCATCAGCAGCAGGCCAGGGGAGGCCAGCGGGGGCGATCTTTCGCCAGGACAATCGAGGATGCTCAGGCCGTTGGAGATCTAGTTGCAGGTTCCATTCCTTGATTCCATTTCTGCAGTTGTCTCTTATAACTGCCTTGAAATTTTGATTCTCTCTACTCCTTGTTGATTTATCAATTTTGTCCTGTTGTTCTTGTGTTATGTTTGACTTTCTTCTGAGATGAATCATATGGGCTAGGTCACCCAATTATGGAATATATAATCTTCAAAAGTCGTGTTAGCTGGCATAGTGAGGACATATAGTCAGATTTAGGACGTATTTCTCGGGTGTGGGAATTTAAGGTTTTCGCTGCCAAGCATGCGGCAATGCAAAATTTTTAAATACCATGATTCTAAAGGTATGTGCCTTAGTCGAGGACTCTGTGATTATCGTAGCCTTGCTCACTAGCATGACGAAAATTCTGAGTATCATGATTTTGGATAGACGCATATGATTATCTGACGGTATGTTTGAGACTTTGATTGTGGGGTGTTTGACCTAGAGGGACTACTACCATTTTAATTTCGAGGACGAAATTTTTCTAAGGTGGGTAGGATTGTAACACCCAGTTTCTAAAATAAGGGTAATTTTGAAATTTTGTATTTTAAATTATTTAATTATGGTATTTAATTAATAATATGATTTTTGGTGATTTTTAAAATTTTTTTTAAACTATTTAAAAACTGGTTTAAGTCATGACTTGTGATTTGGTGTGCAGCTGGTAAAACCGCAGAGACTGTCTGCCCTAGAGCCTAGCCACGTGATTAGGGTATTCATTTATCATTTTTAGTTAGAGGGTATCTTTTATCTTTTTTTTGAATTATTTGAATTTAATATATATTATTGGAATTTAAAATGATTATTTAGTATGGTGTGATTTAAATACTATTTATTTGATTGTCTTGTGTTGTGTTTAGCCCTAACCTAGAATTGACCTAACCTAGGTTAGTCCTAGTTAGTCATGGTTAGACTAAGTTAGAAATTGGGATTGGTCATGGTTAGTCATGACTAGTCAGAATAAACTAGGTTGCAACTTAATTAAAGGAGGAAACCTAGACTTTTGACCATTGAATATACTAGATGGAATGAGAGCCCTTAGATTGATTCCCCAAAACCCTAAACCTAGCATTGATGGCCAGCCACATAGGGCACCTATCCCTATAAAATCCCTCTTGAAACTTGTGCCTCTTTTCACTCTTTTCACCATTCTAAGAACAAGGTTTGTTCCTTTGAAATTTCTTCATAGTTTATTCATTAATGATCCATTTTCATTGAGACTTCTTCCATAGTGATCTAAATTTCATTCCCCTACTGTTCATAGAGGATAATCTCAGGTTTGGACCAATTTGGAGGAGCTAGCTAGCAAGAAGAACCACCCCCTTTTGAAGCTTTTTCATGCAAATTAAATATATAGGTAACTTCCTATTCCTTCCATAGCTTTTCGATTTCTTTGCATGAATAGGAAGCCCTAAGTGTCCCCTAGCCGTAGGTATTGGATTTGTGTCGAGTCGTGTTTATTTCGTGTCCGTATCGGACACATATCAGTCCTAGAATCTAGGTGTTTGATGAAATGCTTGAGTAGATTGAATCCACATATTTTCGAAAACTAATTATACAGTCTTGTAGACCTTTATGTCAGGATCATGAACCACAAGCTCTGAGCACGAATCTATGCTATTTTTGTGTCGAAAATTGACACGGACACGCAGCACGATGCCGCGTGTGGCTGCATTGCTGTTGGACACGTCGTGTGCACTGTATACGACACATTCGGACACGATACTTGATGGAAACCTTGGACACATGACTGACACAACACGTATGAAATTTGAGAAGAAGTTAGCAAGTGGATTGGGAGAAATTCCAATCGAACCAGATTTACACTGTGCTATGCTCGTTCAGTTGAGGGTTCGGATACGGCCCTAGAACGCGGACACGGCATGTTGTGGACACGGTGCAGGACCCTAGGTACTTAGCCCTACTGTGGGCGAACCCATGTGCCCGACCACGACACACCTCGTGCCCTGTGTCGAGAGCACGAAGGCTCGACACGCAAGCACGAGGCAGTCTTTTGACCGTTTCTCTGAGTTTCACATTCATCGTTTTGGACACTTGTGTCCTGTATTGGACACGAAATGAATGTTGAGACACGAGCACTTGTAGGAGGGGGGTTCATTACCAACTCCTTATTTGAAATTTAGATGATTGATTGATTTTGAATTCATGAAATTCCTGAGAAGACTGATACTTCACTGATACACTGTTAAATGTGTTTTCCCTGATTTTAACCTGTTAATTAGCTATTTTTATGATGTTAATTATTGGAATAAGTTCACCCACATGTGTAATGACTAGGAACCATGCTAAATTGTGATGGGTTTGAGCAATGGGTTTTTGAAATTGGGTTTTGATACTAACTACTAAGAGTTTATTAAACTGTCAATGGTTCTTCCAAAAATCTGAGACTTAGCTCTCTTTTTTAACTCACACTCTCCACACACACACAGGTATACCTATCATTGTTAGCACATTACACACTCTCATATATGCTACACACTAAAAACTAAAATAGGATAGGGGGTTTGCTGTTTAAACAGTGAATTGAAATTTAGCTTTGGATTCATGATTTAGTATTGAAATGGCTTAATCTTTTAACTGAGAATAGGTTTCACATTGATTGGTTTTTAACTGTCAAGGCACTTTCCCTGAACAAATTTCCTAAAACCTGAGAACCCCATTGGATTTATGTACACACACATTTAATTGGTTGTTGTTGATTTAAATAATGGTTTAATTCTAATTCCTGTCAATCTGGAATTGTTTTCCTCTCCTATAAACTAACTCAAATTGTGTTGGGGTTGAAAGGATGTTGACTGTCATTAGGTTCTCCAGGAATTTCTATTTCCTGAGGTGTATTCAGTTCCTCCTTTCACTGATTCCAGTTTTACTACTATATATACACCACTGTCTAATTCTTATTAAGACCTGAAATTCATTCCAGTTTGTTATTAACTGAGTGGAATGGCTAATTCTTGATACCTGAGATCTTCTCTTCCGTAAACTGAAATTTAGTTAGAGATATGGGACTGTCATTCCCTGTTTCTTTCATCGACCACACACCTACATTGCTGTCCTAAACCAGTCCCCTTAACCACCACCATAACAGCCTTGGTATGCCCCTTGAGCACCCTATATTGCAGTCCTTATTTTCCCCACATACCAGTCCCTAAAGGACATCACAAATCAGCCACCATTAGCTCTCATACCTGCCACTCACACCCTGTTTTCAGGAAACACACTTTCACACAAACAATGTGAGCACACACACAATCTTGCATTGGAAAAAAAAACTGAGTTTTTAGTTTACATTATAACTGAATTGAAATATATTGGTTCTTATTTCCTGCATTCACTGTTTTCAGGATTAGCCACTGTTTTCCCTTAATACATCACTGCTTTCTATTCCTAATTCTGTACACACACTCACTCACATGCACATGATACCACATTGTCTTCCCTCATTGCCTACACACACACAGGAACACTCTGTACACACCCTATCCTGTCTAACATTGACACACCCACTTGACACATGAGTTCATGTGTCCCCCTTCCTTATATATATATATATATATATATATATATATATATATATATATATATATATATATATATATATATATATATATATATTTATGTATTGAGGTATTTATATATATAGATATCCTATATATATATATATGTTAGTGTATCTATATATATGATTGACATATATGTATGTGTGTTACACATAGGAGCCTAAGTGTTAATATGTGTATCCTATATATATTGTGGGTGTACATATATATATATATATATATATATATAGAAAATATATATATATATATATATATATATATATATATAGAAAATATATATATATATATATATATATATATTGGATATAAATATGTATGTGTGGTATTTAAGAGGAGCCTATATACTAATATGTATTTTCTATATTAAAGTTGTGTAGGCTATGTTATATTGCATAGCCATATCTTTATGTGTGATATTTTGTTATAGATAATTTTGTCTTGTGTTTATGATTTATGGTTGGTCTTAGGCATGGTATTGCCTTGGCCCATGGCTTAGTCTATTAGCCTATGGCCTGTGATTGTATCTGCTTAGCTAGTGAGCCCAGAATAGACTAGTGTATTCTTGTTAGGCTTAGAATAGCCTTGTTAGCCTAGTATAGACTAGATTGACCTAGATTCATGTAGAACGCATCGTAGTGCATATTATTGCCATTTTAGACTTGTTGTGACTTGTGTTGCTCTAACTAGGAGCCAGGTACCTCATCTCGGACAGTACATTTTCACAGCTATTCAGATACCAGGCGAGTACATTCTCTGATCATTTCATAACTTGCTTAGAATTATATTCCTGCTCTAGTTTACCTTATTTGATGCTGTCACGATATTATCATAGATTGGTACTATATGGATCCCTACATTAAGATGTTATCCCCCTCGGTAGCATCGGATACATTGTGTCATGTGTTTCGTGTACATCATGTATTCCTCGCTCTCATGTTATCCACGTTTCTCATGTGCTTCATGCTCGTTCATGCATGCTCGTGTACTCTCATGTGCTCTCATGAATCGGTCATGTTTCCCATGTATCTCATGTATAACCTATATTGCATGTGCACTCATTTATGAGCCTTCATGTGAATTTCATGTGCACCCATTTATGGGCCCCCATGTGAACTTCATGTGCACTCATGTATGAGCTCTCGTGTATATTTCATGTGCACCCATTTATGGATTTCATATGAAAACCATGTACGTAACATAACTTGTTTGGATCCTTGTGTATTGATTGGGGTATGGGGGAGTATAAAAAGTCATGTGAACAATTCCAAAGTAGTATAGCCATGTGCACCTCTTTAGTATAGTCATGTACAAATCCAGCCGTTCACATGTCGACTTTGTACTCTAAATCACTAGTCACTGGTAGCTCTCTACTTATAGTAGATATTTCTATTACAGTTCTCTTCCTGTTTACATCATGTATCTTCTTTCAGTTTCATGTATCGTACTCTCTTGCATGTTTATATTCTCTAACCTGTTATGATCTGCGTGAGATGTATTGTGTTCGCTCCCGTCCTGACTGGACCTGTTGAAAATTTTACAGAGGATGATGAGGAACCCTGCACCCCTTACTTTGGAGCTTGCCTAGATGACACTCGCGACCTGGACCCCTGGGGAGGTTCAGGCAGCTGCTGAGGACGACACCTTGCTTAGTATAGATAGCTTAGTCTGTTCTCTTTTCATGTTTAGCTGTTGTCTTTATTTTCAGAGTTGTATATTTTTAGAGATATTGAGACTGGTAGATGTTGAGATTTGTATTCATTCTGTTGTGCCTCAGTTGAGGAGTTTCTTATCTATTTCCCTCGTGCTACATTCTACCTTAGTTTGTGATTGAGTTGTACCTCTGTGTTGGACTCCTTTTGGAGAGTATTGCTTGTTAGCTAGTTATAGTTCATGACCTAGAACATCGTTCTACCGCCGACACTGCGACGTAGGCTGGGCGTTGTTACGTACTCATATCCTCACGGTGGGTGCGGGTCGTGACAACAACTAGAAAACATAGACAAATCAGAGTATACGAAATAATTTTTTATTGATAATAAAGCAAATTACAAAGCTCTTAATAGCCCAACTGAAAATGCCAATTGCTTATAACACTCATGATCTCTCTAGCTCACAAAGGACCTTGTTCCATAAATCATGTCTTCTATAGCATATCCAAAAACCTGCGAGCCAAAAATCTTCATGTTGCATACCGAGATCCAGTATGGTCGTATGCCCTAAAATACTAAGAAACTCCAAGCTTCAGCACATCCAAGTGGAGCTCCACCACGAGCAGACCATTTCCTGAACCTGCAAGCAATCTAGTGGGGGATAGTACTAATCCTTTCGCGTACTGATGAGACCCACTAGCATAAAGCAACACTAAGTAATTTAGTGAAATATGTATCTTATTTGGTGATCTTTCTATTATTTCCTTAGGATCATTTTTATGAGATACTTCAAAGCAGTAAAGAATGTATTCGATTCTGAATAATATTTGTAATATAAAATGTGTCAAGTATCGTATCCCTGCAATAGACACTGTCAGCCATGTAATTTCATAAATATAGTGATCGTGCACATCTTCGCATCATCAAAAGTACAAGCCAACAATCTAACAACATCAATAAAATCTTAAGGTTTGCACCCGAATCTAATCTCGTCCCACCCGCCATATCTATATGAAAGGTCATGGCATATCGTGCCATAATGGACTCTAAATCAACGTAAGTCAGTGATCGCTCCCCGTACGGATTGTTGGCCCTGTATCCGAAGGATCCCAAACTTACTAGTATTGTGGCTTATCACATCAGTGGTCGGTCATAATCCATCTTAATGAAGTGCACTGCAAATACCAACCATTATGCCCTAACACATCGTATTGATTCACGATGTCCCAACAGCGTAGGTCCGAATACCTTTCTAACACATAACGCATTCAATTAGCAGTTCTGTGGCATCTGTGCCACAACTGCATACTTCGATACACACCTTTCAATATTCTGACAATTTTGTGGCGTTGTGCTACCTCTCGTTTATTTTGCTTACTAAGTCATTCGCATAGTTTTTGTGTGCAGATGTACGCTAAATGCCCTATTTTTAATGTTCTAGGCCTAGTATTTAATATTCTCTGAGTCATGCACTTGATGCACATCTCAATATTACCTTTCAATGTTCTACCATCAATGTCCTATCACGACCTGTGCACATGATTCACTTTACCTCAATTATTCATTTTTCTATTCTTAGTGTTCCACCCACATTACATTAACACTTATCTGCATAACGCACATGGAATTCAATAGAAACACAACAAACCAATTACCAGATCCACCTATCATCGTCGATATAACCATAAAAAATATCATTAAAGAAGCGTGAGCCTTTGTTAAAACATTATAAATTTGATGATTCCTACTAAGAATTTGACCGCCCGGTCGGGTGATCAAATTCTTGGTGGAAATCATCAACATTATATACCAACTTCTCACGCTTCGATTTACCGAGTCGTTTGTCCTCACATCGATTCAAGGCAAATCGATCATTCTCGTTGGAGAATGATGTCGTACAAGTCTAATTTGGACTTGTAGAAGGTAAGTATCTGCATTAGCTAATTCTTTTGAGACAACGAGTTGAAATTAAACAGTGTAAAGAGTTGAAGACGCAGAATAGGAAGAAAATAGGCTTTTAATTGATAAAACTTACAAAGTATGTGCAAGATCATTTTTATATTTCATATGTTGTTGTGGCTACATTCTATGGAACATGAAGAAAACTTTCGACAAGCTGCCTTGAAATAATTCTTGTCGTTCCATACATTCACGCCCCTTTATACATTTGAACAAAAATCCTTCTATCAAAATTGAGCTTCAAAATACTTCAAAATAGGAGAGCTTCGAGCCGCCTCTCATTCTTCAGCTTAGTCTCGTGCTCCTGTAGCGAAACGAACCCACTTGTCTAAACCGACACTGCTTATTAAGGATTACAAGCATTCGAAATGATCTTTCTATTTAGAACTAAAAGAGTTGCAGTTCATATAGAAGGCATAGTTTAAAATAGTAAACACCATAACCAATTTCAATTTATCTTACCACGGCTGTGCTCCTTCCTGCATAAAACAGATATAATACTTACCAACTACACAAGACAATAGGTGAGCATGCTATCTATCTTAAATGTGGTCATTGGTGTTATGACACCATGAGGTACAATTTTCAATGGTGTATTGCGACACACCCTATCAGTTCATGTTGGGAGCCTAACTAGGGGTCTCACAATGCCTCGGGCTAAGCATGAATCTCAAATTCCCGTAGGTTGATTCGGTCCAGATGCCCTGGATACCATTTCGAGGAAAATATTACCTTATGCATAAGTTGTCCATGACCATGCAAGTATCTGAACTGTTTAAGCTGGGCAACATAATGCATGACACAAACAGAATTTAGCAGTAAAAATCTATATCTCGTGCAACAATTCATCCATTTCCCTCAAAGTCGTATGTTCGATTTGGCGACTCGCAAGTACCAAATAATCCGAGACACCATGTGTAAACCCTTGAATCAAATTATACCCCTTTTGTTAATTTTTTTATTTCTTTATATATATTAATTATGTTAAATATAAGAGACATGAGGAAAGAGTTCATTTGTAAAAAAAAAAACTAAGAGGGGTAATTGCAAACCTATACATTTTGAATCTATTTAAAAACAGATTCAAAGGATTTCATAATCCTTTCTAATGCTCAAGCTCGGCATAACAAAAGTCAAATCGAATTCAAATCAAATTCTTCCTAATCCTATTAAGAATCAAGGTATATCTAAATCTTGATATATGTATATAATAGAGGTCAGCCGTCCCCCACCTTTATTCATCGAAACCCTAGAAGTTCGGCTACTCCTTTTGTTGACTCCACATCAAGCATACACGTCCAAGGACAATTTAAGGTTAATAATGATTCTAAGTTCAATTTACAGCATTTACTTTACTACGGAACGCCATGTATTCTGCAATATTTCTAAGACAGTAGAAGTCATAACTGGGTTTGTGTATAGGATCGAAAAACCTTAGAGGTAAATCGATTTAGGTACTCACTACCATCATGGAGGATCCCTGAGTTTTGTCTTCAAGTAGGTGTGCGAGTAATCTTTTGATAGGGAACTTTGTCAATAGGCTAGATATGAGTAGAGGAGGATCAAGTACCTGGGTTATAGGAGTAATGGTATAATTAAGATGCTCATATAAGAATGTCAACAACTGCTCTGAACATTCTTAACAAAGCAGCAAAGAGTTGGCCCAGGCAGAGGCAACCTTGTGTGTCAAGGACTCCCTGTGTATCAGAGTCAGGGGAAGTATACCTGATGTGTGTATCAAGTAGAGTTGGGATGTACAACAAAATATGAAACAAATCTATATATCTGCATGTAGATGCAAGAACTATTTCATTTCTTTGCAACTATGCACATGTGTATGTTCATATACAGGGAAGACCAAGTGCCTTTGTAGATGCATAACAATAGGTAAAGTCCAAGTTAAGATGCACTCACGAGTAAGGAAGAAGGGTATACACAAATCATGTGGAGACCATTATAGCAGGTGTTCAGTTAATTTGCATAGATTGCAGTGGAACTAGGTAACTACAGCAAGGAAGGGGGTGTATAGATGTATAGATTTGGGCTTTGTAATAAAAAGGAATATATGGGCAGTAGGTTACCCACAAATAGGGATACAAAATCTAATATATTAGAGTTTAGAGGTGCATATGATTATCTGTGGGAGTGCTAGAGATGGATAGGGGTACTGGGTATCAGAGTTTTAGTAGGTAAACAACAGTCCATACAAAGGTAAATATGTTTAACTGTCGATTTCAGTTACAAAGATTGTTTCTACAGTTGGGATACATTCATGTACAAAAGGTACACATGTAGTATCTGTTTGTATTGGTGGGGTGTTCTTGAGTACTACTATGTGCAAGGGCACAAACATGGTGTATCAGGAGTCCAATGGTGTACTGCAAATGGCCTAGTGCATGAAAGTAACATGAGTGAGTACCTATGCTTACACCTGAGTCTACGTTTTAAAGTATTGCTGTACGAGCTCAAAAATAATTAGGTGCTACTAATAAGATGGCGCCAGGATTCAGAATGGCACTGGTTAGGTGGGGCTAGGGTCAGGTGGCGCGTGCACCACGTGGCAAGCCTCCTCAAGAAGCTATAACAGTCGCAATGATGACTAACAGCTCGTCAGTCAAAGGAAATCTCTTTGAATTTTGGAAAGCACGGCAGCCAAGAAGACTGTGTCAGCTTTGTAATAAATGCTGATGGCTAGCTCGTGCCAGCTACCAAGTGGCGCGAGGTAGTTAATGATGACAGAACTGACAGACTAATTATGAGGCGCCAGTTATCAAATTGTGCCTGACGCCACCTAATAAATTTTCATCCAGAAGTCAGATAACATAGTGCAAATGCCACTAATCTCGAAGAACCTGTCCACTACACTGCCCTCGACCATGCGATCTCTCTCACAGAATGCCACATGTCCTTAGCAGTTCGAGTAACCGTTCACGCAACTGGATAAATGGCGCACAAAATACAGTGCGCGCCACCCAGAGTAACTACTTGACAGTTATTTTAGAACTCTCTAAATAGAGTTTCAATTCAGTTCTAATGCATCATTAATGATCATATCTCCTGAAAAGGTGTTGCTGCATTCTCCAAAGGCTCATGTCTTCGATATCACATCGTCCAAGGGATAAAGTGATCGTCTTTTGATCAGATTCTTATAGTTGTACTTTTCAAAAATCAATTATAATTTTTGCACTTTCTTCTTTTTCTTTTAGTTTGTAGATCAAATTTTTGTTTTCACAAACAAAATGGAGACCCTATTGGGGACGACTTTCTTCTCCGATGAGGTTGCAACTCAATGTGATACCGCATCGATCAGCAAGACGCAGAAGACCTTGGTCGTCCAGGTCGACCAAATAGTCTATGAAGCTATGATTGGTGCTGGGGGTACCAAGCATGTTACTGTTGCTGCCAAGAACAAGGCGTTCACCATTTGGACTCTAAAGTCCTTCAAAGCACCAACATAGCTCCTGGAGTCCAAACAGCCTATAAAGTTGTGATTGGTGCTTTGAAGGACTTTGGAGTCCAAATGGCGAATGCCTTGTTCTTGGCAGCAACAGTAGCACGCTTGGCACCCCCACTACCAATCATAGCTTCATAGTGGAAATACCCTTTGGCTACTCCCTTTTTCTCTCCAGTTCTGAACTTAGGGGAGGACGTATCTATTTCTGCTCCTGTACAGAACAAAAGAAAGCGCCCTTTCGCCATTCCTCATGCTTTTGTGCAGACTGTGCCCACTACTGCCATGGCACAAAATAAGGGGAAATTCCCTTTGGCTAATCCCGCTTCTTCCCCAGAGTTCTGAACTTAGGTAAGAACCTATTTATTTCTGCTCCTATGCATGACAAAGGAAAGCACCCTTTAGCCTTTTTTCATTCTTCCCCAGCCATTGAGTTGGCAGAAAACACTCATGATTGCACCCCTGTGCCAATCGTGGCTCAAACTCTTTTGAACATAAGTTCTACTTCCCTTGATAGAGACAACCAAGTCTCTAGCAAAAAAAGTAAATTCTGCTCATTTGTGCCATACTAAGCGTGCTAGAGTTGGGCATGCAGTACAGCAAGGCATTTTGCCTCCTCCTAAGCAGCAACCAAATCTAAATCAGAATCTACCATATAACTTTGATATATTGGCTCAACTAGCCAATACTCTGACGAGATTATCAATTTTCGAGCTCCTTCATCCCTCAAAAGAAACTCGAGAAATATTAAGCGAAGCATTATTGCAAGCTGACGCTTGCCTGGAACTCATCAAGAAACCCGATGAGGAACCTGTGGCATGTTTTTACTGTCATAGTGTGATGGAATTGATTCCTAACATCACTTTCACACAAGATGACATGCTTATGGAAGACAATCAACATGACCGACCTCTCTACTACACAGGTTATATCGATACAATGAAGGTTGACTGTATCCTGATCGATCCCAGATTCGCACTTAGCATCATGCCGAAAACTTTACTGGATGCCCTGAAGATCCCTGTTCATAATATTTTTACAACTATCATGACTATCTTGGGATTCAATTCTGGAAGAAGTGAACCATTAGGGAAGATTCGCCTGAAAGTACAAATCGGTAATCTTCGTGCGAAGGTCACCTTTTATGTGATTTACAGTCACGGCTCCTATAATGCTTTGTTAGGAAGACCATGGTTGCATGAGCATAACATCGTGTCATCAACTCTTCACCAAAGTTTCAATTATGTGGATGTCAATGGAGAAGTCCAAAGGGAGGTGGCTGATCTTAATCCCTTCCGAGGTGTCGAAACATATTTCACTGACTCCAGGATGTACAAAAAAGAATTCATGAAGGTTGTACTCGCCATGGATACCGATGAAGATCAGAGGGCTACCCTAGATGATGTTCTTATGATTTCAGTTAAAGGACCGACTTTCCGTCCTTCGTCTTCTCAGACACTAACCATTCATCTCTCCTCTCATGCTAATCATCTTCCTGCTGAAAAGATAGAATAGAATGAGCTCACCTCTTCTGAGCCTCTTGTTATCGATCTCCATTGTAACAAGCCTTCTTCTTCTCTTTCTCATTATCCTCTTCTGGTTATCAACCTTAGTAAGCCATCGGCTAAGGTCAAGAACCCTATTGTAAATGATGATGTAAAAATTAATAAATTAGCATCTCCTTTGCAGTATACTAGTGTTATTTATTATTCTCCATGTTACCTAAACATGCTAGATAATTTTGAACCCCAAACAATAGGAGAAATTCGATCTCTCCAAGATAAAGTATCATTCGAACCAGTTCAAGATTCCTTCTTCCTAGTTCTTTTTCGAAAGAAAGATGAACTTCCTATGCTTTTCAGCAAAGGAACAGAGCAGTAGACTACATTTCATAGTGACTCTGAAAACGACAATAACGGGCAGCTTCAACTACGTCGTTACAGTCTATAATCAAAAGATATTATTCAAAAGATAGGATACAACTTCAAAATTGGCCTCAATGGTGGTAGGAGAAAGCGAACTCCTATCTGTATTTCTGCTCCAAAAGGAAAGTTACTGCAATATTACAGTAAAACAAAGCATGGGTTGGGCAATACCTTATCGATCTTGACCCCAGACGCCTTCGAGTCTGACAAAGAGGAGCAATCTAACTCTTCTGACTCTGTTTCATGAGATTTTGACACCAGTGTAGGGTACATCCATCGAGTGACTCTATCTTCTGACTTTGTTCCCGAATCTGATCCTTGGGCACAATGGATACTTAATAGAAACTTTACTTTGAGCAACGAGAACTACCTACCGAAGACCAATTAATTTTGGTCGATGTTAGAGAAGGAGTTTTGCTAAGACCAATTTTCATCAGCAAAAGCCTCCCAAAAGTGGATAAGCAAGAATTAATTCAGCTTATTCGTGAATAAATTAATGTTTTTGCTTGGAGCTACGAAGATATGCCAGGACAAGATCCTCAGATTGCTACCCACAGGCTTAACACCCTGCCTAATGTAAGGCCGGTCAAACAACAACAACATCGATTTTGACCTGACATGATGGATACCATAGAAACTGAAGTCAAGAAGCTCATTGCCTGCTGTTTTGTCATTGAAGAATAACATCCTGACTGGGTAGCTAATTTTGTCCCAATTATGAAGAAAACGGGGAAGGTCCGGGTCTATATTGACTTCAGAGACCTCAATGAAGCTTGTCCCAAGGATGAGTTTCATCTTTCGATTACTGATGTCATGACCGACAACACTTGCAAGTTTGAACGTATGTCTTTCATGGACGGATTCTTCGAATATAATCAAATCAGGATGAACTATGAGGATGAAAGACATACATCTTTCCGTACTCCTTTATGAGTCTACTACTACACCGTCAAGCTGTTTGGTATTAAAAACGCTGGTGCAACCTATCAGTAGGCCATGAGTACCATCTTTCGTAAATATTTATGGAAGACAGTTGAATGTTATGTCGACAATATTGCTATCAAAAATCGTCAAAAGGAGGATCACATCCATGACTTGAGAACTATCTTTGATCTAATGCGCTAGCATCAACTCAAGATAAATCCCACCAAGTCATTCCTGGAAGTCTCTAGTGGCAAATTCTTCGGATTTGTTATTACCTCTAAGGGTATACACGTTGACCCCGAGAAGATCAAAGCCATTCAAGAGATGCGTCCTCCACGCAACGTAAAAGAGCTACGAGGATTCCAGGAAAGGCTTGCGTACATCAGGAGATTCATTTCAAATCTATCTGGATGATGTATACCGTTCACTCAACTGATGAAGAAAGGTGTGTCTTTTATTTGGACTGAAAAATGCCAACAAACATTTGAAGACAAAAAATGACACTTGATGAACCCTCTAGTCTTGCTACCTCCAGTCACAGGAATACCCTTCTTAATGTATGTCCGGGAAATGGATTATTTTTTTGGTACTTTACTAGCCTAGAAGAACAAAGAGGGTCATAAGCAAGCTATCTATTATCTCAGCCATACAATGATCGGTGTCGAACATCGATACAGCTTATAAAAAATGAATGATTAGCTTTGATGTTTGCTGTTCAGAAAAGTAACATTATATCATAGGCCAAACCATTCATGTCATCTTTAGAGTCAATCCTCTTCGAGTCCTGATGAAGAAGCCTAGTACACTCAATTCCAGACTCGCTACATGGGCCATATTGCTAGCATAGTATGCTATGGTCTATGTTCCACAAAAGTCTGTTAAGGATCAAGCCCTAGCTGACTTCCTGACGGCTCATCCAATCTCGGAGATATCTAAACTCTATGATGAAATTCCTGACGAAACTCTGGAATCTAAGATAATTTCAGAGAAAATTCTTTTCTGGTGTCTATTTTTTGACGGTGCATCCAGAATTGGACCCAAAGGTACCATTGTCGCTGGAGTTGGGATTGTCCTTGTATCACCGAAAGGATTAGCTATTCAAAGAGATTATTCCTTAGACGAGCCATGCTCCAACAATGTGGCTGAGTATAACGCTCTATTCATTGGTCTCTAATTGGCTAGATAGTTGGATATTGAATATTTTGAAGTATACTGAGACTCTAAGCTGATCGTCAATCAGGTTAGAAGCACGTACAAAGTTTGGCATCAGGACCTCATTCCATATCATGATGTAGCAGTCTGACTGGCTACATCATTTAAAGATTTCTTCATTGAACATATGTATCGAGCATGCAACACAGAGGCTGATGTACTTGCTAATCTTGCGACAGTTTTAGCAATTCTAGTAAGAAGACAACAGATGATCATCATAACTAATAGTGAATTATTCTGTATCGAGAATAGTTCGAATATTGAATTCAATAATTCAGTCGAAGTTGACACCGTTAATAAAAATTAGAGGGCTCCTTTCATCAATTTTGTGGTACATGACATCTTACCCAAAGATCCCAAGGAAGCTATAACAATCTGTCGGCGATCGCTCCGAATTTATTACAATCACACCTCAAAAACACTCTATCGGCGAACATTTTATGGTATGCTTATATGCTGTCTGGCAGGAGATAAAACAAAATAGATATTACATGAAGCTCACGATGGTATCTGTGGTACACATCAGCCCGATCCTAAGCTACAGGATTGTATCCGCCATATAGGCTACTACTGGCCCACTATGGTATCAGATGCCATTGAGTATGCAAGAAAATGTCGAGCGTGTCAAATCCATACATACTTCATTCACCAACCATCAGAATTTCTAAATTGAACCGCGGCATTATGGCCCTTTGAAGCTTGGGGCATAAATGTTATTGGTCCTATTAATCCGCCATCATCTAGAGGACATCGGTTTATATTAGCTATAGCCGACTATTTCTCAAAGTGGGCAGAAGCTATACCCTAGGCGGAAGTCAAAACCAGTAGTATGATTAACTTCATCAAACATCATGTAATTTATCGATTCGGTATTCCTCGATAAATTATCCACGATAATGGACCCCAATTTATCAGTCAAAAGTTTACTCGATGTGATGACAACATAATCAACAATGTTGCTTTTGCAGCCTATAATCCTGCAGCTAACGGTTTGGCAGAAGCATTCAACAAAACAATCATCAAGCTGCTTAAAAAGTTTATTTCTACTAATAAATAAAAATGGGGTAAAAATCTTGGAGAGTGTCTATGGGCTTATCACACTACCGTATGCACTCCGACAGGCTGTACACCACTCTATTTGGTATATGGATGTGAAGCTGTCCTACCGTTGGAAATCTAAATCCCCTTACTAAGGATTACAATTGCCAATGAACTCACAACGGAAAACAATGATCGTCTTTGAATTCAGGATCTTAAAGCACTTGACGAGAGACGGCTACTAGATCAAAAACATATCGAGCTATATCAAGCCCGTATCTCAAAAGCTTCAACCGTAAAGTCAAAGTACGAGCATTTCAAAAATGAGAATTGGTCCTTACTGTCAGACGTCCTATGACTATGACACGCATGAGTAAAGGCAAGTTTGAACCGAAGTGGGAAGGCCCCTATGTTGTAAGCAAAGTTTTCTCAAATGGAGCTTATCAACTGACCGGGATGGATGGCCGAGTTGCTACGATGCCTATTATTGGAAAATTCCTGAAGAAATGTCATGTTTGAAAATATGTACTATATTTTCTAACAAATATTGTACATGTTTCAAATCTTTAAATCCCTAGTGGAGTCTATTTAGATCATATCACATCATCACAAACATCATCTTTTAGAGCTCAGTTGTTTTAAAAGATATCTTATTTTTGAGTCCCAGTTGACTCAAAGATAATCAATAAATATATGAATTCATGTCCATATTACCTCTGAATTATACTATCTACATCAACGACTTGTCACGTCCACATTACCTTTGATAATGTCATCCTTGAAATGACAATATCTCAAAATTATATTATGTCATGTCTACATTACCTCTGAATAGATATAATGAGTATTGTTGTTTTCTAGAAGATATGTCACGTCCGGTACCTCTGAATATACTTCCTACTCTTATCTATTACTTACGCCTATAATAGATGTGCAACAAGTAATGGAGCCACAAAATATCAGTGTCCTTTATACCAGCACATAAAAAATTATTACATTTTTACCAAAATGTTCAAAACAAAGAGATTATTACATCAAGATAGCTATATCCCTAATATTGAGGGCTAAGATCAATGATTAGCTTCTTCAAAGCCTCAGCACGCTCTACTCGGGAATCAAGCACCCTCTTTTTGGCCAACTCTCTCCTGACGTCTGGTTGCAAAGGCTGCAGTGAATTCACTTGAAGTTCTATATCTGCACTCTTGATATTGAGGAAGTCATTACATTGCCTGATCAGATCATCAAGTTGACTAGCAGCGACTTGATATAATGCAAGTTCCTCTTCTTTCTGATTTTTGGACGCCTTGATTACTTCACGAAGTTTAGCCATTTCTGTCTCCAACTGCTGAAGGCGAGTTTGGTTCTCGGCTGCTTCCTTTTCCTTTTTCTCTACTTTAGCCTTATGACGCTCTACAGAACAGGCGACTTCAATGATGCTATTTTCCATCTCTACGAATTGTGTCGTATAGACAATCATAGCATCTGTCAGAACAAGTTGTTTCTCTTCGA
Source organism: Iris pallida (assembly GCA_029216955.1). Lineage (NCBI taxonomy): Eukaryota > Viridiplantae > Streptophyta > Magnoliopsida > Asparagales > Iridaceae > Iris > Iris pallida. Next base: position 1,788,018 of record JANAVB010041618.1, on the reverse strand, counting down.
ATTTTTGAGCTAAACCCTCACATTCTGTATCTACTTGGCTCTGAATGTTGCCCCTGATCAGATTTTGATAAGATTTTATGGGTTCTTCGAGTTTGTCTAAAATGTGTTCCAAGAAGTTAACCCTCTCCATGTCACCAATATTACATATGGCTCCGATCGCAAAAGAGGCAGTACTCCTCAGTGAACCATAAGATTGGCCTTTTTCTATGGCCATATGTACCAGAATACTCAAGGAAGTGAAGAAAGCCTGTGTGTACGTTTCGATGAGGCCGTTATTCTTTGCTAAGAGACCAGGTGTTGCCGCTCAATAGGAGTTTCTCCTCCTATAAAAGAGGGAGGGACCACAGCTGCACTCCAGGGGATCTTGGTGCAGACATTCTTGAAGAACTCCATTCTATCGTTCCCCTGTCTAGGGAGCCATTGTTGAGCTGAGACTAAAAGCCTCATAAGTTAACGGGGTTGCAATGATAGTCCCTACAGGAGCCTCTATAACTAAAAAGTATAATCATCATATCATATCAAAGAAGCAATGATCAATAGAAGTAAACAACTTACCGAAGCCCGGCGGCACATATGGGGTCTCACGAGGCAGCACTCGGTCTGTGCGAAGCCTCGTCATAGTAGTCTCGGATACGGTCGCCTTACTACTTTCGGGCTCTGAGCCTCCTGACTGGAAATGGCTGCTTCCAATCCCTGATTCTATTTGACCTATTGGAGCTGCCACTTCCGCTCCCTTTATCTCGAAAGCATGTTCAATCGGGGTTTAAATCCCCTCAACATCATCAATCCCAATATTTCTAAGGTTCTTAGCCTGATCTTCATCATCTTTTGTTATCATCAAGGTCTTTATTATCATTCTCATCACCTGGGCATTCATCGCCCTCAACATCAACATTTAAGTTCTCATCACCCTGTGTGTCAACGAGACCCCGGTTATCATCTTTTAGGCTTTGATGCCCTACATCAACAATATAGTGCTATTTACCCTCACCAGTGGTATGGCCCTCTTTGGCCATCAAGTTTTGATCTTTTGAGACTTCTACGAGAGTTGGATCTACTCCAGCTCTATTGAGATCGAAAGCAGCTTATGTGGAGTCTTCTTTGATCAACTCATCACCAAAATCACAACCTTCGAGAGCAGCTATCATTTCTTGATCTTCTTGAGAGAGGGTAGGAATTTGGATTGCGGAAGGAGCTGCAACATCAGGATTGGAGTACATTGAAGGCAATACCTTCTCAGGAAGTGTGGTCTCCGGAACCTCTGGAGTTGGGGATGACATCATTATTCCTGCAGCAACTAGTGTAATGGCAGGAATGGTCATCTGCATAATCATGTGTTCTGAGGTATCCGATATAACGACTGGAGCTGGAGTACTAATTTCTGAAGCCTCTGCCAATAAAAAAGGTCAACGTCAATATTTTACTCAATCATTATCAGATTAAAAAGAGTATGAATATTAACTTGAGGATGTGGCAGATCCTGTAAAGGCAATGATGAATCAGGTCGACTTGAAGGCTCTTTCGGCATTGAAGGAGTTAGTGAAGCGTTACTTCCTTGACGATTTGTTCGAGTCACTATTAACTTTCTTCTAGTCTTACGTATAAGAGGTGCCGGAGGTGATTCTTCAGTTTCGATCGGAACATCTTGCACAGTTGGCCCTGTGCTAGTCTCTTCATCAACGACTTTACTATTGTTGACCCAAACTGGATCACAGTTAATCTAATTTAGATAATTAACAAAATAATATCAGATAGATCCAATACGACACATCAAGCTCAAGACAGAACATCATCTACGATCTAATACAATGTATTAAGCTCAAGACAGACGTCGTCAACAAAGCTTTTATATTGCAAATGTATTTGTTCTCAGCCTATAATTTTTTAATTTATTGAGTCTAGGTAAATGTACGTTGAGTCACACTGGGTCATCTCAATCCCTAGACTTATTACTCCAAGCTCCACCATACAATCCCTGAACCAAACTATACCACTCTAGACTATATAGAGCTTCTGGCCCAAGGTAGACAGAGTTCAGGCCGAACTCTCTAAGATAGAACTCGGGACGAACTCTACCTCCAAAAATTAGCAACCTAATATTTAGTAACACCTTGCTACGGGCTGTCTAACGTTCGAATTTTTGAATATTTGGGACAAAATTCTAGCTGAACGTTGCCTCCCCTGACTATTATATATAGGGATTGATTTCTCTCATTTCAAATCATCTCTCACTCTCAATCTTCTAAGCCTTATACATTCTAAGTCTTACTCTTCCAATCTTCTAGCCACAAAACTTCCTAAGCCCTAATATTCTCAGTACGATTCAGCTAGAAGTTTTTGTGCAAGAGTTGAAAAAAAGTCACTTGGACAATTCCAAGTTTTACCGCTGCGAAGTTGTAAGAAGTTGGCGTGCTCTTCTGAGTAAAGGCACGTATGTACCCTATTTCACAAATAGTGGATTTCAATCATGAGCGAGAGTTCTCAGGCTTGGACTAGTCCTCCACGAGGAAAACTAGGTTATATCGCTGTGTTTGCGTGCGCACTTCTAAACTCTTTTAATTTTTGCATTATCACTCAGATTATTCTTTCTCTTGGTAGTTGCTTTCGGGACTTACATACAATTGATTTTTTAATTGGTTATTATAGTCACGAACTCTTTTCACCCCCTTCTAGAGTTGTCTATACGTTACTTCAATTGATATCAGAGCTTTGTTCTCTTGATAAAGGATTAACATCCTATAGCTGATCTATGGCAACCACACAACCCATTTTCACCAACTATGGTTAAGGACAGTCCACTAATAGGCCACCCCTTTTTTTATGGAACCCAACTACACCTATTAGAAGACACGAATGAGTTTCTATCTGAAATCTCTAGACTTCGACTTATGGACCATAGTTACAGATGGTTATAAGAAGCCTGCTAGAAATGTTGTTTAGGGAAATCTCATAGAGAAACCCTACGATAAATATACTGATCAAGAAAAGAAACTGTAGAAGCATAGAATTCCAGGCACATCTATAGGCCAGAATTCCTATGCGCTTAACACTATGCGGCTAGACTCAAACATGCGCCATGGAACAGCAAAGGACAGTAAAAGTATAGACATCAAAAGAAGGCTTTTATTTCATAGGAAAGTCTATTACATGTCTAAAAAAAGGCTTTACAAAGGAGAACTTTTACAAAAAGAAAGATCTTAAAGCTACAACCAGGCGCAACAACTACCATGCACCCCATGCCAGGCACATTATCTGTCAAGCGCATCACTCTAATGTCTCATCCAGGTGCATCGTCTCGTTATTATAGATGCAACAGGCACACTCGACAGCCTGTGGAGCTTCAAGTATAACGAAAGACGGAGCACGGTCGCCCCGATCTTTGGATACAACAGGCACCATCGGCCTGTGTTGGGACTCGATGATCCCAATATTTGGATGTAACTGACACTATCACTGAAGCTCAGAGCGACGGAAAGACTGGGCAGTGCATCTTCACCCTCAGGAAGAGCTCGTTATCAAGACTTCTACAAAAACTGAGTTCGGCAGTTCGCCAAGATGGAGCTCCGGCCAAGTTAATCTTCATGTCGAAATGAAGAATGAAAGCAAAGCTTTCCTTCACGCGGCTATTTATAAGCACGGGCAGCCTACACCCGAGTGCCAAATAGCCAACTTTCTAAAATCTATGTAATAAATTTGCATTAATAGCAAATACATCTGTCTTCTCATATTTAGCTAAATCAAAGCCCCGAAGAACTCAACAGATGGGCCAAAAAGGATATGACACCAGGCTGATGTGCCATCAACATCATGTACTCCTCAGGGATGCGCCCAAATGGGCCAAAGTCCCATACGCCCAAAGGGGCACTAACCAATGCACCCTCTTCAAACTGATCACCATCAAGCATTTAATACTGAATGAGAAAAGCAAAAACGCATTCCAAGAGCCGTCCAATTAGCAGCTCTTTACAGAAAACTTAGAACCGCTGATGTCAGCACCATCATTACACCTTGGGTCGGCAACAACTACCACGTGGCCGATCGATCATTCGTGCCATGTGCCCAGAAGACTGCGTACGCCCCAGTGGTCATACGCCCCCTCAGCTCACTTCTGATCTCAAGCAATAGAAGACTAAGATCTGCATGCGCCTCAAACGCCATACGCCTGGACATGCTCATGACTCCTAAAAGTCATGAGACCAAGTCGCCTCCCCTGTGTCTGATCCTAGGCGCACCCTGATGTGAAGCTCTGCATGCACCTCAAAAGCCATGCGCCCAGACTTGTACATGATGCCTAAAAATTATAGGACTAAGTCGCCTCTATGCGCCCGATCCTAGGCGCACCCCGACAGATCACTCTCCTCCAAAACTGAGATCTTTGCGTCACAGGCATACGCCACGCATCCTTTGACTCAGTTCTATTCAAAGAATGGGTGCTAACTACCCAAGATCTCAGCAACAACCAAATCTCAGCAACTGCCACGTGTCAGCTCCTCCACAACCCAACGAACCAGTTCGAGCAGATTCAACTACAACTCGAGGCGCATCGTCCATGTGCCCCCGCCAGCATCAGCCACGTAGCGTTCACACATCCAGACGCATCCGACATATGCGCTCATGAGCAGCCAGCCTGCTATCTATAAATAGAAGGATCGCTCCTGCATGACACACACACAGACAAATATATATATATATATATATATATATAGACAGTCTATTATATCCACATACAGAGGCCAAAAGAGACACTTAACGTCCACTTCTCCTCGCAATGCTCCGGCATCCAGAGCAACCCAGACTTTCAAAGAGTTCAAGATCGTCGTCATATCATCAATGGAGTCAACGTATTACCACTCGCTCCATCGACACAATGCCGAGAAAAAAACAAATGTGTACTCCTAGGACTACATCTAAGTCCAATATTGTACTCTGTTCTGTTTGTAATTGAAAACATCAATCCCAAAGAGTTTTAATAGCAAACAGAAACATACAAGTCTAGATGCTAGGGCTATTAATGCTCTTTTCTGTGCTATAAACATAACTAAATTTAATAGGGTATCTACGTGTTCTACTTCCCACAAAGTATGGAAGCTTCTAGAGGTGACTCATGAAGGAACCACTCAAGTCAAGGAATTGAAAATCAGTCGGCTAACAAAGGAGCACGAAGCATTCAAGATGAAGCCCAATGAGACGATCAAGCAAATGATCACTAGATTCTGCGACATCGTCAACCCTCTATCTTCCCACGGTAAGGACTACTCCAACCGTGAGATGATACGCAAGGTGCTAAGGGGACTAACGAAGAACTGGAAACCCAAAGCCATGGCAATCATCGAAGGCAATGATCTCACCACCATGTCTCTAAAAACTCTGGTGGGCAAACTGATGATGCATAAGCTCGAACTCAAAGACTTTGAAGAAACGGCTCCAAAGGAAAAAAAGAAATCGCTCTAAGAGCTCATCGCCGAAAGGCTGCTCCAGAAGAAACTGACGATGATGACTCCGATGGTGATGATAAAGCACTCATGGTTCACAACTTCAAGAAGTTTATATGATTCAACCAAAGGAAGAAGGAACAATAGAAAGACGATAATGAAGAGCCTATCTGCTTCGGTTGTAAGAAGCCGGGACATGTCAAGAAAGACTGCCCTGCAGTAAAGAAAGAGAGCCGATATGAAAGATCATACAAGAGGCCATCCTCTCGATAGTATGACAATACAAGCATCTGGTACAAAAGTGAAGCTAGTAACTTAGAAGAAGAAGAGGGCACTCCCCAAGATTCTACAAACGTCTGCCTAATGGCAGCATCCGACAAGGTAAAAAATGATCAACTTGATAAATTTACTTTTGATGAACTTGGAGGTGCTTCTAGTGACTTACTTAAAGATCACAAAAAGTTACTTAGCAAGTATAAACATGCAAAGGATAAGATCAATACTCATGAAGTTGAGATTCATAGACTATCATGCTTGCTTGATAATGTTAGAAACATATTTCCCACTGATAACACTGAGGAATTATCCAAGCTTAAATTAAGCTTACACAATGTTGAATCTCGTATTGAGAAACAAACACATGTTCTTACCGTACTCAACAAAGAGCTCACGGAAGAGAAAAAGAAGTATAATACTGCAGCTGTAAGAATTAGTACCTTGACTGCTAAATATGATAAAATGTATACTGCCTCTAAATGATTAGAGATATGGCTAGGCTAATAGGTTATTCAACCTCAAATTCAGTCTCACTGTCACAATACTCACATGAGATACAAGATCACTCTACACAAGAATACACGACATAGGAAAAACGTATACACATGCTACACACAAACACGCTTTTAAGTATACATACTCTCATGCAACAAGTCAATCACCCATACATATACATCATTATCATCCTACTCCTAACATAAACATGCATGCTACATGTCACTACTGTGGTAAGTATGGACACACTTCACCACAATATAGATTCAGAAGATTAGTTGATTTAAATTTGTATGCATAGGTACCGAAGACTAACATTTCAAAACCCTCAAGAATTTGGGTACCAAAGATCCAATCTACTCGTGGTGTAGGTGGATCTTCCTTCAGCTTCTAGAAGCAAATGGATTTTTGATAGTGGGTGCTCGCTATATATGACTGGCAATGCAAATCTTTTCGCAACATTATCGATGAAAAGGAAAGGATATGTATCCTTCGATAATAATCTAAAAGTTTATATCGTAGGTAACAGTACTATTGGTAATCCTCCCTTTTCTATCATTAAAGATGTCTGTTTAGTAACAGAGTTAAAGCACAACCTGCTCAGCATTAGTCATCTTGCTGACAATGGATATGATATTAACTTTAGGATGACTAAATGCTCTATATATGATAGACAAACTAGAGACATCTCTTTTGAAGGGATAAGGGAAGATAACATCTATATATTCAGTCTTTCGAAAGATACTAACTATCACGACCCGTACCCTAGAGTAAGGGCACGAGAAGTGGGTACGTCCAGCCTACGCCGCAGTGTCGGCGGTAGAACGCTGTCCTAGGACAATCATCTAACAATATAAAGGTACATGTACAGTATATACACTCAGAATGGAGGTAACATAGCAGAATACAGTCTCAATCACGTCTAAGGCAGGATGATAAGATAGATAGACAGATATGAAAATGAAATAAGATCCGCAAAAATACAACCAGAGGAGTCTAAGTGTCTAAGGTAACACAATCCAGAAAATATCTCAAAACTCAAATACAGTAATCCATAGAGAATAAATACAACTAAAAATCACCAATCTAAACTAATGGTGTGACATCCACTGCTAAGGGATCCTGCTAGAGATCCAGGTCACAAGATCCTCTAAGGTAGTCCCATGGTAAGTGGTACTGGGTTCCTCATCATCCTCTGTAAAATTTTCAACAAGACCAGTCAAGACTGGAGAGAGCACAATACATCTCACGCAATTCATAATATGACAGGATATATAATTATGCAATAGAGTAAGATACATAAAACGCTGAGAATATACATGAGTAAAAGAGGAGACTGTAATAAAATATCTACTATAAGTAAAGAGCTATAGTGAACTAGTGATTTAGAGTACAAGCTAGACATGTGAACGGCTTGATAATACACATGAGAGGTCGTACATGGCTACACTACTTTGGAAATTATCCACATGACTATTTATACTCCCCCGTACCCCAATCAATACACAAGGATCCGTTCAAGTTATGTTATTGTACATGATATTCAAATGGGGGCCCATAAATGGGTGCACATGAATATAAACATGGGGGCTCAGTGAACATGAGAGTACATGAATCACGAGAGTGCACATGAATGGTGAAAGCACCGGAGTACATGATGAAAGTGAAACGCACATGACATACTATAACCCGATGCTCCCGAGGGGGATAACATCTCATGAAGGGATCCATATAGTACCAATCCGTGTTAACATCGTGACAGCATCAAGTAAAGTAATCTATAGCGTAAATGTAAATCCTATCAAGTATGAAACGGTCAGAGAATGTACTCTCCTGATAACCTGAACAGCTGATAGGTATGGAGGTCCAAACTGAAGCCACAGAGTCCTATTTAGAGCAACACAGGTTACAAGGTGTTTAAGTTGTAATAAATGAATTTCTACAAGCAAACTATATTATTCTAGGCTCTTCTAAGCCAAGTCAACTCTAGGTTAACTCGGGTCAACAATCTAGTCAAACTAGGTCATGTTGACTTACAGTTGACTTTTGGTCAACTGGTCAACTCTGGTTAAACAGGGTCAATTCTAGTCTAATTATTAAAGATATAAAGTTGTACTACGTTATTCGTACATCAAACTTATGACATGCAAATCGAGATAAGATGATCAACGGTAAGGTTAATAATCTTATTGTAGTGATCCACGTGTTTACCTTGTCAATTTCAGCGATGTGAGATCACTGGAATCGACCGATCTCAGTTTCGTTGTACTAATCCCGAAATACGAGCATTATAAGAATTAATTATAATAATTGGTGATACATAGAGAAAATATCAACAAACATTGTCGGACGATAAAATAAACATCGTCGACGTGTCCAAAATGGTCAAATTAGCTTGGATAGCCTACCCATCGGCCCAGTTTGGACACAAGGGCAAAAAGGTAATTTCGGGTCAAAAACGGTATCCGTGTCGGAGCCGTTTTGCACCAAAAAATGTGCAAAAAAATAAGTCTACAAAATATAACAAATTATATGTCTACAAAACCAGAATGACGATACGAACCCAACGGTATATCCAGAAATGGATTCCGTTGACCCGATCTCAATTTGGTCCGTTGACCAGAACATTGGAATTCTGCTTTGTACGAAAATGCGTGTCGGAGCCAATGTTCTCAAAACTCAGCAAATTATATGTCAACAAGTCTAGAATGATGGCACGAACTTAACGGTATATCCAAAATTGGATTCCGATGAGCCAAACTTAAAATGACCCATTGATCCAGATATTGGTATCCGACTTGCACGAAAATGCGTGCCGGAACCAATATCAACTAAAACCTAGCAAATTATATGTCAACGAGTCCAAAATGATGATACGAACTCAACGGTATATCCGGAATTGGATTTCGATAAGCCGGCGTCAAAAAGTCCTGTTAACTTGGACTGTGGGCCCGCTTTGTACCGAAATATGTGCCAGGGCCCACGTCCTCCAAATCTAACAAATTATATATGAAAACGTACCAGAACGACGCCACGAGTCTACTGGTGGTGTCAGAAATGAAATCTGGAGTCCCGTGTTCAAAAATGGAATTTTACAAGTTGGAAATTACGAATTCGGACGACCAACTTTGGCATCGAATTCAACCAATCAAACAAGCTCACAATGAAACGAAACTGGAGGGGTAGCAAGAGGGTTATACCAGATGTGCACAGGAACTAGTAGCACGCCAAATAGAGCTGCGATGGAGGAGGTATGAGTCGAGGAAGTTGGCTCCGCAAAACTGTCAAAAAATTATACAATTTAAACGGTCAACTTGGTGGCCAGTTTTGATGTATCAAACGATGAAATTAACGGACAAAAATTGACGGGAGTGAAGATGGATATATCGAGATTATGACGGAGCGAAGAAATTGCCGATCCAACGGTCGAATTTCTCAAAAATCGTGTGCGAAGACGCTGCAATAAAATACCGTTTCAACTTCGTTTTCGAGCTCGTCACGACGGGAACCCGTGCCAAACGCACGGATCGCTTCTGATACACGTTGGAGAGAGGAACGAAGGCCGCAGGGCCTGCCTGGAGGGTGCTTCCGGCCAAGTGGGGGCCGACTACGACGGCCATGGCGGCCACGCCGGCGGCGGCAGAACTGTACTGTCGGCCATGGGCGCGGCTGCCATTGCTGCAGTTGTAGCTGCTGCTGCTGCTGGCCACGGTTGTCGGCCAGCTATGCGCACGGTGGCGCGGGTCGAGGGTGGTGGTGGTCAGCCATCGTGGAATGAAGGTGGTAGTGGCATTGCCAAATGGTGATGGGGATGAAGGTGATAAAGATGAAGAAGGAGGAGGAGAGGAGCTCGGTGGTGGGGAACTCTCGGCCATGGGAAGAATGGCTGTGGTGGAGTTCGGAAGGAGGAGGTTGTGGTGAAGTCGGAAGGAGGAGGCTGAGGCACCGTCGGCTATGGGGGATGGCTGAAGTGTAGTCGGCCATGGGGTTGGGGATGATGGTTTGCTGTAGAATAATGAGGAAAAAGAGAGAGAAAGAGAGCGATAATTAATGTGAGAGATAAAGTAGAGAGAGAAGAGATTCTCTCCATGAATTTTTTAGTGCCGGCCAATGCTAGAGGGGGTGTGTGGGTTTGAGTGTTTGGAAAAATTTATGGTGAGGATTGAATGAGAGGGAACCTATGGCTAGGATTTAATATAGGGAAAAATAGGTTATCCTATTAGGAAATTAATGATTTGAGTGCACATTAAATTATTTGAATGGATATACTAGGTATTAATATTTTTTAAGGGCAATGAGGGTGGGAGTGTCATGATGGAGGGTAACATGGAGCTGGGGTTGGGTTCAGTGGAGCCGAGTTGGACCACAAATGGATTTAGTGCAATAAATAAATTATTTTTTGGTGTTTATGATCATGGGTAAATAAGTAGCATGTGGGGGCTCAAATAAATGGGACACAAGTGTCAAGCGGATAGTAGGCTTAATGTGGGCCATATCCATATTTGGGGTTGACAGGTTTGGGTCGACAGGGTATCCACAATTTAAGTCGAAAAATAAATGTGACACCGTGGGGTGAATTAAAATCGGGTCACGTGTCAGGAAAGTTGTGTGAAGCGAATGGAGCATAAGATGGTGTGTCTGAGTGGGACATGAAGGTCATAAGTGAAGAGCGTCTCGAGTTGATCATGCATGAGAAGTTGGTTTCAAGAAAATGACTAGCCTTGTGTTCCTAAATTAAAAGTCACGGCAACGTGCTAATAATGATCAAGGAAAAGAGTGGGAAAATTAATTAATGATCAAATGGTCTAAATCGACCCGAAGTTGTGCAAAACAAAAAGAGTACAAGAGAACAAGTTTGGATGGGACATTATATACCATCATGAAGGTAATCATGTCCACTACAAAACTCATGAAGAAGGTTTCCAGAGATGAACATCCCTGATACTCCAAATATCAAAGGCACGAAAAAGTACATTAAATCAAATAATAATCAAATAGTAATATATATTGAAAATAATTAAATAAGAAAATTTTAAAAATCAACCCGAAATTCAGGGTGCTCACATCCTACCCACCTTATAAAAATTTCGTCCTCGAAATTAAAATGTTCATACCCCTTCTAGGTCAAACCCCCACAATCAAAGTCTTAAAATTTAATCAATCATACAATTTAAAAGGACGGCATACAGGGTCATGGCATACAGTGGTAGTGAAAGTCTCATCTAGGTATACTAGTCGCACTAGACCAAGCAATCATAGGGTATCAAAATATACAATCAATCAAGGGTGTTGAACTAGAAAAGTTACAAAAACAACAATCATCAAGGCTGTAAGGCAGTCTACCATCCTATATGAAAACTGGTAATTATCAAAAATAAAATAAGACAACTACTAATCATCTATAAAAGGGTACTATTTAAGAAAAATCAAAACCAAAAGTTTAAGGAACGAAAGTCAATAGCATTGAATCCAATCACAATATAATATATATAGAAAGAGAGAGTGTTAGAGAGGTAAAATCTAACATTATGTAAAGGTTATGTGGTTAGTGTGTGTATGGGTGTATGTGGACATGTTCATATGGTTAGATAGTATGCTTGTGTGTGTGTGAAATATACATGAAAGTGTATAGGAGGATTTGGGTCTCAAAACAATAGCTATCAAGTTACACGATTCATGGCATATTGGTTAAACAGTCTACAAGGCACAAGCTATTTACTCATAACATGCATGGCTAACCATATATATATGTATATCTATATGTATAGAGAGGTAGAGATTTAATTATGTATCTATATACATTATATAACATATATGCATAAACGATATATATATATATATATATATATATATATATATATAATATATATATATATATATATATATATATATATATATATATATATATATATATATAGATTTATGAACATAACATGGAGATGAAGGGTTAGGTTTACATGGCAGTTGTGAACATTAGTGTAGAGCGTCAAGTGTACATGGGTTAAAACTTGAAATGAAGGATTCAATCATTTAGTTTAGCTCAATCATTACATATTAATCCAAAATTGAACTACACATTTGAAAGCAATGTAAAAATGTTAACATGTATTCAGTTTTCACGATTTTGGAGAAATTCGAACATCAAAACCAATCCAACGTTTACCACAACCACAACCTAACATGTAAGAGTATGAAACCTAACATTATATCCCTACATACAATAATATATACGGCTCAAACATTACATTTAAAAAAAACCTGCAAATTGACTAATCACTTAGAATTCAGGCTTAAAGGGTTAATATGCACACAGTCTCAGAGTTGACAAATTCAAACACAAAACTCAACCAATTTCTTTAAAACTTGAACCCTGTATATAACATACATGTGCAGTGATGTAAACAACGACTAATAACATGAAATTTACATTTAATTACGAATTTAATATGGGAAAACAGAGAACTAGTCACTGATACTGTACTATATTAAAAATATTTGGATTTTGAGAAATTAACATCAAACATATTAATATGCATTTATATAGGTTGGTAATCAAGTGTAGCATGCATACGTGTCAGGCAAGTATCTGTGTCCACTATATATATATATTTTAAGGTAATACAAAAAATAATGGCAAGAAGAAAATAACGATAAAATCTGTTCTGCTTATCGGTTTAAAAGAAGGAACCATTTTGAAACTAGAGCTATAATATCAAATCCAAGTTAAGGTCTAGCAAAAATCATCGATTCATTGTATTAGGAAAAAAAATTCATAGCAAGAAGTTACACTAGATTTATAATAACAGCTAAAGCTACTCCTACTCATACTCCTACTGCTAAGTTATTTGATGATGGTATATAATTTATAACAACAGAATGGTACGATAGAGATGATATGTTTGAAAACCTTCTCAAGATACAATCCGATAATCATACATGTCTGTCCAAAATCATGTTACTCAGAGTCCTCGCCATGCCAGTATGCAAGGTTGCGATAAACGATAGATTCCATAACTCGGTATGCACCTCTACAATCATGTCGTCTGAAAATCTCGCTATGTCGAATAGTATAGCTGCGAGAAATTCCAAATCTCATAACGAAGATACATACATCCGAAGTCAGGTCCCTATATTTCCGCCATGTCAGCTAATATGGCTGCGATAAACTACAGGTTCATAATCAAGTAGACATTTTACCATCATTGTATTCCCGTCAACATATGTTATCAGAAAATATCGTAACTCAGGCCATAAAATTCATCTCGATAGAAAAATTGAAATCAACAACGATCCAACAAAATCAAATTTAATAATCAAGGAGTGAGAGCAACAAAACAAGGAAAATGATTTTAAATAGAAGTTTAAATAAGATTTTCAAGGGTCGTCCCAGGAATCTCTCAAGGAATCCTAACTGTGATTGAGTACCTTCAAAATATCCTAATCCTACTGCAGGATGTAGTGATACTCTAGTTCGAATATCACTACATAAACTTGACCTGTATAGGCCACCACTAAAAACGTGTCACGACCCGCACCCTAGAGTAAGGGCACGAGAAGTGGGTACGTCCAGCCTACGCCTCAGTGTCGACGGTAGAACGCTGTCCTAGGTCAATCATCTAACAATATAAAGGTACCTGTACAGTATATACACTCCGAATGGATGTGACATAGCAGAATACAGTCCCAATCACATCTAAGGCAGGATGATAAGATAGACAGATATGAAAATAAAATAAGATTCGCAGAGATACAACCAGAGAAGTCTAAGTGTCTAAGATAACACAATCCAAAGAATATCTCAAAACTCAAATACAGTAATCCATAGAGAATAAATACAACTAAAATTCACAATCTAAACTAATAGTGTGACATCCACTGCTAAGGGATCCTACTGGAGATCCAGGTCACAAAATCCTCTAAGGTAGTCCCATGGTAAGTGGTACTGGGTTCCTCATCATCCTCTGTAAAAAATTTAACAGGTCCAGTTAGGACGGAAGCGAGCACAATACATCTCACGCAGTTCATAATATGACAGGATATATAATTATGCAATAGAGTAAGATACATGAAACGCTGAGAATATACATGAGTAAAAGAGGAGACTGTAATGAAATATCTACTATAAGTAAAAAGCTATAGTGAACTAGTGATTTAGAGTATAAGCTAGACATGTGAACGGCTTGATAATAAACATGAGAGGTCGTACATGGCTACACTACTTTGGAAATGGTCCAAATGACTATTTATACTTCCTCGTACCCCAATCAATACTCAAGGATCCGTTTAAGTTATGTTATTGTACATGATATTCACATGGGGGCCCATAAATGGGTGCACATGAATATAAACATGGGGGCTCCGTGAACATGAGAGTACATGAATCACGAGAGTGCACATGAATGGTGAAAGCATCGGAGTACTTGATGAAAGTGAAACGCATATGACATATTGTAACCCGATGCCCCCGAGGTGGATAACATCTCATGAAGGGATCCATGTAGTACCAATCCGTGTTAACATCGTGACAGCATCAAGTAAAGTAATCTAGAGCGTAAATGTAAATCGTATCAAGTATGAAACGGTCAGAGAATGTACTCGCCTGATAACCTGAACAACTGATAGGTATGGAGGTCCAAACTGAAGCCACAAAGTCCTATTTAGAGCAACACAGGTTACAAGATGTTCAAGTTGTAATAAATAAATTTCTACAAGCAAACTACATTATTCTAGGCTCTTCTAAGTCAAGTCAACTCTAGGTCAACTCGGGTCAACAATCTAGTCAAACTAGGTCAAGTGTTAACTTACAGTTGACTTTTGGTCAACTGGTCAACTCTGGTTAAACAGGGTCAATTCTAGTCTAATTATTAAAGATATAAAGTTGTACTTCGTTATTCGTCAATCGAACTTACGACACGCAAATCGAGATAAGATAATCAACGGTAAGGTTAATAATCTTATTGTAGTGATCCACATGTTTATCTTGTCAATTTTAGCGATGTGAGATCACTGGAATCGACCGATCTCAGTTTCGTTGTACTAATCCCGAAATACGAACATTACAAAAATTAATTATAATAATTGGTGATACATAGAGAAAATATCAACAAATATTGTCGGACGATGAAATAAACATCGCCAATGTGTCCAAAATGGTCAAATTAGCTAGGATAGCCTACCCATCGGCCCAGTTTGGACACAAGGGCAAAAGGATAATTTTGGGTCAAAAATGGTATCCGTGTCGGAGCCGTTTTGTACCAAAAAATATGTAAGAAAATAAGTCTACAAAATATAACAAATTACATGTCCACGAAATCAGAATGACGATACGAACCCAACGGTATATCCAGAATTGGATTCCGTTGACCCGATCTCAATTTGGTCTGCTGACCAGAACATTGGAATTCCGCTTTGCACGAAAATGCGTGCCGAAGCCAATATTCTCAAACCTCAGCAAATTATATGTCAACGATCTAGAATGATGGCACGAACTCAACGGTATATCCAGAATTGGATTCCGATGAGCCGAACTCAAAATGACCCGTTGATCCGGATATTGGTATCCGACTTGCACGAAAATGCGTGTCGGAACCAATGTCCACTAAAACCTAGCAAATTATATGTCAACGAGTCTAAAATGATGATACGAACTCAACGGTATATCTAAAATTGGATTCCGATGAGCCGGCATCAAAAGGTCCTGTTGACACGGACTGTGGGGCCCGCTTTGTACCGAAATACGTGCCAGGGCCCACGTCCTTCAAATCTAACAAATTATATATTAAAATGTGCCAGAACGATGCCACGAGTCTACTGGTGGTGTCAGAAATGAAATCTGGTGTCCCGTGTTCAAAAATAGAATTTTACAAGTTGAAAATAACGAATTCGGACGACTAACTTTGGCGTCGAATTCAACCAATCAAACAAGCTCACAATGAAACAAAACTGGAGGGGTAGCAAGACGGTTATACCAGATGTGAACAGGAACTGGTAGCACGCCAAATGGAGCTGCGGTGGAGGAGGTACGAGTCGACGAAGTTGGCTCCGCAAAACTGTCCAAAAATTATACAATTTAAACGGTCAACTTGGTGGCCAGTTTTGATGTATCAAACGATGAAATTAACGGACAAAAATTGACGGGAGTGAAGATGGATATATCGAGAATGTGACGGAGCAAAGAAATCGCTGATCCAGCGGTCGGATTTCTCAAAAATTGTGCACGAAGTTGCTACGACAAAATACCGTTTCAACTTTGTTTCCCAGCTCGTCACGACTGGAACCCGTGCCAAACGCACGGATCGCCTCCCATACATGTCGAAGAGAGGAAAGAAGGCCGCGGGGCCTGCCTGGGGGGTACGCCCGGCCAAGTGGGGGCCGGCCACGGCGGCCACGCTGGCGGCGGCGGCGCTGTACTGCCGGCCATGGATGCGACTGCCATTGCTGCAGTTGCAGTTGCTGCTGCTGCTGCTGGCCGCGGTTGCCGGCCAGATAGGTGCGCGGTAGCATGGGTCGAGGGTGGTGGTGGTCGGTCGTCGTGGAATGAAGGTGGTGGTGGTGGCATTGCCAAATGGTGATGGGGATGAAGGTGATGAAGATGAAGAAGAAGGAGTGGAGGAGCTCGGTGGTGGGGAACTCTCGGCCATGGAGAGAATGGCTATGGTAGAGTTCGAAAGGAGGAGGTTGTGGTGAAGTCGGAAGGAGGAGGCTGAGGCACCATCGGCCATGGGGTTGGTGATGATGGTTTGCTGTAGAATAATGAGAGCAAAGAGAGAGAAAGAGAGTGATAATTAATGTGAGAGATAAAGTATAGAGAGAAGACATTCTCTCCATGAATTTTTTTGGGCCGGCCAATGCTAGAGGGGGTGTGTGGGTTTGAGTGTTTAGAAAAATTTATGGTAAGGATTGAATGAGAGGGAACCTATGGCTAGGATTTAATATAGGGAAAAATAGGTTATCCTTTTAGAAAATTAATGATTTGAGTGCACATTAAATTATTTGAATGGATATACTAGGTATTAATATTTTTTAAGGTCAATGAGGGTAGGAGTGTCATGATGGAGGGTAACATGGAGCTGGGGTTGGGTTCAGTCGAGCCGGGTTGGGCCAAAATAGACTTGGTGCAATAAATAAATTATTTTTTTGGTGTTTATGATCATGGGTAAATAAGTAGCATGTGGGGGCTCAAATAAATGGGACACAAGTGTCAAACGGGTAGTAGGCTCAATGTGGGCCATGTCCATATTTAGGGTTGACAGGTTTGGGTCGACAGGGTATCCAGAATTCAAGTCGAAAAATAAATGTGACACCGTGGGGTAAATTAAAATCAGGTCACGTGTTAAAAAAGTTGTGTGAAGCGAATGGAGCATAAGATGGTGTGTCTGAGTGGGACACGAAGTTCATGAGTGAAGAGCGTCTCGAGTAGATCATGCATAAGAAGTTGATTTCAAGAAAATGACTTGCCTTGTGCTCCTAAATTAAAAGTTACGACAACGTGCTAATAATGATCAAGGAAAAGAGTGGGAAAATTAATTAATGATCAAATGGTCTAAATCGACCCGAAGTTGTGCGAAGCAAAAAGAGTACAAGAGAATAAATTTGGATGGGATATTATATACCATCATGTAGGTAATCTTGTCCACTACAAAACTCATGAAGAAGGTTTCCAGAGATGAACATCCCTGATACTCCAAATATCAAAGGCACATAAAAGTACATTAAATCAAATAATAATCAAATAGCAATATATATTGAAAATAATTAAATCAAAAAATTCTAAAAATAAACCCGAAATTCAGGGTGCTCACACTTACAATGTAGGAAGATGCATATACGCTCATAAGGATGAAAGATTACTATGGCATATGGTCTTGGACATACAAACATGGATACCGTATCAAGACTATCAACCAAGAAGATAGTAAGAGGACTACTAGACATCACATTAAAAAAAGATACGATATGTGCAGAATGTGAGAAAAATAAGGCGACTAAATCCTCTTTTAAATCCATCAACTCTGTAAGTACTACTAGACCCTTGCAACTTCTTTATATGGATTTGTTCGGTCCTAATAGAGTAGCCATTCTTGGTGAAAAACTCTATGCCTTTATGATTGTTGATGACTTTTCTCGATTTACTTAGTTTTTCTTTCTTTCAAACAAAAGTGATACTATTTTCTTTTTTGAAATTTTTGTCAAAAAGGTTCAAAATAAAAAAAGGCTTCATGATTACTCGAATCTGAAGTAATCATGACGGCGAATTCGAAAACTCTGATTTCAAGAAGTTTTGTGATTCAAATGGTTTTAATCATAAATTTTTGTGTCCTAGAACTCCCCAATAAAATGGTATTGTGGAGCGGAAGAATAGAACTCTTGGTGATATTGCCAGGGTCATGTTGAATCAATTTTCACTTCCAAAATATTTTTGGACAGAAGCTATAAGTACAGCATGCCATGTCTTGAATAGGATTTTAATTCTACCTATTACGATAAAAACTCCCTATGAACTTTGGTTTGGTAGAACACCAACTATTTCTTATTTGCGAGTATTCGGTTGTCGCTGCTTTATCTGGAATACCAAAGACAACTTAGGCAAATTTGATACCAAAACTGATAAAGGTATTTTTTTTGTTTATGCTGCCAAGAGTAAGGATACAGAGTGTTCAACAAACGCTCCATGATTGTTGAAGAATCTGCTAATGTTACTTTTGATGAGAACAATAGTTCAGCAGCGGTTCTTGATGACGACGATGATGTCCACATCCAATCTATAACTCCTACCCCTAAGGATAGATCATTTGGAACCAGTTCGTTGGATAGCTTACCAAAGAAGTTCCGCTTCACACTAGAACATCCGAAAAACTTGGTAATAGATGAGGTATTAAAATGAGTAAGTACTTGTTCATTTGTTAGAGTCTCTATATCTAGCACTGCTTTTATTTCTTAAATAGAACCCAAAAACGTTTTAAAAGCTTTTTTGGGTGAATTTTGGATATCTGCAATCAAGAAAAACTTAACCAATTCAAAAGAAATCAGGTTTGGAAACTTGTTCCTAAACCTGCTGGCCATTCGATCATTGGTACTCGATGGGCTTTTCGTAACAAAGTTAATGAGGACGGTTCAGTCACACGTAACAAAGCACGTCTCGTAGCTCAAGGATACAACCAAGAGGAAGGTATCGACTATGATGAGACGTATGCTCCTGTTGTACGACTTGAATCAATCTGCATGCTTTGTGCCTTTGTAAATTTTCAAAATTTCAAACTCTTTCAAATGGATGTTAAAAATTCTTTTCTAAATGGTTTTATAAAAGAAGAAGTTTTCATAAAGCAACCACCTAGTTTTGAAAACTATAAGTTTTCTGATCATATTTTCAAGCTTAAGAAAGCTCTTTACGGCCTAAAACAATCCCCTCAACCTTGGTATGAATGCCTAAGCACTTTCTTACTTGAAAAGGGCATTTTAAAAGGGATGATTGACACGACACTCTTTATAAAATCAATTGATAACATAATTCTATTAGTACAAATTTATGTAGATGACATAATCTTTGGATCTACTAATGAGGTATTATGCCAAGAATTTGTCAAGTGCATGCAAAATGAGTTCGAGATGAGCATGATGGGGAAGCTTAACTACTTCCTTGGATTGTAAGTCAAACAAAATTCACAATGAGTCTTCATCAGCCAATCAAAGTATACAAAGGACATGCTAAAGAAATTTGATCTTGACAACATCAAACCAATCAGTACTCCGATGGCTACTACAACTAAATTAAAACCTGATAAAAGCGGCAAACCAGTCGATCAACATAAGTATCGAGGTATGATTGGTAGTCTACTCTATTTAACTGCTAGTCGTCCTGATATCATGCTTAGTGTTTGCCTATGTGCTCATTATCAAGCCAAACCTAAGGAATCACACATGACCGCAGTTAAGCGTATCGTTCGATACCTTAAAGGCACTGTTACGGTGGGTTTGTGGTATCCTAAAACCATATCCTTTGACTTGATCGGTTATTCGGATGCTGATTTTACTGGATGCAAAGTCGATCATAAAAGTACCAGCGACCCGTGTCATTTATTAGGCAATGCTTTAGTCACTTGGTTTAGCAAGAAGCAAAACTATGTTACACAATCCACAACAGAAGCTGAATACATAGCTGCAGGACGTTGTTATGCTCATATTATGTGGATGAAGCAAATTCTAGCAGACTATAATTTATCTTTTAAGCACATACCTATGTTCTGTGATAATACTAGTGCTATTAACTTGACGAAGAACCCAATATTTCATGCACGTACTAAGCATATAGAAATTTGACACCACTTTCTAAGAGATCATCAATTGTAAGGCACTATTAATCTAAAGTTTATTGTCCCTGATCATCAGCTAGCAGACTTTTTTACTAAACCACTTGCCGAAGAGCGTTTCAACTTTCTTCGTCGAGAATTAGGAATCTTGGATAAAAATGTCATACAATAAGTCGTACCTGCATAAATACTTGTTAAATCAAAGTCGTACATGTTGTATTATTTTGGGTACAAGCCGAAAGGGCCCTTCTGACAACAAGACGTAAAAACCTAAGCGACACCGTGCCTAGTGTCTTCGGACTACCGCTAGCTGGGATCTGGCCCCTATAGCTAATCTGAGGCGATTCACATATACTGATGAATGATTCACAAAGTTTGTCTCATGTTCTATTTATTTTATGGCTAATAAAATCTATTATTCTACACCATCTTCTATCTTTTTGCGACAATTCCTGAACTGCTTGGAGTTTTGGACACAACAGAACCAAACTTGGGATGAGTTCTGCCTATGGATGAACTCGGGCCGAACTCTGTCTAGTGAGTTCCGTAACTCTCAGCCCCTCCTGGCCGTCCGATCTGCCTTAATCAAAATAAGCTATCTCTTATAAGCAGCCGGCCCTACATGTTTCTTACCCGAAAATTACACTCCTTCTACATCTTCCACCTCTCTCTAAACCCTAACCCAAGTTCTCTCCAATCTTGTGCTAGTTACTCTCCAAACTCAAGAATCAAAGCTTTTGGGTGATTCTCTTCCATCCTCATCACTTATCTTTTAGGTATATCTCTTGTAGTTCTTCATGTCTATTTCATTATCTTCTTTTCAATGGCACCTAGACTTTTCATTAGATGAAAGAGGATTAGGAGTGAAGCTTCATCATCCAATCCTTCTTCTCCTTCTCCTAATGTCAATCCCCCTCACCCATTATTCAATCCACCTCCTCCTCCTAATGTCGACACCCACAACAAGCAAATCTTTGATTCGTTAGAAGCCTCTAACGAGTGGTATTTCAATTTTTGCTCACGTAGTGTGGTACCGGGACATCCCATCAATTTTACCGTATTTTTTTAATTTGATCCTAATTTAAAGGATCTTTGTCTTGATGAACTTGTGGCTACCTCTTCAAGAATTTATCTCAATGCAATTCAAATATTCTATTGCAATCTTATGCTTGATGACCGTAAGATTTATTCTAGGGTAGCCAGTATCAACATTAAGTTTGATAACTTCAACTTAGCAGATTGCTTACAACTTCCTGAACCCAATTCTTGGAAACGTCTTGTTGATGCTCGTGAATTCAAATTTGTAGTATCCCATTCCGCGAAGACACTAGATAGATAGAAAGATCGGATTTCTGGCTCCGCAACAGAAGACGATTGATCTGGGTGAGTGGACGAAGTCTCATTTGCTGATTCGATAACGCCTAATAAGAATCTGAGTTTTTGATTGAATGCTATTGTTAATACCAAGATAGTAAATTATTGAGTATGCTTTAATAGAATCCATATGTTGCTATGCCAATAACAGGAAAAAAGATAACCTGTATGCTAAGAAGAATTGATGCCTGCTAATAAGAAATGAACTGATGCTTGTATGCTAAAGTAGAGTTGATGCCTTTAATCACAAAACTGTTGTCATCCTTAATGAGAAAAAAAAGAATGCTCAATTGTCCATAACAGTAAGCTATCAAGAGTAGAGTTCATGCTTGTTGTTACTTGCTTAAATAAAGATTATTCATTGTCCCTTGATTGTTGCTATAAAAAGACAGAGATGTATAGAGATGGCACATTGTGCAAAAGAGATGATACGGCTTGTCCGTATAGAGAAAAGAGTAGAGCTACTGGTTCGATTACATGAAAAAAAGATGAATATGTTTACAAGTTGCTTGATTGATACATGATTGTTTTATATGATAGTTGCATTTGCATTGGTCTAGACGGCTTGTGCACAAGTGGTAGTCTCTCGAGGATTCTGGGGGCACTTGGAGTCGATCGGCCTAGGAGAGAACAAGACACCTGGGGCTAGAAGTCCCTACAGTAAGATGGGGTGTCAGTCTATTAGTGAGATGGGCTAGAACGTCCCAACTGCTAATATGGGTTATGCCCATGGACCACAAGAGTTATTATCATGCATATAGATAAGTGTCAAAAGAATGTTTTGTTAAGAGGTAACAATGCAGAGACGAACAGGGAAAAATGTTAGTTTTATCATGTTTATGCTAATCCTTGTCTTGTGCAGGAATGGACGGTCGGCTCTGGTAAGAATCACTGAAAAATGATACACATGTATTATTTGAGTTTGCCATATGAATTGCTGGCAAAGATTAATCGGTTACCAAGAAGTGCTATGTTCCACCAAAGAAAAGATGTAATATCATGCTCGTAATCTGACCCTAAGAATGTCTTGAACAAGAGAAAAGAATGCTAATGATATTGTCCCAAATGAAATGTAATGAATATGCTCATGAAACACGCTGCGCACTCCACAGAAATGAGTAGTCATCCTGCTTGAATTGAAATGTACCTTGTATGCTTCAAATAAAATGAATTACGGCTTTTTAAAAGATGTTTTCAAAAGAGATGTAAACTAACTCTGTATGCATGAAATGAACATAGGTAAAAAGTAGCAAGATCATATCACAAGAAACATTTTTTCACTAAATGAACAGTGATCGTTTCAGACAAATATAGCTCTTTGTTCACAATCATCAGTATGCTGATATACTGATCCACCATCAGTCTGCATGCAGGTGCACTATGAATCGAGAAGGATAGTCCAAAGCGATAGCCCGAGCCTCATCCTCAGAAGCCAGAAATTAGAAGAGATGCCAAGAGATGACATCTGTTGCAAGAGTTGATTTTGTATATAAAGGGATGTAATGTATGGGAACGGGATCATTGTAATCTGTAAAGTTGTGAGAGAATGTAACATTGTATCTGAGAGAATCGAGAGCTTGTAATCTATTCAAATAAAAAAATGAGAGAATTGTTACTTGTTACCATTGTGTTCAATGCATGTATTCTGAAAAATGTCCGCTGCTGCTTCAAATATCTACAATATATTCTGCTGCGTATTGTCAATCTTGTCTATCTTGTCTTACTTCAGGACTTGGCCTTGTACAAGCGTAACTTAGGCTTATACGGCATCACGCCTTAGCGAGGACGAACGGTCTCACAGAGTCCGAAGCAAGGACAAAAAGACTCTGCGGGATCGGCGCGTGACAGAATGGTATCTATCACGACCCGTACCCGCTTTTCGGACGCGAGCACGTGACAAGCCCAGCTACGTATCGAACGGACTCCAGCCCGACTTGAATATGTAAACGCTGTCAAGGCTATGGTATACTGCCAAATTATGGCAAGCAACTCTAAATCTCAATCCACAATAAGATAATAACATGAATGAACACTATGGGTCGTGGTCTGCAGTCCACTAGCATAAATGTCTGATAAGACTCTAAGGAAAATAACAAGAGTCTACAACTGAAACGAGAAACAGGATATCTCATGATAAGGAATAAAAAGCACGAGCGGATAATAAACACAATAACAATACCTGAATCCCGCAATGTATCATCACGTCTGCCATCCAGAACTACTAGCTAACTCCATACAATCGCTAAACCTGGGGAGATCATCAGGTCCTCAGAGGACATAGCAAGATACATAATATACATGCCTATCTAGCAGTTTTATCATGTGCAAGAAATAAACAAGAAAGAATAAGAACAAGACAATGACTACGAACACAAACACGGACACACGAATACGAACACTAGAACAACTACGCATAATGAACTGCCGGATGAACGATAATCATGATGATCAATGGAAGAAACCAAACCCTCGTCCCGAGTGTGGACTCACTGGTTTGAACTAAACACTAACCTTCGTCCCGAGTGTGGACTCTCTGGTCAGTACTAACCCTCGTCCCGAGTGTGGACTCTCTGGTTAATACTAACCCTCGTCCAGAGTATGGATTCTCTGGTCAGTACTAACCCTCATCCCGAGTGTGGACTCTCTGGTTAGTTCACGGCAAGGCACCCTCGTCCCGAGTGTGGACTCTCTGGTGCAAATACGGCACCCTCGTTCCGTATATGGACTCTTTGATGTAAACACCCTCGTCCCGAGTGTGGACTCTCTGGTGCAAGTCAAGTCAAGTCAAGTCAAGTCTACACCCTCGTCCCAAGTGTGGACTCTCTGGTGCAATAATCGACATCCTAGTCCCTAGTGTGGACTCACGGATGTAAGCAGATCAAGAAAAACACTCTCGTCCCGTGTGTGGACTCTCTGGTGCCAAGGAAGCAATATCAAGGATTTAGCAGTTCACTACATGCACTCATTCTATGATACGACTCAAGCAAGGTACT
The DNA here is from genome assembly GCA_029216955.1 of Iris pallida. Lineage (NCBI taxonomy): Eukaryota > Viridiplantae > Streptophyta > Magnoliopsida > Asparagales > Iridaceae > Iris > Iris pallida. The sequence continues at coordinate 1,763,142 of JANAVB010041618.1, read as the reverse complement.
GACGAGAAACTCCAAATGCGAAACACAAGGCCAAAACATGAACATGGCTATAAACAATAAAAACAACTCTACAGAAAATAACACGAAAAAGCACATGTCCATAAATAATCCAAAAGCTGGAAACTGAAATAGAATGCACGTAAATAAAATTGTAGAGGGAGGCAAGGTATACTTGCCTGGTGGCAGCGCGAAGAACCAATAAAATACCGTCAACTAGTAAGCCATACAGTCCAAGTCATCACAACTGTCTCCGAAAGCTGAAACAAACATTACCAACATTCTCAGAACAGTCAAATTAGCTAGGATTGCTTGTCCTTAAGTCTAATTCTGGACACAAGGGCAAAACGATAATTTCGGGCAAAAACGATGTCCGCCGTTGGATCCGCTTCGCACCGAAAAGCGTGCCAAAGTCAACGGTCTCTAAAGTTATCAAACTATATGTCTACAGATCCAGTTTTCTGATACGAACCCAACCGTATATCCAGAGTTGGATTCCGGCAGGCCGTGCACAAAATTGCCCGTTGAGTGGAACCGTGGGACCCGCAAAATGGTAATTTTGTCAACGGTCTCAGAATTGGACCAAACTTGGCATACAGGACCAGAAAAATGATACGGTTCTGTCGGCGCAAGTTTCGTCTCGATCTGACGAGCGTGCACAAAGTAATTGAGAAATTTGTAAAGTGCACGATACCGTAAATTTCGACGGATACGCATCAAATTCGTCGCGCACACGCGACCAATTTGAATTCCGTCAAAGCCCACACGACCACGAAGCCGTTACGCAGCTTTCGATGTCTTCGGTTCGCGACCACATCGCCCGGAATGGCGGGACGCACGTCGTGTGGAACAATTTTTATGTTTTTAAAATAGATTTTTGTTGAACTTTGAAAGTTGATTTCTTCGCACACAGTTGATAAAAATCGAAACTACAAATTAGGTTAGGAAGCCCTACATGTTGTCTAAAAATTTGTTCAAATAGAATTCTGAATAAATCACTAGTTTGGCAGGAATCTGCCTTCCAACTGAGGTGCTGGGACTGGGTTTACTGTTCCGTTTTGGACAGTTTTTTGGGTTTTTGGGTTCGATTTTTCTGGCAATATAGATCACCTACAATCAAACTAATTGATCGAAATCAAAGGTGTATATATCGGGATCTTACCTGAAGAAAAAGTTTGGAAAACGATCGAGCGATGAGATTGTACTTCGATCACGAAGTTGGAGCTTGCACCGCCATTACTGCTGTCCCTTCTGCGCTTGTATGCGCGCGCGTGTGTGCGCTACCTCCGGCGACCCGTGCGGCCGTACGCGGTGGTCCTGGGCGGCACGCCACGTCGGGGCTGGGGGTGGCGTCGGGTCGGGGCGATGAGGAGTTGGCGCTAGGGTTTCGATGGTTTATGCTCTCGGTCTGCTGATTAACGATATATATATATATATATATATATATATATATATATATATATATATATATATATATATATATATATATATATATATATATATATATGTAACCTGCTTCTCGGTTACAGCTTGTGTGCTTAAGAGCACGGGTGGGAATCTGGGCCCGGCTGACTGGGCTCGGGGTTAGCCTAAGCCCAAGGGGCTGACTGGTTTGGGATTTATTAATTCGTTTTCTCTTTTTTTTCTTTTATTCCAGCAATTAATATATATATAACTATATATATTCATATATTTATATCTATACACACATACATGTATATATATACTTCTATACATGTATATATATACACATACGTACATATATATATATATATATATATATATATATATATATATATATATATATATATATATATATATATATATATATATATATATATATATATATATATATATATATAATATATTTATATATAAAGATACACCCATTTATCATACATTTATATATATATACAAATACACATATTTATATAATATATTTATCTATATATATATATACGTACAAATACGCATATCTATATAATATATTTATATATACGTACAAATACGCACATAATATATATATTTATATATTTACATACACACATATTCATATTTATATTATATTTATATATAAATACCCATATACCCATACACACCTATATTATTTATTTATATACAAAAACCCATATATAAATATATTCGTATATATTCATATTCATCTACACTTACCTACATATATTATATATATGTATACATACATACACACATATATCTTTACATCTAAATAAACACCATAACACCAAAACCCGCTAAAACAACCCAACAAGTCTTGGTGAACATATTTGGCCCTAGAAAAGGGTACCAATACTCTAAGACTCTATTTAAATGTTAATAATACCCATTTTGTATAAATAACCAAGTATTTTAGAAAATAACATTAAGACCACCCAGAAGGCTAGGAAATATTTGTACGTACCTATAAGTATGTCTACATAGGCTTGGGCTTGGTTTGGGTCCAATCTGGACTACTTTGGTACAATCGGGTTTTCCTAAAACTCAATAATTAAATTAATAAATAAAAGAATCTTTGGTAAATGTTAAGTCGTAACTTGGCATGGTTTTCCCAGTTAGGACACACTGATGGACAGGTCTTCCCTGCCAGGGCTAATACACTGGTCAAAGCACGCCGCTGCACTATCTGTGCCACGATTTCTAGTCACCTTGTACTCTAATTCCTAACCATGGCTAAAATTATCTATCGTAATAATTAACTAAATAATCAATTATAAAAATCGTAAAATCCTATTTAAATCAAATAAATAAAATAAAAAATATTTCAAAATTTTTTGGGAAGGGGAACTACAAATTATTTATATATAAAGATACACCCATTTATAATACATTTATATATATATACAAATACACATATTTATATAATATATTTATCTATATATATACGTACAAATACGCATATCTATATAATATATTTATATATACGTACAAATATGCACATAATATATATATTTATATATTTACATACACACATATTCATATTTATATAATATTTATATATAAATACCCATATACCCATACACACCTATATTATTTATTTATATACAAATACCCATATATAAATATATTCGTATATATTCATATTCATCTACACTTACCTACATATATTATATATATGTATACATACATACACACATATATCTTTGCATCTAAATAAACACCATAACACCAAAACCCGCTAAAACAACCCAACAAGTCTTGGTGAACATTTTGGCCCTAGAAAAGGGTACCAATACTCTAAGACTCTATTTAAATATTAATAATACCCATTTTGTATAAATAAACAAGTATTTTAGAAAATAACATTAAGACCACCCAGAAGGCTAGGAAATATTTGTATGTACCTATAAGTATGTCTACATAGGCTTGGGCTTGGTTTGGGTCCAATCTGGACTACTTTGGTACAATCGGGTTTTCCTAAAACTCAATAATTAAATTAATAAATAAAAGAATCTTTGGTAAATGTTAAGTCGTAACTTGGCATGGTTTTCCCAGTTAGGACACACTGATGGACAGATCTTCCCTGCCAGGGCTAATACACTGGTCAAAGAACGCCACTGCACTATCTGTGCCACGATTTCTAGTCACCTTGTACTCTAATTCCTAACCATGGCTAAAATCATCTATCGTAATAATTAACTAAATAATCAATTATAAAAATCGTAAAATCCTATTTAAATCAAATAAATAAAATAAAAAATATTTCAAAATTTTTTGGGAAGGGGAGCTACAAATTATTTATATATAAAGATACACCCATTTATAATACATTTATATATATATACAAATACACATATTTATATAATATATTTATCTATATATATACGTACAAATACGCATATCTATATAATATATTTATATATACGTACAAATATGCACATAATATATATATTTATATATTTACATACACACATATTCATATTTATATAATATTTATATATAAATACCCATATACCCATACATACCTATATTATTTATTTATATACAAATACCCATATATAAATATATTCGTATATTCATATTCATCTACACTTACCTACAAATATTATATATATGTATACAAACATACACACATATATCTTTACATCTAAATAAACACCATAACACCAAAACCCGCTAAAACAACCCAACAAGTCTTGGTGGACATTTTGGCCCTAGAAAAGGGTACCAATACTCTAAGACTCTATTTAAATATTAATAATACCCATTTTGTATAAATAACCAAGTATTTTAGAAAATAACATTAAGACCACCCAGAAGGCTAGGAAATATTTGTACGTACCTATAAGTATGTCTACATAGGCTTGGGCTTGGTTTGGGTCCAATCTGGACTACTTTGGTACAATCGGGTTTTCCTAAAACTCAATAATTAAATTAATAAATAAAAGAATCTTTGGTAAATGTTAAGTCGTAACTTGGCATGGTTTTCCCAGTTAGGACACACTGATGGACAGGTCTTCCCTGCCAGGGCTAATACACTGGTCAAAGCACGCCACTGCACTATATGTGCCACGATTTCTAGTCACCTTGTACTCTAATTCCTAAACATGGCTAAAATCATCTATCGTAATAATTAACTAAATAATCAATTATAAAAATTGTAAAATCCCATTTAAATCAAATAAATAAAATAAAAATATTTCAAAAAATTTCGGGAAGGCGAGCTACAAATCTACCCACCTTAAAAATAATTTCGTCCTCGAAATTCTAATTCGTAGCTATTCTTAAAATTCAAGAAGAAAGTCTACCTTAACCTTAATCTCCTCAAATTTAATTTCTCACAAATATTTTATAACCAAGAATATTGAGGACTTCTACCCACCTTTGGTCACACTACTCCTCAAAATACGGTCACTAAAGTCTTATGGTATTCTAACTAGTTGCTAACAATTCTACCATCAGATATCTAGGCATATGGCATCTATACTCCCTCATATCTATAAACAATCAATATTCAATAGTCAAGCAATATATACTATAATTTAAGGATTTCTAATGAATTCTAGACAGCACGATTTATTTGTCACCTCGAAATAAAAAGGGACGAGAATCAATGGTATGGAAAGCAAGGAAGTATAATCGAGAGCAAATATGGAGTTTTCAAGAACGTAGAGAATTTCTAAAAGAATTTTCAAGGCAGAGTGGATTGAGATTTCTAAGATCTAGTCAAGGTCGCAGGCTCGTATCAGTACTATTACGTAACCGATACGATATGCTCTGACCTGCATGGGCCACCAAAGTATCAGAACAACACGATCCTCTGGCCAATTTTGATTCAATTGAATTCGTACATGTTCTTCTGGTCAAAATTTTCTTACTTGCTTGATATCATCAATGAGATGAACGTTCCATACAATAAGTCCGTAAATATTTTTATGATGCCGGCATATGTTTTATCAATTTGATTAATTGAGATTGAAATGCTTTATTGAACAAGAGATTTGATATAATCTGAATTGTAATTTCATGGATTGATGATGGCGAAGGATGAGGACTATCGCTGCTAAGGATATCATAAGTTTCTCCTTAATTTTTGAGGACGAAACTTCTTCTCGGTGGATAATTATGTAGTGTCCCACTCCGCAAAGGTACTAGATAGACAGAAAGATCGGATTTTTGGCTCTGCAATAGAAGACGATTGATCTGGATGAGTGGACGAAGTCTCATTTTCTAATTAGCTTACGCCTAATAAGAATCTAAATTTTTGATTGAATGCTATTGTTAATAATAAGATAGTAAATCATTGAGTATGCTTTAAGAGAATCCACATATTGCCATGCTAATAACAGGAAAAGAGATAACCTGTATGCTACGAAGAATTAATGCCTGCTAATAAGAAACGAACTGATGCGTGTATGCTAAAGTAGAGTTGATGCCTTTAATCACAAAACTGTTTTCATGCTTAATAAGAAAAGAAAAGAGAATGCTCAATTGTCCATAACAGTAAGCTATCAAGAGTAGAGTTCATGCTTGTTGTTACTTGCTTAAATAAAGATTGTTCATTTTCCCTTGAATGTTGCTGTAAAAAGACAGAGATGTATAGAGATGGCATATTGTGCAAAAGAGATGATTTGGCTTGTCCGTATAGAGAAAAGAGTAGAGCTACTGGCTCGATTACATAAAAAAAGATGAATATGTTTGCAAGTTGCTTGATTGATGCATGATTGTTTTATATGATAGTTGTATTTGCATTGGTCTAGACGGCTTGTGCACAAGTGGTAGTCTCTCGACGATTCTGGGGGCACCTGGAGTCGATCGGCCTAGGAGAGAACAGGACACCTGGGGCTAGAAGTCCCCACAGTAAGAGGGGGTATAAGTCTATTAGTGAGATGGTCTAGAACATCCCAACTACTAATATGGGTTATGCCCCTGTACCACAAGAGTTATTGTCATGCATATAGATAAGTGTCAAAAGAATATTTTGCTAAGAGCTAACAATACAGAGACGAACAGGAAAAAATGTTGGTTTTATCATGTTTATGCTAATCCTTGTCTTGTGCAGGGATAGACGGTCGGCTATGGTAAGAATCACTAAAAAGTGATACACATGTATTGTTTGAGTTTGCCATATGAATTGCTGGCAAAGATTAATCGGTTACCAAGAAGTGCTATGTTCCACTAAAGAAAAGATGTAATATCATGCTCGTAATCTGACCCTAAGAATGTCTTGAACAAGAGAAAAGAATGCTAATGATGTTATCCCAAATAAAATGAAATGAAATGAATATGCTCATGAAACACGCTGCGCACTCCACAGAAATGAGTAGTCATCATGCTTGAATTGAAATATCCCTTGTATGCTTCAAATGAAATGAATTGTGGCTTTTCAAAAGATGTTTTCAAAAGATATGTAAACTGACTCTATATGCATGAAATGAATATAGGTAAAAAGTAGCAAGATCACATCACAAGAAACGTTTTCTCACTAAATGAACAGTGATCGTTTCAGACAAATGTAGCTCTTTATTCACAATCACCAGTATGCTGATATACTGACCCATCATCAGTCTGCATTTAGGTGCACTATGTACCGAGAAGGATAGTCAAATGCGATAGCCCAAGCCTCATCCTCAGGAGCCAGAAATCAGAAGAGATGCCAAGAGACGACATCTGTTGCAAGACTTGATTTTGTATATAAAGGGATGTAGTGTATGGGAACGGGATCATTGTAATCTGTAAATTTCTGAGAGAATATAACATTGTATCTGAGAGAATCGAGTGCTTGTAATCTATTCAAAAAAAATCAATAAAGAGAATTATTTTTTGTTACCATTGTGTTCAATGCATATATTCTGAAAAATGTCCGCTGCTGCTTCAAATATCTGTAATATGTTCCGCTGCGTATTGTCAATCTTGTATTGCTTCAGGTCTTAGCCTTGTGCAAGCGCAACTTAGGCTTGCACGGCATCACGCCTTAGCGAGGATGAACGGTCTCACAGAGTCAGAAGCAAGGATAAAAAGACTTTGCGGGATCGGGACGTGACAAATTCAAATTTTTTGGCGATATCACCCTAGAAGGATTAGAGTCTAGAATCTCATAACTATACCGAACGGGCCTACAATATAGGATTAGAGTCTAGAATCTCATCCACTTACTTGACGTCCTTTCTTGACTTCAAATTCTGATCTCTCATTCGACCTCCTTGAATTGCATCTTGCTTGACTTCTTCTACCGTAAATTCTTAGTTTCGTGCTTAGTGACAATTAGAAAGATGACTACACTCGTATATGCTCATAGGTCAAACACATGGCTAGAAGGATTACCTTGACAATTAGTATGCATTGAGGTCTTATTTGTGTATAAAAGCATTTATATTTTCTAGAAATTTGATCTTAAGGATTAGTTTATTCCAAGTTGGGTAGAAGTATATTACCGCCATCAAAAGGATAGTTTAAATTTTATTTTAAATTTACAAGGTGGTATACACAAGAGGATAGCTAGATCGAGAAAACAAAAGTTTTATGAATTTTGAAATTGTGAAATAGTTATGATTTATTAGGGATATGAAATCAATTTGAGAAATATCTTGAGTTTTTATATTATGACACTTGATTTACGGTTAACTTTAAGTTTGGATATCTCGAGATTTTTAAAGAGTTTAAAATATGATTTTGTAGATGACTAGAGAGACGAAAGATTAGAAGGGAGAGAACTTGAGGTTTTAAATTGTGCGTAAGATTTTTAAGTTTATTAAATTTTGAAGAGATGATGGAAAAAATTAATAAATAAATAAAAATAAAATTTTGTTTAAAATTTTTGGAAGATATCGACTTTGAAGGAAAAATTTAAATTTCAAATTTTGTCCTATGATCTATGATTTATAGAGTTATTTAAATTTCGAGGTTAAGGCCTTTTATTATGGAAATTTAACTTTTGGGAAAAAGTATGTTCATTTTGCGATATACAAGGAATATTTCGAGATTGATTAGAGATTTAAATTAAATTTGACAGTCTAAGATAATTGGTAATTGTGGCGGAGTATCTTAAAAATTTTATTGAGAAACTTCAAGGAACTTGAAATTTAGATTAGATCATATATTGGTAGAGAACTAAGAAGCAAGCAAGTCACCCTAATGGGATACAAGTATTCCTCATTAATTACCATGGTAGTTGTATGTACTCGAGTATAGTTAGTCATTGACCAAACTGTATAAATATATCTTTATCTTGACTTACTTGATCTTCCCTCAAATTTAGAACTTTTATCGTGACCACCTAATTGTTTGAAACTTAGAAATGATTAGAATCATTCCCTCGACTATACCCTTATCTATGAGACTATTTTCTCTCTAGAAACTGTGTCTCTAACTATTTTTACCTTGAACTACGAAATTTCCTAAATTGTCTTTATTTCGTGCCTTAACCTTTTATTTTTGTGTATTAACTAGTACCTTATAAAAACCCACTTTCTATTTTTGATCATTTGGCGTACTCTATCGTGACTTTGATATTTGGAGCACAACACTAGACTTTTCTTTCCCGCAAATTTCATATGCAAGACCTAGACGAGCTCACCTTCATGTAGGTATATCACGTGCCACTAAAACACGTCTCCTTGTACCCTAATTTTGTGTTACGACTTTCGGATCAAAAAGACTGTACTATAATCCCTACCGTGAAACCAATATACATTTTAACTATAGATGAGACTCGACCTCGACTCAATTCTTTCGACCCGATATATGATTTTGTTCTACTTTCCTTACATGCTTAACCTTACATTTTTTCTTGATTGCTGGACCTATCACACCATTAGTTTAACTCGTGTAAGTTGGGTAGAATACTTCACGGCCTAGCAATTTCCTTGTCCTTATGAATCATATTGATGAGTTCACTTAGGCTAGAAAATTAGAGGGCCTTAACTTATCTAGGCAACCAAGCCATAAATAAAGAAAACCTGAACAACTGCTTAGGGCCAAACTTCGAGCAGAACTTGACTCTTGAAGAACCTTGGACTATTTAATTCCCGTATTATGGTCTCTTACTTATACTTTGACTATCTTATAATGCTACTTAGCAAAAAATTTTGCAAGCTTATTTCTTATCAAGCTTGATCATGACATGTTTTAGTGGGTCGCTCCCACTAACATACTGTCAAATCAGAACCGGTGCATGATGGTCTGATCAACCTATTGCACTTTGGTTCGCTTTTATCTATCGTTCTACGTGGATGGAGACATAGCTAAATTTGTCTTTTAGAGTCCCATCCACGACTGCCTTGAAAATTTCTTTTGAAATTATTCGGTCGCCTTTGAATCACATCTTGGCATACGAAAACATCTCCTTTGGACTCTTGTTGGCTTTTTTCGTCTTTTAACTATTCTAGACAAAGCTTGTGATTGATAGATATACCAAACCATTCTCCTATACCCATGATATTTGTATATACTTGGGGTCAGTTAACCACTGACCAACCAATATGACTATTCCCGCCTTGAGCTACTTGTCTTTTTCCTCGACCTTAGATTCAACTTTCATGACCTTTTTGAAATTTGACGATGACTCAACTCTAAACCTAGACAACCCTATATCTTCTATCGTGACCCCTAATCACTTGAATGATTTCTATCATCCTTTCATTTGTGTCCTCAACCTAGACACTTACCATGCAATCTTCTTCGGAGAGCCCTATCCCCCAAGCCCCACTTAAGCTACTTCCATCGTACTATCATGATTTTTCTAAAGCATATTTGTCGTTTCATTGCCTCGTCCAATTATTTGTGTTGCCTTACCCTCGTACCTTTTCACCCCCCCTCCCCACTAATTCTTAATTTCGAGGACGAAATTCTTGTAAGTTGGGTAGGATGTAAACCCCCTAAATTTTTTTTACTATAATTTTTATTTTTATTTTTGAGGTTAATTTTGTTTTTTGTATACGTCGCGTACGAGTTCGCATCTTTCGTATTGCTCGACGAGTACGAATATGTGCGAGCGTACATATTTTTACTTGAAAAATATTTTTATTATAAAATTGTTTTTATAGGAAAGTACAGGTTCAAATAAATATAATAAATATTTTATTTTATAAAAAGTTATTTTGTTCGTCGTTTAAAAATAAGTAGTGATTTAAAAAATTGTGATTTTATGAAATGTATTCCAAATATTTGCGAAAATAAAAATTTGTTATTAATATGTTTTATTATTTGTAAGGGCTATTCTATGAGTTAATATTTAACTTGAATTTCAAAATTTATTTAATGCTATATTTTAATATTTATGAAAAAAATATTTAAAATTTTATTTTACTTAATATTTGAATTATTTTGATAATTTAAATTGGAAAAGATTTAATTTGCCTTAAATTAAATGGCTTTTAAATTAAAGATAGGTTTTTGAATTAGATTTTAAATCAATTTAAATTTGTATGGAATCTATCTATTGGGGATTTAAACAATCTCAATTCTTATCCTAATGGAAATTCCCACCTCCTATAAAAGGAGAGGTACTCCTCCATAAATTATTTCCACCCCATTGTGCACCGTGTCCGTGCCTCCCATCCACTAAATTTTTTTCCATTACAAATATAATATTTTATCTCGCCCGACAATCCTGGACGTCCATCCATATTGTGTCGGACACACCCCCGACACGATACCCTAACTAACTGCCCGCAGCGCCTCCCCGTCGCCGGAAAAACCCTCAGCCCCTGACCCCGCCTACACCACCAGCATCACCACAACTCGACTGCTCCGTTCTCCTCCATATGCCCTATCATCGTCTCGACACGCCCCTCCCCTGCCACGGCCCGTGGTCATCCCCAACGTCGGCAATCCCCCCCCAAAAATCTACACCAGAGAAAAAGAAATTGGGCAAATCCCTTACCTAACTGGAGTCGCCACTGCACGTGGCCAGTCACACCGTACCGAGCGACTCCCGGCTGGTCTGCCCTCAACGCACGACCCGCCGGCGAACCGCGCCAACGAGCGCTCTCGGTCGCCACCACAGTAGAAACCACCGTGCGAGCTTCCTCTCGCTGACTCCTCATTCGCGAGCGCCGGAGCACCGCCACCCTTTCCCCCAGATCTCGTCGACCCGCAGCCGTCGTTAGCGCTGGCACGCGTAGGCCCCTTGCCTCCGACCGCCGGGCAGCCGTGCGTGCCACCGCGCAACGAACCCCGCCGCCATCCGCCCACCGCTAGAGACCCCAGCGCCGCCCGCCGCTCCGTCTCCTCCCGAGCGGCGTCTCCTCCCAGCAGAGCCAGTAGTCGCCATCTCCTTCCGTTTCGACGCCGGAGCCGGCCAACTCCCCTTCAAAACGCCGCCGAGGCTTCTTCCGGAGCCGCGCGTGCCCCTCTAACCTCCGCCGGCGACCACGAGGGTTTGCCCTCGCACAGCTTCCTCCGTGCACTGCCCCGTCGTGGAGAACCAAGGAACGCCGCGGTGAGCCAGTCCCCGCGTGCCGCCCCCGATGGCCGCCTCTGCAACCGTGCCGCGCCGCTGGGTTCACCGAACCGTTGCCCATTTGTAAGCCTTTGCCACTCTCCCTCTCCCCTTTGATTCTAATCCCATTTTTTTTAGAAGCTTCTGTCTCCCTCTTTAAAAGGGGGATGAGAAGCCAGCTGTAGGTTTTATTATTATTATTATTATTATTATTATTATTATTATTATTATTATTATTAATATTATTATTATTATTATTATTATTATTATCATTCTATTACAGTCTAATAGTTAGAGTAAATTAATATATTGTTATAAGTATTATTATTATTAGTATTACTATTATTGTTATTATTTGTTATATTAAATAAATAGATAAATAATAATTTCCAAAATTATTTTGACACAACTTAGTATCACTAAAATATTTTTCTATATTTTTATTAAAATATTTTGACCAATGAAAAGTTAGTTTTCTACAAAAAAATTTGTACTTTTACGAACTTAGAGTTTAGCCTAAAAAGGATTTTTGATTCTTCAAGTATTTATCTAGACACATATATGATTAGTAAAAATGTAGTTTACAAAATTATATATATATAAATTTTCAAGTACTTAAGTAGAATTATTTTCTAGTATATTATAAAATATTTTCTAAAATAATACTATATGTAATTATTTCCAAAAAATTTCTTTGACTACCATCATTGGTTGTGTCTAATCAAACACTCTTACTTTCTCGTAAATTTGGACTCTTTCGCAATGACCATGGCTATTGGACCATCGAGACTTGCCGGATTATTGCACCACACTCGGCGTCACACCAGGCGTAACACCAGGCAAGACACCTTGCCTTTACTGTTTAATTTTTTGTTCAATATCATGCATGCTTCTTCTTTATGTTGTTCTTTTAAAATTATATATATATGCAAATTACTATATTTTATACAATTGGCTTAGAGTTAAGGGACTACCGTCAAATTTAGTGTGTCTCATTGACTTGTCACGATTGTACACGAGTTGTGTGTAAGAGTTGTGAGTATCATATAGAGGTCACTTGCGTGTGGGCTGATCCCCCGTGCGCATGCGTAGGAATAACTGTCAATAGATGCATGATTAGAAGACTTGACAGTTATCTATATTAAAACAGTGTGGTAGAAACGACACGTGTTTGTGTGTCATGGTTACGACACACGTATAGTATCATTGGGGGGGAGGGGACATCTACTAGCGTAGGGGCTACTTTTATTGTATACACATTTGGAAGATAGTATCTCGGATGATCGCTACGTGTTACCCGGCCGATAGTGTCTCGGATGAGCGCTACTTGTTGGCTACTCTTTATTACTTGCTTGTGACAGCCCCTGCGTAGAACGTTGTCCTCTAAAATTGAAATCCACATAGAATGGTTATGAACCTTTACTCATGCATACTTTTCTGTTGAGCTTTATTATTCAGTTTATTGGCATGATATTATGTGTCTTGTTACGTCCCTCTGAGGACCTGGTGATCTCTCCAGGTGTGTGTTTTCATGATTTCTTGCAGGTGCTCTAGCTAAGGCCATTCTTTCCTCCGTGATGATTGTTCTTGGACTCGTCACTTTCTCTCGCTTGCTAAATTCTTTCCTTGTATATTTTTCCATATTTAATTTAGTTGGTAGTGGACTTTGTCTCCGCCCAACTATTGTGTACATGACAAACTCAAAGTTGTCTTATATTATTATTTATCTTTGTGGATGAGATTTAGTGTCTTGGCTTTCTATATTTACAGCTTATATATATATACGAGTCGTATATTTACTCGTATGTATACAGCTGGCATGATACGTATCTAGTCCCAAGTATTTTGGGACTGGGGCGTTACAGTCTGATTCTAAGACAGTTGACCGGATCACCATTTTGTAGGCCCTACGATCCAGTTCGACGGCTGTTTTTGTGATCGACTCATAGAAAATATGGACATACCATTAAATTTATATTATCAAATTGGACTTATAAACATATAGTGTATTGACTTTAAAGATATTTAGGTTTAGCACATTTTTGTGCAAAGCGAGTCCAACGGCAGACATTGTTTTGATCCGAATTTACTATTTTATTTCTGTGTCCAAAATTTGACTTATGTGTAGTCTATTGTAGCTATCTCACCCATTTTTGAAACTTTGGTTTTGTCTATTTCAGTATCCAGAGATGTTTACAGAAGTTTTACTTTTGTTGCTTCTATTGGCATGACGATTTCTCCTGCTAGACGTCGTCAAATCGTCATACCAGCACCAAACAAGTATACCTTGCCATAATTATTGATTATTTATATTTATTTTAGCATTTTATATTTATGTCATTTATTTATTTATTTATTTATTATATTTAAAGTGCGCTTCCAAGTCATACTTAGGTGCAAGCGACTGAATTAGTCATTTTTTTTATGCATGTTAACTTAGTTTTATAGGACTACCCCATTATTGTGAGGTATTGGTATCTCCTTTGGCCATGACCCGTGTTCTATGAGTTGTGAGTCTCATATAGAATATTGACTTACGTATTCGACTGGCGACCGGTACATAAGTGACGGATAGGTTTTAAATGCTAATAGAAATACATGATAGAAGATAAAGCAATTATTCGAGGTATTATGTCACAGATACGACATGGATAGGACATTGGGTAGGGAGAACACGATTGGATGTTTACTACCTCCCTATCTATCGTAGACCCGCTCTCTACAGAGAAACGGTAGATAGACTTTAAGTTATAGACTTACTCCATATTGAGTAATGATGTGTAGACTTAGACTCGTGACTAGGGTACTTTATTTATTTATACTTGACCTGGTAGTCATGCGTCTATGCACTGTTCTCAATTGACATTTAAACATAGTACATGTCATGCCCCAGAACCAGAATACTGGCAAGTAGGGACGGACCAGGCCAGCTATGTATTCCAAAGTACTTCAGTACCCCGAAATAACGTATAAGTTGTATAGACATGGGGTTTACAACTACAATCCAACAGTCAATCTTAGGTCAAGCAATCCTATGTATCTCAATCACAGGTAAATATGCAAACTACAAGAAGTATGATTATCAAACATAAAATAGTAAAGCGTCCCAAACTATATATACATGGATGATCATTAAGCTAGTAATACAAAGTGAAGAACTAACAAGAGTAATAATCATACATGATAAGCTCTAGCTATAGTCTAGAATACGCAAATCATGTTTAGGCCCGTAGACTAAATGTCAAGATCCAAAATACGAGCTAAACATGTGCTCGGAGGCTAAACGCCACAAAAGAATAATTTACATAACTAGTGGGAGAATGATATAGGAACCCACTAAGGTACTCTGGTGCTCCGGGTAGTCATCGTCGAGTAGATGGTATGAAAGATCCTCCAGGCTCCTCTATCAGATCTGGCCAAACAAAACCAGTGGGGTCAGACCCCCAATAGCAAGTACCACAAAGGAAGCCAAACTATGAACTAAAACTAGCAATAACTAACATAGCAATGGATATAGACAGAATAAGTAAATATGGATCAAAACTCGTGCACTATCAATGCATATATCCCGAGAATAGAAAAGACAATAAGCAAAGCAACCTAGAGCATAAAGTAAATAATATGTGACATAATGTAAACTGGGGACATATGAATCAAATGAAAGCATATGAACATGTGACTTAAACTGATTAATGTACGAGAAACGGTACATGTAAGCAAGTAAGATAACTAGAACATGTAGGCATGTTAGATAACTGGTACATATGAGCATGTTTGACAACTAGGACATGTGAGTATGTAAGAACTATATAAAATAACAAATGATAAGATTACTTAGGAACTATTCCAGAACATAAGTTATAACATGTAAACCAAACAAGGACCGGGGTTGTAACCCTTTTCCTGAATAGAACTTAGTTTCTAATCATTTATCGGCAAAAGTATAACATAAACAATAATGTACTGAAATAAACAAATTCGGACACTACCTTGGCAAAACTGGACAAAACTGGACCCTATACAACAATCACGGCCAAGCAATAAGTACGGCTTCATACATTAGCTAACTAGTGTTATCACAATCCTAATTACTAACAAGATACAGTTGAAATATTTTCGCAATCACAAGCCCTACAGACTATCCAGGTTATCCAAGCAAGGTTATAAGAGTTATCAAAAATTATTAGGTGACTTAGTGTGCAACACATGAAAGTATACTGGAAATGCGCCCTACTCGACGGCAACCTACAAATCTACTTGTGTGGTCGGGATAGTGGGATCGTCTGTAATTGAGAAATCTCTCTATATGAACTACTTGATCAATCTAGTCGTTTAACCTAGTCAGATTTATTATGAATTCCTGATCGTGGTAATTAGGAATCCATGTCCTAGACATGATGCAAGACGAGACATATAGCTTGTACAATCACAATCAAGAAGAATCAACCACGCTGTCCAGACAAGAGTCATACTTAACAAGTCAGGATTGGCCGTCACAATAGCAATCAAGATTTCACATATCATGTCGGGTTTACTTGTCATGTCAAGAGTACTAGTTAGGAGTGCGCCTCGATGGGCCACTATCATATAACCAAGGAAAGACATGTACAAGAGTGCACCACGACATGTCACTATCTAGTAAGCAAAGAAGGCATTTAACAAGAGTGTGCCACGATGGACCACAACAAAGAAATTCTAGACATGGCATAGACTGCATAGTATAGTAAATCCGGGAAGGCATGGCAAGACATATCATAGCATATAAGAAAGAATCGAAAGAAAAGATATATCATGGCATATGAAAAGGAATAAATAAAAGTAAGCACATGACATAGAATAATAATTGAATATGTGCTGGTGTCAAGTGTATATAGGGTGTACAATCATTCTCTAACTATACGAGATCATCCAATCATTTCAAGAATTTATTACAGTCGAAGATAATATCAAAAATGGCCAAGTATAAAAAATATGCCAAAAGATCAAAACTATGATTGAAATTATCAGTCGCATATGAACTCCAATTAAGGTGAAACAATATGATTCTTGAAGCCAAGATAAAGATCTACAACTTTTATGTTTTGAGTTTTTTAAGATTCTAGCAACAAAAAAGCTTAAACAAGCAAAAACAGCCATTTACGCGTGCACGCAGACAAAACTGTCCACAGCACGCGAGGCACGAGAGCACGGCGCGCAGGCGCACGACAAATAAATTGCGCAGGCATGCGGCCACAAAACGTACAGTGTGCGGATACACGACGCACGAAGTGCTAGAGTACGGCATGCAGGCACACGACAAACAAATCGCACAGCGCACAGATACACGACGTACGAAGCACAAGAGCACGACGCGCAAGCGTGCGACACTCAAATCGCACAAGCGTACGGTCATGAAATACGCGTCTCGCAGATGCACGACGTACGGAGGACGAGAGCACGACTTGCAGGCACGCGGCCAATGAATCGCTCAGGCGCGCGGCGTACGAAACGTACAACACGCGGATGAACGATGTACGGAGCTTGAGAGCACGGCACGCAGGCACGCGACCAATGAATCATGTGCATGGCACTGTTCATCGTCCCAGCAGCACCGAAGATGTTCGGAAACCCATGAACACGAAAAATGCCAAAACTAACTCAAAATAAATCGAAATTAAGTGGTTCAAAAGCCAAAATTGGGTAGAATAAAATTTTCCACAACATGGAACCCTTAGATCTCGAAAATAACAAACTTAAGAGATCAAAACCAAAAATCGAGAAAACTATAAACTTAGATCTACAAAAATGTAAACATCAAAACCAAAACTTCAAGTTCTAAAGAGGCTTCGAATCATGCAAGGAGGAGAATAGAACAAACAAAAATGATAAAAACAATATTGTTCAAGATTTGGCAAGATGTACTTGTCTAGTGGTGGTGGAGGAGTAAATGTAGAAAAAGATGAAAAGCAAATGAAGTTAATAGAGGAGAGAGAGAAGTTGGTTTTTATACAAAACCCTACTCATCTAAAACCAACCCAATCAAAGCCATGCCAAGTTGAACCAAACCAAACTAAACCAAGTCAAGATTAAACCAAGACATGGCTAAAAAAGACAAGTCCAAATACGGATCACCAGACAAATGTCAGGATTTCATACACATATACTAAAAATACGTATAACGAATATGAAAGTGACAGTTATGCCGTTGGTATACACTGATATACTGGCAGTATGTCGGTCAAGGAGAAAATCTATAAGTTAAAAAAAATTTTAAAGCGTTTTGAAAACCATAAAAATACAAAATATAGTACAAAAATACGCATCCTTATATAAATACTGATACTGTAAGACAAGTCTCACAACTCTCCCATACTTTGAAAAAATTAGTCCTCAGAATTTTCTAAAGCTACTCAAGCATGATAACCAAAACAAAAGCTCAAGAAAATACAACTATCTCAATAAAACAAAGCATGGCATATAATTAAATGAAGGCAACAGTAACATAAATAAATGCGTAAGCAATAACACAACCACAATCTAGAAGGGCTGGAGGCATATGAATAAATATGTCTCCTGAGTCAGTTGAGTAGGGACCCGCCCTCGCTGGCCTACGCTGACTTCCAAAATAGATAGGGGTCAAGTCTCAAAGTAAGTCAGTACCAATGACTTAGTCTAAGACATGAATCTACCTAGGACATATCTTCGTAGTCGAGACACGTGATAGATATCATGTATCTCAAGATACAAAACAGAAGAGTGGGACGAGAAACTCTCATTCACTCACCAAATAAGTCAAGCCAACCGTTGTACTCCTGATATAGGTGAAATACAAGATCGCCGACAAGAATCCAAGATATACTCACACTACCTGGCTTGCTACTGAAGGATAAATCAAAAGGGCAAAACTGAAAGAAGACCACAAAGATGGTACCTTATACTCCCTATGTATTACCCTCGTGCCGATACTAGAGCTGCCTCTGAGACTGCGCATATAAATGTGCTATACGCTGCCTGACCCTCTAAGTTCGTGATGGTGGAGGATATTGTGCCAATGGTTGAACATCTAGTATTAGCCCTAATTTTTTATTAATATTGGGGGTAATAACTGATACGACTGAAAGGACTGAGGTCGTACATCTGGTGTTCTGGTTGTCCTCGAAATGTCGGATAAGGGCAAGTGCTAACTGAATGGTCCTCCGCTCCACAGCGAAAGCATCGCCTATTGGATGCCCAACAAACTGATCTGAGATGCCCTATCTTGCCATAATAGATACATGCTTCTTGTTCTTCCTGATATTGTTGGTCTCTCTGCCTCTGAGCCTGGGCCTGCATATACTGCTGAGGCCTCTCCTGCTTAAATGCATGGGACTGTGTCGATGAAGGCCTTTGAGCTCACTTCTGCTAAACTGGTGCTGGTACCTCGAACTGGGTAACTGTAGGTTGGAAGGATGAATATCCTGCTGAACTCCTCCGGAGACAAATCCCTATCATGTGGTCTGGTGACCCGTATGACAAGCTTAAAAAGTTGGCCCTTCGACAAGTAAGATGAGTGTGCCCTCCCCTTCCACAGAAGGAACATACGACTGGTAACTCCTGGTGCTAGTGTGGTTGTTTGTATGTTAGTACTAGTAAGGAATGTCGAGGTAGAAAGCCCGACACGGGTGCATGGTACCTCTTACGACCCTCAGTTCTGGATGTAGTCCTTCTGGCTTTATGCTTGTACTCTCGTGCTGCCTCTACAGTAGGCCGGGCTCGATGTGCTGACTGACTAGATGACTGGTATTACCTAGCTCCAATCTGTACTCCTTCTGGCCGTAAGTCCTCGACTTGAAATACCTCTAGTATTCCTTGCCCACTACAGTCTATCAACATCTAGATACTCTGCTGGAGAACGAGATCTTATTGTTGCTGTGACTCTATCATATCCTTCATGATATCTAGAAATGCATGCATATCGGGATGATCTGATACTACCTCTGCTCGGACTGCTGACTGTACTGGTAATACATGATACCCTAACTATGGCAATGCCTCGTCTGGATGATGATCTATTGCTGGTACTGACTGATGAGACTCTGGTTGAACTAGAAATATTGAATGTACGGGCATAGCTGGCTAATCGAGATGGACGAACATCACTACCCTCAGGTCGACTCTCGACTCTGCTCTTGAATGCTGACATTGATCCTCCAAAACTGGCCTAACAGAAGATTTCTGACCTACCATCGGTAGAACCCAAATAAGATGGTCGGAAGGATTAAGAACAGTGCCCCAGAAAATTAAAGGACACAAGGATTAAATCGAAAGAACAGGAAAGATAAATGATCAAGGCAGACATCAGTTCAAAGGATCAGAGATATAGAATAATACGAAGGATATCAATAAAGGAGAATTGTGACTGGGATATCTGAATATCAGTAACCCCCACATACCTGATAAATCAGACCTGTATAGGCCACTACTAAAATCTATGACACGCCCCAGAACCAGAATACAGGCAAGTAAGAATGGACCAAGCCAGCTACGTATTCTAAAGTACACTAGTATTCCGAAATAATGTATAAGCTTTATAAACATAAGGGCTACTAGTACAATTCAACAGTCAATCCTAGGTCAAGCAATCCTAGGTATCTCAATCATATGCAAATATGTAAAGTATAAGAAGTATGATCATCAGACATAAAATAGTAAAGCGTCACAAACTATATATACATGGATGATCGTGAAGCTAGTAGTACAAAGTGAAGAACTAGCAAAAGTAATAGTCATACATGATAAGCTCTAGTTATATTCTAGAATACTTAAATCATGTTTAGGCTCGTAGGCTAAATGTTACGATCCAAAATATGAGCTAAACACGTGCTCGGAGGCTAAACGCCACAAAAGAATAATGTACATAACTAGTGGGAGAATGATATAAGAAAAGCCACTAAGGTAATCTAGTGCTCCGGGTAGTCACCGTCGAGAAGATGGTACAGAAGATCCTCCAGACTCCTCTATCAGATCTAGCCAAACAAAACCAGTGGGGTCAGACCCCCAATAGCAAGTACCACAAAGGAAGCCAAACTATGAACTAAAACCAGCAATAACTAACATAGCAATGGATAGAGACATAATAAGTAAATATGGATCGAGACTCGTACATAATGCACTTATTCCGAGAATAAAAAAGATAATAAGCAAAGCAACCTGGAGCATAAAGCAAATAATATGTGACATAATATAAATTGGGGACATGTGAATTAAACGAAAGCATGTGAACATATGACTTAAGCAGGTTAATGTACAAGAAATGGTACATGTGAGCATGCAAGATAACTGGAACATATAGGCATGTTAGATAACTAGTACATGTGAGCATGTTAGATAACTAGGACATGTGAGTATGTAAGAACTATGTAGAATGACAAATGATAAAATAACTTAGGAACTATTCTGGAACCCAATTTACAATCCGTAAACCAAACAACATGAACAGAACTTAGTCTCTAATTATTTATTGATAAAAGTATAGCATAAATAATGATGTACTGAAATAAACAAATTCGGACACTGCCTAGACAAAACTAGACTAGACTGGACTCCATATAATAATTACGGCCATGCAATGAGTATGTCTTTATACAATACTAACTAAGGTTATCATAATCCTAATTACCAACAAGATGCAATTGAGATATTCCTGCAGTCACAAGCCCTGCAGACTATCTAGGTTATATAGACGAGGTTATAAGAGTAATCAAGAATTATTAGGTGACTAAGAGTGCAACACATGATAGTGTGCTGGAAATGCGTCCTACTCGACGGTAGGCTACAAGTCCACTGGTGTGGCCGAGATAACGGGATCACCTGTAACTGAAAAATCTTTCTATATGAACTACTTGATCAATCTAGTCGTTTAACCTAGTCAGATTCATTATGAATCTCTGACCGTGATAACCAAGAATCCATGTCCTAGACATAATGCAAAGATAAGATAGTTTGTACAATCACAATCAAGAAAAATCAACCACGCTGTCCAGACAAGAGTTATACTTAACAAGTCAGGATTGGCTGTCGAAATATCAATCAAGATTTTGTATGTCATATCAGGTTTACTTGTCATATCAAGAGTACTGGTTAGGAGTGCACCTTGACGGGCCACTATCATATAAGCAAGGAATGACATGTACAAGAGTGCACCACGGCGGGTCACTATTGTCACTTCCCGTTCCCGAAATGCGTATTTTTATACATGTACAGCTCATATGTATTTATTTAGTATTTATCATGTATTATTATGTATTTAAATTCCTTTAAATTTTTATGTTAATTAATTATCTGCTCTTTAAATTCCATGTTAATTAATTATATGCTCTTTAAATTCCATGTTAATCTATTTCCTGCAATTTTATTTCTGTATTTTATTTCCTGCATTTTATTTCCTGCTTTAGTCTTAGTGGGTTTCGGCTTGGGTGGATCTGTGCAACCCGGCCCATTAGCTCCCACCTACCACCATCTTCCTATTTAAAGCTTCCATCTCCATTCTCTCTCCTCATTACTCATCTTCACCATTACTTCTTCTTCTTCCTCTTATTACTCTCCACCCACCAGCAGTAGCAGTAGCAGTAGGCAAGTGCAAACTTGCTTCTCCTTCATCCATTTTTATGGATCATTACTCTTCCTCTCATGATTCTGAAAGACTTTAGTTCTTAGCATTTTGGATTTCTATGGCTGGTTTTTCCTAAATCTAAGTTGTTGTATTTCGGTTGTTCATGGGTTCTTGGTCCACCAACTTAGCGTGTATTTCTGGCACTGGAACGAAGGCTCCATAGGACTTGGAGTTCGGGAGATGTTGCACGCACACGTTCTTACGTGTCCACGTAAAACATCAGCCCAGTCACGCACACGTCTCTACGTGTCTGCGTGGATTTTGAGACACGCTCATGTTCTTACATGTTAGCGTGTATTTTTAGACACGCTCATGTTCTTACATGTTAGCGTGTATTTTCAGACACGCTCATGTTCTTACATGTTAGCGTGTATTTTTAGTCACGCTCACGTTCTCATGAGCGTGCGTGTATTTTCAGTCACGCTCACGTTCTCATGAGCGCGTATGTATTTTTGTTACGCTCACGTTCTCATGAGCGTGCGTGTATTTTTGTCACGCACACATCCATGAGTGCGTGGATTTTTGTCACGCACATATCTTTGCGTGCGGGAATTTCTTATCACGCTCATACTGTGCATGAGTACGTGTATTTTTAGTCACATTGTGCGTGCGTGTATTTCTTCTCACGCTCGCTGTTCACGCCCATTTTCTACGCTCACTCCAGCTAGACTTAGCGTGACTTGTTGGTCTTAAGCACAGACTTCTTGCGTGACTTTTGGCCTTAGCATAGACTTGTTGGCGTGACTTCCTGACCTGGGTGTTTTTATTTATTCCTCAAGCTATTTATTTAATGATGGCATGATAATTCTTCTATTATATCCTTACGCCTTTTGCGTGAATTTCTTGATAAATCATGATATGTTAAATTTGTTAAAATGGATTGTTATGTAAAATGTGCCTTGTGTCCTGATTGATCCATGGATACCCAGTATGACTAGGACTTAACCCTGAGAGTTATGGACCCGACCCCATGTAATATTGATGGACTTTCATGCCTTGTCACCATTGATAATGATTGTGACATGGACTAAATATGGATCATGCGTTCCTAGTTGGAACTAAGAGACTGGCTAGTCGTCTTATTGAATTGAATGAATGAGACACGTTCATGTAATGAACTATTATACTCGATTTGCCGATCCCGAATATTGGCATACAGGCACATGCAGGCTTCAAAGTAATTATTTATTATTTAATTTTCTATTTATCTTACAAAGACAGCATGTGTACTTTATGGTCAAGGCATGATTATTCCGTGGTTAAATTGATTGTTGCATCACGCTATGTAAAACCTACAACCTAGCCGCACGGGTATCGTTGTAGAGTTGTGCATATCGTACCCCGTACGAAAGTACTCATTCGAATGACCATGATCCACGGCATGGAACTTCACTCAACGTAGATACCATTAAGTCAAATAAAATAACGATGGCATGGAGAGAATGGATTCCCGAGTTCTTACATGGCAGCCCCCTTGGGACTATTAAGTGCCCGACGGGCCGGCTGGTTCCCACAGATATGGTAAATCTGTCACACGGGCAGGGAACGATATCTGCTTATATTATTGTACATGCTATAACGGCGGACGTCCCGTTGGGACTCGTCTAACCACATGATTGGCACAATTGATTGATTGGATAGACTAGCCTTGCTTGCACATAGTAAGAACTGAGGAATCCCTATATTGCATAATTCCAGGATAACTTGGGACTCACAATAGCAAGTCGTAGGATTTGATTGGCCGTTCAAGATGATTTGTTTGTGTACTGTACTACTCTGTTACCTAACTGGGATGATCAGAATGTCAGGACATGACGGGCCAACTTTTGTCCTTGTTTGGTTGGGAGGTTGGTTCGAAGTGTCATGACGTTATGTAAATCCTAGTGGGAGGCAGAGATCTATTATTATATTCTCTTACTTACTGGTTTAATCCTTCATATCGTCCTTCCTTGTGGTACTTGCTATTAGAGGTCTAACCTCTCTGGTTTTACATAGCCAGATTTAGAGCCGATCCCCGAGGATCCAGCTTACTTCTACCTCCAAGATGGTCAATACTAGGGGAATGATTGCAGGAGGACTCGAGTGGGTTTCCTTACTTCACCGTTCATTTTGTTATTTACTTTATACTTAGCCGTTTGGCACCGACATGTTAGTCGGATTGTCTTGTACTTACTCCTGCATAATTGTAACTAAATCAGACTGCAGCTGATAACAATTGTGTATACCTTACTATACCATCTGGCTATGTTTTGTAAAGCCAGATTTCCAGAACATTCTAACTGAGCGTTTGGGACGCCTTACTGCTTTATCTTACATGTTCTGTATTACTGTTTCTTATTTGAATGATTGAGACAATAGATGTGAAATGACCATAGTAAGACTTTCATATAGTATGCACCCCCTCGTCTGGTTAGACAGCATTGATCGTATTATACGGTATTCATCTACCCGTAATACGTAGCTGGCTGAGTCATTCCCCTGCTCTCCAGTATTCTGGTTCTGGGGCGTGACAAGGTTTTAGTGGTGGCCCATGCAGGTCTGATTTCAGACTTGTGGGGTATTTTGATTTATAGGATGTCTCAATCACACGTGTTCCCGCTTGATCTCATGATTCGTTATTCTCAACCCTTGCTTGACATTCCGGTATCCTTTGACTTCATTGATCCTTCATGTCCGGTTGTTTGATTGTTCTCTTGTCCCTTTTCTTAGGGGCACCTCGTCCGCACCTGTCAGAGCTGGACAACCGCTGGAGCAACATGGACCACCTGACCCTGTTGGTCAGCAACAAGGGCCAGTACTAACTCAAGAGGCTACCCAGGAATAAGTGATAGTGGAACCAGTGGCTGGATCGCAGTATCCGGATGTTCCACCACCACCGACAGTTCCACCTACCCAAGTGGACAGACCAGCCCTTCTGGAGATCATGAGAGGAATGATGGCTACTCAGCAACATCAGATGTTGGCCCAGCAGCGCATGCACACTCAGCTACAAGAGCAGAATGTGCTACTCAACCAAGGATTGCAGACGGCTTTAGAAAGAGGGGCAAGGCCAGATTCAGGAGCATCAGCCAGGTTTTGCAAGTACAACCCCCGCCATTTCGAGGGCACGGAAGATGCCATCTCAGCAGATGCATAGCTTAAGGATATGGAGGCTATTCTGACAGCAGCTAAGGTACCAGCAGAAGGACGTGTGGATCTAGTAAAGTTGTTACTTCAGGATCTCGCACGTGATTGGTGGGAATCAGAGGAAGTGGGCATTAGACGTCCTGTGGCTTGGGACAATTTCACAGCAAGATTCAAGACCAAGTACTATGGAGTTGTGGCCCGATTTGAGCTACAGCAGAAGTTTATCAGCCTCAGGCAGGCTGGCAAGACTGTAGATGCTTATGCAGCAGAGTTCTGCAGATTGAGTAGATTCGCCCCAGAGATGGTAGCAACCGAGAGCCAGAGGGCCATGAGGTTTCAGCAAGAGTTTTATCTTGAACTCTTGCAATTGATCGAGGGGCACAATTACCAAACTTTTGATGATATATTGACAGCGACTCGAAGGCATGAGATCACCATTCAGAGGCTTGCAGTAAGGACTGGGGGTCAGAAGAGATCCCACAGTCAGATAGAAGGAGGAGGGGGAGCAGCGCCCCGAACAACAGCACCATCCACTGGCATTCGTATCCACGATGTGGTGATACGAGGACCAACACCACCCAGGCAACAGCAGCAACAGCAACAGAGGAAGAACCAGCAACCCCCGGCAGGCTGTACTTATTACGGAAAGATGAGACACACTAGAGATGTGTGTCGGACATTGAATGGACTATGTCTGATATGTGGAAATCTAGACCATCGGGTTACCACATGTCCCATGAATTCGAGGACAGGAGGACTAGGGCAGCAGTTTCCTGCTCTGCCAGCCCCAGGGGCAGGCCAGTATCGAGGACCAGCAGTGGCAGTAAGGCCGTTGGCACAGCGTCCGCAGGCTCAGATGTTTCGGCAGCAGGGACCGCCGATGCAGCAACACCAGCATAGACCACCCCAGCATCATCAAGGAAGGGGCCAGCAGCAGCATCAGGCTAGGCCGCAGCATGGAAATCAGCAAGAAGGTCGAGGGCAAGCATTCACTCTATCCTTGGAGGAGGCATTGGCATCGGGAGATGTTGTGGCAGCTAACATTCTCGTCGCCTCATATCCCGCAGTAGTATTGTTTGATTCGGGAGCATCCCATTCATTTATATCTGCACAATTTGCGACACGACTAGGAATGGAGTTCGAGGCATTGCCAGGAAGGTTGAATATACTCACTGGTAATGGGATCGTAGGGGTTAGTAGAGTTATTCTAGCGTATAGCGTTGTAGTTTGCGGGCATTCCTTACCCGCCCGGTTGATAGAATTTCCTGTTGGAAATTTTGACGTTATCTTAGGCATGGACTAGCTGAAAGACAGTCATGCGACAATAGATTGTCGTAGAGGGAGTGTATCTTTTGATATTCCAGGCATGAAGAGATTCACCTTAGTCAAATCAGAGGCAACTCAACCAGAGCAGGAAATAGTAGCAGCAATGGAAGAAGTTCAGATCCCGAAGGTAGTTGAAGAATTCCTAGACGTATTTCCCGAAGAACTTCCAGGACTTCCACCGGTTAGGGATATTGAGTTCAGTATAGAATTGGCACCAGGAACTAAACCGATATCGGATCGAGTTTACAGAATGGCGGATTCAGAGCAGGCCAAGGTATATCAGCACATAGAGGAACTGAAGGAGAAGAAGTTCATCCAAGATAGCGTGTCACCATGGGCAGCACCAGTGGTACTTGTGGAGAAGAAAGATGGGTCATCCAGATTGTGCATTGACTACAGGAATCTTAACGCGGCAACGGTGAAGAACAAGTACCCATTACCCAGGATCGACGACTTATTTGATCAGTTGAGCCAGGCTAGAGTTTTCTCCAAGATAGATCTTCGTTCAGGGTACCATCAGGTGAGGGTTCGGAAGGAAGATATTCCCAAGACAGCATTCAGGTCGAAGTATGGGCATTATGAGTTCTTAGTAATACCGTTTGGTTTGACCAATGCTCCAGCAATATTCATGGATTTGATGAACCGCATCTTTATGCCATACTTAGACCAGTTTGTCGTTGTGTTCCTTGACGACATTCTCATATACTCAGCTAGTGAAGAGGAGCATGAAGACCACCTCAGGAAAGTGTTGCAGGTTCTGAGAGAGAACCAGTTGTATGCCAAGCTCAGTAAGTGTGAGTTCTGGACGGATCATATTTCATTTTTGGGTCATATTATATCAGGAGCTGGAGTAGCAGTAGATCCCAGGAAGATAGAAGCAGTAAAAAGTTGGCCAGTACCCAAGACCGTAGCAGATGTACGGAGTTTCTTGGAATTAGCAGGATATTACAAAAGGTTTGTGTCAGACTTTGCGAGGCTTTCAGCGCCCATGACCCGCTTGACCCGGAAGGATGTGCCATTTGATTGGTCGGCAGAATGTCAGGCATCATTCGAGATTTTGAAGCAGAAGTTGATATCAGCACCTATTCTTACGTTGCCAGTTGGACCCGGAGGTTTTACAGTATATTGTGATGCGTCAGGTAAGGGACTTGGATGTGTCCTTATGCAACATGGGAAGGTGATAGCATATGCATCTAGGCATCTTCGGGACCACGAGAAGAATTATCCAACTCATGATTTGGAGTTAGCAGCAGTAGTGTTTACTCTGAAGTTATAGAGGCATTACTTATATGGTGACCGAGTGGAGATGTACACAGATCATAAAATTCTGAAGTACATCTTTACTCAGAAGGAGCTGAACATGAGGCAGAGAAGATGGTTGGAGTTGATCAAGGATTATGACGTGGAGCTTCAGTATCATCCAGGCAAGGCTAATGTAGTAGCAGACGCTCTTAGCAGGAGAGGCAGCGCATTTATGTTGACAACACAGAGGCATATCTTAGAAGACCTTCAGGAGATGGGCATCGAAGTTATACTTCCTAGTGATGTAGGAGTTCTAACAAGTCTGCAAGTTCAATCCGACTTGGTAGACAGGATCAAGGCGGCTCAGGCACAAGACCCAAGGATTCAGAAGCTTAGGGCAGAATGTGAGTCAGGACTCAGGAAGGAGATGAGAATTCATGAAGATGGTACACTTAGGTTTGGATCACGTCTATGTGTGCCTAGTGGAGATATCAGACAGGAGATTATGGCAGAAGCTCACAGTTCTCAATATTCTATTCATCCTGGGGGGACCAAGATGTACCAAGATATCAAGCAACATTTCTGGTAGAACGGGATGAAGAGGGAGGTAGCTAGATTCGTTTTCCGTTGCTTGGTATGTCAGCAAGTGAAGGCAGAACAGCAGAGGCCAGCTGGGTTATTACAACCGCTTCCTATTCCAGAATGGAAGTGGGAGCACATCACGATAGACTTTGTGACCGGTTTACCGAGATCACCAAGTGGTAAGGATGCTATTTGGGTAATAGTAGATCGGCTTACAAAGGTAGCACACTTTTTTCCTTTCAAAGTAGGGCAATCTACAGAAAAGTTAGCAGAGTTATATATGCAACAGATAGTCAGGCAGCATGGAGTCCCTGTCAGTATTGTGTCGGATCGGGATACCCGCTATACATCACATTTCTGGAAGAGCTTACATCATAGTCTTGGTACCAAGTTCAGGTTTAGCACGGCTTACCATCCGCAGACGGATGGGCAATCAGAAAGAACGATTCAGACTTTAGAAGACATGTTACGAGCTTGCACTTTAGATTTTGGAGGATCTTGGGAGAGCCACCTGCACTTGGTTGAGTTCTCATACAACAATAGTTATCAAGCCAGTATCCAGATGGCGTCATTTGAAGCACTATATGGTAAGAAGTGCAGATCACCGCTTGCATGGGATGATATCGGAGAGAGAAAAATGTTAGGCCCAGAAATGATTGTTTAGACGGTTGAAGTGGTTAAGGGAATTAGAGAGCGACTTCGAGTTGCGCAGGACAGGCATCGTCATTGGACGGACCAGCATCGTAGGCCGTTAGAGTTCTCTGTTGGGGACCACGTATTCTTGCGGATCTCACCTACTTGTGGGGTCATTAGATTTGGCGTTCGCGGGAAATTGAGTCCGCGGTACGTGGGCCCATTCGTTATCCTTGATCGGATAGGCGATGTTGCTTATCGTTTATCCCTCCCACCTTCGTTACGAGAGGTGTATGACGTGTTTCATGTATCTCAATTACGTAGGTATGTATCGGACCCAAGCCATGTCCTCGATCATTCAGAGCTGGTTGTTGGTACCAACCTGTCTTACGAGGAACAGCCTGTGTCCATTTTGGACCGAAGAGAGAAGATACTCAAGAACCGAACAATTAGTCTTGTCCGTGTTGCTTGGGGTCATCACTCCTTGGAAGAGTCAACATGGGAACGTGAGGATGATATCCGATCACGGTATCCACACCTGTTTGACTCACAAGGTATATCTCTTTCTGTATACCTTGATTGTCTTGATTTCTCATGCTTATCGCATTATGGATAGAACTACCTGATATCGTAGATTGATGGATTTACTTATATAGTACTTGCTTTTGATATGGTAAAATGATTGGTTGCTCACTAGAATTGCTTGTATTAGTTTAGCTCTGATATTTCTATCCGGCTTGGATTTGAAATTCCGAGGACGGAATTTTTCTAAGGGGGGTAGAGATGTCACTCCCCGTTCCCGGAATACGTATTTTTATACATGTACAGCTCATATGTATTTATTTAGTATTTATCATATATTATTATGTATTTAAATTCCTTTAAATTTTTATGTTAATTAATTATCTGCTCTTTAAATTCCATGTTAATTAATTATATGCTCTTTAAATTCCATGTTAATCTATTTCCTGCAATTTTATTTCTGCATTTTATTTCCTGCATTTTATTTCCTGCTTTAGTCTTAGTGGGTTTCGGCTTGGGTGGATCTGTGCAACCCGGCCCATTAGCTCCCACCTACCACCATCTTCCTATTTAAAGCTTCCATCTCCATTCTCTCTCCTCATTACTCATCCTCACCATTACTTCTTCTTCTTCCTCTCATTACTCTCCACCCACCAGCAGTAGCAGTAGCAGTAGGCAAGTGCAAACTTGCTTCTCCTTCATCCATTTTTGTGGATCATTACTCTTCCTCTCATGATTCTGAGAGAGTTTAGTTCTTAGCATTTTGGATTTCTATGGCTGGTTTTTCCTAGATCTAAGTTGTTGTATTTCGGTTGTTCATGGGTTCTTGGTCCACCAACTTAGCGTGTATTTCTGGCACTGGAACGAAGGCTCCATAGGACTTGGAGTTCGGAAGATGTTGCACGCACACGTTCTTACGTGTCCGCGTAAAACATCAGTCCAGTCACGCACACGTCTCTACGTGTCTGCGTGGATTTTGAGACACGCTCATGTTCATACATGTTAGCGTGTATTTTCAGACATGCTCATGTTCTTACATGTTAGCGTGTATTTTTAGTCACGCTCACGTTCTCATGAGCGTACGTGTATTTTCAGTCACGCTCACGTTCTCATGAGCGTGCGTGTATTTTTGTCACACTCACGTTCTCATGAGCGTGCGTGTATTTTTGTCACGCACACATCCATGAGTGTGTGGATTTTTGTCACGCACACATCTTTGCGTGCGTGAATTTCTTGTCACGATCATACTGTGCATGAGTACGTGTATTTTTAGTCACGCTGTGCGTGCGTGTATTTTTTCTCACGCTCGCTGTTCACGCCCATTTTCCACGCTCACCCCAGCTAGACTTAGCGTGACTTGTTGGTCTTAAGCACAGACTTCTTGCGTGACTTTTGGCCTTAGCATAGACTTGTTGGCGTGACTTTCTGACCTGGATATTTTTATTTATTCCTCAACCTATTCATTTAATGATGACATGATAATTCTTCTATTATATCCTTACGCCATTTGCGTGAATTTCTTGATAAATCATGATATGTTAAATTTGTTAAAATAGATTGTTATGTAAAATACGCCTTGTGTCCTGATTGATCCATGGATACCCAGTATGACTAGGACTTAACCCTGAGAGTTATGGACCCGACCCCATGTAATATTGGTGGACTTTCATGTCTTGTCACCATTGATAATGATTGTGACATGGACTAAATATGGATCATACGTTCCTAGTTGGAACTAAGAGACTGGCTAGTCGTCTTATTGAATTGAATGAATGAGACACGTTCTTATACTCGATTAGCCGATCCCGAATATTGGCATACAGGCACATGCAGGCTTCAAAGTAATTATTTATTATTTAATTTTCTATTTATCTTACAAAGACAGCATGTGTACTTTATGGTCAAGGCATGATTATTCCGTGGTTAAATTGATTGTTGCATCACGCTATGTAAAACCTACAACCTAGCCGCACGGGTATCGTTGTAGAGTTGCGCATATCGTACCCCGTACGAAAGTACTCATTCGAATGACCATGATCCACGGCATGGAACTTCACTCAACGTAGAGACCATTAAGTCAAATAAAATAACGATGGCATGGAGAGAATGGATTCCCGAGTTCTTACATGGCAGCCCCCTTGGGACTATTAAGTGTCCGACGGGCCGGCTGGTTCCCACAGATACGGTAAATCTGTCACACGGGCAGGGAACGGTATCTGCTTATATTATTGTACATGTTATAACGGCGGGCGTCCCGCTGGGACTCGTCTAACCACATGATTGGCGTAATTGATTGATTGGATAGACTAGCCTTGCTTGCATATAGTAAGAACTGAGGAATCCCTATATTGCATAATTCCAGGATAACTTGGGACTCACAATAGCAAGCCGTAGGATTTGATTGGCCGTTCAAGATGATTTTTTTGTGTACTGTACTACTCTGTTACCTAACTGGAATGATCAGAATGTCAGGACATGACGGGCCAACTTCTGTCCTTGTTTGGTTGGAAGGTTGGTTCGAAGTGTCGTGACGTTATGTAAATCCTAGTGGGAGGCAGAGATCTATTATTATATTCTCTTACTTACTGGTTTAATCCTTCATATCGTCCTTCCTTGTGGTACTTGCTATTAGAGGTCTAACCTCTCTGGTTTTGCATGGCCAGATTTAGAGCCGGTCCCCGAGGATCCAGCTTACTTCTACCTCCAAGATTGTCAATAATAGGGGAATGATTGCAGGAGGACTCGAGTGGGTTTCCTTACTTCACCGCTCGTTTTGTTATTTACTTTATACTTAGCCGTTTGGCACCGACATGTTAGTCGGATTGTCTTGTACTTACTCTTGCATAATTGTAACTAAATCAGACTACAGCTGATAACAATTGTGTATACCTTACTATACCATCTGGCTATGTTTTGTAAAGCCAGATTTCCAGAACATTCTGACTGAGCGTTTGGGATGCCTTACTGCTTTATCTTACATGTTCTGTATTACTGTTTCTTATTTGAATGATTGAGACAATAGATGTGAAATGACCATAGTAAGACTTTCATGTAGTATGCACTCCCTCGTCTGGTTAGACAGCATTGATCGTATTATACGGTATTTATCTACCCATAATACGTAGCTGGCTGAGTCATTCCTCCGCTCTCCAGTATTCTTGTTCTGGGGCGTGACAACTATCTAGTAAGAAAAGAAGGCATGTAAGAAGAGTGCCACGACGGACCACAACAAAAAAATTCTAGACATGGCATAGACTATATAGTATAGTAAATCCGAGAAGGCATGGCAAGACATATCATAGCATATAAGAAAGAATCGAAAGGAAAGACATATCATGGCATGCATGTGAAAAGGAATAAATAAAAGTAAGTACATGACATAGAATAATAATTGAATATGTGCTAATGTCAAGTGTATATAGGTGTACAATCATTCTCTAACTATACCAGATCATCGAATCATGTTAAGATTTTATTACAGTCAGAGAAAATATCAAAAAATGGCCAAGTACATAAAACATGCCAAAAGATCAAAACTATGGTTGAAATTATCAATCGCATATGAACTCCAATGAAGGTGAAACAAAAAAATTCTTGAAGCCAAGGCAAAGATCTACAACTTTTATTTTTGAGTTTTTGAAAATTCTAGCTATAAAATAGCTTCAACAAGCAATAACAGCCATTCGCGCGCGCACGCAGACAAAACTACCCATGTAGTGTGGGGTGCGAGAGCACGGCGTATATGCGTGCGACAAACGAATCGCGCAGGCACGCGGCCGCGAAACGCACAACGTGCGGATGCATTGCACACGGAGCGCGAGAGCATGGCATACGAGAGCGCGACCCTCAAATCGTGTAAGCGCACGACAAATAAATCGTGCAGGCGCACGACAAACAAATTGTACAACTCACAGATGCACGACGTGCGGAGCACGAGAGCACGGCACCCAGGTGCACGGCACTCAAATCGCACAGGCGCGTGACCGTGAAACATGCAGCGCGCGGATGCACGGCACGCGGAGGGCGAGAGCATAGCGCAGGCGCGCGGCCTACTAATCGCGCAGGCGCACGGTGCGCAAAATGTGCAGCGCATTGATACATGGTGCGTGGAGCACGAGAGCACGGTACATAGGCACATGGCCAACGAATTGTACGTGCGGCACTGTTCATCGTCCCAGCAGCACCGAAGATGTGCGGGAACCCATGAACACAAAAAATACCAAAATAATTCAAAATAAATTGAAATCAAGTGGTTCAAAAGCCAAAATTGGATAGAATGAAAATCTCCACAACATGGAACCCTTAGATATCAAAAATAACAAAGTTTACGAGAGTAAAACCAAGAAAAATTAAGAAAACTACAAACTTAGATCTACAAAATTGTAAACATCAAAACCAAAACTCCAAGTTCTAAAGCGCTTTAGAATCATGCATGGAAAAGAATAGAACAAACAAAAATGACAAAAATAATATTGTTCAAGATTTGGCAAAATGTACTTGCCTAGGGTTGGTGGAGGAGTAAATGTGGAAGAAGATGAAAAGTAAATGAAGTTAATGGAGGAGAGAAAGAGAGAAGTTGGTTTTTATACAAAACCCTTCTCATATAAAGCCAAACCAAACCAAGCCATGCCAAGCTGAACCAAACCTAACTAAACCAAGTCAAGGTTAAATCAAGGCAAGGCTAAAAAAGACAAGTCATAACATGGGTCACCTGACAAATGTCAGAAATTCGTACATGTATACTGAAAATATATAACGAAAAATGGGAGTGACAGGTATGTCGTCGGTATACACTAGTATACTGGCGGTATGCCGGTCAAGAAGAAAATCTATAAGTTGAAAAAAAATCTTTA
Organism: Iris pallida; assembly: GCA_029216955.1. Taxonomy (NCBI): domain Eukaryota; kingdom Viridiplantae; phylum Streptophyta; class Magnoliopsida; order Asparagales; family Iridaceae; genus Iris; species Iris pallida. The sequence continues at coordinate 1,728,335 of JANAVB010041618.1, read as the reverse complement.
AAGCGTTTCGAAAACCAAAAAAACACAAAACACAGTCCAAAAATGTATCCGTATGTAAATACAGATACTGTGAGATGAGTCTCACAGTATGGTTAGGAGAGCCTTTGATTATTTGTTTATACTTTTAGTTATTTATTTATATTTTTAGTAGTTATTATATATCATCAGTAAATCGTGGCATTGTGTATCTCGCTATGTCCCTCTAACCGGGACCAAACTCTTCTTTTTATGTCAAAGAGGTTTTACCTTCTGATCATAGTTGTCTCTTTAAGTTATGGCTCTATTTAGTTGCTACTATTCCTTTTATGTATTTGTCTTGGAGGCATGACTCCATTTGTCCTTCTAGTGATTTATTGCTTGGTAGTGGATTTGTCTCCATCCGACTATCTTTTTTTTTTTTGACTATTTATTGATTCATGATGGACTATTTCTTTTATCGCATAGTTGTGGTTGAGATATAGATATACATGTGACTGTTATTACTTTATGAGCAATAGTTCATATTACAGCTTATGTGTCTATTCCAGGATTCCAAATATTGGAGTATTCTTTGTATACATACAGTTGGCATTCTTGCGTATTCCTAGTCCTATATTTTGGGGTTGGGACATGAAACACCAGGAACCACACATTTGCGTAACTATAATCTTTATATCTGTCATAGCCGCTTCACTGGAATGTGGATATAAAGCATGGCTGTGGGAGTTGTATATGGTGGAGCCTTCTGTGTACTTCCCTATATCTTTTGGGAGACAAAAGTTGGTTTCTGTCAAATTTTCCATATGATCTACAAGTTGTATGGGGTAAGTAACGGGGTGGTCCTGTACCGAATAGTTGATTCCTTTGGTTGTGATATAAAAAAGTAGTTGCCCCTTTGGTTGATTATGTTGTAGTGTCTTGCGTTTTCTGCTTCTGATTACATATTTACAAGTGTCACGTCAGTTCTTTGTACAAATGAGTTGTAGGTGATTTTTATCCCAATCGGCTATCTCTTCTATGCAAGGAGTTTACTCTTTGTACGACTCCTACCCCCATCAGAAGCTTAGACACTACATGCATCTTACGAAGTGTAAACCCATCTAGCCTACTGGAGTGAAAAGGGTTCTAATATGAGTATTATAAAGCTCTACTCGTGCTATGAGCTACTTGATGTCTGCTCATTATGCCTGTAACGGGTAGCCCTAATGGCATGATATAACCATATTCTTCTTAGAGACTTCATATGTACCCAACACCTACTGGGTTAACTCATTCCACCAGGTGCGTTGATAGGACTGGCAGATCCAGGCCGACAGTCTAAACTCCCCTGCGAGTCCTTCTGTAAGTGGTTCATGAAGGTGTACGCCATATGAAAGACCACGTTGGTCGATATCTTACCCAAAATTGGCCTAAGCATAAGTTTAAGGTGTTGCGGGTTGGTCCATTCAGCACACTCTCAAACCTACTCCTCATTACTTATAACAGATTAACTCTGTCTGGACTCCAAATTGGAATGGGGTAATTATCAATTTTATATGGCTCTTAATCATGGCAGAGTGGCATATGGACAAAGGATACTGACAGTCCATCTTGGGAATGAAGACTAGTCTTCCATGCACTTCAAAGACCTAGTTTTCACTCTCTGGTTTCATATTCTTCGAAGTCATGTTGGTCGCATCTCCAAACATGAAGGCTTTCTTCATATACGACTTTTTGTCGTTCCCACGCAACGGTTCACTCCATCGATAATAACATCATCTTCTTTTGGCCTCCTATGATCTGTTATCTTTCTTCTGGCAAGTTCTTATCTGATTGTGAACCTTTAATACTATACAAACTGAAGTACTCACTATGAAGCATTCCCTCTGAGGACTCAAGGTCGTTGATAATAATGACAGTGAAAGCAAAGTTGCGACGACATGAAAACTTGTTTTAGTTAGGCACGTGAAAAGTTTTACGTTGTCCAAATTCAGATTAAGTTTTCCTCGCAGTAAAGTCGCGTAAGGAACGTAGAAAGAATGTTCCCTGCAGAAAATCAAATTGAATTTGCACGTATGTATCTACGTACAGTGAAAGTTCAAGTTGAGCACCTAAGCTCAAGTTCGAGACAACTTGCCTCGCGTTGCTACGACCGAACAAATATTAAGGTAAGTGTCCTCACGCTTATTGTGCGGCCAATTTTTAAGCTTAAAGACAAGCCTACCCTCGCTTACACTGTGTTGTGCGAGTTATGTATACTGTCCACTATGAGAAAAATCTGATTCTTTGGAGATTTGAAAATTTCTATATGTGTTTTTCTTTTCCCTTGCATTCATTTTTATATTATGTACAAAGTAAAGAAATAAAGAAAATGTACAAAAATAAAAGAAGAAGGAAATCATGAAGAAGACAACAAACTCTTTGAAAATCCTACCCGACATGGCAGAGTGAGCCTCCTCAATCCTCTCGTATTGAGGATTGAGCGCACATGAAAACTGGAGGGAAGAGGTGGCTGGCCTTCCCCTTATTTGGCCTCTTTGGAGTGTTGGTGTTCTTAAGGAGCCATCGATACAGAGTGCTTGAGGAAGAAGGCAAAGACTTGAGCAAATCTTTTGAGAAGATTGGGAGGTCTTGGGTGTGTAAAAATCTCTCTCATCCAAATTGAACCCTATTCATAGGGATAATACTCGATGTTTCGCACGATGTTGATGCCTAGGAGATTAAGCTAATCAAATAAGCAGTAATGTTGATTGATAGCGAGAAGACATATAATCTGCACCGAAGATGTGATTTAGTACAGATTTGATGTAGACTATGAATATTATGCATCATTTTGTCTTCTAGGTAGCAGAAAACTCAACAAAATCAAATATTTTTGCATCACAATATTTTGTGTGCAGAAATGGAAAATTTTCTATTCTTTTAATATGAATTGTTTCGAGTCTATGCAAAAAATTAAAAAAATTTGAATGTTTTTTTAGAAGCATAGAAAAGTCCAATCATAAGATTAAAAGAGTGCAATGGTTGTCCTTGCGACTTATTTATGTGCAATAGACTTATGCGCGTAAAAGTTGAGCAGTTACGCCTAAGATTAGTCAACTATCAAGCCTAAAGTTGCAGTCTCAACTGATTTGCAAGGGAAGTCTGTCACTTTTTAGGTGTAGAAACGCTCCACGCCTAAAAGCCATCACGCTTAAATGAAGGTTCAACTAGGCTATTTCCATCATCAAGAAGACCCTCCACGTGTCAGTTATGCATTGAAGCAAGGGCCATGATGTTAAGCCATCAGTGCTCGAAGATATCACATTTAGGCGCAGTAGTATCTCATGTCTAAGGTACTGTTTGGGAAGGGTAGAAAATGGGAGGAAGAAAAAAGTTGAGGAAAAAGTGAGAGAAAAATTTTAAATGATGGTGTTTGGAAAGGAGGAGAGAAAATGGGGGAGGAAAATTTGAGAGGAAAAAGTAGGTGGGTCCCACCAAAAAAATCTTCTCCCAAAAGTGGGGGAAAAATGGAGAGAGATGATAAAAATTTGAGTGAATTTACCCCACCACCCCTCAAAAAGTTAATATTAAATCATCATTTGAGAATACCAGGGAAAAAATAGTAATTGTACCTCTATTCATAAACAAATAAAAATTTGTTTTTAAACTTTTCCTTCCTCTACTTTTTGTCCATCCAAACAAAGGAAAGAAAAATTAACTTTCCTTTCATTTTACTCTCCTCCATTTTTCTACCCCTCAAATTTTTCTCTCCCTCCCCACAAATGTTCCCAAACACTGTGTAAAGTTGCAGTGTCAACTGATTTGCAAGGGAAGTCTATTTCCATCATCAAGAAGACCCTCCACGTGTCAGTTATGCATTGAAGCAGAAAGGCTCCACGCCTAAAAGCCATCACGCTTAAATGAAGGTTCAACTAGGCTATTTCCATCATCAAGAAGACCCTCCATGTGTCAGTTATGCATTGAAGCAGGGGCCATGATGTTAAGCCATCAGTGCTCGAAGATATCACATTTAGGTAGAGCTGTCAGGACGGGCCGGCGGGGCGGGCCGGCCCGTAACCCGCCATAACCCACCATTTGGCGGGGCGGGGCGGGCCAACCCACCATTTGAACGGGCCTGAAAATCCCAGCCCAGCCCAACCCGCCGGCGGTCCGCGGGCCAGTCGGGCCAACCCGCCAGCGGTCCGTACCATGCACATATCATTTTGCAAAGAAAAATATATAGTCCCAAATGAAATTCTGAATAATCCTGAAGCTGAAAAGCATGTAGTTGATAAAGACAGTTGCATGGCATATTCACTTTTATAACTGAAAATAACATTTTACAACTGAGAACTGATTCACGAAGCTTGAGGTCATTAACTAATAAGAAAATAACATCATGAAGACATGAACGATCAAACTAATATATCATTCCAGCCTTCCAGGAAGCTTGAGGAGTAAAATATCATTCCAGTTATACACAACAGTTGCTAATATAACATCAAGAAGCTTAAGTTATTAAACATTTATTATTTATACACAACAGTTGCTAGCCCACGGGCTAGCCCGCCCCGCCCAAGCCCGCCCCGCCCAAGCCCGCGGCCCGCACGGGCCAACCCACCGAGGCCCGCTACGAAACGGGCCTCTAATTGTATAGCCCAACCCACCTTTTCTATTGGCGGGGCGGGCCGGCCCAACGGGCCTGGCCCGTTTTGACAGTTCTACATTTAGGCGCAGTAGTATCTCATGTCTAAAAGGAAGTTTCTATGACTGAAGGATCATGGCATTCAAATCATGGTGTTATTCGGTCCGGGCCGGGCCGGCCCGCGGCCCACAAAATTCGGGCTCGCCGGGCTTGGTCCGGGCCCAGCCCAGACCGGGCGTGAAGACGGGCCGGGACTGGCCCGGCCCGGTTGAAATTTTGCAAACCCAGCCCGGCCCAGTGGCCCGGGCGCTGGACGGGTCGGGCCTAAGCGTGCTCGGGCCGGGCCTGAGCGGGCCGGGTTTTGACTGTTTTTTTTTTTACCATTTTTATCATCTTAACCTATTATATAAGCTAATATGGTTTTTGAACACCAAACTAATAAGAGAAATTGGTTACAGAAGTGGGTTTAAAGTTCCATATCGACAGGTCTTGGGTTCGATAATCTTGCAACATACAAAAAAAAATTTCTGAAAAAAAAAAAAATTATTTACGGGCCGGGCCGGGCCGGGCTCGAGCTGGGGGGGGAGGCCCGACCCGACCCGTTGGGGGGTGGGGGGCCGGGCCGGTTCGGGCCTCGGACGGGCCGGGTCGAGCTGATTTGACCGCGGGCCGGTCCGGGCCTGGGCCGGGTACCGGACTAACCGGCCCACTCTACACCATGACATTCAAAGCTTGAGCTGCTAAAAGAATCCACACAGAAGTGCCACTTGCATGCTCATTAATGATGGCATGCACGCATTGAAGGAAGAGCTCTGCCAACTCTGACAAATTCTTTGCATTCTACAATATACGTCAAGGTGTTTTCGGTCCGGTCCGGTCCGGGCCGGCCCACGGTCCAGAGGCGGCGGGCCTGACCGGGTTCGGGTCGGTCCAGGACCGGCCCACTCTAAAATTCGGTCCGATTTTCATGTTCTGGGCCCAGCCCGGCCCATTGAACCGGGCACAAGTGGGGTCGGTCCGGGCTGAACCGGACCACGGGCCGGTCCGGGCCTTGGGCGGTTCGGGCCGGTTCAGGCCGGGTTAACCGGACCGGCCCGGTTTGTTGGATTTTTTTTTTTTTTACAGTTTTTTGTTTAATTTAGTTTTTTAATCATTTTCTTTTGTATTTTAATTTTAAAATTTTTTAACTTAAATGTTTATAAAAAAAATATTTATAAAATGTTTATACAAAATATGTTTAAAAAATATTTATAAAATGTTTTCTTTTTAATACAAATGTTTATAAAATGTCTTTACAAAATATGTATTTTATTTTTAAAACCATTTTAAAAACCATGTAAAAGTAATCATTTTCTTTTGTATTTTAATTTTAAAAATTTGTAACTTAAATGTTTATAAAATGTTTATACAAAATATTTATAAAAGTAATGTTTATACAAATATATACAAATGTTTATACAAAAATGTTTATACAAATATTACAAATATTTATATAAATTTATAAAAATTTTAAAAAAACATTTCTCCCTCTTCCTTTATCCGGGCTTGGGACCGGCAAATGCTTGTTTGGCATAGGCGGAGTTAAAAAATATATTTTTTTTAAAGTAAAAAATAGTTTTTGAAAGTATAAGTTAAAATTTGAATAGTATAAGTAAAAAAAAATAGTTTTTGAAAGTATAAGTTAAAATTTAAAATTGAAATGTATAAGTTTAAACGTACATACCTGATACCTTGCACCGTAGCCTCATTGTTGTTCGCCTTCATGCAATGAAAGCGATTCCAAATCCAGCTCGTGGATGTCATGATCTTCTTCATCTTTCTGGTTTTGTATTCTTTTATCGGCATTCATCCAATCTTGTACGCACACGATTGCTTCCAGAATATCGGGCTTCAAGCGGCTCCTCATATCGCTCAACATCCTCGAACTTGCACTAAAACAGGACTCTGATGCTACCGTCGACACCGGGACCATCAGTAGATCACGTGCTATGTTAGAAAGCATAGAAAATCTCTTGTCGTGTCTCTTCCACCATTCTAAAACGGCGCAGTGATCTGGAGTCTCATCTTCGTCTTGATAAGAGTTAAGGTAAGCAGACAACTCTTGAGTAGGTTGGGAAGATTGCTTTTGTTTCTTCCTTTGTAGTATGCGACCGGCTGCTGATAGCTTAGACGCCAAGCCGGAGCTACTACTAGCCCCCCCCTGAGTTGGTCGGGTCGACGTTGCTCCTTCTTCGTACAGTATAACTAACCTGTCCAAAGCCACTTTAACTTCTGCCTTCATGTCAGAAATGTCTATACCCATATATTCTCCATATCCTTCTAATAAAACCTCTACGCCATCCAATTTGATTGTAGGATCAAATATGGAAGCCAAACAATATAAAAGAGGTACTTCACCCCAATATTTCCTGAATTTGGCTTCCATATTTCTCACCGCAATTTCAAAATTTGGATAATCTCTATATTTAGAAAATAAATAAGACATGTTACAAAGTTCATGTAAAGCTAAGCAAGATGTGGGATAATAAATACCAGAAAGAGTTAATGTAGCATTGTAAAAAACTTCTAAAAATTCACAAACACTTTCAGCTGCTACCCAATCATCATCAGTAACCTGATAGTCAAAGGTGGCATCCGAAGTACAATAATATGTAATAGCACTCTTAAAAGGAATTGTAGATTTCAACATCAAGTAGGTGGAGTTCCACCTAGTTGGTATATCCTTCACAAATCTTCTAAAAGTCATACCAAAATGTGTGCAAGTGCATGCAAAACTTTGTTGTCTACTTGGAGACGAGTTTAGGTGGAGCAAGCATTGTCGCAGAGTGTCTAAATGGGGTTCAAAAAATTTTAAACATTCTTTAACAACTAAGTTAATTATATGGCAAGCACACCTAACATGCATAAGTCTACCTTCTAAAATAGGCTTAAAAATTACTGACAAAGAAGACATAGCAGCATTATTGTTTGATGCATTGTCCAAAGAGACAGAAAAAATTTTAGCGTGAATATCATATTCACGCACGTGTCTTGAAATCTCACTTGAAATTACAGCGCCCGTGTGTGGACATTCTATAAGTTTAAGACATATGATGCGTTTTTGCAACATCCATTGTGCATCTATATAGTGTGCAGTAATACAAATATAAGCATAACTCCATTTAGTAGTCCAAATATCAGAAGTAATAGCTAACTTACTAATATTTTCAAAATCCGCTTTCAAAGCGGCTTTCTGCTCGTTGAAGAGACGAATAGCCTCCTTTCGAGCTTGTTGCCTACTCACTTTAGTAAAGGAGGGGTTTAGAGAAAGTGATACATAATCTCGTAAAGATTTACTTTCACCAGTCGTGAAAGGAAGTTCGTCACGAATAATATGTTTAGTTAATTTGGTTTTATGCCTAGCAGCTGAATAAGTAAAGTTACCAATTGAAGAACCGGTGGCGCCGAAGCTTATTTGGGTTTGGGACGCTTGAAGTGTGTCCTTCCCGTAGCAAGTGTCGTAGTGTCTGGATATAGTCCCGGTGCCACCGCCCTTCTTCCATGCGTACTGGTTGCAACATTTCTTGTATTGCGCCTTGTACGGTTTCGGTTCCCCCTTGGCATCTAAAACAAACGAACCATCAGGATTAGTTTAAAAAATTATAGTAAAATAATCCCAATACTTAGACCTTTTTTTCTTTTCAGGACGTTGGGTGGTACTAGCTACTTCCGGAGGAGATGGTTGGCACCCCTCCAGAATCGGATGGGTGGCTACTTGCTCAGGTAGAATTTCATTACCGTCAAAAAAATTACTAAAATAATGGTAAGTCTGTCCAGCAAGATCAGGTGGGTTTGAACCTTCACCAGCCATATATAAAATAAAATAAAGTAAACTACGCTAGAAGAAAGTAAGGGGTTGAGAGGAAGATCGGGAAGCCGTAGAGCCGGAATGGAGTTGGGAGGGAGATCGGGAAGCCGTTGAGCACCGGGGAGGGAAAGTCGTAGAACACCAGAGCACCGAGGAAGGAAAGCAGTAGAGCACCAGAGCACCGTAGAGAAATGTAGAGAATTTGTGAGGATTGAGTTGTGTTTGAAAAATGGGATTTTTGGCCTATTTATAGGAATTTTTTGGGGTTATTTTGGTAATTTTAGGCCAAAAATGACCAAAATACCCCTCCCAACGTTTTAATAACGGTTATATGGGAGGGGTATTTTAGTAAAAGAAACCCCCCCCCCACCAACGGTCTGAAAAAAAATAAAAAAAATTCAAAATCCCCCCCCCAACGGTCGGCTGGACCAGTCCCAGCGGGCCGGGCCGGGCCGGTCCAACCGGGCCTATAGCGGGCCGGGCCTGTTTTATTTAAAAAAAAAAATGGAGCGGTCTGGGCCGGGCCGGGCTCGGGCTGGAGGGGGGGCCCGACCCGAACCGGATGGAAGTGGGGGGCCGGGCCAGTTCGGGCCTACGGCGGGCCGGTCCGGGCTATAAGGGGGGCGGGCCGGTCCGGTCCACGGGCGGGCCCGGGCTGGACCGGCCCAATGCACAACTTGAAATATACGTTTGGGTATCGAGAGTATTACACTGCAATAGTCATTACACTTAATTGTATTCTCCATAAACAAGTCCACGCGGTACGTGGAGCAATCGTCACACCTAAGGATTGCACGTAGAATGGTGGCCATGCATATGAATTCAGAGAGTAGTCTTTATACAAAAGATGGACAACGAGCCAATGTTATGCCTAAAAATGTCCCCCCCCTTTCTCTCTGCATTAATGACTAAGCTGTCGAACTAATATTTCAAACTCCGAGGGTGGTCTACTGATTTTAAGGCATGTGTCAAAATTCAAAATGATTGCTTTGATTACACTGACTCAAATCATAGGAATTAAATATATTCCTTGTAACTAACGACATCTGTCATGTAGATAGTAATTCAGGTGTGCATTCGGATCCGAAAATTATAAGCAATGAATGCATAAGTTTTTTGCATTGAGGCTTCCTTGCAGATAAGCAAATCAGTGTTATTTGCTTGGATTTTGCACGGAACTCCAACATCTAGTCATTATTGTGCAGACCGCTATAAATACCTAAGTTTTTGTGTTGCCAAGTTATCGAAAGAATTGATTCTTGATCCCTGAGCGGATTTGCTAATTAATTATGTTATCTCCAGTGCTATGAGCCAGAGTTTGTGAACTTTCCCTACTGTTGTACAGGTAGTCAACGGAGTAAAGGAATCAAGTGTCTGCCAAGTTATCAAAAGAATTGATTCTTGATCCCTGAGCCGATTTGCTAATTAATTATGTTATCTCCAGTGCTATGAGCCAGAGTTTGTAAACTTTCCCTACTGTTGTACAGGTAGTCAACGAAGTAAAGGAATCAAGTGTCGATTCAATCTCCACGTCTACTCTCTCCAGTTCTTCTATTTTTTACTTATACTTGAAATTTTCTTCTAACTACAAGTAACAGAGATTCTTTGTACTTAACAAGTAATAATTAAGTTTTCTCAAAGATAATGGTTAATCCCTTTTTGTTATGGAAAACAATATTCGTACCATGTGGGGCTGGCTGCCACGTGGCAACTTGGGATTATAAGAACCCTAAAGGGGGAGTGAATAGGGTCAAGCTAACTAATCAAGCACTTAGCACAAGCTAATGGGCTATTTAAAATATAAGTGCAAGAGAAGAAGCAAAACAATACCGACATCCGATGTATCCTGGTATCCTCCCAAGAGGCACTCCAGTCCCGGAACTCTCTTCGGCTTTAATACACTATTATCGCAAATAGTGCAACGTGAGTTTTCATACGAAGGCTCACCAACTTCTTACACGAGAAATTTAGTCCGAAGGTCTCTCCGACTTCAACCGAAAGTTTAGATCCGAAGACTCTCCAAATTCAACCGAGAGGTTGGATTCGAAGACTCTCCAACTTCAACCGAGAGTTTGGATCCGAAGACTCTCCGACTTCAACCTTTTACAATAGGTTTTGATCTCCTTATACAAGAAGATGAAGATCTTACTTTTCAACTCAATAACTCTAACACAATTTATGGATGGCAAATAAAAACTTTGTAGAGTTGTTTGTGGATAAGCTTTGATGGTTTAGAAATTTTTAGGCTCAAAGCATCAACCTTGAATGAAGGAGTTCAAGGCTATTTATAACCAAAGCATTGAAAAGAGCCCAAAGGCAATTTTTCAGTCAGCGATCGGTATACCGTCGGTACAAACCGGTATACCGTCGGAATACCGGTCTAGAATTGCAACGGCTAAAAATATAGCCGTTGGGATCATTAAATGTTCAAAATCTGATTGTTGGATTTTCAACGTTACTAAATCGGTATACCGTCGGTATAGATCGGTATTCCGTCGGTATGCCGATTTTGTAGACAGAAACTTTCTGTGAACAAAAATTGGTATACCATCGGTATAGACCGGTATACCGTCGGTATGCCAATTTTTATCCAAAAATGATCCTGGGCTAATTTCTACCATAGCTTTCGATTTTGCCATCCATTTCTTGTGTTTACAATTATTCCTAAGACTCATTACAGACTCCAGATATACTGTAGCAGGTGCAGACTTCTTCAGAGTCTTGTAATGAAGATGGCGTGGCATGGCTTCTTTCCTTGATAGATGCTGGCTTCTTCCTTGATGGCAGCTGTCCAAAGATATCCAGTTTATGAAAATTGAATACCTTTTGGAGGCTTCGCCCCCGAACCCCTAAGGGGTGCGCTGCCCCCTCGTCCCCATCCGCTGACCGAGCAGCGGAACCCCCGAGTGCATGACTCCGGAGATGTCATCGGATGGTTCAGAGAAATCTTGTAGGATCCGTCGTCTTTGGCCCGCCATAATTTATTCATTGCATATGTCCATATTAATCTTGCTTATTACTTTTCTGTATGTACATGTTAGACGAACAAAACAATATACATGTATCAAATATGATAAAATAAAGCACAGTACGACAATGCTAAGTTTAAGTATAAGAGCTATAGTGATAGCATAAATATTAGTGATATCATAATGTTAAACTTAATTGAATAACCATAATCAAAACATAGTTTTAATTTTGGTAACTCAATTAAATTTAAGATATATATAATAAAAAATTATATCACTAATATGTAAAATAATAAGCACATATCACCGAAGGTATAAGTATAAGTAGAAATACTATAGTGATAGTATGAACATTAGTGATGATGAAATACTAAACTTAACAGATTAACCATATTCAAAAATATGATACAATCATTGGGCCAACGGGGATGTCATTATTAATGTGGCATTCCCAATTAAGGAGAATTTTTTGCTTTCCCAAAAAAATCTTTACATTCCAAGATGCTGATTGATTGTCAGAACTAGTGCATATTTAATGTGTGGCAAGCTGTTAGAGCCGCCATCACACTAAATGCATGTCAAGCTAATGCCCACGCACTAATTGTGTGTTAGTTTCAACTATCGAACTTAGCAAAATTTCAGCGAAGATAGGTCCTTTATGTGGAGTAGGCTTCATTCTGCGGAGAAGGCTCTTTATAGCTAAGAAGAATTTGACGGAGAAGACTCTCTCTGACTGAGCAGTATTTGTTGGCACATTTATCCATAGTCAAACCGATTTTGATAAGTGTCTTAAAACTTCGATCTCGATATGAAAAGAAACGAAGAATGCAGAATGCGTCGTCTCTGAGATTTTATTATTTATTCTGTATTTTTCTATATATTGAGTCTAGATTATTTGTGAATCGGGATCACTGGAAATTAGAAGTCTATCCTAAACTAAACCCATTCTTGATTTGATCCTAATCCAAACCAGATCCAAAAACCAAAACAGCCCTGGAATTACGCTAATCGAACTCGGCCAGAGTTCTGCCCGAACTCGGTCAACAGAATTCACTCCTGGTCAGAAGCTTTACCTATTCTTGTGGATCTCCAATGTTTGAATTTTTGAATGTTAGGGTACCGAGTTCTGCCCGAACTCTGTCCTAGAAAAACCTATAAATAGAGAAGAAAATTTTAGTTCTAAGCACATATTCAATCTTCATCTTCTCTATCTATTCCTAAACTTTTTATTCCATTCCCAAAGCTTTAATCTTCAAATCTCTAAGTCAACTCTATTCTTCTAAGTGTCGGTGGTTTTCGAGTAGGAGTTTCGAGTTGTACAAGCTTGGCGTATAAAAGCTTTCTTCAGAAAGGTGTTGAAGTTTGTTCGTGGGCTTCGGATAAAAACATGATGGTGGTGAACTTGGCATGTTCTTCGGAGCAAAATACGTGGTGTAATCTGTATTTCAAATAGTGGATTCAAACATCAGGTTGAGTACTCGAGACTGGACTAGTCCTCACAGAGGAAAACCATTATAAACCTGTTGCCTTTGCGTATTATTTTTTCGTCCAGATTTTACTGACTTACTTGCAATTATTATATATATATATATATATATATATATATATATATATATAAATATATATATATATATATATATATTGCTTCACCTCCTTAGAGTTAAAATTTTAAATTGCTAAATATTCTCCGCTGTACTCTATTCACCCCCCTCTAGAGGTGCCATTGTTCATACAATTGGTATCAGAGCAGGTTTCTCTCGATGGAATTAACACTCCTTGAGATATGGCATCCCTATTTCTAAGCAACGGTGAAGGTCAGTCAACCAATAGGCCTCCTTTATTTGATGGCACAAATTACACGTACTGGAAAACACGGATGAGCTTTTTTCTCAAGTCACTTGATTTCGATTTATGGCCGATTGTCGCAAATGGTTATAAGAAACCTCTACCTATTACAATAGATGGTGCGCTAGTTGACAAATCATTTGATTGATACACCGACAATAAAAAGAAACAAGCTAGTCTTGATACAAAAGTCATCAATGCTTTATTCTGTGCTATTGATAAAACTGAGTTCAATAGAGTCTCTACATGTGCCATGTCCAACGAGGTTTAGAAACTTCTTGAGGTTACTCATGAAGGTACTTCACAAGTGAAGGAATCCAAAATCTCACGACTTACACAAGAATATGAGGCATTCAAAATGAAGCCTAATGAGACTATTACTGTCATGTTTACTAGATTTTTAGATATTGTTAATCCTCTAGCTTTCTTTGGCAAAGATTACAGCGATCATAAAAAGATTCGGAAGATTCTTCGTAGACTACCAAAAAGCTGGAATCCAAAAGCAACGGCCATTATAGAAGGAAATGATCTCTCGATAATGAGTTTTGAAACCCTGACTGGAAAGCTCATGACACATGAGTTGGACCTTCAGGATTTCGAAGATAAACATCCGAAAGAGAACACAATAGCATTCAAGGCAAATCATAAAATAATCTCTGACGACGAGAGTGAATCAGACGACTCGAACAACGAGCAAATAGCCCTAATAACAAGGAACTTCAGAAGATTTCTCAGACACGAGAAGTCAAACAAGAAGAAGAAGGACTTCAAAAATGACGAAGAACCGATCTGTTTCAGCTGCAAAAGAATAGGTCACATAAAGAAGGATTACCATATTATAAGAAAAGGAAGCAGACACGATCAAACAAGCATATATGATCAGACAAGCAAGAGATGGTCAACAACCAAAAACTATGCAAACACTAGTATCTGGTGTGAAAGCGAGGCTAGTAACTCTGAAGAAGAAGACAACTCTCGAAGCTCAGCAAACATATGCTTCATGGCTACAGATGCTAATGTCACGACCCACACCCGCTTTTTCGGATACGAGACGTGTCCAAGCCAGTCTACGCTGCAGAGTCGACGGTAGAACGCTGTCAAGTCCGCAAGAAATAAATGCTCAAAATAAACTTTATTGCTCAATCACATTTCTAAATTTATTACAACATTTACAAGACTTATATTGGAAAGAAAATATAATGTTCTTACACCTTAAATGAAAATAATACCACTGCTATCTATTTCTAGGTTTGGCCTGCAAATACACTAGAATCTCCTAAAGCTAACTGAATCCACGGCTAACCTGAAAATATTTGTTTCCAGTCAGGAATGGAACAAGTACACAAACCGACGGCAATGCGAAAACACAATAGAATTAGCAAAACAAGAAAATAGCATATGAGAGATGAAAAGTAGAAAGATACTGATGACAGGGCACGGTGGAAAGGACAAGGAAAATAAATAAAAATAACTATCTATGCGGTGTGAAATATCCGTTTCGACATGTGAACGGCTAGGGGGTAAATCCGGCACCCTGCACGTGTCGTGTACAGCTGCTATTCTCCACGAAAGACACGGGAGATAGTTTTGGGTAGTCCACATGTCTACTAAGATATTTCCCCTTCCAACTACTCCGTGTGACGAGCGTGTCAACGAGCAGCAAGACATATGTATAAGCATGAAATGAAAAGACTACTATGAATAAAAAAGAAATCAGAAAGTGCACTTGCCTAAGGTCCTTAGCTGATGAAACCGATACTACCATTGCGTCCAGGACAGTCTAATTGGCCTAATATTGATATGGAGTAATCAGAATTACAATAATAGGAACATACCACTAGTCACGGACAATATTGGATCTTCGAAGGGAATTTGTAGAAATAAGAAAATTATTTTATAAGTTCTTATTGTATCTCGTATTTTAGAAAATATATGAACTTTTATCTATACCCAAAAGCCCAACTATACTCTAAGAAAATATAAAGCCCAATAATAACATAGCCCAAATATCTAAACACAACTAACCCTTTTGTAGCCTATTTTAGTATTCATATCATTCAATACTTATCATTTAATAATGAAAATAAAATCCTCATAAAAATCATAAGTCAGAGAATCAGAAATGGGGAAGGTTCTGCTGGGTTCAAAATCGAAGAGTGATGACCCAGGTCATCCATCAAATTGAAAGAAGATTTCAGACATACATTAAAAAAACTATGCCCAACTTTGACCATTGATTTCCAACTAAATACTAAGAGGAAGGAACAGCTTCCTCTCTCCAACTTACTTAAAGAAAATTTTAATACCAAAACTGAACCAACAAAATCTCTTTCCCCCAAATAAATGTCGAGAGAGTGAGAGAGAGAGATTGAGCTCGAGAGAGCTCGGGAATGGGAAAAAGAGGGGCTTACATCGAGTTTGCCGGCGGGAGGTCAACTGTGACCGAAGGGCGCGCGAAGAAGAGGGCGGAGGGCAGCGGTCGTAGCATCTGTGGGTTCTCGCAGGCATCGTCGACGAAAGTCGGAGAAAGGGCTGAACGGGTGGAGGAAAAAGTGCCATGGAGGAGGCGTCGGTTGACACGGCGCCGTACGTCAGCTGTTCCCGGACGGAGTGAGGGGTTCCAGTTAGGACGGTGCGAGGGTTGTGCTGCGCCGGGGCTTGTCGCACGGGGAGGGCTGCTCGTCGTAGCTCCGGCAGAACTGGGGTCGGATCAGCGGCTTCCGAACAGGGCACTCGCCCGGTGCGGCACGGCTGAAGGCGCCATGTTGGGTGCCTCCCGCGGATGGCACGGCGGCAGTGCCTCCCGGGGCTCGAGCACCTGCGGAGGAGACGGAGTGTCGCGCCTGGGACGCGGTAAAGCTAGGGCGGCGCTCGAACTGGCCCGCGGCGCACGAGATGGGCGGAGCTCGACGGGTGCAGCTGTGGGAAAGAGACCCCGCGGTTGTGGACACGACGACGGATGGCACGGCTCGTGAACGGTGAGGTGCAGGGTTCTCGGCAATAGGGGACGCTGGTCCGATGGCGTACAGAGCAGCGGACGGCCGGGACGGAGCTCTGCTGGAGCGAGCACGGCCTCGTCTCTAGAGTCAAGCATCGGTGGCTCGGTCTCAGCGACAGGCGACGAGACGTTCGCTGGATCAGCCACTGGCCGCAGCGGGAGAACCAGGACGGCTCCGAACAAGGGTGACCAGTCGGACGAGGCGACCGACAGGTGAGGGAGGAGGGATTTTTGGTTATTGCTATGGATGGTGTAGATGTGTTCGACGGTTGGATACGGAATTGGTGTAACAAACTGGATGAAGGAATGCTGACACGGACACACGGGTCCGGACACGGGTGATATTATAGTCTCTGCTGTGGACACACAGACACAATCAGACACGAATATGCTGTTGGCTGTGTTGTGGTGGCATCGGTGGAGGTGCCGGTGGTGCGTTTTGCATTGACGGTGGCGGCAAGAATGAGAATGGGTCAGAGGCGGGGGTGTGATTTATTTTTTGAGAAAAATTAGGAAAAGGCTTTCCTTAAATAGAGGACAAAACTCCTAATGAGATTAGGAGTAGAATTCCTAATAGATAAATCCTCCTTTTAGTTTGAAATAAGATAAGCTTTTAAATTACAATTCAATATAATCGAAATCCATTAATAGATAATGCTTTTAATTTAAATCAATCCTTTTGTGTTTATCCAATAATTTAAACTATAATGGATAAGTCCTCTCATAAATTTAAATAGAATTTAAATACAAATTATTCCAATCGCAATACTATAGACGTTGCTATAATAATATAAAATAGTATTCTATATTATCAAATAATTTCAAACATACAAATTCAAATCAAATCATCGATAAACATAACAATTTTAAAATAATATTTAAAGGTTTATCAAAACAATTTTAAGACATCATTCCAAATCATAATATAATTTCTCCCAAAATAATTTAAATTATGTTAGTGTAAATCAAATTTTAATTCAAATAAATAGTTATCATAGTAATTTAAATATAAAAATATCATCCAAATAATTAAAGTATATTTTATTAATCAGATCCTATTTAAAATAATTGGACAAACATTTCATCGATCAAAATAAATTTGCCTTTCAATTCACCTTTGAAATAGTTTTGAAAGTCGAAAATAATGACAAACATCTTTATGATGCATAATAATAAAATTCAAGACTAAAATATTTTTTTATTACAATAAATTAGTACTTTTAAATGATTTATTTTAAAACTTGTTTTTGAAATGACTAAAAATATAATAAAGAAAAATAAACAAATAAAATTTTGATAAATTTGGTAAGAGGAGTTACAAATCTACCCACCTTAGAAATAAATTCGTCCTCAAATTTAAGGATTACCAGAATAGACTGACCTGGTTGATCGGTAAAAAAGATGGTAAGTTTATGATAAAATATTGATAAGATGGATAAGAAGAAAAGAAAATTTTCTTTAATAAGTGCATTGATCAACTAGGGTGGAAATGGAGGGGTAAATAGATATGGTTTGGTGTTGGAACCTTGAGCTATGGTCTTGAATCTTGAAATGCGTTAAAGTTTTCAAAAGGATTCGACAAAAGTTCATCAATCGAGAACTCTACCCACCTTAGAAAATTGGTCATCGAAGTTTCAAAGGATGTAGTTAGGCACAATTTAAAAAAATAATCAAGAAATAATATGATCAATAATTAAATTGGAGTTAGATCGTGAATGGAATCGAACTTTTAAGAAAAGATACCATGTGGCACGATTAAAGTATAGTCATGGTCAAGGGCATAATCGAAATAGGGTTAATCAAACAAGAAAAGTCGTTAGGCACAATTAACCACTGTTAGAATTATATAGGCATGGTCAGGAATCAAAATCTAATCAAAGTCTAAACATAGTTAATATCACTATATACAACTAAGATGTAGTACGATAAAGATTAATCATGAAGTTGTCCGTGCAAGATAAAATTAGAAAGTTGGCACGAGCATGAACAAGGTCAAAATGGTCATGGTCAAAATGGAATGAAAATATAACATTAGCAATAATTGATTTGAAATGTATGCACGATTATGATTATAGTCAAGAGAGTTTAGTCGTGATCGAATTTGTTTAGGAACGATCAATTAGTTAAGCAAAATTGTTTATGCATGATTATAGGATCAAACCTAGGAATGGATATGAATTGACTCGATCAAAATGAAAGGAGTCTAGTCATGATCGAAATTATCCAAGGATGATCAAAACCAAAATCGTTTCGATATGCTTAAAATATTTATCCATAATTAATTAGGCACGAGTTTAGAATCAAAATCTAGATAAGTTTAGGAATCCAGTCGGAATTATATTAAAAGATGACAATCTAAAAAATAGAAGGATAAGAAAGGAAGGGAGAATTACCAGTTTATTAAGAAGATTGTGACTAAGATTGTGACTAGGAATAAGCACAAATCAATCTGAAAAATTTAATAGTTATATGCCAATAAGATGTAGTTTCTATGGTATTCGAAACTCGTAAACATAATCGAAGTCATTTTACCGAGAGTTTATGCCTGGCCAGTGTACAGCTAGTTGCAATAAACTCTTGATTCCATGACTCAAGCAAAGATACGGTAACGAATATCCTGTCAACTCTATCCAATCTGGACATATATCTTAAAGACGATGATAGGACGACCAAGATATAGCTTTGACAACATTCGATAACTTATACTTACTCGAGATTACTTTAACTTAGGGATCATGCCTCGCCAGTGCGCTGCTGGTTGCAGTGAACCCACAGTCTCCATAAATCAAATAAGTGGCGACAGTGCGCTGTTGTTTTGCCATCGCAAGTCAACGAATATTCTTTTAACTATACCTTATGAAATTTCAAAAGGGGTTCTAGAATTTCAAACAAGTTCTAAGATGGTGTAAGTATCTGTCCTTCCAGTATGAATATAAAGTCTTGAAGAGAAAATAATTAGTTAGGAAGGATAACTCTTGAATCCAAAAACTTAACTTAAGATTAAGGTATAGACAATTGAGTGAGAAATTATTTAAAAAGATAAATCCCTTGGGTCCAAGAAAATATAAGTGATACAAACTCATGATATGGCGATGTTTAGAGAAGACATAAGATAAAGTTGTACAAATGATAAGATCATGAAGGAAAGGAACGAAGACAAAAGAAATTTAAACTTAAATTTATATTTCTCTAACATTCAAAATCGAAGAAAATATGTATAAAACACTATGCCTACTTATTATGGATACATTTATGCACAAATATAGTCTAAATAAATCCCGAAATATTATTTAAGGGAAGGATACTACATTCCCAAGTAAAATACGAATTTAAATAGCAATAACACATCTATTTTATTCAATATACAATTTATAGAAATTATTCACAAGACCAAAATGGACTACCAATATGTATACACATCCATATATCTACATGGACGTCGTTGGTCGCACTACATGACTACCAGGGCTTAGGTTGCGCTCGGGTCCAGTCCGGGCTGATTTGGTACAACCAGATCTCCTAAAATCATAATATTAATAAGTAACTAATTTAAATTCTTTATAGAGGTCAAGCTGTAACTTAGCCTGGTTTTCCTAGTCAGGATACACCTATGGCTCGACCTTCTCTACCATGGCTAGAACATTAGTCAAGGCACACGACCACACTATCTGTGCCATTATTTCTAGTCATCTTGTACTCTAAATCTTAACCATGACTAAACCCTTCTATAATTATATAAAAATCCAAAAATCATAATTCAATTCAAAAAAAAAATTATAAAAATTCGGGAAAAGGGGTTTACGGTTAAGAATCGAATTCCAGGAAGGTCTAAGTTGATGAGTAAATAGTCTACCCACCTTAGGTCATATCATCGTATCAAATGTAATAGTGTATCTATAAAGCCTTCCAGGTCATCTAAATTTAGTAAATTGCATGGCCTAATCCTTAACTACCCAATAATCAATTTAAGAAGGGACTCTTATTCCTAATGATTCTCCTAAATTAATTCAATCCTAATTGTGAATGAGCATTCCCGAGTCGTAGGCTCGCAGTAGTACGACTAATATGGTACTACCATGAGTTCACAAACTTTTGCAAAAATGGACCTGCATTACCACAAAAACTTGTCACGACCTGCACCCGCTTTTTCGGATACGAGACGTGTCCAAGCTAGCCTACGCCGCAGAGTCGACAGTAGAACGCTGTCAAGTCCGCAAGAAATAAATGCTCAAAATAAACTTTATTGCTCAATCACATTTCTAAATTTATTACAACATTTACAAGACTTATATTGGAAAGAAAATACAATGTTCTTACACCTTAAATGAAAATAATACCACTGCTATCTATTTCTAGGTTTGGCCTGCAAATACACCCGAATCTCCTAAAGCTAACTGAACCCACAGCTAACCTAAAAATGTTGGTTTCCAGTCAGGAATGGAACAAGTACACAAATCGACGGTAATACGAAAATACAATAGAATTAACAAGACATGAAAATAGCATAAGAGAGATAAAAAGTAGAAAGATACTGATGAC
Organism: Iris pallida; assembly: GCA_029216955.1. Classification (NCBI taxonomy): domain Eukaryota; kingdom Viridiplantae; phylum Streptophyta; class Magnoliopsida; order Asparagales; family Iridaceae; genus Iris; species Iris pallida. The sequence goes on along the minus strand of JANAVB010041618.1, from coordinate 1,707,552 downwards.
GTGGCACGGTGGAAAGGACAAGGAAAATAAAGAAAAACAACTATCTATGTGGTGTGAAATATCCGTTTTGACATGTGAACGGCTAGGGGGTAAATCCGGTACCCTGCACGTGTCGTGTGCAGTTGCTATTCTCCACGAAAGACACGGAGGATAGTTCTGGGTAGTCCACATGTCTACTAAGATATTTTCCCTCCCGACTACTCCGTGTGACGAGCGTGTCAACAAGCAACAAGACATATGTATAAGCATGAAATGAAAAAACTACTATGAATCGAAAAACAATCAAAAAAATGTACTTGCCTGAGGTCCTTAACTGATGAAACGATACTACCATTGCGTCCAGGACAGTCTGATTGGCCTAATTTTGATATGGAGTAATCAGAATTACAATAATAGGAACATACCACTAGTCACGGACAATATTGGATCTTCGAAGGGAATTTATGGAAATAAGCAAATTATTTTATAAGTGTTGTAACTCATATGGCTCCTCACATTTCATCTCCTTGTAACCTACATGACCTTTGGCCCTTCATTTCTTCATAACCCCCAACCTCTCTCCCTATATAAAGAAAGGTCGGGATAGCTTGTAAGATGCACTTGAGTGATTTATATTATACTTCGTCACATCTCTGGCGTGTTTGAGTCTTTGTCTTACAACACGTTATCAGCACTTTGCTCGTGCAACGCCGGAGACTCGACGTACCGCTCGTCTCGCCGTCCGCCGACCGTTGCCCCGCGCGCACCCCGTCGCTCGTCGTCGATCCCGCGTATCTGCGTGGGTCCTGTCCGATTTCCACGATTTCCGTACAACGACGGTAACCCTTTATTTCTTCTTAAGAATATTTTTCTAAGAAATATTTGATAGTGAAATATTTTTCCGGATAGTAAAATTTTTTTTCCTAACAGAGAGTACAGGAATAAATTTGTATTAGCATGCAAATATTTTTTTTCCAAAGGATGCTAATACAAAATTTTCCAAGGCTTTCGTCATTGCTGCATCTTTGTCGGTGAGAATGGTTTCTGGCTTCTTTCCACACGTAGCTTTTTGCAAAAGTATCAAATAACCACATAAAAGTTTTACTTTTCTCATCATATAGTAATGCAGCACAAAATACACTTGTTTGTTTATGATGGTTCACACCCACAAACATTGCAACATTCGTGTGACCATGCAATATTTACAGATATAATATCCAGGCAATCACGTAGATGAAGATAAGCATATCACAAGATGTACTGGTTATTTTATGTTTAGACATTAACTTTTTCTATTCGTATTGTCCTTAAATGATGTTGATCAACCTTAACTTCTGTGAAATAATTGCTATTATTTCATTTTCACGAGCACAAAGTATTGTGTCTTATTGTTCAAGATTTGTATATCACTATCCAGCTCCATTTCGTGACCCTTTAATATTATCGCACATAAGCCTTGTATGTTTACTTCAATTATTGCTAAAAAGTTAATGGCTACACGTTGAAATAACATTATATAAATAAAACATTTATATCATTTCTCTATTGTTCAAGTGTCTACTTCTATGACAAGGTTTAACATTCAGAATAGGTCTTACATCCTTATTTTTTCTATAGATAGTATCAAAACATACTACATCACAAAATTTTTATTTCGGATTTTTTTCTGAATAATAGCTTTCTGGTTCTCATTACTTGATTTGCTATTCATATTCTGTTAACAGTTACAAATTTGTTTTTATGTATCTTATAAAAATATTCAAAAATAAATTTTGCTTATGATTTTTAACTTTGCTATAATCTAGCCTTTAGCATACTAGTTTTTTTTTTGAAATAAAAACATATTTGTTAGTTAATTTCTGAGGAAATAAATTTTTGATAGAAAATTTTTATGTTGAAAAAGAAATTTTAGATGCTAACATTTTTTTGGTAATGATGGTTTTGGAGAGCCCCGACGAGCACCTCCGTGCCATCTGCGCCCTGCCAAGTGCCTCAGTAGCAATTTTTTATGTTACTTAGTGAATTATTGTAACAGATGGGTAGTAAAAACTGTAAAAAAAAAATTCTCGCTATTTTTTTGGCGTCGCTTCATTAGACGTCGAAAAAATAGTTGACATTTTTTTGGTGCCGCTTGCTTAGGCACCAATTCTTTTGTGTGTTGTTGCCTACTTATGTTGTACGTTTTTTTTAGCGTAATGGCGTGAAAATTGAAAAATTGTTTTGGCTACATAAACAAATTCTGGCAACGCCAAATTTGGGCCTCCCAAAAATAACCTTTTTTGGTTAATAATTTTTCAAAGGCAACGCTCATTTTGAGCACGCACTAAATTGTCACCTATTTTGCACAATTCGCAAATAGCGTGAATTTCTTGAAAATTCTTATTTATTCTTACATTTGACAAAAATTTTACGAAGTCTCTCCGAATAGGCTCACCTATTTGGGTATGATGTCAGAAAGAACTTGGGGCTTGGTTCTTAAGAGGTCCCTGGTGACCCTCCTCCCTCATTTTCCCGCCTGGTCATATTCACGTAGAGCTACTGAAAGGGGTTGACCGAATATTATTTTTTGCTCAAATTGTATTTAGAATTATGCATTTTTGCAAGAAACTTATTGACCTCTCTATATCGGCCCGTCGATCGATATATGATAATTTTTAAACAAAAATCATTTTTTTTAAAACTGTTGTTTTTATTTACGATTGTTTGTTGTTGCTTATACAAACCAAATCCATATAAACATGTCGTTATATATGTTGACTGATCAAGATTTTTTCTCCTGTTGTAGAAAAAATATCGATCAAAATTGATTTTCCCATCCTTGAAGCCTCTAGCAAGAACTACTTGGACTGGACGCAAGACATCCAGAACCATCTAGATGCGCAGAGCCTCTTGGACGTCATCTATAACGAGGAAAAGCGTGAAGTGGAAGTCACTCGCTCAATGAACGCCAAAGCGATGATTCTATTCCGCAGACATTTATCTGACGCCATGAAGGCGGAGTTCATTGAAATCTCCTCACCGAAGACGCTATGGGACTCTCTGAAAGAGCGCTTCGACCACCAGAAGACCATATGGCTACCTGAAGCACGCCATGACTGGTTGAACCTGCGCTTCCAAGACTTCAAGAGTGTAACTGATTACAACAATGAAGTCTGCAGGATTCGATCACTTCTCCAATACTGCGATGAGATATTAACCGACAGTGATCTATTGAAGAAAACATACACCACATTTCCTTCCACTGACAACTTGCTCCAAAAGCAATACCGTCAGTCTAAGTTCACCAAGTTTCCCGAGCTCATCACCCAGCTTTTACTAGACGAGAAGAACAGTCTCATTTTAATGAGAAACAACAATTCTCGTCCTGCTGGAACAAAGGTAATTCCAATGCCTGATGCAAACGCTCTTCGTGGACCAAATCCACGGTGGAAATGAGACAAGGGCCAGTCGTCCCAGCTAAGGAACAAAGGAGAGTTTAAGTCCCGCCACCCAAAGCGAGGTTCTAACAAGAACCAAGGACCTTTGACTCCTAGGCAGTCTCATGGTAAGAACCAACGGGCCAGTCGTCCCAAAGCGAGAGTGGAAGGCAAAGCGCCTACTCTCTGCTACAAATGTGGTGCTTATGGTCATATGCAACGGACTTGCAGGGCGACCCCCCAAGAAGTTAATAACTATCACAAGGGACGCCGGGCCGAAGCAAATCTGGTCATCGAGTGCGAAAATCTAAATCTTGAGACCCCCGATTTTGTAGCAGAAATGGAAGAATAAATCTCTATTTTCTATCTATGTTTGATTTAAGTCATAAAACTTTTGGTGGTTTGTATTTTCTGTTTTCTCGATAAATTAAAGTTCTATTTCGAGCACTTTCCTCAAACGTGTGACAAACTTTAATTTTCTTTATTTATAGGCATGGACCACGGGGCAGTAGATTGTCTGGTTGATAGTGGAACGACTCACACTATCTTGAGAGATAAATCATACTTTATCTCCTATACGCCTAAAGTAACCTCAGTGACAACCATTTCGGGACCCTCAACCCTTGTTCAAGGTTTTGGCAAAGCCCATTTTTCGTTGTCCAATGGTACTCCCGTTGAAGTATCAGAGGCCTTATATTCTCCAAGGTCCAGTCGTACCTTACTGAGTTTTAAGGATATTCGAGAAAACAGATTTCATGTTAAAACTGCTCGAGAACATGGCTTGGAGTATCTTTTCATTACCTCCACTCAGTACGGCCAAAAGCGTATCTTGGAGAAGTTGAAATGTCTTTCAAGTGGTTTGTATCTCACTACGATACAACACATCGAGAGTAATCTCATCATTCGCCGAGCGCCAGTTGATGAGAGGACTTTTATGCTATGGCATGACCGGCTGGGTCATCCGGGTCAAAATACGATGCTTCGTACTATAAATGCATCACATAGGCATCCTCTTGGAGAAAATAATTTCGTTATAAATCCGAAAAGCCTATGTCAAGCTTGCTCGATTTGGAAGACGAATCTCAAGCCTATCCATGTGAAACCTACGAGATTGGTTTCCCAATTCCTTGAGAGAATTCATGGAGATATTTATGGACCAATCCAACCAACATGCGGACCATTTAAATATTTTATGGTTTTGGTTGATGCATCGACTAGATGGTCACACGTAGTGTTGTTGTCCACCCGAAATGCAGCATTTCCTAAACTCCTCGCCCAGATCATTAAGTTAAGGGCTCACCATCCGAATTATCCGATAAAGTCTATTAGACTTAATAATGCCGCAGAGTTTACATCGAATACTTTCGATGACTATTGCATGACTTTGGAAATAAATCTTGAACATCCTGTTGCGTATGTTCATACCCAAAATGGCCTAGCAGAAGCTTTTATAAAGCGACTGCAAGTGATAGCGAGGACCTTGGTTATGCGTACCAAACTTCCACTATCTGCATGGGGCTATGCAATTTTGCATGCTACAAATTTGGTCCATCTGAGGCCCATGGCCACCCAACCGCTTTCCGCGTACCAGCTGGTTACTGGATGTGAGCCTGATATCTCACATTTACGCGTGTTTGGGTGCCTAGTCAATGTTCCAATTGAGCCGATAAGGCGTTCAAAATTTGGACCTCAGAAGCGACGGGGAATATATGTCGGTTATAACTCCCTGTCCATCATTCGCTATTTAGAGCCCTTGACAGGCGATCTCTTTACCGTGAGACACGCGGATTGTGACTTTGATGAAGCAATCTTTCCGTCGTTAGGGGGAGAAATGCAGGCTAACGTTGATAAGGAACGACGTGAATTAGCATGGCATGTGCCCGCTTTTGCTCATCATGATCCCCCCTCTGCACATAGTGATAAGGAAGTGCAGAGGATTCTAGGTCTGCAAGATATTGCAAATCAAATGCCAGACGTATTTAGCGACCTAGCAAAAGTCACGAGATCAATTATACCTGCTGCAAATGTGCCTGCAAGGATAGACGTCCCTGAGAGACGCCATGTTCCTGTGAAACATGTTGCTCCGGTCGAACCCGCCGAGCAAAGGACGCTGCCATCAGCCGTCCAGTCCGCCGCTATTCCCAAGAAGAAGGAAAGACCTGTTGGTTCCAAAGATGTTCTACCCCGGAAGCAGAGAAATCTTGTTAAAAGCGTTTTGCCACATGAGATCATTAAGGATCACGGCGATGTATTAGAAGAGTGCGTTCCAGATGAAACGCCTATTCCTAATCATGCTGATAACCTCGAAATATCCGTCGAGTATGCTAGCTTAGACGATATTTTGAAGCAAAACGAAACTGTCATCGATGATGTGTTCATATACTCAGTAGCCACTGACATTATGAACAATGATGACATGGAACCTCGTAGTGTTGCCGAGTGTCAACGACGAACGGACTGGTCACAATGGAAACAAGCAATCCAGGCTGAACTAGACTCCTTAGCGAAAAAAAGCATGTTTGGACCTGTTGCTCCAATACCACCCAATGTTAAACCAGTTGGTCACAAATGGGTTTTCCTAAGGAAGCGTAATAAGAGAAATAAGATTGTGCAATACAAGGCTCGCCTTGTGGCGCAAGGCTTCTCACAACGCCCTGGAATTGATTACGAGGAGACGAATTCTCCCGTAATGGACGTCATAACGTTCCGCTACTTAATCAGTTTAGTAGTTTCCGAAAAACTGAATATGCAGCTCATGGATGTGGTCACAGCCTATCTCTATGGGGATCTAGACACAGAAATATATATGAAAGTCCCTAAAGGACTAAAGATGCCTGAATCAAGTAGTTCCCGACCACGGAACACGTTCTCGATTAGACTGAGACGTTCGCTATATGGATTGAAACAATCCGGGCGAATGTGGTATAACCGCCTAAGCGAATACTTGATCGGTTTGGGATACGTTAATAACGAACTTTGCCCATGCGTATTCATAAAGAAATCTACTTCAGGATACGTAATCATCGCGGTCTATGTAGATGACATGAATCTCATAGGAACCGAAAAAGAATTGTCAGAAACTGCTGATATCCTGAAGAGGGAATTCGAGATGAAGGATCTTGGGAAGACACAGTTTTGCCTCGGCCTGCAGATCGAGCACCGTAAAGATGGAATTCTTGTCCATCAAGCGAACTACACCCAAAAGGTGTTAAGACGCTTTAGTCATTTTGACGTTAAGCCATCCGCTACTCCCATGATCGTCCGCTCTCTAGACATTACTAAGGACCCATTCCGTCCAAAGGAGGACGACGAAGAGATATTGAGTCCTGAGTGCTCTTATCTGGAAGCAATAGGCGCTTTATTGTACTTGGCCCAATATACTAGACCGGACATCTCGTTTGCTGTGAATTGTCTAGCTCGACACAGCACCGCGCCAACACGCCGCCATTGGAATGGCATAAAAGACATTTTCCGCTACCTTAAGGGTACTACGGACTTGGGCTTGTTCTATCCCTACGCGGTTTTGAGTGAGTCCAACGCTCTTGGCACTCGAAGCAACGCAACCCTTATTGGCTATGCCGATGCGGGATACTTATCTGATTCGCACAAGGGGCATTCCCAATCTGGTTATGTCTTTACCATTGGGAACACGGTAATTTCTTGGAGGTCTCGCAAACAGACCTTAGTGGCTACTTCAACGAACCACTCTGAACTACTCGCGCTTTATGAGGCGACTAGAGAGTGTGTATGGCTTCGAGCTGTTATTGGCCATATTCGAAGTACATGTGATCTTCCATATGACCCAGATGAACCTGTTGTCGTCTATGAGGACAATACCGCTGTTATTGATCAAGCGAAACATGGTTACATCAAAGGGGATGCTACCAAGCACATATCACCCAAGTTATTCTTTATATATGAACAACAAGCGCTTCAGAAGATTGAAGTGCAACACATTGGATCGGAGAATAACCGTGCAGACTTATTCACCAAGTCACTGCCAAAACACTCGTTCCAGAAACATGTCAGAGCGATTGGACTTAGGAAGCTTTCAGAGCTAGCCTAAGTGAAACATGTTTCCCGCACCCTGTTGTGTGCATGTGAGGGGGAGCGCCCCAACGAGCGCCCCCAAACGCCCTGTTGTGCGTATATCCCACGTCCTATCGAGTGCGAGTAAAAAGGGGAGCATCCTGATGTATGCTTGTGTACTCTTTTTTCCTTAGACCAAGTTTTTTCCCATTGGGTTTTCCTTGGCAAGGTTTTTAACGAGACACATTTCAAATCTCTTATTCACTAAGGACTATTGTGATCAGGGGGAGTATCCAGTATATACTTCTAAACCATTGTGTACTCTTTTGTCCTTCGATCAGCGGTTTTTTCCACTGGGTTTTCCCTGACAAGGTTTTGACGAGGCACCTTTGCAATGGTTAAGTTTACCCCCATCACACTGACCTGTGTGTACTCTTTTGTCCTTCGACCAAAGTTTTTTTTCCCACTGGGTTTTCTTTGGCAAGGTTTTGACGAGGCACAAGTAGATGGTCAAATTTGAAGATGCAAGCTACAGACAGACGAAGAAACTCAGAGATGTTTACAAGCAGAATTTCTGGAGAGCCAAGGGGGAGTGTTGTAACTCATATGGCTCCTCACATTTTATCTCCTTGTAACCTACATGACCTTTGGCCCTTCATTTCTTCATAACCCCCAACCTCTCTCCCTATATAAAGAAAGGTTAGGATAGCTTGTAAGATGTACTTGAGTGATTTATAATATACTTCGTCACATCTCTGGCGTGTTTGAGTCTTTGTCTCACAACAATAAGTTCTTATTGTATCTCATATTTTAGAAAATATATGAACTTATATCTATACCCAAAAGCCCAACTATACTCTAAGAAAATATAAAGCCCAATAATAACACAGCCCAAATATCTAAACACAACTAACCCTTTTTGTAGCCTATTTTAGTATTCATATCATTCAATACTTATCATTTAATAATGAAAATAAAATTCTCACAAAAATCATAAGTTAGAGAATCAGAAATGGGGAAGGTCCTGCTGGGTTCAAAATCGAAGAGTGATGACTCAGGTCATCCATCAAATTGAAAGAAGATTTTAGACATATACATTAAAAAACTATGCCCAACTTTGACCATTTATTTCCAACTAAATACTAAGAGGAAGGAACAGCTTCCTCTCTCCAACTTAAAGAAAATTTCAATACCAAAACTGACCCAACAAAATCTCTTTCCCCCAAATAAATGTCAAGAGAGAGAGAGAGAGAGATTGAGCACGAGAGAGCTCGGGAAAGGGGAAAAGAGGGGCTTACATCGAGTTTGTCGGCGGGGAGGTCAACTATGGCCGAGGGGCACGCGAAGAAGAGGACGGATGGCAGCGGTCGTAGCATCTGTGGGTTCTCACAGGCATCATCGACGAAAGTCGGAGAAATGGCTTGACGGGTGGAGGGAAAAAAGCCATGGAGGAGGCGTCGACGGATACGGCGTCGCACGTCAGCTATTCCCGGACGGAGCGAGGGGTTCCAGTTAGGGCGGTATGAGGGTTGTGCAGTGCCGGGGCTCGTCGCGCGGGGAGGGCTGCTCACCGTGGCTCCAACGAGGCTGGGGTCGGATCTGCGGCTTCCGGACAGAGTACTCGCCCGGTGCGACATGGCTGAAGGCGCCAAGCTGGACGCCTCCTGCGGATGGTACGGCGGCGGCGCCTCCCGGGGCTCGAGCACCGGCGGAGGAGACGGAGTGTCGCGCCTGGGATGCGACGAAGCTAGGGCGGCACTCGAACTGGCCCGCGGCACACGAGATGTGCGAAGCTCGGCGGACGCAGCTGCGGGGAAGAGACCCCGCAGTTGTGGACACGACGAATGACGGTGCGGCTTACGAACGGGGAGGCGCAGGTTTCTCGACAATGGGGGCACTGGTCCGGTGGCGTACAGAGCAGCGGACGGCCGAAACGGAGCTACGCTGGAGCGAGCACGGCCTCGTCTCTGGAGTCAAGCGCCGGTGGCTCGGTCTCGACAACGGGCGACGAGACGTTCGCTGGATCAGCCACTGGCCGCAGCGGGAGAACCAGGACGGCTCCGACCAAGGGTGACCAGTCGGACGAGGCGACCGACAGGTGAGGGCGGAGGGATTTTTGGTTATTGCTGTGGATGGTGTAGATGTGTTCGGCGGTTGGATACGAAATTGGTATAACAAACTGGATGAAGGAATGCTGACACAGACACACGGGTCCGGACACGGGTGATATTATAGTCTCTGCTGTGGACACACAGACACAATCAGACACGAATATGCTGTTGGCTGTGTTGTGGTGGCATTGGTGGAGGTGCCGGTGGTGCGTTTTGCATTGACGGTGGCGGCAAGAATGAGAATGGGTCAGAGACGGGGGTGTGATTTATTTTTTGAGAAAAATTAGGAAAAGGCTTTCCTTAAATAGAGGACAAAACTCCTAATGAGATTAAGAGTAGAATGCCTAATAGATAAATCCTCCTTTTAGTTTAAAATAAGATAAGCTTTTAAATTACAATTCAATCTAATCGAAATCCATTAATAAATAATACTATTAATTTCAATCCTTTAGTGTTTATCCAATAATTTAAACTATAATGGATAAGTCCTCTCATAAATTTAAATAGAATTTAAATACAAATTATTCCAATCGCAATACTATAGACGTTGCTATAATAATATAAAATAGTATTATATATTATCAAATAATTTCAAACATACAAATTCAAATCAAATCAGCGATAAACATAACAACTTTAAAATAATATTTAAAGGTTTATCAAAACAATTTTAAGACATCATTCCAAATCATAATATAATTTCTCCCAAAATAATTTAAATTAAGTTAGTGTAAATCAAATTTTAATTCAAATAAATAGTTATCATAGTAATTTAAATATAACAATATCATCCAAATAATTAAAATATATTTTATTAATCAGATCCTATTTAAAATAATTGGACAAACATTTCATCGATCAAAATAAATTTGCCTTTCAATTCACCTTTGAAATAGTTTTGAAAGTCCAAAATAATGACAAACATCTTTATGATGCATAATAATAAAATTCAAGGCTAAAATATTTTTTTATTACAATAAATTAGTACTTTTAAATGATTTATTTTAAAACTTGTTTTTGAAATGACTAAAAATATAATAAATAAAAATAAACAAATAAAATTTTAAAAAATTTGGTAAGAGGAGTTACAGCTAAGGTGGACCTTCCTCCTCCCACTAAAAGCAAGTGGATACTCGATAGTGGTTGCTCCAGGCATATGACAGGTGACGAAAAATTGTTTGCAACTCTATCGATGAAGAAAGAAGGCTATGTCTCCTTTGGAAACAATCTTAAAGGTAATATCATTGGCATTGGTGACATAGGTATCTCTCCCTCTCCAATTATTAAAAATGTTCGCTTAGTAATTGAAACATAACTTGTTGAGTATCAGTCAATTAGCTGATCACAGTTATGGAATAAATTTTGTTAAAAATAAATGTTTTGTCTATGATAAAACCTCTGGAATAATTTTCTTTGAGGGAATAAGAGAGGACAACATATATGTTTTATATTTGTCAGAAAAGACTAATAATATAGGAAAGTGTCTGTTTACAACACAAGATGAAAGCTGGATTTGGCATATGCGTCTTGGTCATGCAAACATGGACACGATTGCAAGATTGTCCACCAAGAAACTGGTAAGAGACTTACCTGAAATAAGTTTCAAGAAAGATATGATATGTGCTGATTGTGAGAAGAATAAAGGATCTAGATCATCTTTCAAATCAATAAACGTTATAAGTATCTCTAGACCCCTGCAATTAATTCATATGGACTTGTTTGGACCAAGTAGAGTCGCCAGTCTTGGCGGAAAACTTTATGCTTATGTGATAGTCGATGACTATTCACGATATACTTTGGTTTATTTTTTTGCAAATAAGAATGAGGCCTTTTTTGAGTTTGTATCTTTCTGTAAGAAGGTACAAAACGAGAAAGGATTCATGATTACTCGTATTGGAAATGATCATGGAGGAAAATTCGATAACCATGAATTCAAGTCTTAATGTAATTCAAATGGATTTTCTCATGAATTCTCTTGCCCCAGAACTCTTCAGCAGAATGGAGTTGTAGAAAGGAAGAACAGAACTCTCGGTGATATGGTCAGAGTTATGCTTAATCAGTACAATCTTCCTAAATACTTTTGGGCAGAAGCTGTCTATACGACATGCCATGTATTGAATAGAGTTCCTATTAGACCTATCTCTAAAAAGACTCCTTATGGATTATGGTTTAATAGAACTCCTAATATTATCTATTTTAAAGTCTTTGGATGCAGATGTTATATTCTAAATACAAAAGACAACTTAGAAAAATTTGATGAAAAAGTTGATGAAGGAATTTTCTTGGGATATGCGACAAAAAGCAAAGGATACAGAGTATTCAATAAGAAATCACTTATTATTGAAGAATCAAGCAATGTCAAGTTCGATGAGCTAAATGTCAAAAGACAATACGATAGTGACAATGAAGAAGAAACTCCCACAACAGAAGATACTTCCACGTCTTATCTGAAAAGTCTGCCAAAACAAATACGATTTACACCAGACCATCCTGAAGACCTTGTAATCGGTGATGTGTCAAAAGGCGTAAGCACTCGTTCTAGCTCAAGACAATTGGTAATAGAAAATGTTGCATTTATTTCCAAAATTGAACCTAAGAATGTTTTAGAAGCTTTTTCTGATAAATTTTGGATTTCTGCTATGCAAGAGGAACTTAACCAATTTGAACGAATCAAGTTTGGGAACTTGTTTTCAGACCTATTGATCATCCGATCATTGGTACTAAGTGGGTGTTCTAAAATAAGTTAGATAAGAATGGCTCAGTCACACGCAACAAAGCACGTCTAGTAGCTCAAGGCTATAATCAAGAAGAAGGTATTGACTATGATGAGACATATGCTCCAGTTGCTAGATTAGGGTCCATTCGTATGCTTTGTGCTTTTGCAAATTTTTATGGTTTCAAACTTTTTCAAATAGATGTTAAAAGTGCTTTTTTAAATGGTTTTATAAAAGAAGAAGTTTTCGTAAAACAACCTCCAGGCTTTGAAGATTTCAAATTTCCCGATCACGTATTCAAGCTTCGGAAAGCTCTCTACGGTCTCATACAAGCACCCTGTGCATGGTATGAGCATCTTAGTTCTTTCCTACTTGAACACGATTTTTCAAAAGGGAAGGTTGATTCAACTTTGTTTATAAAATCTTTGGACAAAAATGTTTTACTAGTACAGATATATGTAGATGATATAATCTTTGGAGCTACTAATAAGATGCTATGTAACGAGTTTGCTAAGTGTATGCATAGTGAATTTGAAATGAGCATGATGGAAGAATTAACATTCTTCCTTGGACTGCAAATTAAGCAGAGTTCACAAGGGATTTTTATTAATCAAGCCTAATATACAAAAGACTTGCTAAAGAAATTTGATATAAAAAATGTCAAACCTATTGGCACTCCAATGGCAACGTCTACAAAGCTTGATATAGATGAAAGCGGTACACCAGTCGACATACGTAAGTACAGAGACTCTACATATACAGATTCAGCAGAATGTTTTATTATAGGGGAGTAATAAGACTTGACCGTACACTACGGGGGAGCATTGTGCATTGTACTGTACCATTTTTAACGGACAAAAAACTACTACCGTACCTTCCATACTCATTAAGTCTATTTTCACTTCAAGCTGAACTTTTTCTTAAGTATCAATTGTAGTTTTGTCACATTATCAAAATGGGGGAGATTGTTAGCACATTTAGCCATAGTCAAATGAATTTCGATAAGTGTCTTAAAACTTCGATCTCAATATGAAAAGAAACGAAGAATGCAGATTGCATCATCTTTAAGATTTTATTATTTATTCTGTACTTTTTATTTATTGAGTCTAGATTATTTGTGAATCGAGATTGCTGGCAATTAGAAGTCTCTTCTAAACCAAACCCATTCTTGATTTGATCTTAAACCAAACCAGATCCAAAAACCAAAACAACACTAGAATTAGGCTAACCGAACTCGGCCAGAGTTCTGCCCGAACTCGGTCAGCAGGATTCACTCCTGGTCAGAAGCTTTACCTATTCTTGTGGATCTCTAACGTTTGAATTTTTGAACGTTAGGGTACCGAGTTCTGTCCTAGAAAAACCTATAAATAGAGAAGAAATTTTCATTTCTAAACACAGATTCAATCTTCATCTTCTCTATCTATTCCTAAACTTTCTACTCCATTTCCAAAGCTTTAATCTTCAAATCTCCAAGTCAACTCTATTCTTCTAAGTGCCGGTGGTTTCCAAGTAGGAGTTTCGAGTTGTACAAGCTTGGCGTATAAAAGCTTTCTTCAGAAAGGTGTTGAAGTTTGTTCGTGGGCTTCGGATAAAAGTATGACGGTGGTGAAGTTGGCGTGTTCTTCGCAGCAAAACACGTGATGTAATCTCTATTTCAAATAGTGGATTCAAACATCGGGTTGAGTACTCAAGAGTGGACTAGTCCTCACAGAGAAAAACTAGTATAAACCTGCTGTCTTTGCGTATTATTTTCTCGTCCTGATTTTACTGACTTACTTGCAATTATTATATATATATATATATATATATATATATATATATATATTATATATATATATATATATATATATATATATATATATATATATATATATATATATATATATATATATATATATATTGCTTCACCAGCTTAGAGTTAAATTCTTAAATTGCTAAATATTTTCCGCTGCACTCTATTCACCCCCCTCTAGAGGTGCCATTGTTCCTACAGTATTCTGCAGAGAATACTCTCTATTGGCTGAGTAGAATTCTACACGAGGAGGCTTCCTGCGCACCCAGGTTTCAACGTGGGTGGGGGGAGGGGTAGGAGATACATGCCACATGATTATTTAAAATAACGAAGTTGAAAAAGCAGTGGTCACATGGCTATTCACCAATAATAAAGTGATATCGGTAGTGGCTATGTGGCTTTTGGAGATTGGTGCAGATTTATGACGCCTCGAGAAATATTGTCATGCGTGACTATTCTCTTTAACCGAGGGAAATGCTCTTGAAAGGCGTTATATTCGCTTCGATTGTTGTGATGACAAAATCTTTGCAAGTAGTGGCCGCATGGCAACTTTCACCGCGGATGAGTATTCTTTTTGACTGACCGTTTCTTGCACATGAATATGCTTTCTGCCCATGAGTATGCTTATTGTGAACCCAAACATTAGCGGCGGGGATCATCTTTGGCTAAAACCTTTTCTACGCATGAGGAAGATTCATGCATATTTAGATTTTAATGGAGAATACATTTTTTTTCTTCGCATAAGGATGCTTTCTACACAAGAAGCCATTTTCTACACTTGCATTCTTTTTATGTGAGGGCCATTTTTATGGCTCTACAAGACCTTCAAAGTAAAATTCTCCACCATACCAACCAACTAGGCTACAACTCCCCATTTGTGCAAGATAATAAAATATAGATATATTATTAAAATACACACTTGAAATTTGCCACATAGTTGATGTGAGACCGGATCTCTAAAGATCAATTTCAAATAAACCCCAACAAAGTATTCATACTCAATGAAAAGTCATCATTTTGAGCTAACTCGACATTTCTAGCCACATCTTTTGTAGTATGATAGCATCTATGACAAAATTTTTCAAATTAGCATAAAACGCCTAGATGTAAAAACTATAGGAATAAAAAAGTAGTTAGCCTATAATAATAAGAACTAAAAATAAATTAGCCTAATAATAAAAAAACACTCTAAAAGTCCCATAAAATGATAACTTATCACCCCAATATTTGATCTTATTGTCACAAAACATGATGATAGAATTATGTGGTGATTTGATCTATTAGTTGGGAGAAAATAAGAGAAATGGTGTTCCATCACCATAAATATTCTTTACTTACATGTCTTTCCTTCTATGTTTTTTCTTCCTAAGAAAAAAAAAATTGAAAATGAGGTTTGGAGCTTTCAAGGATTCTTCCAACATCTACTTCGTTATCAACCATACAAACTTAGGAATCCCCATCCAAGATCACACACCCACAAGTGGGACTGTGACCTTTTCTTCCATATATTTAGATGCTTCTGCAAAGGGCAACCTAAAGAAAGTGATTTTTTTTTTTTTTTTTGTGGGGGGGGGGGGGGGGGGGGGGGGGGGGGGGGGGTAGCTCAAGCACACATGCTGGCCACTAACCCTAGAAAGAAACGTTTACTCTCTAATAATTGAAACATTAGAAAACCTAATTGGCTTAGTTGGCCACTAATTGCTTCCATTGTAGCGTTTCCTAGTAGACACAACAAACTTTTTCTTTCTAAGGTTAATGTTTGGGTGCTTTACTAATAAGCCTACCAACCATATATACATTGAGAAAGACCAACCACTACAACTATTCATAGTTCATTTGTTTTATCATTTTTTACTTAATAGTTTGAGTGGAAGAAAAAGATTCACATAGTGGACTTTGAGAATATTTTGTTACGTATATGTATGAATATTGTGTCGACGCGAGGCTCCTTATTAGTCTGTCATTTGTACTAGGCTTGTATCTTTGTGTTTGTCATTTTATCAACCTACATTTTTGATATTCAATCGAAATGGTCTTAAAGTATCATGTTTAGATCTTTGGAAGATTTGCATGGCTTATTAATCTTAAATTTATTGATGTTAATAATCAATGTTGTTGTTTTTTTTTCCCTTGAGTTTACCCCATTTATGACACATAAGAACTACTGCTACCATCATAATAGATATAGTTTTTATATTCGTATTAAAAAACTATTTTTACAGTTTTGGATTATTTTAACTATATTAAGAATTATTATGGAAAGTAGTCTAAAATTATTCTAAGCTAACTACAAGGGTTGCTCCAATTGTATCATGGCCACATGTCCAAGGCACTAAGATGCCTAACAAACATTCTACAACTCCTCATCAAACATTTTGAAACATAATTAATAATAATATCAACTAAAGTTAAGATAACATATATACATATACTAAACAAGGGCCAAACTAAACAAGAAACATAATATATAAAATAAAATAGACAACAGACAAAACCTATTAAAAAACATAATAATTGCTCTCTCTCTCTCTCTCTCTCTCTCTCTCTCTCTCTAAACCATCTTCAACTCCAACATGCAAAACACTTTGACCATTCATAAATATTAAGCAAAATCGAATCCCAAATAATAAATCTCAAAATATTTAAGCTTGAAAGAGAAATGAGAGCGAGAGAGCTGCAAAATAAACAAGAGTTATTTGGGGTTTGGAAAAGTAATCCCTTTGCCTTGTCTTTTGCAAGTACAAGAGGATTCTGACAAATAAATGAGAAAGGGGTTCCCCTTCTCCCTAAGGAAGCCAAAACCAGTTGGCAATGTCAATGACCATGGGCCTATTTGGACCACACACACACACACACACACATGCACACATCCAACTATTACTTTAGCTTCTCTATAACGCCAAGGTTGTGACTTCCTTCAAATATTAGTTCCTCACTTCCAATAAAAAAGTTGTAATTTGAACAACATTCATTGAAGTTACACAGGTAAGTCTTAGATTATAATTTACTTATATCGACAAAACAATGTGTCATTACAAGACCATTGAGACAAACATCTAAATCTTAGTCAAATTGATTATAAATTTATTATATCAAAAAAATAAAATACAACATAGCTTAATTTGTAACAATATTGATTATGTACATCCTTTTAAAACAAGAAAAACCTAGTTCTATAAATCATGCACCTGCAATCCACCCTATTATATGGGTTGTTGTGCCAGACAACATAAGATATATTTGTTGCAAATAATCCAGATTCCTACACTTCCAGAGTTCTAGGATGTATAGAGCAAGATTTTAGCTAACCTATTTGTTGGGACCGGGCCACGGATACGAAGCGCTCTGATCCACGCATTTGAAACTGATTGCAGCGAAACCTACACCAACCAACCCAAAGAAAATGAACCACTATCTAACGCAAGGTGTCGTTAATCAAGAAGATCTCCCCATCACTCATGTAGGAGAAGACTCTTTCTCAGAGTTTGATGCAGATAGTGAAAGTTCTAAACAAACTATCTCATCAATAGCAGCAAGAGAAGTGACAGCATATACCGTTACGGAAGATCAAGATGCTTCTAGTTCAGCCAATCAAGAACAACGAATTGCTGCACTAGAGGACAAATTGAAGACCATGGTAGAGATGGTCGCAAGCATGCATACTATAATCGTGGCTCAACATACAGTGCCACCGGTTATAAACCTAGCTACAAATCCAAAGCTTATAGCATCTTCCGTACCTGTTAGTCTGGGGGTACCACCTCCACAGGTTGCTTCAGTACCAATTCAAGTTGATCCCAGTCAGTCTGGTTGTAGGGTGGTAATTATCACGCTGTTCTGCCTCCCAATACTTCTAACTAGCCTACCAATTCTCAAACATCAGGGGATACAAATGAGGCTGTAAAACTTCTGTGCACTCAGTTTGAGGCCTTCAAGTAGAAGGATGGCCTACAAAGATTGGGCATAAAGCAACCATATCCTACAGAGTGGAAGGAGGTTCCATTTCCTCCTAAATATAAGCTCCCAACCATCATGATGTTGATGGCAGCACTTCTCTAAGTCAGTACATCAATCATTTTAAAGTGATGACTGATCAATTACAGCTAAATGATGCTCTCTTTAGCAGAGTGTTCGTCGGTTGTTTAGCTGGCGCAACATACGACTGGTATCGTAGCCTGCCAGATGGCGGCATCACTTCTTTTACTGGTTTCAAGCAAATGTTCTTGGAACAATTCTATGAAGGAGTCAACGATGTCTGCCCTCAGTAAGATTAAACAGAGGCATAATGAATCCATAGAGAGTTTCATTGAAAGATTCTGCCGAGAGGCACTCAAAATGCCTTTAGGAACTCCATTTACTGTAACAATAGACACTTACAAATCAAACTTGTTGCCTATTATCAGTATGTGGACAGGATCTACACAATTCCAGGATTGGCCTTCTTTTATTGTCAATGCCAAAGCAGTCGAGGTCAGTGCCAAAAAGTTCAAACAGTTAGGAGTCCAAATGACTCATCCTAACCAAGATGAACATTCTACACCCGGGGGTAGTAATCGTTAGAATAACTGCAAGAGTAAAGATACATTGGCCATTAATCTTAAAGGCAATGAGTCTTTGGCTGTCAACATCACTCAGACGGCATCCACTCCATCAACACCACCATAGAAGAAAACTCGTCTAAAAGAAGAGTATTCTTTTGATGAAGATGATACTTTAAGCATCTTCGATTGCTTGATCAAAAGCAATAAGCTTCATCTTCCAGAAGCAAAACGACCATAAGAAGTGGGTAAAACTGATCACCCTAAATACTGTGTTTATCACAGATTTATAGGGCATCCAACCAGAGCATGTTATGTGCTCAAGGGTAAAATCTAGGAGTTGGTCAACTCTGGAGCAATTACTCTGCAACATGACGAGAAAACGATGACTGCTAATGTAGTTTCTCTACAATTTGGTGATTTTCTACCGCAACTTGTGCAAGATGGTGTTGTTCCCATTCCAAGGACTACTCTTGAGATCGTGAATCTCCTACCTCCTCAAAATGAAGGTCTTGTTCCGCTGTCAACTGACAGAGGAGAGATTATGTGGATTCACCCAGATCTGGTAGCAGAATTTGAAATGCCTTCCTCTTCTAAGCAAAAGAAGCATTCCAGATCTAAACCCAAGTGTAAAACCCCTTCCTAAATTTCCTTTTTAGTATACATGTTTTTTAGTATTATTTAATATTGTGTTATTAATTAAATGGCCTAAATCAAGTATGGGCAGTTTACATATTATGGATGACAAGCATTAATTATATTTACATAAATAAGATAGGATATTTAGTTAAATATTGTTCGAAAAAGATTTTGGATTTTTAGGAATTTTTTGTAAATTTTTGGGGCCATATATATATATATATATATATATATATATATATATATATATATATATATATATATATATATATATATATATATATATATATAGGTGTTTTAAAAAATAATAATAATAAAAATAAAATAAATGAGAGTGGAGCCCGGCCAACAACCCAGCAGGGGGCGGCCAAGCTGATTGTTGCCAGCTTAGTGTGCTTTGGTCGGCAGATTAAAAATAAAAAAATAATATATATATATATATATATATATATATATATATATATATATATATATATATATAACACATTGGTTGTGGTCGACCCCACCAATTCCTAATACCACACAACTTAACTTATAGCAGCAGCTGCAGTTGTGAATAGCAACCCGAGCCCATTTCCTTAGCAAACCCGATACCCCACCTAGTCCTAATACGAATAAGAAACGGCAGAGGCGGAAGTATATATTGCAACCGCTCATCAAACCTAAACCCTAACTCCCTCTCTCTTAATCCAACACCGTCAACCCCAAGGCCGCCACCTTCACGCGCACGCCCCCGACCATTCGCCGTCGTCGACGTCGGGATCGTCGGAGAACTGCTTACAGACGACCGAAAAATAGGAAATACTCTGTTTGGTTCAGAACTCAGGTACCCATCTTTCGATTCAAATTTCCTTGTATCCATTCAACGAAAATTTGATCTATCGAATGCTATGCGTAGTAGACATAACCCTTTTCAAAACCCTTCTGATAGAATCGAGCGAAACCCCATATATCTCTCGGTCTTTCGAACCAAATTTCCTGAAAAACTGTCGAAACAGAACAGTTTCAGGACAGTCCCAAACCCATATTTGGAAGCCAAAATCTTGGCGATTCTTCAACTGTTTTGTAAAACTAATTGAACACGTGTGAAGACAACATAACCACGATTGAAACGCAACTTGTAGATCTATATTTCGATTTTGGTGTGAGAATTAAATTAGTGTTGAACTTGTGAGAAAAAATGCTTCAAAAGCATTAAAAATTTTAGAATTTTGTCCGATACGACGTACGCCCCGACAAACCGGGCGACGTGATCGCACTCTATACACATTGAAAGGCGCGTATGGACATTGCGGACGTGTGGGAACTGACGGAACTCAGTTTCGTTGCGTGTGCGCGACGAAATCAACGTGTATCCGTCGAGATACCACCGTATCGACGTTTTGCAAACTTACCCATAACTTCGTGTACAGTCGTCGAATCGAGACAAAACTTGTGCCAAAAGGTCCGGATCGAAATTTTGCTGCTGTGTGCCAAGTTTGGTTCGATTCTGAGAAGGTCGAATCGGAACCCATTTTTGGCGGGCCCGCGACCCACTCAAACGGGCGATTTTGTGCACGGCTCATCGGAATCCAAAACTGGACATACAATTGAGTTCCTCTCCTCAAACTGAATCCGTAGACATTTAGTTTGATGACTTTAGAGACCATAGATTTTGGCACGCGTTTCGGTGCAAAGCGGGTCCAACGGCGGACATCGTTTTTGACCCAAAATTACGATTTTGTCCCTGTTCTAGAATTTGACTTTTGGACAGGCATTTCCTAGGTATATCTTTTACACCGAGTGCATTTTTGATGTTTATTTCAGCATCCGGAGTTGTTTGAAGATTGTGACATTTCTTAGCTAACGTTGTGATTACCTGGACTTGCCACTTTGCACCATCAGGCAAGATACCTTGCCACTTTACTCTGTGATTATTATATTTTTATTTTCAGTTGTTATTTTTAGCATTTCTTTTCTTGATATTATAAAACTGTGCGTCCAAGTCACACTTGGGTACAAGCGACTCTATCGGTCGTTTTTCTCGCTTTATTTATTTTTCTTGCATTGACTTAGTCTAGTGACCACCCATTGATATTGAGATATTGGTATATCTCATACGGCCTTGACACTTGCTTTACCACGTGTTGTGAGTCACATGTAGGACACGTATCCGCGTAGTCGGCTGGCCACCGATACGTATGGAGCGTGCGACGGATAGGAGTAACTGCCAATAGAATTGCATGCTAGAAGACTTGGCAGTTACTAGAGGTTCATGAGTCATGGATGTGACCCAACTAGGCATTGGATATGGAGAACAGTGTCCTTAACGTATGGGTCCTTATGCACTTTCCTATTACTAATACTGCTGGCCTCTGACATTCGAGGAATGTTGTGCTTTGAGGTCCCTGGTATCCTGATGGGGCCATACCTGAGTTACTGCTACTGAGCCAGATACCCATGCGTTGAAGGTCTGTTCTTAACTGCATTTTCACTGTAGAATTGGTAGACACCCTATTGTATGTATCCCTTTTCTTTCTATTATATTATCACAGTTATAGGGCATGGTGTTTTCTTGTATCTTGCTACGTCCCTCTGAGGACCTGGTTATCTTTCCAGGATTAGACGACTTTTTGCAGGAGTACGGAGCGGCTCTGGATCCATCTTACATCGATGACGAGGCAGTCACTACTGATTTCTAGTTTATTCTATATTTGAGACATTAGTGGACATTATTTTACATCTTATTTCTTTCTATTTTGCGGAGGTTGGACTCCGATCTTGTGAGATTATTTTTCATAGCTGTTTGGAGTGAGTATGTTCACCCAGCTATCTTTTGATACTCTTATTTATTTGGACTCTATTATCTTCTGTGTTGAGCTGTGATGAGATTAGATATGTTATTCTGGCCTGTGATTATTTTATTTACAGCTTATGTGCATATATGAGGATTCCATATATTGGAGTATTCTTCGTATATGTGCAGCTGGCATGTTCACGTACTTGGTCCTACGTATTTTGGGACTGGGGCGTTACATGTTTTTGTGGTGGCCAATGCAGGTCGATGTTAATATTGTTGGGTTACATGACTGTGCCCAACAAGCCTGCATATAGGAATAGGAATATCTCATCCGAAACTACTACTATCTCTTAACTTCCAATCTTTTCGAAACTTCCTTGATTATTTGATTTATCCCATATCTAATCCTTCCTAATATCAACTTATCTTCCTCGTGCCAACAGTATGAATCTACGAAGCGGACGCACTTCTGTCTTGGCCCTCACATCTGGTGAGGAGACTACTTCGGAGGGACAGAATCCTCCCATGACTCTAGCGACATCCTACCAGCCAGGACTGTCGCAGCCTACTACGACACCGACGACAGAGTACCCAGAGATCGCAGCACCCCCAGGCAGCAAGGCTGGACAACTACTACCATGCCACCGGGAGGGAATGTACTACTGCCTCCACCACCACTATTCCCTCAACAGTTTCCCCTACGGTCGGGACCTCAGATGCCTCCACCACCGACTGATGGGAGCCCTACTACTCAGTTTATGTATGCCATGATGCAGGCTCAGTGGCAGCAGACTGAGCTGATGAGACAGACGATGATGGCAGCTATGGCTAGACCTCCACCACCACCTCCAGTACCAGTACCAGTGCCGGCTCTGCATCCTTATGAAGGCTCTATCAAGAATTTCACAGATATGAACCCTAAGCCTTTTAGAGGAACGGAAAAGCCATTAGAGGTGTCACAGTGGCTTATTAGTATCGAGAAGCTACTGAAGGCATCCCAGTTGCCAGCTCGAGATTGGATGACAGCAGTGGACCTACTGTTAGAAGACAATGCTCACCACTGGTGGAAGGCGGAAGAGAGACGACTAGGCACTGGGATCACTTGGAAGCAGTTCTATGATGCATTTTATGAGAGATTCTTCCCTATTCATGTTCGAGATGGTCTCTACGACCAGTTCCTCCATCAGAAGCAAGGGAATATGACAGTTGATGAGTATGACTCAGAGTTCAATCGCCTGAGTCGATTTGGTGCGGGATTGATTCCGACAGAGTTAGAGAAGGCAAGAAGATTTCACCAAGGGCTTGCAACAGAGCTCAAGTCTTATACGACTACCCAGTCTCGAGTCTCCCATTCAGCTGTCTTGGAAGAAGCTCGTGCTCAGGAGATTCTTCGCAAGGAATAGCAGCAGACATCGAGACGACATACACCAGCAGTTACACCAGCCCGAGCTACACAGGAAGGACCTATTAGGAGGGCCACAGGATAGTTCTAGCAGAGGCACACACCTTATCAGAAGCCCACCTGCAACTTTTGTGGGAAGCAGGGACACGTCTTGAAGGACTGTCGAATTCGACTTGGATCATGCTTGAGATGCGGGTTAGGACAGCACAAGGTGAAAGATTGTCCGGAATAGCAGTCCTTAGCCCCAGCACTTCCAGCACCTCAGCCAGCGGCAGGAGCACCTCGCCCTCCATTACCACCTCAGTCAGCACAGTTCGAGAGGGCCAGAGCTCAGGGCCCCGGACAAAACCATGGGAAGGTATTCTCAATGGCTGTTGAGGATATAGAGATAGAGGCAGAGGTTATAGCAGGTATGGTTTTAGTTGCATCTTTTTTTGCTATTATATTATTTAATACTGGAGCCACGCATTCATTTATAGCCACTAGTTTTGCCATTAGACACAGCATTCCCATCACACCCTTAGCTAAGAATGTTAAAATACTCACTGGAGGAGGAGTTGTACCTGTTAGTGGTATTTGTAGACTTTGTCCTGTAGTAATAAGTGGCAGGGAGATGATGGCACTGCTTCTTGTATTCCCTATGTCGACATTTAATGTGGTTCTTGGAATGGACTGGTTGAGCCAGCATTTCGCTCTCGTAGACTGCCATAGGAGCAGTATTATCTTTAGACCACTGAATGCGGCAGAGTTTGAGTTCACCAAAGAAGACGGAGAGAGTTGTGATGCACCCACATCGAGGACTCATATGATGATGCATGACACCCCTCAGCACCCTATTATCACCGAGTTCGAGGATGTATTCCCCGAGGAGTTGCCAGGACTACCACCTGACCGAGATATTGAGTTTTCTATTGAGCTTATTCCCGGAGCCGAGCCTATTTCATCTCGAGTATATCGTCTGGCACCCAAGGAGTTGGTAGAGATGAAGACGCAGATTGATGACTTATTAGAGAAGTGATTTATTCGTGCCAGTGCGTCACCATGGGGAGCACCCGTTCTTTTTGTGCCTAAGAAAGACGGGACAGTGCGCATGTGCATCGACTACAGAGCATTGAATGTAGTAATGGTGAAGAACAAGTATCCCTTGTCGCGTATAGACGATCTATTCGATCAACTGAGTGGAGAAAAAGTATTCTCCAAGATTGACTTACGATCAGGCTATCACCAATTGAAGGTTCGGAAGGAAGACATTGCAAAGACGGCCTTTCGATCGAGGTATGGACACTACGAGTTCTTGGTCATGCCTTTCGGTTTGACCAATGCTCTCGCAATTTTCATGAATTTAATGAACAAGATCTTTCACCAATACTTGGACAAATTTGTAGTAGTCTTTATAGACGATATCTTGATTTACTCCAAGAGTCAAGAGGAGCATGAGCAGCATCTACGGATAGTTTTGGGAACATTAAGGAATGAGCGACTTTTCGCAAAGCTTAGCAAGTGTGAATTCTTTCTCAAGGAGGTATCATTTCTTGGTCATATTGTTACGAGTGATGGTATATCAGTGGACTCAGAGAAGATCACAGCAGTCGAATCATGGCCCGCTCCCACATCAGCTTCTGAGGTGAGAAGTTTCCTCGGACTTGCGGGTTACTACCGACGGTTCGTAGAAGATTTCTCTCGAATAGCGGGGCCAATGACTCGATTGACTTGCAAGGATCAGGAGTTTGTATGGACAGACGAGTGTCAAGCCGCTTTTGACGAGTTGAAGAAGCGATTGACCACAGCACCGATCTTGACACTACCATCGGGTCCAGGAGGATTTGTGATATACAGTGACGCATCCGGGAATGGATTAGGATGTGTATTGATGCAGCACGGTCGGGTAGTAGCATATGCATCGTGACAGTTGAGAGTGCATGAGAAGAATTATCCGACCCACGATCTAGAGCTCGCAGCAGTTATCTTTGCTTTGAAGCTATGGAGACACTACTTGTACGGCGAGAAGGTTGATATCTATACTGATCGTAAGAGCCTCAAGTACGTGTTCACACAAAAGGAGTTGAATATGCGACAGCGACGTTGGTTGGAGTTGATGAAGGATTATGAGATCGAGCTTCATTATCATCCGGGCAAGGCTAATGTCGTGGCAGACGCATTAAGCCGTAAGCCCATGGCACACTTTTTGACTACAGAGAAGGAATTGATTAGAGACTTGGAGCAGCTTGGTATTGAGGTAGTATTGCCTGGAGCCGATGGCGTATTAGCCAACCTCCAAGTGCAATCAATATTGGTAGAGCGTATCAAGGCAGCATTGCCCAATGACGCTAGATTTTGACAGTTGAAAGAGAGGACTGAAGCAGGAGAGCAGACGAGACTGAGGATCCATCCCGATAGGACATTGCGATGTGGTGATCGTATTTATGTTCCCAATGGAGACCTACGGCAGGAGCTGATGGCAGAGGCTCACAGTTCGGCATATTCTATTCATCCCAGAGGAACCAAAATATACCGTGACTTACGACAGTATTATTGGTGGCATAGAATGAAGCGAGAGATAGCTCGTTTTATTTCCAAGTGCTTGGTATGTCAACAAGTTAAGGCGGAGCACCAGAGGACGGTCGGATTATTGCAGCCGCTACCCATTCCCGAGTGGAAGTGGGAGCACATTACTATGGATTTTGTCACGGGTTTTCCTCGGAGTCCTAGGGGACGTGATGCAGTATGGGTGATTGTTGATAGGCTTACCAAGTCAGCCTATTTCTTACCTTTTAGAGTGGGCCAGTCGACAGAGGTATTGGCGGAGATGTATATGGAGCAGATTGTGAGATTACACGGTGTACCTGTTAGTATTGTGTCGGCCCGCGACTCGAGATTTACCTCACATTTTTGGAGGAGCATGCAAGAGAGTTTGGGCACCCGATTGAAGTTTAGCACATCATACCATCCGCAGATAGACGGCCAGTCGGAGTGTACCATTCAGACGCTAGAGGATATGTTGAGAGCGTGCATGCTTGATTTTGGCGGTTCATGGAAGGACCATCTCCATCTTGTTGAGTTTTCCTACAATAATAGCTATCAAGCGAGCATTCAAATG
This sequence comes from Iris pallida, assembly GCA_029216955.1. Classification (NCBI taxonomy): domain Eukaryota; kingdom Viridiplantae; phylum Streptophyta; class Magnoliopsida; order Asparagales; family Iridaceae; genus Iris; species Iris pallida. Next base: position 1,681,056 of record JANAVB010041618.1, on the reverse strand, counting down.
GCTCCGTTTGAAGCATTGTATGATAGAAAGTGTTAGTCTCCTGTTTGTTGGAGCGACATAGGAGAGCGACAGCTATTGGGTCCCGAGTTGGTCTTGAGCACATTGGAGACAGTGAAGAAGATTCAGGACCACTTGCGAGCAGCGCAGGATCGTCAGAAGCAGTGGGCAGATAATCGTCGTCGACCTTTGGAATTCAAAGAAGGCGATCATGTGTTCTTGAAGATATCCCCACTAGAGGCACGATTCGATTCGGAGGACGTGGCAAGTTGAGTCCAAGGTACATCGGTCCTTTTCGATGTCTTGGAACGTGTTGGAGAGGTTGCCTACAGATTGGCATTGCCACCGTCACTTGAGGGCGTGCATGACGTATTCCATGTATCTCAGTTGAGAAGGTACGTAGCGGACAACAATCACGTGCTTGATCACTCCGAGATCACAGTTGGACCAAGTTTGTCGTACGAAGAGCAACCAGTAGGTATCCTCGATCGCTGAGTGAAAGTGTTGCGGAATCAATCTATTCCATTGGTTCACGTGGCATGGAAGCATCACTCGCCAGGGGAGTCTACTTGGGAGCGCGAGGACGACATCCGAAATCGCTACCCACATTTGTTCGAAAACGAAGGTATGTCTTGTATTTTAAGTGCTAATATATTTCCTTGCATTGCATTTGATCTCCGACCTTAGTTAATTTCGAGGACGAAATTTCTTTAAGTTGGGTAGGATGTAAAACCCCTTCCTAAATTTCCTTTTTAGTATACATGTTTTTTTTAGTATTATTGAATATTATGTTATTAATTAAATGGCTTAAATCAAGTATGGGCAGTTTACGTATTATGGATGACAAGCATTAATTATATTTACATAAATAAGATAGGATATTTAGTTAAATATTGTTCGAAAAAGATTTTGGATTTTTAGAAATTTTCTGTAAAATTTTGGGGCCATATACTTATATACTTATATATATATATATATATATATATATATATATATATATATATAGGTGTTTTAAAAAATAATAATAAAAATAAAAATAAAAATAAATAAGAGGGGGGCCCGGCCAACAACCCCAGCAGGGGGCGGCCAAGCTGATTGTTGCCAGCTTAGTCTGCTTTGGTCGGCAGATTAAAAAGAAAAAAAATTATATATATATATATATATATATATATATATATATATATATATATATATATATATATATATATATATATAACACATTGGTTGTGGTCGACTCCACCAATTCCTAATATCACACAACTTAACTTATAGCAGCAGCTGCAGTTGTGAATAGCAACCCGAGCCCATTTCCTTAGCAAACCCGATACCCCCACCTAGTCCTAATACGAATAAGAAACGGCAGAGGCGGCAGTATATATTGCAACCGCTCATCAAACCTAAACCCTAACTCCCTCTCTCTTAATCCAACACCGTCAACCCCAAGGCCGCCACCTTCACACGCACGCCCCCGACCATTCACCCTCACCGACGTCGGGATCGCCGGAGAACTGCTCACAGACGACCGAAAAACAGGGAATACTCTGTTTGGTTCGGAACTCAGGTACCCATCTTTCGATTCAAATTTCCTTGTATCAATTCAACAAAAATTCGATCTATCGAATGCTGTGCGTAGTAGACATAACCCTTTTCAAAACCCTTCTGATAGAATCGAGCGAAACCCCATATATCTCTCGGTCTTTCGAACCAAATTTCCCGAAAAACTGTCGAAACAGAACAGTTTCAGGGCAGTCCCAAACTCATATTTGGAAGCCAAATTCTTGGCGATTCTTCAACTGTTTTGTAAAACTAATTGAACACGTGTGAAGACAATATAACCATGATTGAAATGCAACTTGTAGATCTATATTTCGATTTCTGTGTGAGAATTAAATCAGTGTTGAACTTGTGAGAAAAATTGCTTCAAAAGCATTAATTTTTTTAGAATTTTGTCCGATACGACATACGCCCCGACAAACCGGGCGACGTGGTCACGCGCTATACGCATCGAAAGGCGCATATAGACGTTGCGGGCGTGTGGGAACTGACGAAACTCAGTTTCGTTGCGTGTGCGTGACAAAATCAACGTGTATCCGTCGAGATACCACCGTATCGACGTTTTGCAAACTTGCCCATAACTTCGTGTACAGTTGTCAAATCGAGACAAAAATTGTGCCAACAGGTCCGGATCGAAATTCTGGTCCTATGTGACAAGTTTGGTTCGATTCTGAGAAGGTCGAATCAGAACCCATTTTTGGCGGGCCCGCGACCATCTCAAACGGGCGATTTTGTGCACGGCTCATCGAAATCCAAAACTGGACATACCGTTGAGTTTTCCTCCTCAAACTGAATCCGTAGACATGTAGTTTGACGACTTTAGAGACCATAGACTTTGGCACGCGTTTCGGTGCAAAGCGGGTCCAACGGCGGACATCATTTTGACCCGAAATTACGATTTTGCCCTTGTTCTAGAATTTGACTTTTGGACAGGCGTTTCCTAGATATATCTTTTACACCGAGTGCATTTTTGATGTTTATTTCAGCATCCGGAGTTGTTTGGAGATTGTGACGTTTCTTAGCTGACATTGTGATTACCTGGACTTGCCACTTTGCACCATCAGGCAAGATACCTTGCCACTTTACTCTATGATTATTATATTCTTTTTTTTAGTTGTTATTTTTAGCAGTTCTTTTCTTGATATTATAAAACTGTGCGTCCAAGTCACACTTGGGTGCAAGCAACTCTATCGGTCGTTTTTCTCGCTTTATTTATTTTTCTTGCATTAACTTAGTCTAGTGACCACCCATTGATATTGAGATATTGGTATATCTCATAAGGCCTTGACACTTGCTTTACCACATGTTGTGAGTCACATGTAGGACACGTATCCGCGTAGTCGGCTGGCCACCGATACGTATGGAGCGTGCGACGGATAGGAGTAACTACCAATAGAATTGCATGCTAGAAGACTTGACAGTTACTAGAGGTTCATGAGTCATGGATGTGACCCTACTAGGCATTGGGTGGGGAGAACAATGTCCTTAACGTATGGGTCCTTATGCACTTTCCTATTACTGATACTATTGGCCTCTGACATTCGAGGAATGTTATGCTTTGAGGTCCCTGGTATCCTGATGGGGCCATACCTGAGTTACTGCTACTGAGCCAGATATCCATGCGTTGAAGGTCTGTTCTTAACTGCATTTTCACTGTAGAACTGGTAGGCACCCTATTGCATGCATCCTTTTTCTTTTTATTATATTATCACAGTTATATGGCATGGTATTTTCTTGTATCTTGCTACGTCCCTCTGAGGACCTGGTTATCTTTCCAGGATTAGACAACTTTTCGCAGGAGCACAGAGCGGCTCTAGATCCATCTTACATCGATGACGAGGCAGTCACTACTGATTTCTAGTTTATTATATATTTGAGACATTAGTGGACATTATTTTACATCTCATTTCTTTCTATTTTGCGGAGGTTGGACTCCGATCTTGTGAGACTATTTTTCATAGCTGTTTGGAGTGAGTATGTTCACCCGGCTATCTTTTGATACTCTTATTTATTTATTTGGGCTCTATTATCTTCTGTGTTGAGCTGTGATGAGATTAGATATGTTATTCTGGCCTGTGATTATTTTATTTACAGCTTATGTGCATATATGAGGATTCCATATATTGGAGTATTATTCGTATATGTGCAGCTGGCATGTTCACGTACTTGGTTCTACGTATTTTGGGACTGGGGCATTACAACTGCAATATGGTATCCTTTGAATCAGTAACAGAAGAAGAAATTCTAATGAGCACTAGATCAGGGAAACCATATCTTCGGGAGTATTCCGAAAATCAAGAGAACCCTGCTCTATCTCCTGATATTCCTCCTTCATCATCTTCTCCTGGAGAGAATATACCATCCACATCCTTGCCGGTGGTCGAACCATCTCCTCCTAAACCAACAACAGCAGACAAGGGGAAACAACATGTCCGCTTTGATAAAGCATTGAAGAAGTCCTCATCTCTCGGACTTGAGAAGCCATATAATTTTGACATATTGGCTCAATTGGCCAATACTCCAGCAAGATTGTCAATCTTTGAACTCTTATGTCTCTCAAAAGAGACTCGAGAGACGTTAAGTGAAGCCTTGATGCAGGCTGACGCTTGTCTTACTCTTCTCAAAAAGCCTGAAAATGAGTCAGTAAGCTGTGCACATTGTTATAGTGTATTTGAATTAATACCCAATATCACTTTTACACAAGATGACATGTTGTTAGAAGACAATCGTCATGATCGTCCTCTCTATTTTATGGGGTATGTGGACACCATGAAAGTAGATCACATTCTGATTGACCCAGGGTCCGCACTTAGCATCATGTCGATGTCTTTACTGGATGCTTTGAAGATCCCAGTGCATAACCTTTCTACGACTATCACTACCATCCTGGGGTTTAATCAAGGAAGAAGTGAACCTTTGGGGAAGATACGCCTAAAACTTCAAATTGGCAATCTTCGTACAAAGGTAACTTTCTATGTTATTGACAATTATGGCTCATACAACGCTTTGTTGGGAAGGCCATTCCTCTATAAATACAATATTGTACCCTCTACGCTCCACCAATATTTCAAATATGTGGATGGTAATGGAGAAGTCCAAAAAGAGGTTGCAGATCTGAATCCTTTCAAAGGGGTTGAAGCATACTGCAACGATTCTCACATGTACAAGGAAGAATTCATGAAGGTAGTACTAGCAATGGACACAGATAAAGAACAGAAGAGTGTGCCAAATGATACTCTGGTGATTTCTGTCAAAGGATGCACCTCATGTCCTCAGACTTTCAAACCACTGACTATCTATCTTCCTTCCCATGAGAAGCAGCCCAAGGGTGATAGTCGGGAACAAAGGGAGCTTACCTCTTATGAGTCGCTTGTAATCGATCTTTGTCGCAAGAATCTCCCTCCTTCTTCTCGTTCTTCTTCTCCCCTTCTTGTCATCAATCTGACTAAGCCTGCTAAGGCTAAAGTTCCTGTTGTAAATGATGGTGTAAAAATTAATAAAGCATCTCCTTTGCAGTATACTGATGTCTTTTTACTATACTCAGTGTTATTTGGATATGCTAGATAACTTTAAACCACTTACAATAGAAGTCATATCATCTCTGCAAAATGTGGTATCATCGGATTCAATACAAGAGTCGTACTTTTTAGTACCGTCTCGAAAGAAAGATGAAAAGCCTATATTCTTCAACAAAAGAGAGAAACCAAAAATTATGCTCTATAATGATAAAAGAGATGATACAGAAAGGCTACAATTACGTCGCCATAGTCCACAATCTAAAGCCATCATCCGTAAAATGGGATATGATTTCAGAACAGGCCTCAACAATGGTAAAGGAAGGCGGACTCCCCTTCGTATTGCTGTTCCAAAAGGAAAATCACAACAATACCACAGTAAATCGAAGTGAGGACTAGGTTATGCTTCACCACTTCCAACTCCAGAACCTTCTGAATCTGATGAAGAAGAACGATCTAACTCTTTTGATTCTATTTCATGGGATTCTGACACCAGCATTGGTCATGTTCATAGGGTGATGGTATCTTCTAACATGGTGTCTGCCGAATTCTCAGAAGACGACGAAGATGACATTGAAGAAGCTTCTGAAGTGGACCCTTGGGCACAAAAGATGGACAATTAGTGGAAAATTTGTTTCGAACAACGAGAACCACCTACTAAGGATCAACTAGTCCAGATCGATATTGGAGAGGAGGGTGTATCACGACCAATCTTTATTAGCAAAAATCTCCCAGAGGATGATAAACAAGAGTTAATTCATCTTATTTGTGAATATATTGATGTCTTCGCCTGGAGTTACAAAGATATGCCCAGATTAGATCATCAAATTGCAACTCACAAGCTTAACATTCTGCCGAATGCCAAGCCGGTCAAACAACAACAATGACAATTCAAGCCTGAAATGATGGATATAATTGATGATGAAGTCAAAAAGCTTATAGCTTACGGTTTTATCAGAGAAGAACAACATCCTGACTGGGTAGCCAGCGTTGTACCAGTTTTGAAGAAGACCGGAAAGATTCGAGTTTACATAGACTTTCGGGATCTCAATGATGCTTGCCCTAAAGACGAGTTTTCTCTCCCAATTACTGATGTCATGATCGACAATACATGTAGATTCGAACGCATTTCTTTCATGGATGGATTTTCTGGATATAGTCAAATCCAGATGAATCCTGAAGATGAGAAATATACTTCATTTCGTACTCCTCGGGATGTGTACTATTATACGGTCATGCCGTTTGGTCTTAAGAACACATGTACAACTTACCAGCAGACTATGAGTACTATTTTTTGCGATCATCTACGAAAGACTGTCGAATGCTATATTAACGATATTACTGTCAAAAGTCATCTCAAGGAAGATCACATTCAAGATTTAAGAACTATCTTCAATCTAATGTGCCAGCATCAACTCAAAATGAACTCCACCAAGTCTTTCTTGGGTGTCTCTAGTAGTAAGTTTCTCGGCTTCGTCATTACCTCTAAGGGTATACACGTTGATCCCGAGAAGATCAAAGCCATTCAAGAGATGCGTCCTCCATACAACCTAAAAGAGCTACGAGGATTCCAAGGTCGACTTGCGTACATCAGGCGGTTCATTTCAAATTTATCTGGACGTTGCAGACTATTTAATCAATTAATGAAGAAAGGTGTATCTTTCGTTTGGACAGAAGAATGTCAACGAGCATTTGACGACATAAAGCGGTATTTAATGAGTCCATCGGTTCTTGTACCACCGATCTCAGGAATACCCTTGTTAATGTATTTTCGGGCAATAGATTATTTATTGGGAGCTTTGCTGGCTCAAAAGAACAAGGAAGGTCATGAACAAGCCATCTACTATCTTAGCCGAACGATGATTGGAGCTGAACATCGTTATTGTCTGGTAGAGAAGGAATGTTTAGCCTTAATATTTGCTATTCAGAAGACAAGACATTATATCATAGGCCAAACTATTCATGTCATATCCCGAGTCAATCCTCTTCGAGTCTTAATGAAGAAGCCAAGTACACTCAATTCTAGGTTTGCCACATGGGCCATATTACTGGCACAATATGATATGGTTTATGTTCCTTAAAAGTCTGTGAAAGGCCAAGCACTTGCTGACTTCTTAGGAGCTCATCCTCTCCCTGAGACATCTAAACTCTATGATGAGATTCTGGACGAAATATTAGAATCAAATATGATCTCAGAAGAATTTCCTACCTGGAGGTTGTTCTTTGATGGAGCTTCTAGAATTGGACCTGGAGGTACCCTTGTGGCTGGAGTAGAAATTGTTCTTGTTTCATCCGATGGATTAACTATTCAAAGGGCCTATTCTTTAGACGAATCATGTTCTAACAATGTGGCAGAGTAGAATGCCTTGCTCATTGGACTCTAATTGGCTAAACAACTGGGTGTTGAATATCTCGAAGTATATGGCGACTCTAAGCTGATTGTTAATCAGGTTAGAGGCATATATGAGGTCCGACATCAAGATTTAGTACTGTACCATGAAGCAGCAACCAGGATAGCTTCTTCGTTCAAAGGGTTCTTCATCGAACATGTACATCGCGCATGCAATACAGAAGCCGATATCTTATCTAACCTAGCTGCGGTATTGGCAGTTCCACTCAAAAGACAACATATGGTTGTTATCTCTAATAGAAAACTATTCTGTGTTGAAAATAACCACAACATTGAATTCAACAACTTAACTGAAGCCAAGTTCACTTGTGAGGACTGGAGAGCACCTTTTATTGATTTAGCAGTACATGACTGTTTTCCATAAATAAATTTCTTTATTTATTGTGTATCTAGGAAAATTACAACTGTAGGAATCTGATCTAGAAGACGATCACTTTATCCCTTGGACTATGCGAAGAAGAAAAGCTCTCAAAATTTTGACAGTAGATAACTATGTATCTCTACAATGAATGAGAAAAAGAACTCTATTTATAGAGTCAAAAATAATAACTGAAAAGATAACTGTCTTCACAGCCTGTGCTTAGTTGAAAATCACACAGGATTTAACATACGCAAGGTTGTGAGCAGTTACTGGACATGGCCTGTAACTGTTAGACACATGTCAATCATGCATGAGTCGTGTGCAAGTTACAGGACACGCAGGCGAGAGATCAGTGGCATGGCTGCTACGTACTCCAATTTGATGAAATCCACGCAGACTTGTTGAAGACGAAATCCACGCAGACTCGGGGTAGAAAGCTTCAAAATCTACACAAACTTGGGGCAGGAAACTTCAGGATCCACGCAGACTTGAGGAAAAAAAGCTTCAAAATCCACGCAGACTTGAGGAAGAAAACTTCAGAATCCACGCAGATTTGAGGGAAAGCTCAAAATACACGCAGACTTGAGATAGGATTGCCAGCTGTCTTGATTCAGCGTGCCTCGACTGACACAAAATCTTTGACAGTGATTGCTTTTGTCAGTCGCATTAAATGATAAGAAGCTCTTTTGGTACGCCAACTTGACGAAGGTTGAGTCTTGCTGAAGAAGATTTCGAAAATCACGCAATAGACGGCTGTGATCTCTCGAATTCTGTGCATACGTGGCATACGAAGAGACATTCTTCGACTGTTGTGCTGTCAGTTATAATTACTCTCTGACAAATGATGAGCTGTCTCCTCAGCGTGATATGTAAATATTGTCTGGATCAACTGAGCGTGACTTTTGACTTTGCCCTGATCAACTTAGCGTGACTGTTAGACTTGTTCTGATCAACTCAGCGTGACTGTCATTTTTAAAGGCGTACAAGACCCCCTTCAAAGTTTTCGAAAATTGAAAAAGACTTCAAAATTTTTTGAAATACTTTAAAAAATAAGATGATAAAATGAACTTAGTCACGCTGAGATGACTTCAAATTTTTCGGAAGTCGGAAAGACTTCGAAGTTCTTTGAAAACATCCAAATGAACTTATTAAATGTCATGATGACTCTTCATTTTTCGAGACTGATTGCATCGAGTTTATGGTAGAATATGAACCGACGGTGAGCTCTGTTATATAAACAGGAAGAGGATTCATTTAATCTTCATCTTACGTCAATATGACACCAAAGGAGAAAGCTGAGGAAGAAGCATGCAAGTTGGGCTTTTGTTCCCATGGTGATCCCACTTTTGAGGGTAAAGAACCGGAGCCTCTGGTTTTTGAGTTCAAAGACGATCCCATGCAATTAGCCAAGAATTTCTTGAGCTATTTTGGCTTGGATGGCTCGTCTTCTTCTGATGGACGCAGCTTCGCAGAGCAGCGTGAAATGTTGAAGGCTCTGTTACACCGCATGGGGGTTAAGAGTGTAGAAGAATTGGGCACTAAGCTCAGCCGCTCTATAAAATAGAGCGTGTCTTTTATGCTTTTGTCTTCTTTTAAAAATATTGCACTTCTTCTTTTGTCTTTTGTAAGGTCATCAGTGCCTGTCTTGAAGAATGTAGTACAACTTTTGTGTTTGAACAGCGTGCATTAATGAAGAATGTTAATTAGCACTCTTTGACTGTTTCTAATGTTGCGCTGTCTTCCAAAACACACGTGTCATTCATTCCATGGTTTACGAGCACTATTCACGTGGATCTTTTCCAAGAATAAGCTTGTACTTTGTCCTTTAAATAGATAGCTGAGTTTCAAAGATACTCATCTCCCATTCTTCTTCTTCTTCTCTGAGAATGAAATTTTTGGGAGATTTCATTCTCAAACAGGAAAGCAATGCTTTCTAATGTTCAATTTCTGCGCACTGTATCAAACATGGGTTTGCCAATCCTTAGCACCAAACTTGATGGTAAGTCCGCGTACCATTTTTGTTGCTGTTGAAGATAGGCTTTTATGCTTCTGACTGAAAAATGCACGCTTGACTAGCCAATGCATGCCAAATGACATTTCTGTTGATTAATTCTCTTTTTCCTTGCTGTTCTCTGCAGAAGCTCGGTTGAAAATTTTCTTCAGAACTGGCATTGGTGATGTAGATGCTGTAGAGAATATCCTGCTGACACCTACATCAGGGAGCTCATACGCTTTTGACGCGTACATCAGACAACTCAGAACTCTTCGTGGGATAGAAGGGTCTTCCTCAGATGGTAGGAAGAGCCTTTATACACGAGAGTTGGATGGTGGAGTCAACTCTACCCCGAGAAATCAGGTAGTAGAGTTCCTTTCAAGGCAGAACTAGGAATTGTATCCCAAGGTTTGGATACATTCCTGTCTTCCTTGAGAGGTTACCCCCAATCCACCAGTTGTATTGGCAGCACCACGACTTCGGGCTGCCATACTCTGTGGTTCTCCTCTCGTCTGAGAGAGAAGACCAGAGTTTGATTCCTACTGATCTGGTCGTGACTGGGACCCAGACAGTCAGGAACTGCCACCAACAACGAACCTGACGGAGAAGGTCCGACGGAGAAGATCCGACGGAGAAGATCCAAAGAAGAAGATAGATCTCTATTAGGTTATTGTTGTGGTGTAGAATAAAAATCCAAGATTTGTAGTAGATTTCCATTATGATTTGTAAGAAAGTCTAAGAAAATGTAATAGACTTTTTGTGGTGAAATGAGAATGGAAATGATAATTCTTCTATGCTTAAAGATTTGTATTTGTGGATGAATTGTGGACATGATAGATAATGAAATCTTCTTTTCTATTTTAGAGTATATGATATTATCAGAGGTATTATGGACGTGATAATATGTAGGAACTCAAAAGAAAATAGATTGATTTCTATGCAGAGGTCAAAAAATGACAAATGAGCAAGTAGATTCGGAATTGATTCAGAGGTTATGAAAACGTGATCAATAACGAATCTCCACTTAATAAATTGATAGAAGATTATGAATGGACGAGCCGTTTAGGAAATGATGAACGGATAAACTGTCGAATGAATGTAATAAATGAACTGATGGACCGTCAAGTATTAATGAATGTATGAATCGTCGGATGAATGTGACGCTTCATTATTTGAGGAACTTCTGCCTATAAATATAGCAAAAATCTGACAAGAACGAACGCTTTTTCTTTCAAACATAAAAATGTCGTCTGAAGAAGCATCCAATAAGGCTGAAATCGCTATGAAGGTTCAGAAAGGCACTGAAGAACACCCTGTAGATCCAATTCAATCCAAGAAGGCGGAAGCAGGCGAAGGTTCATCTGTACCCAAGCCACCAAGGGATATTCTGGACTTCCTGCTCGAACCAGGAAGGACTGAAGAAGAAGAAGCCATGAGGATGGCCGCTTGCAAGTTCCTCGTAAGTTCCAGCAAGGAGATCCTCGGCTCTTTTGCTGATCACGTCTTCGAGAAGGATGGCAGTGGCCCACGTCCAAATGTAGAAAAGAATGATAGTGATCTTCTTTAATATCATGTATCATCATTCATGATAAAAAATAAAATAAAAATTTTATTTCTAAACATGAAACTGTCTGATGATTACAAGCATTTACATTTATGCATAATACTTTTTAAGGAATTTGCCATTAATAGGCATCAAAACTTTTCGACCATCCAATTCTGAGAGTTGATAAGCTCCATTTGAGAAAACTTTGCTCACAATATAGGGTCCTTCCCATTTTGCGTCAAATTTGCCCTTGCTCATATGAGTCATAGTCATAGGACGTCTGACTGTTAGAACAAGTTCTCCTTTTTGATACGATCGAACTCTGACTTTCTTATTAAAAGCTCTTGAAATTCTAGCTTGATAGAATTCAATATTCTGTTGAGCAGATAATCGCTTTTCATCCAGAGCTTCTAATTCTTGAAGTCGAAGACGATCATTATTTTCTGCAGTGAGTTCATTAGCGATTGCTATCCTTAAAAAAGGAATTTGAATCTCTAATGGAAGAACAACTTCGCAACCATACACCAGAGAGAAGGGTGTACATTTAGTAGCATTACGAACTGTAATACGATAAGCCCACAAACATTCACCGAGCTTCTCACTCCAATTACGTTTGTTAGTAGAGACAAACTTCTTTAAGAGTTTGATGATGGCCTTGTTGAAAGCTTCTGCTAATCCGTTAGCTGCCGGATTATATGCGGTAGAAGCCACATTGTTGATCCGATGATCGTCACAAAATCGAGTAAACTTCTGACTAACGAACTGTGGTCCGTTATCATGAATAATGCGTCGAGGAACACCAAATCTGTAGATGACGTGGTACTTAATAAAGCTAATGATATTGGACGTCTTAACTTCAGACAAAGGAATGGCTTCGGCCCATTTGGAGAAGTAATCAGTTATTGCGAGAATAAACCGATGACCTTTTGATGACGGCGGATTGATCGGACCAATAATGTCCATGCCCCAAGCTTCGAAGGGCCATGATGCTGCCGTCGGATGTAGAAATTCCGAAGGTTGATGAATAAAATCTGCATGGATTTGACAAGCTTTACACTTCTTTGCATATTCGATGGCGTCTGATACCATAGTGGGCCAATAATAACCCATACGTCGAATACGGTCTTGAAGTTTTGGTCCAGGCTGATGTGCTCCACAAATTCCATCATGTGCTTCGCGAATAATTTATTGAGCCTCGTCACCGGCAACACATCAAAGAAGTAAACCATCATAGGCTCGACGATATAAGGTCTTTGTTGTATGATTATAATAGAATCGGAGTGATCGTCGTCTGATAGATGCTGCCTCACTCGGATCATCCGGAAGAATATCATACAATACGAAATCTAAGAAAGGAAGTCTCCAATCCGTATCCGTATTTTGATTCTCGGCCGAATTATTGAAGATGAATTCCATGCTGGAATCAGATGAAGATGATAAAGACTTACGACTAAATCCAAATCCTCTTGTTGTGTTGACGTCATGAGATGTTGATTCTTCAATGTCAACTGGAAGTGCTAGGGTCAGGTTATTTTCAAGATGAAATAATTCTCGATTGCGAACAATAACCATTTTTTGTCATCTAATTGGGATAGCCAACACTGCTGCAAGATTAGCTAGAGCATCAGCTTCTGTGTTACATGCTCGCCTAACATGTTCAATGAAGAATTCTTCAAACGAAGAAGCCATAGTTATAACTGATCTATGATAAGGAACCAGATCTTGATGGCGGACTTCATAAGTACCCCTTATCTGATTGACAATGAGTTTAGAGTCTCCGTACGCCTCCAAATGTTAAATATTCAGATGTTTAGCGAGTTGAAGACCAATGAGTAATGCATTGTACTCAGCTATATTGTTCGAACACGGCTGATCGAGAGAATAAGCTCTTTGGATAGCAAGACCTTCTGGTGATACAAGAACGATTCCAACTCCAGCGACAATATCACCATTAAGACCTATCCTTGAAGCTCCGTCAAAGAATAGACGCCAAGTAGGATCTTCTTCAGCAATTTGGTTTGAATCTAGGACTTCATCTAGAATTTTGTCATAGAGTTTTGAATCTTCTGGAATTGAATGAGCAGCCAAAAAATCAGCTAAAGCTTGTCCTTTGACTGACTTCTGAGGAATATAATGCATGTCATACTGAGCAAGTAGGATTTCCCAGTTAGCTAATCGAGAATTCAAAACACTGGGTTTCTTCATCATGATCCGTATAGGATTGATCCTGGAGATGACGTGAATAGTTTGGCCAATGATATAATGTCGTGTCTTTTGAACAGCGAACATCAAGGCTAGATATTCTTTTTCGACCGGTGAATATCGAGGTTCAGCTCCGGTCATAGTACGACTGAGATAGTAGATGGCTTGTTCATGACCATTTTGATTCTTTTGAGCGAGTAATGCACCCAATGAATGACTCATTGCTCGAGTATATAGGAGAAATGGAATTCCTGAAATAGGAGATACCAATACTGGAGGGCTCATCAGATATTATTTTATATCATCGAATGCTTTCTGACATTCATCATTCCAGACAAAAGAAACACCTTTCTTCATAAGTTTGTTGAAAGGTCTGCAGCGTCCTGATAAATTAGAGATGAATCTCCTGATATAAGCGATCCTTCCTTGAAATCCTTGTAGCTCTTTTAAGGTGCGTGGAGGACACATCTCTTGGATGGCTTTGATCTTCTCGGGATCCACGTGTATACCTTTAGAGGTAATGACGAAGCCGAGAAATTTACCACTAGAGACGCCTAAGAAGGACTTAGTAGGGTTCATCTTTAATTGATGCTTACGTATTAGATCAAATATAGTCTTCAAATCTTGGATATGATCCTCCTTTTGTCGACTTTTGACTGCAATATCATCAACATAACATTCGACTGTTTTCTGTAAATGTTCACGGAATATAGTGCTCATAGCTCGTTGATAAGTTGCTCCTGCATTCTTGAGACCGAATGGCATAACTGTATAACAGTATGTACCGATCGGCGTTCTGAAAGAAGTGTGCTTCTCGTCGTCTGGAAACATTTTAATCTGATTGTACCCAGAATACCCGTCCATGAATGACATCCGTTCAAATCCATAGGTATTATCAATCATGACATCAGTGATTGGTAGAGGGAATTCGTCTTTAGGGCATGCCGCATTGAGATCGCGGAAGTCTATGCATACTCTGATCTTGCCAGTCTTTTTAAGGACAGGAACTATGTTAGCCACCCAATCAGGATGTTGTTCCTCTCTAATAAACCCGGAGGTTATGAGTTTATTGACTTCAGCTTCAATTGCATCCATAATGTCTGGACAAAATTGTCGCTGTTGTTGTTTGACCGGTTTAGCATTCGGCAAGATATTGAGCTTGTGAGTTGCAATTTGTGGATCGAGTCCTGGCATATCTTCATAACTCCAAGCGAAGACATCAATGTAGTCACGAATAAGTTTGATCATGTCTTGCTTATCAGTTTCAGAAAGACTTTTACTGATGAATATTGGTTTGGGAGATCCCTCTTCACCAACATCTATTTGAACAAGTTTGTCTTCAGTCGGAGGTTCTTTTTGCTCGAAACGGAACTCCCATTGATTATCTAATCTTTGGGCCCATAGTTCTGATTCAGGTGAGATTTCAAACTCTTCTTCGTCTTCATCGCTTTCTTCAGAATGGTTAATGGAAACCATGTTGGAAGACAGAAGGTTGCAGTAGAAGTCACCGATATTCGTATCGGAATCCCAAGAAGTGGTACTAGAAGAATCAGATCTCTTATCTTCGTCAGACTCGGGATCTTCATGGATAATATTGATAAAAGGAGTAGGAGCTGTATAGCCCAATCCGCATTTCGTTCTTCCATATTTTAGAGGAGGAATACGAACAGTCATTTTTCTTCCTTTTCCACTATTGAGGCCAGTCCTGAAGTCATAGCCCATATTTTTGATGATATCTTTAGATTGCTGACTATAACGACGTAGTTGTAATCTTCCAGTATCATCATTTTTGTCTTCATCTTCTAAATCAGAAGGACTTTGGGGCCCTTTGTAGAAGAATATTGGAATGTCTCCTGGCTTTCTGCTGGAAATTAGAAAGTATGAAGATTGTACAGGTTCTAGGGATACATCTGTATGAACAGTCTGTACAACCCCTATGGTTATTGTGTTCAAGTCATCTAACAAATGTAAATAACTATGAACATAATTACACACATCAACATACTGCAAAGATGGAGACTTTTCATTAAATGTAAAAGCAGCAGTATTTATATTGGGAGAAGGCTGAGCCTTAGAGATTTTAGCCAAGTCAATGACTAAAGGGGGAGAAGTAGAACGAGAAGAAGCGTTGTTTCGATTAAGATCGATAACAAATGGCTCAGAAGAGGTGAGCTCCCTTGAAGCTTGAGATGGAAGAATAATCCGTCCTCCAACTGGAATTAGCAGAGTATCCTGTTTCACATATGGAGATGCAGGAATTGCAGTACGCCCACTGACAGGAATAATCATTGTATCTTGAGCAAACGACTGAGGTAACGGAGAAATTCGTCTAGTTACCGGAATGATGAAAGAACCTTCTTCAGAGAGTTTGGGAGATTGTTGCTGAGTAGTTCGACCTTTAACAGGAATTATTAAGGTCTCACTTTGTGTATCCTCTTTCTCCATAGCTTGTATGACCCTTGTATACTCTTCTTTGTACATTCGGGAATCATTGAAATAGGCTTCAACCCCATGAAAGGGATTTATGTCAGCAACTTCTTTTTGTACTCTTCCATTGCTATCAATGTATTTAAAACACTGATGAAGAGTAGAAGGTACCATATTATTTTCATGAAGAAAGGGCCTCCCCAGAAGAAGATTATAGGATCCGACGATCTCGATCACATAGAAAGTGACTTTGGATCTGAAATCACCTATTTGAAGCTTCAGATGAATCTTTCCCAAAGGTTCGCTTCGGCTTTGATTGAATTCCAGGATAGTAGTAACCGTCTTGGAGAGTTTGTGAAGAGGGATTTTTAGTTCATCCAATAAACTCTTTGGCATGATGCTTATAGCAGACCCTGGATCAATGAGGATACGATCTATCTTTATTGTATCGATATAACCGGTGTAGTAGAGAGGCCGATCATGTCGATTATCCTCCAGTAGCATGTCGTCTTGTGTAAAAGTGATATTTGGGATAATCTCCAGTATATTGTTGCAATATAAGCAAGTGGCAGGTTCCACATCTGGCTTCTTCAATTGTACAAGACAAGAGTCAGCCTGTAGAAGTGATTCACTTAACGTCTCCCGAGTCTCTTTGGAAAGACGTAGAAGTTCAAAGAGGGACATTCTAGCTGGAGTATTAGCAAGCTGAGCTAAAATGTCGAAATTATAAGGCTTCTGAAGTCCAAGAGGAGAGGACTTCTTGATTGGCTTATCGAACCGAGCCTGTTGTTTGCCTTTCTCCAGAGCTGTAGGCTTGGAAAGAATAGGTTCAACCTGTGTAGTTGAAAGAACAGGTACAGTGGATGATTCTTCTTCAGGAGGAACATTAGGAGCATCTTTATCAGCTGGAGGGATATCAGGAGTATCCTCAGGATTCTTGGAATAATTCTTTAGATAAGGTTTCCCCGTTCGAGTGGCACTAACAAGTGCTTCTTCTTTCTCTTTTGGCTCTGTGTCAGAGGTAGACCCAAGAGATGTCATATAACATGACTTAATCTTACCAGCCTTCTTGGACTTTCGAGAAGTAGTCTTTTGAGGAGATTCAAAATCTGCCACTAGATCAGGATGAATCCACATGATTTCCCCTGTTTCCAAAGTGACTGGCACTAATCCTTCAGATTGCGGAGGAGGAATATTCACTATTTCAAGAATTGCCTTGGGAATAGGAACAATCCCACTTTCAAGGAGTTGAGGAGGAAAATCTCCGAATTGCATAGAGACGACGTTGGAGGTGACGGTCTTCTCTTTTGGAGTAAGAGAGATAGCTCCAGATTTAATCATTTCTTGGATCTTTTCTTTCAGTACATAACATGTACGAATTGTATGACCCAGTATTCTATGATATGGACAGTATTTGGGATGATCTGTTTTTCCAGCTTCATCAGGTTTCTTGATCTCAGGTAATTGTATCTTATTACCTTTCAGCAGACATTCAAAGATACCAAGGACATCGTCGTCATCGAAAGAGTATTCTTCTTTAGGGTGAGGTGTTCTTGGTTGTTGAGTTGTAGGAGTTTGAACAGTTGATGCATCTTTGCTCTGAAGATTAACTTCAAGAGTTTCTTTTCCCTTGCGAGCATTGTTTTTATTGTTAGTACCTTGACCTGTTTCTTTAGGAGTCATCTGTACTCCTAAACCTTTGAAGGTTTCAGCACTAATTTCTGCGGCCTTGGCACTAACTATGAAAGAAGGCCAGTCTTGGAATTGGGTGGATCCTGTCCACATGCTGATGATTGGCAACAAGTTTGATTTGCATGTGTCGATGGTGACAGCATCAGGGGTTCCAAGAGGCATCTTCAGAGCTTCTCTTCGAAACCGTTCAATGTACTCTTCTGTAGTTTCATTATTTTTCTGCTTGATTCTAATAAGAGCAGACATAGTCATGTCATTGAGCCCTTCATAGAACCGTTCAAGAAACATCTGTTTGAAACCGACAAATGAGGTAATGCTCCCATCTGGGAGACTTTTATACCATTCATAAGCCGTTCCCTTGAGACATCCAACAAACACCCGAGTAAGGAGGGCGTCGCTTGGTTGCAGTTGATTAGTCATCACTTCAAAGTGATTAATAAACTGACTTGGAGAAGTGGTTCCATCATAGAATGATATAGTGGGAGGCTTATATTTAGGAGGATACGATACTTGCTTCTATTCTATCGAATAAGGTTGTTTGATGCCTAACCTTTGTAAACCATCCTTCTATTTGAATGCCTCGAATTGAGTTTTGAGATTCCTCAATTCTTCATTAACAACTCCGGAAGATTGTGGAGTTGTAACTTGTAGAGAATAGTTGGGAGGAGGAACTGCATTGTAAGCACTAACCCCAGCTCTAGAGAGACTAGGATTTGGTTGAGCTTGTCCAGGAGTATTGGATTGTACTGCTGGAGGAACTTGTACTGGACTCATATCAGTGTCAGTTGGTATGGCATCTGGTACAGTCTGTCGATTTTGCAACTGTGTTGCCATGAGTTCATACATCGACTTTATAGTATCAGCCATATACTTCATTTGTTGTTCCAAAAAAGCAATTCTTCGATCTTGAGGAGTCAAAGAAGAAGAAGGTTCATCAGTATTCCCATCAACCATATAAGTTGTGACTGTACGAGGGATTATTGATGAACTGGTAGATGTTGTTTGTTCTGAATCATTGCTTTGTGCATCAAAAATTATAGGAGAACTACGCTCAGTAGGAAGAGGTGGAAAGTTAGATTCTCCAAGGAATTAAGAATCATCTTCAGAGATCAAATTTCTTTGACTAGAAGCTAAGGCTCTTGCTCTGGTATTTCTATATACTCCATCCGGACTATCAACTCTACCCCCAGCATCCCGAGAGGTCATATTGACAGAAGCAAACAAAGGCTCATCTTCATCAGGCATAGGTTCACACTGAATCCGATTGAAGACAGATTGTCATTTAGTTTGACATCTGCATTGCATTGTGACTCTTGGCTGGAAGTCACATTCATGATCAACATGGTCATGAGCCATTGATTGACATCTGCATTGAATTATAACTCTTGGATAGAAGTCACATTCAGCATGGTCCTTTGTCACTGAATTACTCCTTCTCTTCTGTTGAAGATGTTCTCGTAAATCTATTTGTGAAGATTGAGGAGTATATTTCCTGTTCTTGGATCTTGATGGCTCTTGATTATATAGAGAATGATTAATATGACCAACATAGTTTTTTGCATACTCTGCATCTGGATCTCTTATCCTTGTTTCCAACTGGTATGGTTTCTTAATACTAGAAGTGTTTAGTTTTGTTCTTAGATCAGTTGGAGGTAACACATTAGTTTTGGAAACATGGAGTTTTCCTTCCATTGATCTGGATATTTGCAGAGAAGGAAAAGTTGAACCACCCCCTTGATTAGGAGATGGTAACAGACCTTTTCTAGACAAATTTTGTGCCCAATTCGAAGAAGTCGTAGAAGAAGACATTAAGGAATGTTTCTTCTTAGACTCATTCAAGTTTTGAGACATAGAATGTCCAGAAGGAAGAGTAGTCAAAAGACCATCTCCTTTTCTTTGACTAACAAAATTGTCAGTCAAAGCTGTTCCTGAAGTAAAAACTACAGGAGCAGAAGAAACAACTAAAGAGTTATTCCTTTTCGAAGGGACTTTGTGTGGAAGACCACTCCCAGTTCTAGTAGAACTTGGCAAAGAAGAAGAGATAGCTAAAGAGCTATTCTTCTTAGATAAAATACACGCTGAAACAGGCTTGGTTAAAGAACCAGTGCTGTTGGCGTGACTTTTGATTTTGGAAATACACGCTGGAACAGATTTGGCTAAGGAACCAGTACTGTCAGCGTGATTGTTGATTTTAGAATTACACACTGGAACAAACTTGGCTAAGGAACCAGTGCTGTCAGCGTGACTTTTGGGGTTGAAATTGCACGCTGGAACAGATTTGGCTAAGGAGCCAGTACTGTCAGCGTGACTTTTGGGGTTGAAATTGCACGCTGGAAGAGATTTGGCTAAGGAGCCAGTACTGTCAGCGTGACTTTTAATTTTGGAGACACACACTGGAACAGATTTGGCTAAGGAGCCAGTACTGTTAGCGTGATCTTTGATTGCTGTCATCTTCGAGTGCACAAGAGTGTGCGTGCTTGCAGTAGAGTTCTTGCCAGTGTTAGGAGTAGACACTGTGGCAGAGACTTCACCATTGGCTGCCAATTGATTCTTAGGGACATAGACAGAGTGTCCCTTCGACTTGGCAGTGATGATGGAGGCTGTAGTGGGCTTACCACTCTTAGCCCGCTGCATTTCTTCATAGGCGAGTTGATCGAATTGGATCGTCATCACCTTCTTCGTCGAGCCGATTGACGAAGTGTCGCATTGAGTTGTTGCCATCTCAGAAGAGGAGATGGTTTTCCCCAGCAGAGTCGCCAATTTGCTTTCCATAAATAAATTCCTTTATTTATTGTGTATCTGGGAAAATTACAACTGTAGGAATCTGATCTAGAAGACGATCGCTTTATCCCTTGGACTATGCGAAAAAGAAAAGCTCTCAAAATTTTGACAGTAGATAACTATGTATCTCTACAATGAATGAGAAAAAGAACTCTATTTATAGAGTCAAAAATAATAACTGAAAAGATAACTGTCTTCACAGCCTGTGCTTAGTTGAAAATCATGCAGGATTTAACATACGCAAGGTTGTGAGCAGTTACTGGACATGGCCTGTAACTGTTAGACACATGGCAATCATGTATGAGTCGTGTGCAAGTTACAGGACACGCAGGCGAGAGATCAGTGGCATGGCTGCCACGTACTCTAATTTGATGAAATCCACGCAAACTTGTTGAAGACGAAATCTACGCAGACTCGGGGTAGAAAGCTTCAAAATCCACGCAAACTTGGGGCAGGAAACTTCAGGATCCATACAGACTTGAGGAAAAAAGCTTCAAAATCCACGCAGACTTGAGGAAAAAAACTTTAGAATCCACGTAGATTTGAGGGAAAGCTCAAAATACACGCAGACTTGAGATAGGACTGCCAGCTGTCTTGATTCAGCGTGCCTCGACTGACACAAAATCTTTGACAGTTATTGCTTTTGTCAGTCGCATTAAATGACAAGAAGCTCTTTTGGTACGCCAACTTGACGAAGGTTGAGTCTTGCTGAAGAAGATTTCGAAAATCACGCAATAGACGGCTGTGATCTCTCGAATTCTGTACATACGTGGCATACGAAGAGACATTCTTCGACTGTTGTGTTGTCAGTTATAATTACTCTCTGACAAATGATGAGCTGTCTCCTCAGCGTGATATGTAAATATTGTCTGGATCAACTGAGCGTGACTTTTGACTTTGTCCTGATCAACTCAGCGTGACTGTTAGACTTGTTCTGATCAACTCAGCGTGACTGTCATTTTTAAAGGCCTACAATGACATCTTGCCAGAAGATCCTAAAGAAGCTACAAGTATCCATCGTCGTTCGCTTCGATTCTATTATAATCATACTACTAAAATACTCTATCGAAGAACTTTTGATGGATTACTCTTGAGGTGTCTCACTGGTGATGAAGCAAAGCAGATATTACGTGAAGCTTATGATGGTGTTTGTGGAGCACATCAGCCTGGTCCTAAACTACAGGATCGTATTCGACGTATGGGCTACTACCGGCCCTCTATGGTATCAGATGCTATTGACTATGCAAGAAAATGTCGTGCATGTCAGATTCATACAGATTTCATTCACCAACCATCAGAATTTTTTCATCTGACTGCTGCTGTTTGTAAAAACAAAAGTTTTGAACTTTATTGATACAAACTTTGTAAAGATTACAAGAATTCTGGGAAAGTATAACTGTAGGAATCCAATCTAGAAGACGATTGCTTTATCCCTTGGACGATGTGAACTTTGAAGACAGTAGCCTCTGAAGTTGAAGGCAAAAGCCTCGAAAGAATGCAGCAGCACTTGGGCAAGAACTCCTGAACTCTCTGGTATTTTTGAACTTTTATGTCTGATCTCTCTATCTGATCCCCTTGAATGGAGACTTGAAACTCTATTTATAGAGTTCTAGAAATAACTAATTTTTAGTTATTCTAAATGGCACAAGTTGGATTGCGCAGGAACTGGATTGTGCAACATCAGGTTACGCAGGCAGTCGTCTGGTCGTGGGCCAACTGTCTTGGACACATGGCATCATTTGATTGAAATGCACATGATCGTGTGAAAACGGTTGCCATGTAACGATCAATTGATGGCATGAATGCCACGTGTACTTTTGTCAGTTGACATGATGAAGTGTGCCACATGAATTGCGCTGACTTCGATTACGCTGAAAATGGATTGCGCAGACACTGGATTGCGCAGGCACTAGATTGCGCTGCATGTACATCTGTCCTCGAGCGCTGTGCGGCACAATAAACGAACAGTCTCCTCGTTCTTTGTGCTGTCAGCTGTCAGAAAGATTTGATTTTGTCAGGTAATGATGATTATTTCCCACGTCAGCCTGCGCGCTTGAGAGTGTGCGCAGTCTAGTGTACGCAATCTGTATGATGCGCAATCTGATATCTGCGCAGTTCATTTGAAAGATTTATTTCTCGATCTTCATGACTTTGTTGATGTGTGCAACTTGATTTTTTAGGACCTACAAGAGCCTTTTCAAAGTTTTCGAAAGTTGAACTTATTCAAAATTTCGAAATACTTTGAATTTTGAATTTCAATCAAGTTGCACATGTACTTAGCTGTCTGCTCAATCGAATGGATCAGTCCAACTTTTTCGACGCAGTCTGAGGCAACCGTTACTCTTTGAAAAACTATAAATAGTTCTCTTCAATATTCATTTCATTCTTTACTTTACTTTATGATTTAAGAGAGAAGTCTCGAGCCTATTCCTCCTTTCTTCTCCTATCGAATCTCCATGGCCCCCAAGCGTTCTTCCGCCGCTGCCAAGGGCAAGGCCCCCGCCGAGCCTTCGGCTAGGGTTGCTCGACGTCCTTCTCGATATGAGACTGCACATCCTGCTTTGCAAGGTAGATGACCCAATCGAAAAACCCTTTTCAGGTTTTTTCGACTTCACTAATTTTCAGAATCCATCTCTTTTTAGAGATGTGATCATACTGCGCCATCCTTTTTAGGGTTTTGGTTTGCACGAAACAGTTTATCCTTCATTTTTATGAAGAATAACTTCTTGCAAAATCGGTTGAACTGCGCTGGCAAAAGTCAGCACAATTTGCTAATTTGCGCGAGACTACCAGCGCAATCTGATGCTGGCGCAGACTGTTTATTGCGCAATCTAATGGTTGCGCAATCTGATGTTTGCACAATCTGATGGTTGCACAATCTGATGGTAGCATCCTTGATTTTTTTCTTGTCTGAATTTTTATTTTCTCTGTTTGATGCAGTTAATACCAGAGAAGATCCGGGGTATGAAAACTTTGTAGGAACTCTTTCAGAATCGGAATTCAAAGAGGACCTATCCCATGTGCACTTTCCACAGTATGATCTGCCAGCTTTCCGCCAAGCTATTTTGGTAACCCAAGATAATAAAACCCTGTTATGTCTGATGAATGGGCAACCTTTGGAGTCGGCAGATGCCATCATTCACAAGAAGCCCCTATTTCTGTTTGGCGAAGCTGTTAAGAAGAGCTCTCAGCCGAGGCCACGGATGGAAGAACGGATTGTCCAACAGAAAGATAAGACAATCTCGATACCAGATGTCTCCCGCTGCCTCCCCTTATTTCGATATGCTCATGCAAGCTATCCGAGGAAAATAGAATGGATTCTCACACCTTTTCAGGATGTCCGTCCAGGAAAGATTTATGTGAAGAAGGGGCCTAACAAGAATGACATGTTCTACAGTTCTTCGGAACGATACAGTGTCTTGCTCAGCGGTTTAAAGCCCGGTTGTATTCCGCCGAAAAATTCTTCTTTGTTATTGCCCGTGAGAATTCCAATATTCGCGAATAAGTTCGCGAAGGTCGAAGGGAAGTATCCAGATCAAGACCTCATATTAACTGGACTGGTGAACCCAGACTATAAGAGATGGAATTGTATAGCAAAATGGATTTTAACTAAGTTTGAAGACAAACTTCAGTAGATTAACTTGTATCAAGCAGTGCATGCCACTGTTTACGGTTTTGCCCCCAATCCGCATCTATTTATGGCTCTAGCAGAAAGATACAACTACAGAACAGGGACTTTTATGACTCCCTGCGAAGAGATCGGGTTTGCCCTTCACGAGATGCAGTACATCTCTTACCTGCCGATGGGGGATGCCCCGTATGAGGAATTTGTCCCAACTAATGATGATTTGGACAAACTTCGAAAAGAGAATGCAGCCATGGTAGAAGTCTTCGAAGAACTGCTGTGTCATTATAAAATCTGCTCTTTGTTTTACCAAAGTGGTACATCTGGTACCTGCTATTCATCCAAATGGTTGCCTTATCTGTTCCTCAACCATATTAAAGAAAAGAAGACCAAGGAATATGGCAACTGCTATCCCGACTTCTTTTAACCACACTGAGCAGCACTGAGGTGGTGAAATTAATGGAGAAAAGTGGGGATTTGGATGTCAAGATCAAGGACGATCATCAATGTCCTCCTCTAAAGAAAGGAGACATTCTCGAGAGTTATATGAGAGTGGGATATCGATTTATGTCAAAAGAAGCCCAACTGGCGGATTTTTTGACATACTGGCTCCGTCAATTCGTCGTTCCCGGAGCAAGTGTTGTAGACTGCTTCCATCGCGGTGTTCTTTTTGCTGCCGTTCGATTAGTCTTCGGCTACAAGATGGATCTCTTATCGACGATGACTTGTAGAATGAACACCAGTCTCCATCTGTACGTCGAATTGATGCTGAAAGCTAAGGGCGAGAAAGAGTTTCCTCGGCTAGAATTGCCGTATACTTATCTGTTCGGGTGGTTGCTTCTACACCATCCTACTTTGATGGACCCCGACATGGGACCAGTCAATGGCAGCTTTTTGCGGAGATTCTCCCAAGGTAAGTGGAAATACACTTCCTTGAGAGATTGCAGATATGCTTTGAACCTTGTCAAAGGATGGAACTTCTATTGCATTCGTCCTCCCGCCGGATATGAACAGATGTCGACCAACATGGTTGACTCAAAGATGCAACCTTTAAGCCGTACATCTTTTGATTGGTTGAAGACAATTCGTCCATCCCACTTGGTGTATCGATTTGAAGAAGAATGCTACTTGGAGCCATATCTTCCCAGCCGGTTTGCTCGGCAGTTTGGATATGACCAATTCCATCTAGGTAATGCTATCTCATGCCTACAAGGAAAAGGTTTCTTGATAGATGGAGCCCGAGCTTGGGCTTATTATAATGCTCGAGATACGAAACCAACGTTCTCGATGCCGGTGAATAGTAATCATGGCCCTCGTATGCTGTTCACATATTTAGTATTTTATACATCATCGAACACTTTTGCCGAGAACTTCAATCTAGCAGATAGCTTCGCGTCTGCAACGAGATTGAAGAAGGGAGGAGTCATCATGTCACTTCCAGGTAATGATGAGGTGCACGAGCCAGTGGATGCACCCTTAGAAGTTTCGAGGGACGTTATGTTCCCTGAAGAGATTAACGCGCCACTGCGTGTTTCTTTGAAGGTTGCTAAATCACCGACCAAGAAGAGAAGGAGAGAGGAGCCTTCCGTCTTAGTTGCGAAGAAGAAACTGATCTTGGATCATTCTTCAGAAAAGAATACTACCAGATCTCAATTTCGACAGCTGGCCGAGACAATTCAACAGGAAGAAGCTGCCACACCGACCTCTGTTCAAAAACAAGTCGAGGCAATAAATGTAGAGAGTCCTGAGAGACCTCTGCATAGACAGAAAAGGTTGGTCCGTAGAAGAAAATTAACAGTCTCTCCTTCCAGACAAGTTTTGTCTTCGATCGTGATAGACGCTGCAGCGGGACTCACCATGCCATCTCCCACTCCTGTTTCTGAGTCTGGGAATAAAACTCCCAGTCCAGAGCAGAGAGAGGAAATTAAGCAGAGGGAAGAGCTGGACCAAAAATGAGGCTGAAGAGCCCAGAGATAACATTGTAGAGGAAGAGCATAACGACGTACGATCTCCTTCACCTGCTGCGGAGACTACTCAACTTCCTCTTACACCTGGGACCCTCGCGCAAAGGAGGATCGTATGATGATTGAAGCTTTAGAGGACTATGACTTCGGCTCACAAGAGGATTATGTTGATCAATCCACTGAAACTGCCAGTGGAGAGATACCAGCAGAATATGAGGAGAGCACATCGTCCGAAACTGATAAAGATATGCCAAATCCTGAAGGCGATGAGGAAGGACATGTATCTCCAATAACTATTGATGACATTTTGGATGCAGATGTGCAGATGTCTCCCGGAGGTGCTGACGACACTTTGAATCCTGAAAAGGATGTTGAAGCGCAATCATCTCCGAAAAAGATAGCCAATAAAGAAACGGCTCCGGAGGAAACTCCCACCGTTAATCTCCAAGGTATAAAATAAAATTAACAATCTTCTTTTAAATAGATTGATAGCTGACATTTTTATTTGTACTCCATACAGAAATCGAAGTTTCTCCAGTACTTCCAGTGTGTCTGGACATGGTTCTTGCTACGGCGATTGCTGGTAGCAGCCGTCATCTATCTTATGGCTCTGAGGCAGGTAGCAGCCAGGCAGTAGCGTCTGAAGCTACTTCTGCTCAGCTAGAGTCTATTCTTGCACATGATAGGCTCATTGCTGGATCCACCCATGGTAAGACTGTTTTCACTTTTGATTCTCTTTATCAAATAGCCAATGACAGGCAAAGTGACAGTATTTGATTTTGCAGAGGAACAACCAGGAGGAGCAACCAGCTCTACTTTGGTTCCCTTATTCAAAGAGCCTGCTGTTCAGATACGAGAAATTGAGCGTCCTGCTGCCTCGTCATCAACATGAGTAGCTGTGACTCCTAGTGCTCTGGCGATTAATCAGCTTGTCATCCAATCATTCACCAAATGCTTCTTCGAGTCCTTGGGGCCTCTGATCAATAGAATGATGGACAAAGAAGACGCTAATTTTTACATGGTTAGAGGTCCGACCTCTTTCTTGGGGAAGGCCATCCGGGAGTAAGGTGACGAGGCTCAGGCCACTTTCCTTAACCATATATTAAATGAGCTAGAAACTTCCATAAAGAACTATAAAGAGCTCAATAAGGGGGAAGTGGAACCTTTAGTACAGGCAGAGTTTGAACAAATAGCTTAGGCAGCTGCAATTGAAAGAGTGAACCTCCAGAACCTCTTGGATGCCTATTCTACAAAATCTGCTGAGTATAAGTCCAAATTGGAATCAGTGACCTCGACTGCTGAGAGAAAAGAAAAAAGAGTTGCCGAGTAGAGGGCCGAGATTGCTCGTCTCCAAGAGGAGCTAGAAAATGAAGTTACTGAACATCAGATTGCAATCCAATAATTCAGTGCTCTAACTCAGGAAAGGGACGAGTATGTAGCAGCTCATGATGCGGAAATCACTCGACGAATGGTAATCATGCCCACTTTCAATGAAGAATCTGGGATGGAAGAGGCCAGGAGGAGAGTGATGGCATCTCGTGAAGAACGGTTGCAGCTTTTGAAACAACAGATTGCTAATCTGATGATGCCTCCGTCTCAATAGAAAGAACATCTTGTATCTTCTTGTCTTTTTTACGCTATATAATGTCTTAAATTTTGATCAATAAAAGACATTTTGTTGTGGCTCTATTATTTCTTGCATATCTTATTCAGATATAAATAATAGCGATAGAAAATATATTCAGAGGTGCAGGACATGATATATTTCTTGATGATTTTGTAGAAAATAATTATATTCATTATATCTGCTCAGAGGTAATGTGGACGTGGCAGAATATAATTTGTCGAATATTATTATTTCGATAAATAACTTAATCAAGGATGATAAGTTACTGATGTGGATGATTAAATGAACGAAAATGAATCGTCAAAAGGTATGAACAAAATAAATCGTCATAATGAACGGATAAACCGTCGGATGATGATTAACAGATGAACCGTCAAGTGATAATGAATAAACGGGCGAACCGTCAGATGTATGTGAATGAACGGGCGAACCGTCGGATGAATGTGAACGGATGAACCGTCGGGAGATAATAAATGAACGGGTGAACCGCCAGGTGATAATAAATGAACAGGTGAACCGTCGGATGAATATGTTATTTCATTATATTGAGAATCTCTGCCTATAAATAGAGCAGAAATTTGACAGAAATGAGCACTCCCATTATTCAACATAAAAATATCGTCTGGAGATGCATCCAAGAAGGCTGAAATCGCCCCAAAAGTTGAAGCGGGCGTTGAAGAACATTCGGCCGAACTGGTCCAGCCAAAGCAGGCAGAGACAGGCGAAGGTTCGTCTGTACCCAAACCACCGCAAGATATCCTGGACTTCCTGCTTGAACCAGGAAAGACTGAAGAGGAAGAGGCCATGAGGATGGCTGCTTGCAAGTTCCTCGTGGGTTCCAGCAAAGATGTTCTCGGCTCTTTTGCTGATTATGTCTTTGATATGGACGGCAGTGGTCCCTGTCCCAATGTCGAGAAGGATGACAGTGACCTTCCTTAATATTATGTAATCATCGTTTATGATAAAATAAAATTGAATTTTATTCATGAACTCGAACTTGTCTGATGATTTACAAATATTTACATTTATACATAATATTTCTTAAGGAATTTGTCGTTGATAGGCATCATAGCAACTCGACCATCCAGCTCTGAGAGTTGATAGGCTCCATTTGAGAAGACTTTGCTTGCAACATAGGGACCTTCCCATTTTGCGTCGAATTTGCCTTTGCTCATGTGAGTCATAGTCATAGGACGTCTGACCGTCATAACAAGTTCTCCTTATTGAAAGGTTCTAACTTTAACTTTGCGGTTGAAAGTCTTCGAGATGCTGGCTTGGTATAACTCAATATGTTGCTGAGCCATTAACCGCTTCTCGTCGAGTGCCTCCAATTTTTGAAGTCGAAGAAGATCATTGTTCTCTGTAGTGAGCTCATTAGCAATTGTAATCCTTAAGGACGGGATTTGAAGTTCTAGAGGTAGAACAGCTTCACACCCGTACACCAGAGAGAAAGGCGTAAAGCCTGTGGGGTTGCGGACCGTGGTACGGTAGGCCTATAAACATTTGCTAAGCTTTTCACTCTAATTCCGTTTGTTAGAAGATACAAAATTCTTGAGGAGCTTGATAATAGTTTTGTTAAAAGCTTCAACTAATCCATTAGCAGCAGGATTGTAGGCTGTCGAAGCGACATTGTCAATTCGGTGATCATCGCAGAATCTGGCAAACTTCTGGCTGATAATCGTTGTCGTGGATGATTCTTCGAGGTACACCAAATCTGTAGATGACATGGTGTTTAACGAAGTTGATAACACTGCTGGTCTTGACTTCAGCCGTAGGTATAGCTTCAGCCCACTTGGAGAAATAGTCGGTTATTGCTAGTATGAACCGATGTCCTCTAAAAGAAGGAGGATTGATAGGACCTATAATGTCCATACCCCAAGCTTCAAAAGGCCAGGAAGCAGCCGTCGGATGTAAAAATTATGAAGGTTGATGAATAAAATCTGCATGGATTTGACAAGCTCGATATTTTCTTGCGTAATTGATGGCACCAGATACCATAGAGGGCTAGTAATAACCCATTCGTCGGATGCAATCCTGTAATTTAGGACCGGGTTGATGTGCTCCGCAAACACCATCGTGAGCTTCACGCAGTACTTGTTTCACTTCATCACCAGCTAGACAGCGCAAGAGTAAGCCGTCATAAGTTCACCGATAAAGAGTCTTAGTGGTCTGATTGTAATAAAATCGTAGAGACCTTCGACGAATACTCGTAGCTTCTTTAGGATCTTCAGGGAGTATATCTTAAACTACAAAGTCGATGAAGGGAGCTTTCCAATCTTCACTGATAACATTGGCTTCATTAAGATTACTGAACTCAATATTACGATTATTTTCGACGCAGAACAATTCTCGATTAGAGATGACCACCACCTGTTGTCTTTTGATAGGGATGGATAAGACTGATGCAAGATTGGTCAAAGTATCTATCTCAGTATTGCAAGCTCGGCGTACATATTCAATAAAGAAGGCTTTGAATGATGTAGCCATATTGATTGTCGCTTCAAAGTAAGGCACTAGATCTTGATGGCAAACTTCATAGGATCCTCTAACTTGATTAACAACCAACTTGGAATCGCCATAGACTTCAAGATACTCGACGTCAAGTTGTTTGGCTAGCTGGAGGCCAATGAGTAGAGCATTGTATTCTACCACGTTGTTGGAGCAAGGCTCATCTAGGGAGTATGCTCTTTGGACAGTTTACCTGTCTGGAGAAACAAGAACAACTCCAACTCCTGCTACTATGGCACTATTTGGTCCAATTCTGGATGCTCCGTCAAAGAATAGACGCCAAGTAGGAAATTCTTCAGAGATCATGTTTACTTCCAATGTCTCATCTAGAATTTCATCGTAGAGTTTGGATGTCTCTGGAACAAGATGAGCTGCTAAGAAATCCGCCAACGCTTGACCTTTGACAGACTTTTGTGGAACATACACCATGTCATACTGGGCTAGCAGAATGGCCCATGTAGCCAGCCGAGAGTTGAGCGTGCTAGGTTTCTTTATCAGTACCCGAAGAGGATTAACTCGGGATATGACATGAATAGTTTGGCCAATGATATAATGCCAAGTCTTTTGAATAGCGAACATAAGAGCTAGACATTCTTTTTCGACTGGACTATAACGGTGTTCGACACCAATCATAGTATAGCTAAGATAGTAGATAGCCTGTTCGTGGCCTTCTTTATTCTTTTGGGCAAGTAAAGCACCCAAAGAATGGTCCATAGCACGGATATACATCAAGAATGGTATGCCTGAGATCGGTGGCACCAAAACCGGTGGATTCATAAGATACCGCTTTATGTCATCAAATGCTCGTTGACATTCTTCAGTCCAAACGAAAGATACACCCTTCTTTATGAGTTGAGTGAATGGTCTGCAGTGTCTAGACAGATTTGAAATAAATCTCCTGATGTACGCAAGTCAACCTTGGAATCCTCGTAGCTCTTTTAGATTGCGTGGAGGACGCATCTCTTGAATGGCTTTGATCTTCTCGGGATCCACGTGTATACCCTTAAAGGTAATGACGAAGTCGAAAAATTTGCCACTAGAGACACCCAAGAATGACTTGGTGGGATTCATTTTGAGTTGATGTTGGCGCATGAGATTGAAGATAGTTCTCAAGTCTCGGATGTGATCTTCTTTTAGACGACTCTTGACAGCGATATCGTCAACATAACATTCGACAGTCTTGCGTAGATGATCTCAAAAGATGGTACTCATGGCTCGTTGATATGTTGCACCAGCATTTTTGAGACAAAATGGCATCACAGTATAACAATAGACTCCACGAGGAGTGCGGAAAGAAGTATGCTTTTCATCTTCAGGGTTCATCCGAATTTGATTGTATCCGGAGAATCCGTCCATAAAAGATATTCTTTCGAACCCACAGGTGTTGTCAATCATGACGTCCGTGATAGGGAGAGGAAATTCATCTTTTGGACATGCTTTATTAAGATCCCGAAAGTCGATACAGACTCGAACTTTGTCGATTTTTTTAGAACTGGGACAACATTAGCTACCCAATCAGGATGCTGCTCTTCTCTGATAAAGCCACAAGCTATGAGCTTCTTGACTTCATCGTCAATTACGTCCATCATTTCTGGCTTGAAGTGCCGTTGTTGTTGTTTGACCGATTTTGCATTCGGCAAGATGTTCAATTTGTGAGTAGCGACTTTGGGATCTAGTCCTGGCATATCTTCATAGCTCTAGGCAAAGACATCAATGTATTCTTTAGTTAGAAGAATTAATTCTTGTTTATCCTCTTCTGGAAGGTTCTTGCTGATGAATATTGGACGAGGTGATTCGTTCTCTCCTACATCAATTTGAACCAATTGATCTTCGGTAGGAGGTTCCCTTTGTTCGAATCAGAGTTCCCATTGGGTATCCATTCGTTGGGCCCACGGATCTATTTCAGAACTTTCTTCGATATCCTTATCGTAGCCTTCTGGAAGTTCAACAGAGACCATGTTAGAAGATACAGTTAATCGATGAACCTGGCCAATGCTGGTGTCAGAATCCCACGATCTGGAATCAGAAGAATTAGAGCGTTCTTCACTATCGGATTCAAAGCCTGCTGGGGATAATACTGGAGGTGAAGCATATCCGAGACCTCTTCTGGTCCTGCTGTAGTACATCTCTGACTTTTCTTTCGGAACAGCCATACGGAGAGGAGTTCTCCGTCCTTTACCGTAGTTGAGGCCACTCTTGAAGTCGTAACCCATCTTTCGAATGATGTCTTTCGATTGTTGACTGTAACGACGGAGTTGAAGATGCCCCGCGTCGTTAACTTTGCTATCATCCGTATAGCTAAATTATTGTTCCGGTCCTTTACTAAAAAGTATTGGACTCTCGCCTTTCTTACGAGAAGGAACAATATGGTATGAATCCTTTGGGTGTTCAAATAAAACTTCTGTTTGAAGAGACTGTACAACTCCTATTGTAAATGACTGAAAGCTGTCTAACATATCCAAATAGCATTTAGCATGATAAATAACATCAGTATACTGGAAAGTAGACACTTTTTCATTAATTTGTACATTCGTATTTACAATAGGACCTTTAGCCTTAGCAGGCTTGGTCAGATTGATTACAAGAGGGAGAGAAGAAGAACGTGGAGAAGGATTGGCTTTGTTACGACGGAGGTCGATAGCAAGCGGCTCAGAGGAGGTGAGCTCCCTTTTCTCCTTGTTATGAGGTAGATATATAACAAGTGGCTCAGAAAAAGTAAGCTACTTTTTGTCCTTATTATGAGTTAAATCAATAACAAAGGGTTCAGAAGAAGCAGGCTGCTTTTTATCTTTGTTACGACGTAAGTCGATAACAAGTGGCTCAGAAGAGGTGAGCTCCCTTTGATCTTGATCATCATTTGTTGGTTTCTTCTGAACTGACAAGTGAACAGCCAGTGGCTAGAAAGATTGAGGACGAGAGACACGCCCTTTAACAGGTATGATAAGGGTATCTTTGGGCACTGCTTCTGATTCTTCTTCAGTATCCAGAGACAAGACAATCTTTATGAATTCATCCTTGTACATGCAAGCGTCGTTGCAGTACGCTTCAACGCCTTTGAAAGGATAGAGATCAGCAACCTCCTTCTGGACTTCTCCATTGTCATCAACATATTTGAAACATTGATGAACAGTTGATGGAACAATGTTGTGTTCATGTAGGAATGGTCTCCCCAATAAAGCATTATAAGAACAACCATGATTGTTGATGATATAGAAGGTCACTTTTGTGCGCAGATTGCCTATTTAGAGTTTTAGACGAATCTTGCCCAAAGGTTCACTTCTTCCTTGATTGAATCCAAGGATGGTGGTGATTGTACTGGAGAGACTATGTACAGGGATCTTCAACGCATCTAACATTATCTTCGGTATGATGCTAAGGACAGACCCTGGGTCAATCAGAATACAATCGACTTTCATTGAGTCGACATATCCTGTATAGTAGAGAGGACGGTCATGCCTGTTGTCTTCCATTAACAAGTCATTTTGACTGAAAGTTATGTTTGGAATTAACTCCAACACTCTATGACAATGGAGGCAAGAGACAGGCTTTGCTGTAGGCTTCTTCAGAAGGGCTAGACAAGTTTCTGCTTGCATGAGAGCTTCACTTAGAGTTTGTCGAGTCTCTTTAGAAAGACGTAAGAGCTCGAAAATTGACAACCGGGCTGGTGTATTGGCTAACTGAGCCAAAATATCGAAGTTGTAAGGCTTTTCAAGTCCAGAAGGAGATGTCTTCTTCAAAGGTTTATCGAAGCAGACTTGCTGTTTGCCTTTGTCAGCGACCATCGGCTTGGGAGGAATGGGAATCACAACCAGTGAGAAAGTAATAGGAATATCCTCAGTAGAAGCAGGCTACACCGGAGCAGGTTCAGAGGAAGAAGCAGGATTCTCTTGGGCTTCAGGATAATCCTTTAGATAAGCTTTTCCTGACCTGGTGCCCAACAGGATTTCCTCGTCAACTATGGGGTCAAAAGACACCATATTGCAAGTCTTTGTCTTGCCCTTGGAGCGATCTTTCTTCTTGGAGGAAGAGGAAAGTTCGAACTCTGAAGCAAGATCCGGATGAATCCATATAATCTCGCCATTATCAAGAGACAAGGGGACGAGACCTTCACTTCGTGGAGGAGGAAGATTCTCAATCTCAAGAGTAGCTTTGGGGATAGGAATGACGCCATGCTGTACCATCTGGGGCGAAAAGTCACCGAACTGAACTGATACCATGTTTGCAGTAACAGTCTTCTCGTCTTGTTGCAGGGTGACGACGCCAGCGTTGACCAGCTCCTGGATTTTGCCTTTGAGCATATAACATGCTCGAGTGGGATGTCCGATGAACCTGTGATAGACACAGTACTTGGGATGATTAGTCTTACCGACTTCATCGGGCTTCTTTGGATCTAGAAGTTGGATTTTATTGCTTTTGATGAAGCAATCAAAGATGCTAGCTGTGTCATTCTCGTCAAAGGAATACTCTACTTTAGGATGAGGTTCTCTCGGTGGAGGTGCTGAAGGAGTAGAAGTAGACGTAGGAGAAGCTACGTTAATCGCCAGAGATTCTTTGTTCTTGTTTAAATTGATGTTCAAAGTTTCTTTTGGTTTGTGATTGTTCTGGCGATTGCCACCGCCTGATGTTTGATGTTTATCCCGGTCGGGGTTAGACATTTGTACCCCTAGCTGCTTGAATTTGTCGGTGCTAACTTTAGCTGCTTTAGCGTTGACAATGAAGGATGGCCAATCTTGGAACTGAGTAGACCCCGTCCACATGCTGATGATAGGCAATAGATTTGCCTTGCAGGTGTCTATGGTGACAGCAGCCGGAGTTCCCGGTGGCATTTTCAAAGCTTTCCAGTAGAATCTTTCAATGAAACTTTCAGCAGTTTTATTGTGCCTTTGTTTGATTTTATTGAGGGCTGACATAGTCATGTCATTGATCCCCTCATAAAATCGTTCCAAGAAGATTTGCTTTAAGCCAGAGAAGGAAGTGATACAACCATCGGGCAAGCTTCTATACCAATCGTATGCTACGTCGGCTAAACAGTCGACAAATACTATGGTAAGAAGAGCGTCATTTGGTTGAAGTTGAACAGTCATAACCTCAAAATGGTTGATGAACTGACTGGAAGATGTGCTGCCATCAAACAGCGAGATAGTTGGGATCATGTACTTTAGAGGAAACGGGACTTCCTTCCATTCAACTGGGTAAGGTTGCTTGATCCCCAACCTTTGCAAGTTATCTTTCTCTATAAAAGCTTCGAACTGAGTTCGCAGGAGCTTCACAGCTTCATTGGCATCTTCCACTGATGTAGAAGGAGCAGGCTGAACCACAGTGTTAGGAGGAGGAACAGCATGATAAGCACTACCCCCAGCACCTAACTGACTGGGTGTAGGTTGGACTTGTACAGGAGGTACTGGAAGAGATGCTACCCCCAGCCCTGCATTAACAGGCACCGACGATGCTATGATTTCAGGATTTGTAGGCGGTACGGTCGGTGGTACTGTGTGCTGGGCTACAATAATGGAATGCATACTTGCGACCATTTTCGCCATTGTCTTCAGCTTATCTTCTAGTGCAGCTATTCTTTGTTCTTGACTAGCTGAACTGGAAGCATCAGGATCTTCATTGACAACGTAAGTTGTCACTTCTCTGGGTACAGTAGAAGACACTGTCTGTTCTGAGCTTTCGCTGTATGTATCATAATCGGAGAAAGAATCATCTCCTAAGTGAGAAGGAAGGAGACGTTCAGAAGGATTTTGAAGATTCCTTTGACCGATTGTGTCTCGGCTTCGGGATCTGGTATGTTGGAATACTCCTTCAGAGGATTCTTGGAGCAGAACCAAATACCGTTGGCTTGGCTTGCGAGGCTTCCCGTGCTTAGAGCACTTCTTACCCCAAGTGTCTCTGGAAGTCATGTTATCGGAAGCGTACAGAACCTCATCTTCATCTTCCGACATAGGTTCAGAGTTAAAAAAGTTCAAACAATCAAAGACAGATCGTCTAGTTGTTTGACAACAACACTTGATAACAACCTTGTGATTACAATGATGATGATCACTTGGTTGAATTGGAAGTGTTGAAGTGTTGTCCCGCCTTTGCTTGAGGTGTTCTCGGAGATCGGAAACAACAACGGGACGAGGAAAAGTTCGAGGGATATGTTCTTTGATAACATTCGGGACATGATTTCGATTCTTCAAATGTTTTGTCCCCTGAGTGTACAGGAAAGTGCTCATTTTATTGGCATATGTGTCCGGATTCTTGATCCTGAAAGTCTGCTTCCGATGATGTTTGGTCTTCGGCATTGGCTGTTTACGTTTCACCGAAGTTGGCCTGTTGAGATTAGTTCTTAGATCAGCAAACTCACCCCCAGGGGTTTCTGTTTGAGACACCAGTAATCTTCCCTGTCTTGAACGGAAGATCTTTAGGGTTGGAAGATCTTGGAACTCTACTACCGGAGTAGGCAGAATACCTCTTTGATCAGTACAAGTTCTTTTAACATGGAGAGAAGAATCTTATTTGAAAGAGTTTTTGTACTGACTGATGTCGAAGCACGTTTAGTGTGATCTTCTACGGTAAAGACCGAAGAAGACTGAGAAAAGACCAAAGGGCATTTTCCTTTTTGTAAAGAAGGGTTAGCTAAAGAGTGTTTCCCTCTGTTACCTTCCAAGTCAAGAGACGAGAAAGTTTGAGAAAAGACCAAAGGGCCTTTTCCTTTGTTCTGAGGAGGAGGAATAGCCAAACGAATACCCCCAGTGGATTGCGCAGGAGCAGCAGGGTGTTGGAGATGAGCAGTACTCTTCCCCATGTTGTGAGTAGAAGAAAGATTAGCCAAAGGGCTGTCTTCCTTATATTGCGCAGACAAAATTTGCGCATGAATGGATGGCGCACTGGCAGGTTGCGCAAGAAAGTCTTTGGCAGAGGACTTTCTGGTTCTGGCCACCGACACTGTGATTTGCGTATCAGGAGTTCTGGCCACAGAGTGTTTGGGATGCACTCTAGTTGCTGGAGTGTTGGTTTACGCAGGAAGATTGGCAGCCAACTGCGCCAGAGGCAGAGGAGTCTTGCACCTTGATAGGGCAGCATATGAAGTCTCTTGTGCACTGGCAACAGCAGATTGCGCGTGAGTAGTTGAGACAGATTGTACAACAGTCTTAATGACAGCAACTGTAGACTGTGCAGCAGATTGTGCAGCAGGCTTCTTGGCAGACTGCACAGCAGTCTTGCTGGCAGAGTTAATGGACTGCGCCGTAGTCTTGGAGACCCACACTGGGCGTACTTTGCTCGTGGCAGAAGTGGTTGCAGTACGAGGGGTGGTCTTCGAGTTGATCATGGCTTTATAGGCTGTCTGGTTGACCTTTACAACCAGAGCCTTCTGCGTCTTTCCGATAGACGCTACGTCACATTGAGTTGTCACTTCCTCGTCGGAGGAGAAAGTCGTCCCCAGCAGAGTCGCCATTTTGTTTGTAAAAACAAAAGTTTTGAACTTTATTGATACAAACTTTTTAAAGATTACAAGAATTCTGGAAAAGTACAACTGTAGGAATCCAATCTAGAAGACGATTGCTTTATCCCTTGGACGATGTGAACTTTGAAGACAGTAGTCTCTGAAGTTGAAGGCAAAAGCCTCGGAAGAATGCAGCAGCACTTGGGCAAGAACTCCTGAACTCTCTGGTATTTCTGAACTTTTATGTCTGATCTCTCTATCTGATCCCCTTGAATGAAGACTTAAAACTCTATGTATAGAGTTCTGAAAATAACTAATTTTTAGTTATTCAAAATAGCGCAAGTTGGATTGCGCAGGAACTGGATTGCGCAATATCAGGTTGCGCAGGCAGTCGTCTGGTCGTGGGCCAACTGTCTTGGACACATGGCATCATTTGATTGAAATGCACATGATCGTGTGAAGACGGTTGCCACGTAACGATCAATTGATGGCATGAATGCTATGTGTACTTTTGTCAGTTGACATGATAAAGTGCGCCACATGAATTGCACTGACTTCGGATTGTGCTGAAAATGGATTACGCAGACACTGGATTGCGCAGGTACTAGATTGTGCTGTATGTACAGCTGTCCTCGAGCACTGTGCGGTGCAATAAATGAACAGTCTCCTCGTTCTTTGTGCTGTCAGCTGTCAGAAAGATTTAATTTTGTCAGGTAATGATGATTATTTGCCACGCCAGCCTGCGCAC
This sequence comes from Iris pallida, assembly GCA_029216955.1. Lineage (NCBI taxonomy): Eukaryota > Viridiplantae > Streptophyta > Magnoliopsida > Asparagales > Iridaceae > Iris > Iris pallida. Next base: position 1,642,674 of record JANAVB010041618.1, on the reverse strand, counting down.
TTGAGAGTGTGCACTGTAGGAGCGTAAAAAGTGCTTCAGAGAAAGAGTCAAAGAGATGGATCATTTCATTCATAAGTGATTGGTTTTACGCCAAACAGAGCGGTTAATCTCTTTACGCCCAAGACAAGGCTAATCACTTTACGCCTAAAGCAGGCTGATCACTTTACGCTCGGGTCTACTGTCACCCCCAGTTTCTAGAAACAGGGGTATTTTTTATAATTTTCCACTCTAAAAATTATTTTTAAATTATTTATTTATTTATTGTATTATTTTGGGGATATTTGAATCGGGTTCGAATTTTGACTCATTTCGACTTGTTTTGACTTGTTTCGGGGACCCGGGGTATTTTGACCTTAGCGGGCCCACACACTAGTTAGCCATGGCCCACATGTTAGATATTTTGGTTAGAGACTAGACTAATTATTTTGGTTAATTTTAGTTAGAGATTAGTGGTTTCGGTTTGACTAAACTACCCCCGGTTTAACCCTTTCCTATTTTTAGCTATTTTAACCATTGGAGGGCAAACTTGTAATTATCCCAATTAGGACAAAACCCATATGTGGCCGGCCACTAGAGGGGGATGGGGAGGAAAGAGAAAACCCACTTTTTCCATTCTCATCCACTCTTTTCTTCTTCTTCTCCAAAGTGCTCTTTCTCCTTTTGAAGCTTCCATTGATTTCCTCCTCCAACCAAGGTGATTCCTTCTCCAAACTTGTTTATTTTCTCATGTAGATTGGTTAGGAAACCCATTAGGATGAGTCCCATGGTTGTGTCCCTCTCTAGAGACCATTTTGTGTCCTTTGGACATTTCTAGGAGTGTCCAACTTGTAGGTTTGTGTCCCAATAGGAAAAACCCTCTTTTGGACACATGGATATGGTTTTAATATTTATTTTGTGTTGTTCTTCATTATATTCCAGATTTTTGCTTGTTAGAGAATGAGTTTGTTCATGTATCTTAATGTATCATTTCATTCTTTTATTTGTTTATATATATATGTGGTTATATATATATATTTCTATATATATATAGATGTATATATATATATATATATATATATATATGGCTTATATATATTGGGGGAATATATTTGTGGTGTGATGTGGATGTGTTTGGTGTCCTAATAGGACAGCCATGTGGCCGGCCATGTGGTGATGGTGTTGGGGTTGGTTTTGGTGAGGTGTTGGTGTTGGTGTTAGTGTTGGTGTTGGAGTAGTAGTGGTGTTTGTGTATTTATTTGTGATAGAGGGGAGTTGTAGAGATGAGTTTGTGGGGCTATTAGGGGGTGTTTTACTGCTGAATTTCAGCAGCTATTAGGGGGTAATGACAGCCCCCAAAACACCTAAAACTGTCCCTATTTTATCCCCTATCATTTAGTCCAAGAAAATCCCTTAAAACCCATCCAAAATTCCTCAAACTTCCACCCTTCTTAACCACCATTTCACCTATAGTTAGGTCCACTTTCCATACCCAAATGACAGCTCCTAATCACCACAAAATCAGTCCACCAAGTCCACAAAATCTGTCCATTTTACCTTTGTGTGTGTGTGAGTGTTGTGAGATGTGTGTGAGTGTTGTGAGATGTGTGTGAGTGTTTTGTGAGGTGTTTTGAGTGTAGTTTAGTACCCATAGGTAGCCTATTGCCTAAACTAATAGGAAACCTATTAGGAAACCTATAGAGAGGCCTATTAGAGTGTGGTATCATGTGAGGGTGAGTGGTGTTAGTGAGTGGGGTAATGAAAAGGGTAAATTCATGATATAGGCAAGGTAATGGGTAAAGGGCTAACATGTGTCGTAAGATGGCCTAGATGCTTAGGATACCCCAATCTCTTGGTAGGTAAACCTTAGATAGGTTGATATCTAGCTACCCTAAGGAGCCTAGGCTAGTGCCTTGGGTATTGGCGGGATTTCCTTGGGTTTGGGTAAGGTATCGGGATTTACCTTAGCAGGGTAAATGCTAGTTTTACCTAGAAATAGGATATTAGTGTTAGAAGTCTAAGTTGGTGTTAGAACTTGATCCCCGTGGTTGGTAATGATCAAATATGGTACTCTAAGACTAGTTTTGACGTCGGTTGACCGTTTTGACCAAAAGTCAACAAAAGTCAACCGAAGGTCAAACTTAGCCTTTAAGCGACCCGATTTGACCGAAACCAACCCAGAGTTGACCAGTTGACTAAAAGTCAATAGTTGGTCAACATTAGACTAGTTTGACCTAGGGTTGACCTAGAGTTGACCAGAGTTGACCAGGGTTGACCAGAGTTGACTTTTTGACCAAAAGTCAACTGTGAGTCAACCTTTGATCCCGATTGACCTAGTTTGACTTGGATTGACTTCCAGTGACCTAGTATGACCTAGTATGACCTAGTATGAACCAGTATGGCCTAGTATGACTCAGTTTGACCTAGATTGACCTAGTTTTGACTTAGACTTGCATTCATGACTTGTGTTAGTTTCCTTTTCAGTATTTAGTCCTGTTTGACTCATAGTATCTTATTTTAGGTCTGTGATCACTCTGAGCGTCTGTTCACCCTATCAGCTTAGGACCACAGGCGAGTACATTCGCTGATAGTTTTTATTGTCTTGATATCTACTATATCCGATTCAGTTGTAGTGTTTTACATGATTCCCGACACGACGGTTCACGGACTAGTATACGTCGGATCCAGTCATGAGATGTTATTCCTTGTCTCCCTTGGTATATGAGTATGTGATATTTCTATGTTCTTGTACTTGTATAGACATGGACTTGGGAGTGGGCTAATCACCTGCTTTTAAGTCCCGTGTCATGACGTGTTATGTCCGGATCTGTGATACTATTCGGGAATGGGGGAATTATTAGGGGTTATGTGATCAAAGCCCCATGTCACTATTTTGCTAGCGCCACCCTCACCTCACGTAGGGTGTAGCAGATACTCCATGTCCATATTATCCAGGTTGGCCGGCATGACCCTTTTCAGATTTTCATGTGATTGTCGGGCCAAGTGGATAACCCTACCATGATTCCCTAGCCGATTACATATCGCTCTAATAATTTAAATCACATTTTACATTATTTCTATATCTTATATTCCAGTTCAGCTTTACTTACTGTACTTTTTACCATGCTATAATTTATTTCTCACATGCTCTACCTGCTTTTACTGTACCATATTTTGACTAAGTTCTATTTGAAAGAAGGGTTACAACCCCGGTCCTTGTTTGGTTTAAGGGTTGTAACTCGGCTTTCAAATGGTTCCTATGTCACTTATATCTTTGTCGTGTATTCCATTATGCTATCTCTTATAGTATTTCTCAATTCATATGGAACTGCTGTTGGTGTTTGTACTTGCTCATTTTCTTGACAGGATACCGTTGACAAATTTTACAGATGATTTAGAGGATGATTGCCCGACTTACTACGGGATAGAGTCTGATGGACTGGACCTAGATAGAGGCTTAGTGGTAGAGCCACTAGACTTCACCCACCCGGAGTAGCCTAGTTAGTTAGGTTTGCCTGGCCTGTGAGCCAGCTAGTTTATTTTCTGTTGTAGTATCTTTATACTTTTATTATTCTGAGACTCTAGATTTTGTGTTAGCTGTGACTTGTGGATATTTCTGGACTCGTTTCTTGCTTATTCTATCATATCTCTTTTCCATGCTTTCTACCTTAGTTTTGATATATGTGATTGAGACTGTATTTCTATGTTCCTCCGTTCGGAGTGTATATACTGTACAGGTACATTTATTTGTTTTAGTCGTAGTATTTATAGACCCTATATACAGCGTTCTACCGCCGATACTGCGGCGTAGGCTGGACGTAACAGCTTCTCGTGCCCCTAATTAGGGTGCGGGTCATGACATCTACACCCATGGGTTTACGCCAAGGACAGATCAACCACTCTTACGCTGGACAAAGCTGTCAAATCTCACATTTAATGCAAACTCTGACATTGAGATCTTAATGATGACATATATCACAAAGGGATTTATTTTATACAGAGACCAATGTTGTCGTTTAGTATGTGGATTGAGCTACTTTACGCTCACACTATGACTTCTTTTACGCACGAAGACTATACGAGCTTTTACGCTCAACAGCTGACGTGTGCGTAAAGTCTATTTAAGCTACTTTACGCTCAAGGTTATTTAACAACCACTTTATGCGGGAAGTCTATGTCAAGGCTATTTTACGCCTAATCTATTACTTTACGCTCAGAGTACATTGGGGCTATTTTTACGCCCTATTCTCCTCCACCAGCTTGGAATGTGGTCTGCCTACGGGGCTTTTATGCCATTCTTCTCGAAGAACGTGTGTACATGCATCCTATTCTTACTGAAATGATGGGACACATGTCAACATATGCAGAGGTTGGCTTCGTTCGTGGATGGCAGTTGTTAGCGTAAAGATGGAACTTTTGCTAAGTTTTTACGCACAAGAGCCAAGTCTATAAATAGACTTATTTTTCTCATAACAGACACATAGAGACAGGAGAGAATACAGAGATCAGAACTTAGAGATTTTGATTCTCCAGAGCATTCTTCTTCAACCTTTCTTTCAGAACAGAGTGAAGCAAAGCAGAAAAGCATTCGGCCTCGCCATCAGTGCCCAAGTGCGTCGATACCTTTCTGGTGACTTAGTTCTTCCAGTTGTTCTACTTCAAGCAGTGATCTTCATCATCATCATATGGTCCAAGGAACAAAGTGATCATTTACGAATCAGACTTCCATAGCAATACTTTTCCAGAATCAAATTTGTACTTCTTGTACTTTTTTTCGTTTTATTTTCAAAAGCTAATTCCTCAAGGCATTTTGTTAAGTGAAACAAAAATGAAGACTCTGCTGGAGACGACCTTCTCCTCTGACGATGAGGCAATTGCTCAATATGATGATGTTTCGGTCGGTTCGACCAAGATGACTCTGGTTGTACACTTCGACCAGACTGCCTACGAAGAAATGCTCCAAACTGGGGGTGGTTCTCGCTGCTCCAATGTTCAAAAATCTTGCAAAGCACGAAAAGTTTGGATTCCTAAATCTAAAGTAGCTGCTGATCTCTCTGTTGCTTCTGATAGCAAGGGAATTCTTCCCACTCCTGTTGTAGGGGCTTCCGTTCGTAACGAGGCAGTCCTTACTTCCTCGTCGCTCTCTAAGTGTGACAATTTGTCTCCCGTCTGTGACGGTGTAGATGATCAGGTTCCACGCCCACTGCGTAAGAACCAGGTTTTACGCTCAGTGGATAAAAACCAAGTTTTACGCTCAAGGCATAAGAATGAGTCTCACATTTGTAATGTGGCAGATTCTAATGCTTCTGAGTGTAAAAATAAGTCTCCCGTCTGTGACGTGGTAGACACACATAAATTACGCTCTTCGCGTAAAGGAAAATCTCCCGTCTGTGACGTGGTAGATAACCAATTTTTACGCTCTATGCGTAAAGGAAAATCTCCCGTCTGTGACGTGGTAGATAACCAATTTTTACGCTCTACGCGTGAAGGTAAGTCTCCTGTCCGTGACAGTGTAGATAAAATTTGCAAAGATGTTTACACATCTAATGTGAATGTACCTAAACGTATGCAGCATAAAAATCATGTTGGTAAAACTTCAGTTCTACACCAACAGCCTTCTTATACTGCTCTACGCAAAGTACCAAATCTACAAATTACACGCAATAAAAATGGAGTCCTTCGTGCTAAAAAATCTCAAGATTTACGCACACAACTCCAAACGCGTAGAAATGTACAATTTGGTTCTGCGAATGTAGCCAGTAATCTTCTTTATACACAGGGTACTAAATATTTTTCCACCCCTAATGTAATAAAGAAGACTACTCTCTCCACTTCTTCTGACTTACGTGAATTGTTAATGCAAAAGCGTAAGAATAGACAATCTCCGGTGATATTTCCCCAAGAAAAATATCATTGTGATTATCACCAGGTTGTGATCAACTGTTGTTGTTCGGCTTCAAAACGGTCAGTTTTTGATCGATTAAGTTTTAATCCGCCTCAACATCAAGCTGAAGACCAAGAACATGAGCTGTCATATGCATCAGTCAATATGGCGTCTCATACTAACAGAGGACGACGTCCAAGACGGAATATGTCCCAAACTCCAGGTCAGCAATAGTTCAACAGACTTCTTGATTCTTTTGAGGGGGTATATCAAAATACTCGATCAAGAAGACAAAGACAAATGCAGACTTCTGATTCAGAAGCTGGGGGTACTCAATCTGTTGAGTCCGAGACTGACAGTGTGGATTCAGACTTCTATACAAATCCTTCTGTATCTTCAAAAGAGGTTGAATCCTACGCTGTTGGAGATGAACCAGAGACCTCATCCGTTAATACAGAACAGCATCTCACTGCTGTTGAGCAATCACTGAAAGACATGCTTAACATGGTACAAAGCATGTATCAGATAATTTTGAATCAGCAAACTGCTCAGCCGACGATAATAACACCAGTACCAGTAGCAGCACAAACTCAAGATAGTCAAGGGGCTGAAATACCTTTGAATATTTAAGAGCCTGCTGTTAATCAAAATTCTGCATCTCCAGATCCTATCATTTCTGAAGATGTACCACCTCCAGTCGGGGTTATGGTACATCCAACAACCATTCAATCAAATGTACTTCCTCAAACCAGGGAAGCCATTCAAGCAGTGTGTGAGCTCAAAGCACAGTTTGAAGTTTTGAGGCACAAAGATCAGCTCCAGAGGTTAGGGATCAAGCAACCTTATCCTCCTCATTGGAATGATGTACCCTTTCCACCGAAATTCAAGCCACAATCTATGGTTTTGTTCGATGGAAAAGCATCTCCCAATCAATATATCAATTACTTTGATATTATGACTGTACACTTGCAGAAAGATGATGCTCTTCTCACTCGAGTGTTCATCGGGTGCCTGACGGGTTCGGCTTATAATTGGTATCGAAGTTTACCCGACAATTGCATTTCGTCTTTTGACGAATTTAAGGCAATGTTTTTCTCCCACTTCTATGAAGGAGGTATAGACATGAACATGTCCTCCTTGATAGAAATCAAACAAAAGGAGAAAGAAGATACTCGGACGTTCATCGAACATTTCCGAAAGGCTACTTTAAAGATGCCTCCTGGTATGCCAGATTCAGCGTTGATTGATACATGCAAGATGAATCTACGACCATCCATCGCTATTTTTACGGGTTCCCAATTCTCAGATTGGGCTTCGTTCATCATAGCAGCGGTTTCTTCCGAGACCAATGGTAGGCTGGCTCGTGAACATGGGATGATTTTTGCCTCAGATGATAGGGGAAAGAAAAGTAATCCTGGTAATAACCCCGGTAATCATAATGTGAAGGGGAAAGATACCCTCATGGTTAATCATTCCAAGAATAAAACGATACCGAATAGTCAGGAATCTTCTAGGCCAAAGGAAGAATACTCTTTTGATGAGAGCGATATCCCAGGGATATTTCAGTGTCTGGTGAAGAGTGGCAAACTTCAGATTCAAGAGCCAAAGAGGCCTAATGAGGTGAATCTAACTATTAATCCCAAATATTGTATCTATCATAGATACATTAATCATCCTACCAGTGCTTGCTATATCCCGAAGAAGAAAACCAGGAGCTGATAAATGGCGGTGCTATCGCTTTAACCAATGATGACCATACGGTTACAACCAATATGGTTTTTCTTCAGTTCGGAGATTTTTCTCCACAGCAAGTCCCAGATAGAATTGTTCCAATTTCGAAGGCAACGAGGAAGATCGTGAATATCCTGCCTGCCAGAGAAGAAAATGCAGGATTGCTGCCGCTCACACTAAAGAATTATGAAATCATGTGGGTACATCCCGACTTAGTGCCTGAGTTGGAAAATGAAGATAAAACTTCAAAATCCAAGAAGAGTAAGAAAGTCAAAACCTGTAACATGATTTCTCATGTTATTCCAGATCCTGATGACTTAGATCATCTATGGGATGGCCTTCCTTTAGAAGATAGACTGAAATGACTGAACATCTGTCCTCCAAGTCTAGCTCCTCCTACTAAGCTCAAGCTTACTCACCAGCAGTGGCTAGCCATGAATAGTGTTCCTTTATACCGGGCGTAACAAGTTTTTGCTGCTTATGAAAAAGCTCCGACAGGGATTTTTCCTCGTATCCCGAATCTTTCTCCGCCTGTGGCTACAATGACATCTATTTTTCATTCTCCTGAGGTTACAGAAGGTCTTGCTTCTTCCTCTTCCTCTGTTGGAACACCTGTCAAAAGTCCGCTGCCCACTCACTTGTATAGTCAACAAGCTTTCCATCTCATAAAGAAGATGGGTTATGACTTTCAAAAGGCAGAAGGTTTGAATTATGATAAAGGAATTCGACTTCCTTTACAGATTCAAAGTCAAAATTCCACTGTTGGATTGGGTTCTGAAGTTTCTCGTAACAATCTACACAAGAAAAAAGCTAAGAGAGGGAAGACAAAATCCTGTAATATGGTACTTTCTTCTCCTGAGTCTGAGGAAAAAACTTTTACTGGTACAAGATCCGAAAAAGAGTACCATAAAGACTACGAGGGATCCTCCAAAGAAGCTGAAGACGTAGTGGAGACACTACCAACTCAACCCTCTCCTATTCCTGCTAAATCTTCTGTGGTTGAAAAGGGAAAACAGAAAGCAGGGTGCTTCGACGTCCCATTGAAGTCTGCTTCCAGTCAGGGGGTGGTGATGAAGCCTTACAAGTTTGATATTCTGGCTCAGTTGGCCAACACTCCGGCTAGACTATCTATATTTGAGTTGCTTCGCCTTTCCAGAGAAAGCAGAGAGACTTTGAGTGAAGCTTTACTTCAAGCAGATTCATGCTTGGCTCAACTCAAGACTCCTGATAATATACCAGTGTCATGTCCACAATGTCATAGTGTGATGGAAGCAATTCCCAACATCACCTTTACACAAGAAGATATGATGTTGAAGCATAACAAACATGATAGACCTTTGTGCTATACTGGGTATATTGGATCTACTGAAATTGACAGGATTTATATTGACCCCGGGTCCTCAATTAGCATAATTCTTCAGAGTATGCTAAGACCCCTGAGGATTTCTACTAGTGATTTGACTTACACTAGTACTACGATAGTCAGTTTCAACTCTGGCAAGAGCAAACCATTGGGAAAGATTCGTCTGCAGATTCAGATCGGTGATCTTCGAACCATGGTAACTTTTTATGTTATTAACTCAGACGTCTCCTATAATATCCTTTTGGAGAGACCGTGGATTCATGAGCACAATATTGTACCTTCAACACTCCACCAATGCTTCAAGTATGTGGATTCCCAAGGAGTCGTGAAGACTGAGTTCGCTGATATCAATCCCTTCAAGGGTGTCGAAGCCTATTTTTCTGATTCAAGGCTTTATAAACAAGAGCATGTGAAAGAGATATCAGACATGGCTGAAGATCAATCACCCACTGAGGATCAGTCTATTAATGAAGATCCACCAGAGGAGCAACCTTTGAAGATCATAGTCAAGGGACGAATCCAATCCCAATCTGTCAATGATCAACCTCTGATAATCAAAGTTAAAGGAAGAACTCAAACTTCATCTGAGGAATCAACAAATATTCCTGCTAAGAGCCAAGTTCAACCTTTATGATCAAGGTCAAAGGGCGTACTTCTTGTACGAATGATCCAGAACCACCATTAATTGTCAATCTTGGCAAAACTACGCAGAAGACAGATAATGGTCCACTGATGATTAATCCGAAGCGTAGCAGTCAAATTATAAATGATGTAAATATTGATCATTCTATACTTTTTGATATCAATGAATATTTCCTTTTCGAGTATATGGCTGTCAAGTTTATCAAAAGAATGACTTTATCTTCTGATAATCAAAGTTATCGATATAAAGACGACATTGAGCCAGAAGAAACTTTATACATCGATCATAAGGAAAATTCTTTCCCTCCTCATATAGATGTTGGACCTTATGCTCAAAGGTTCCTAACATCTTCTCCTTATCTTCTACCTGTGGCCGCTTCATCACAAGCTTGCGTAACTTTTAAACGTCACGAAGAATCTTATTTCGTGGTTCCGTCTGATAAGAAAAATAAGCGCCAATTGTGTTTGGCCTGGCTATAAATATCCCTGTTGCTCAGGCAGATGAGCTGAAGGATAAAGACAAGGGAAGAATCCGAATTGACAAGTATAGTCAACAATCTATCAAGATTATCCAGAACATGGAATATGATTTGAAGACTATACAAGGTCTCAATCAAGGCAAGGGTAGACGACTACCATTATGTGGTGATCCGTTTTACCAAAAGACTCGTCATGGGTTGGGATATGATCCGTCCCACATATTTTATGACGATATACAAGAAGAATTCTCTTCTAGCTCTTCGCAATCATTAGATTCAGAAGAAGTCCAGTTCATTGAAACTGATATGTCTCGTTCCTCATATGATGAATTTGGACAAGTATTTTCAGTCAATATGGTTCAAACTGATGATGAATCTGAACTATTTGAGAATGATCCTTGGGCTCAACAGATGGATACTCAGTGGGAACTCCGTTTTGAACAGCGACAGCCACCTACAGAGGATGAAGTTATCCAGATTGATGTTGGAGATGGAACTACGTCCAAACCAATATTCATCTGTAAGAATCTTTCTGAAGATGAAAATGAACAGTTGATAAAACTTATCAAAGAATATATTGACATTTTCGCATGGAGTTATGAGGATATGCCAGGCCTAGATCCTAAAGTTGCTACTCATAAACTCAATATTTTACCTAACGTCAAGCCTGTAAAACAACAGCAACGGCACTTTAGACCAGATATGATGGATGCAATTGAAGCAGAAGTCAAAAAGTTGATCACATGCGGATTTGTTCGTGAAGAGCAACACCCAGATTGGGTTGCCAATATTGTTCCTGCTATGAAGAAGAACGGAAAAGTCCGAGTTTGTATAGATTATCGAGATCTTAATGCAGCTTGTCCAAAGGACGAATTTCCACTTCCAATTACTGATGTCATAATAGACAATACATGTGGTTTTGAACGCATGTCTTTCATGGATGGATTCTCAGGGTACAATCAAATCAAGATGCATCCAGAAGATGAGAAACATACCGCTTTTCGTACACCCCTTGGGGTCTACTGTTATACGGTTATGCCGTTTGGTCTTAAAAATGCCGGTGCCACATATCAACGGGCTATGAGCAACATCTTTCAAGAACATCTACGGAAGATAGCTGAATGCTATGTAGATGACATTGCTGTTAAAAGTCGATCAAAGGATGATCACATTCAGGACTTGAGGACAGTATTTGAGTTGATGCGCCGGCATCAATTGAAAATGAACCCTACTAAGTCTTTCTTAGGAGTTTCCAGTGGCAAATTTTTAGGATTTGTCATTACTTCTCAGGGTATCCATGTCGATCCTGATAAGATTAAAGCAATTCTTGAAATGCATCCTCCTCGTAATCTGAAAAAACTCCGTGGCTTTCAGGGTCGTATTGCTTATATTAGAAGATTTATATCTAATCTTTCTGGGAGATGTCAACCTTTCTTCCGTCTATTAAAAAAAGGCGTATCTTTTGTTTGGGATAAAGCGTGTCAGAAAGCCTTCAATGACATCAAGCAATACCTTACAAACCCACCTGTTCTGGTACCTCCGGTAGTAGGAAGGCCATTTTTGCTATATGTTCGTGCCTTGGATCACTCACTTGGCGCTCTTCTTGCACAGAAAAGTGATATGGGTCATGAGCAAGCAATATATTATCTGAGCAGAATAATGGTAGGAGCTGAACACAGGTATACTCCTGTGGAAAAGGAATGTCTAGCTTTGGTTTTTGCCGTCCAAAAGACAAGACATTATGTGACAGGACAGACTATTCATGTCATTTCCAGAATAAATCCCATTCGGGTATTGATGAGAAAACCTAGCATTCTTAACTCCAGGCTGGTCACCTGGGCGATGTTGCTTACTCCTTATGACATGGTTTATGTACCTCAGAAATCAGTAAAGGGTCAAGCATTAGCCGATTTCTTAGCTGCTCACCCTATACCTGAAATATCAAAATTATATGAGGACATTCCAGATAAAGTCGTGGATTATAACCTGACTTTAAAGAATGACATATGGTAATTATATTTTGATGGGACATCACGAGTAGGACCTAAAGGCAATATTGTCTCTGGGGTAGGAATCGTCCTGGTTTCTCCTGACAAAATGGTCATATACTGTACCTATTCTCTCAATGAGCCATACTCCAACAATGTAGCAGAATATAATGCTCTATTGATCGGTCTCCAAGTACCAAAACAATTGGGTATTGAGTTCTTAGAAGCTTATGGAGATTCTCAATTGATTGTTAATCAAGTTAGAGGGACTTATGAGGTCAGAAATCCTGATCTCATCAAGTGGTAGTTGAACTGGTCCTTTCATTCAAAGGATTCTTCATTGAGTTTGTACCACGCTCTCAGAATGTGGAAGCTGATGCTCTTGCTAGTTTAGCTGCAGACCTAGCTGTTCCAATCCGAAGGCAAAATACAATTACTTTGTTGGATCGAGACTTGTTCTGTGTCAAGAATAATTTGTACATTGAACAAAGTTATACTACAGAGTTAAATTCCCAGCATAAGGATTGGAGAGCTCCATTCGTTGATTATACAGTTCATGGGATTTTGCCTGAAGATCCAAAAGAAGCTGCATCAATCAAAAGACGATCATTTCGGTTTTATTATGATTCATCTTTACATATGCTATTTGCTGCGTTGTCTCTCAGAAAGTGAAGCTAAACAAACACTGTGAGAAGCTCATGATGGTATTTGTGGTGCTCATCAACCGGGTCCTAAATTACAAGACCGCATTCGAAGAATGGGGTATTATTGGCCTTCTATGATAGCAGATGCTGTAGACTATGCCAGAAGATGTAAAGCATGTCAGATTCATGCTGATTTTATTCATCAACCATCTGAATTTCTACATCCTACAGTAGCCTCTTGGTCCTTCGAAGCTTGGGGTATGGATGTCATTGGTCCTATTAATCCTCCTTCTATTAAAGGACATCGGTTCATATTAGCTATAACAGATTACTTTTCTAAGTGGGCAGAAGCAGTTCCCCTTGCGGAAGTGAAAACATCTAATGTGATCAGCTTCATCAAGCACCATGTCATTTATCGCTTCGGGATTCCTCGACGGATAATTCATGACAATGGTCCACAATTTGCCAGTCAGGCATTTTATCGATTCTGTGACAAGAATCGAATTTAGAATTTGGCTTCTACGACTTATAATCCAGCTGCTAATGGTTTAGCCGAAGCTTTCAATAAGACGATCATTAAACTTCTCAAAAAGTTTGTCTCTTCTAATAAACGTGATTGGAATGAGAAACTTGAAGAGTGTTTATGGGCTTATCGAACAACAGTCCGGACTCCTACTGGTTTTACACCATTCTCATTGGTTTATGGATGTGAAGCTGTCCTCCCATTGGAAATCCAGATCCCATCTCTATGAATAGCCATTGCTAATAAGCTAACTACAGAGAATAATGATCGCTTACGACTCCAAGAACTTGAAGGATTGGATGAGAAGCGTCTTCAAGCACAACAGCACATTGAACTATATCAAGCCCGCATATCTCGAACTTTCAATCGTAAAGTTAAAGAGAGAGTATTCAAAGTTGGCGAACTTGTATTAGCCGTTCGGAGACCGATGGTGATGACTCATAAAAGTAAAGGGAAATTCCAATCAAAATGGGAAGGCCCTTATGTAATTGAGTCCGTATTTTCCAATGGCGCCTATCGGTTATCAAAGCCCAATGGAGATCTGCTCATGATGCCAATCAATGGCAAATTTCTTAGGAAATGCTATGTATAAAAAAAAGGGGGGAAGACAGAATAAAAATAAACTTTCTTTTATTACTATTTTTGTTCAAAACAAAAGGTCAAGGACGAGGACCACTGCCTCCCCTATTGAATACATAGTCAGTTAATGTCTCGAAGGCATTGTTGCCTGAGTTCATAAAAAACTTGTAGGCGGCCATCCTCAGTGCTTCTTCTTCAGGAGTTTTTCCTGGCTCTACTAAGAACGTAAGGATATCTTATGGTGGCTTGGGCGTAAAAGAGCTGTTGCCTACTTGAGTCGGGCCTGCCACTGTTGGCTCAACGGGACACATCACAGTGACGTCCTTAATTTTCCTGAAGACTTCATTCTTTTGCGGTACATGCTCGGAAGACATTTTCAATGGGGAAGTAGAAATAAGAATGAAATGATTACAGAAAGTTTTCGCCTATTTATAGAAGAGAACTGTTGATGAACCGGTCTTTGAGATTGAGAACAACTTTTCATTCCCGAAAAGATCTGTCCATTCGTTCTATCGGGTTCATTCATTTAATTACGGAATCGAATTAATGCTTTCTTTTCCCGAAAATTATGATTCATTCATACATTAAGATGGACTTATATGCTCATGACACCTGTCTCCTTAGTCCCCAGCTACCAAGGTTTGGTTAAGCTGATTTCTTGTCTCCTAGGAAAGGGATTTTATATCTTCTATTTTATCAATTGATTAGAAAGTGGGATTCGCTATTTATCATGTTTCCATGACCTCTGAATAAATACTAAATCTACTTACTTTTCCTATCTATCACTTCTATTTGACCTCTGCATAGATATTAATCTAATTTTCTTTTGAGTTCATATATACTATTATGTCCATATTACCTCTGATAGTATTATATACTCTAAAACAGAAGATAAGATTTTATTTATCTATCATGTCCATATTACATCCAGATAGATACAAATCATTGATCATAGAAGAATCATCATTTCCATTTCCATATCATCAAAAAAAAGTCTATTACATTTCTTAGACTTTCTTACAAGTTATAATGGAAATCTATTACATTCTTGGATTTTCATTCTATACACACAACGATAGCCTAATGGAGATCTGTTTCTTCTTTGGATCTTCTTCGTCGGATTCATTGTTGGCGTCAATTCCTTGCTGTCCAAGCCTTTGTGGCGATCAGAACAGAAGGAATCAAACTCTGGTCTTCTCTCTCAGACGAGAGGAGAATCCCAGAGTATGGCAGCCCGAAGACGTGTTGCTGCCAACACAATTGGTGGATTAGGGGCGGCCTTCCAGAGGAGATAGGAATGCATCCAGAATTGGGATACGATTCCTAGTTCTGCCGTGAAAGGAACTCTACTACCCGATTTCTCGGGGTAGAGTTGACTCCACCATCCAACTCTCCGTGTATAAAGGCTCTTCCTACCGACAGAGGAAGACCCTTCTATCCCACGAAGAGTTCTGAGTTGTCTGATTTACGCATCAAAAGCGTATGAGCTCCCTGATGTTGATGTCAGAAGAACGCTCTTCACAACGTCAAAGTCACCAATGCCGGTCCTGAAAAAACTGTTCAGCCAAACTTCTGCAGAGAACAACAAGAAGAAGTATTTTAAACAGAAGTATCATCAGATGCGTATTAAACGCTAAACTAAAAACAGATGAGAAAGCTTTTACGCTAGTGCTTCAGCAAGGCTTTTACGCCAGTGCTTCAGCAAGGCTTTTACGCCAGAGCTTCAGCAAGGCTTTTACGCCAGAGCTTCAGCAAGACTTTTACGCCAGTGCTTCAGCAAGGATTTTTTTTTTACGCTCGTCAAGAATTTACGCTCATAAATACCTGTTTCCAACAGAAAATTTGAAGACAGATATTTGCTTACGGTCGGACTCACCACTTAAGCCAAATGGTTTGGCTCTAATGATGGTTGAATCTACGTCTAATGACCGGGCGTACAAAGGAACACTATTGGACAGCTTTGCCATTGTCACTTGTTGGAGAACGACATTGCAGAAAGTTATCTTCAGAAGAACGAGAATGAGAATATATGAAACATTCTCGGCTATTTATAAAGACTGAAGAAACTGATTGGTATAAGTCTATTTCGGGAGAAGATCCTATTTAAAGGCTCTCGTAATCACAAGACAGATGTCACGTGTTGGTTTGTTTCTTGGGAATTAACAACCATAGAAGCAGTCAAAATAGGTGCTGAACAGTTCTATATACCAACAGATGAGGTTAACATCAGACTTTATTTATAAAAAAGGGGGGAGTGGCCTCCTACAGATAAAAGATTTGCAAAAACATCATTTTTTCTCTCCCTCGTCGGACTGACGAAGGAAAGTACCTAGTTCGTGCATATTGCGAATCCCGGAGCGACGCATCAGGTTAAGAAATGCTTCTGCATCTCCTGGCCCTTCGTACGCAGTTGGGGGACCACCATCGATGCGACTAAAGACTGCAGGAGTCAGTCCAAAGTACTCTAAAAGGTTGCATGCTCGCTCAAAATCAAGCCTGGAGCTCGAAGCCTCTTTGTTAGTAATCTCTTTCTTTGGCGCCATGTCACTAGAAGAATGAATGACAAGAGTGAAGAATTTCTTCTTATTTATACAATTAAACCAACTCTTCATATTCCTCTTTGGAAACTGCTCATTATTAATATAAACTCGGGGAAACGAAAAGGCATTCGAAAGTCTCGAGAAAGAAATTCATTGTGGCGGTTGAGTGTTGACCGACACTATTGAAAATTACGCCGACTGTTGGATATCCCCGCTTTTATGCGGATGACGGTTGCGTATCCCGAATTTTACACTGACCGATCAAATCTTAATTTTTACGCTTCTGTTCAAAGTGTTTCAAATTTTAGAGAAATTTGAAAACTTTGAAGGGGGTCTTGTAGGAGCGTAAAAAGTGCTTCAGAGAAAGAGTCAAAGAGATGGATCATTTCATTCATAAGTGATTGGTTTTACGCCAAACAGAGCGGTTAATCTCTTTACGTCCAAGACAAGGCTAATCACTTTACGCCTAAAACAGGCTGATCACTTTACGCTCGGGTCTACACCCATAGGTTTACGCCAAGGACAGATCAACCACTCTTACGCTGGACAAAGCTGTCAAATCTCACATTTAATGCAAACTCTGACATGGAGATCTTAATGATGGCATATATCACAAAGGGATTTATTTTATACAGAGACCAATGTTGTCGTTTAGTATGTGGATTGAGCTACTTTACGCTCACACTATGACTTCTTTTACGCACGAAGGCTATACGAGCTTTTACGCTCAACAGCTGACTTGTGCGTAAAGTCTATTTGAGCTACTTTACGCTCAAGGTTATTTAACAACCACTTTACGCGGGAAGTCTATGTCAAGGCTATTTTACGCCTAATCTACTGCTTTACGCTCAGAGTACATTGGGGCTATTTTTACGCCCTATTCTCCTCCACCAGCTTGGAACATGGTCTGCCTACATGGCTTTCATGCCATTCTTCTCGAAGAACATGTGTACATGCATTCTATTCTTACTGAAATGATGGGACACATGTCAATATATGCAGAGGTTGGCTTCGTTCGTGGATTGCAGTTGTTAGCGTAAAGATGGAACTTTTGTTAAGTTTTTACGCACAAGAGCCCAAGTCTATAAATAGACTTATTTTTCTCATAATAGACACACAGAGAAATGAGAGAATACAGAGATCAGAACTTAGAGATTTTGATTCTCCAGAGCATTCTTCTTTAACCTTTCTTTCAGAACAGAGTGAAGCAAAGCATGAAAGCATTCGGCCTCGCCATCAGTGTCCAAGTGCGTCGATACCTTTCTGGTGACTTAGTTCTTCCAGTTGTTCTACTTCAAGCAGTGATCTTCATCATCATCATATGGTCCAAGGAACAAAGTGATCATTTACGAATCAGACTTCCATAGCAATACTTTCCCAGAATCAAATTTGTACTTCTTGTACTTTTTCTCATTTTATTTTCAAAAGCTAATTCCTCAAGGCATTTTGTTAAGTGAAACATGTGCAGTCTAGTGTGCGCAATCTGTATGATGCACAATCTGATATCTGTGCAGTTCATTTGAAAGTATTTCTCGATCTTCATGACTTTGTTGATGTATGCAACATGATTTTTTAGGACCTACAGCTGCCTCATGGCCTTTTGAAGCTTGGGACATGGATGTAATTGGCCCTATTAATCCTCCTTCATCCAAAGGGCATCGGTTCATCTTAACTATAATCGATTATTTCTTCAAGTGGGCAGAAGCTATACCATTGGCTGAAGTAAAAACGAGTAGTATCATCAACTTCATCAAACACAATGTGATATACAGATTTGGTGTCCCTCGCCGAATCATCCATGATAATGGACCGTAATTCATCAGCCAAAAGTTTAATAGGTTCTGTGATGACAACATAATCAATAATATTGCCTCGACGGCCTATAATCCTGCGGCTAACAGGTTGGCTAAAGCATTCAACAAGACCATTATCAAACTCCTCAAAAAGTTTGTCTCTATTAACAAACATAATTGGAGTGATAAACTTGGAGAATGTTTATGGGTATATCGCACTACTGTTCGTAATCCTACAGGTTGTACACCTTTTTCTCTAGTATATGGATGTGAAGCTGTCCTACCCCTGGAAATTCAAATTTCATCATTGAGGATCGCTATTGCTAATGAACTTACTACAAAAATAATGATCGTCTTCGACTTCAAGAGTTGGAGGCGCTCGACGAGAAAAGGTTAATGGCTCAACAGCATATTGAACTTTATCAAGCCCAGATCTCAAAAGCCTTCAATCGCAAAGTCAGAGTGCGAACATTTCAAGAAGGCGAGTTGATTCTTACAGTCAGACATCCTATGACTATGACACATGAGCAAAGACAAGTTCGAGGCAAAATGGGAAGGGCCGTAAGTGGTAAATAAAGTCTTCTCCAATGGAGCCTATCAATTAACAGATATGGAGGTTAGAGTTGCTATGATGCCTATCAATGGCAAGTTTCTTAAGAAATATTATGTATAAAGACAAAATGTACTTTATTTCAGAAACATGATGTAAATAAAAGTTTATTTTATTCATTGAATTACATAAATATTAAGGATGAGAAGGAGGCCCTGATCCTTCATAATTAAATACATAGTTTGCCAACAGTTCAAATATCTCATTGTCTGAACTCACAAGAATCTTGCAGGCAGCCATCCTTAATGCCTCTTCTCAGTCTTCCCAGGTTCCACTAACTTGTAGATCAAATCCTGTCCTGGTGTGCAGGAGGAACAGTTGAGCCTTTGCCTCTTTCTTTTCGAGAAGGCACGGAAGGCTCAGTAGGGGGCATCTCGGTTTCTTCTTCGATCTTTGGAGCAAGTAAATCTTTGGAAGACATTTTTGTGCAGAAGGGAAAGCGATTAACAATATCTACAAAAATTTTGTTCTATTTATAGGCAAAACAAATAGATAATCAGCCTCGAGAACTGATGCAACTTTTGGATAGAAGCACAACTGTTCGTTCATTTATAACTGTTCATTTATTTATAACTGACCATTCATTGTCCCTTTGTAGCACCCAGTTTCTAAAATGAGAGTAATTTTGAAATTTTGTAATTATAATCATTTAATAATGATATTTAAACCATGTTATAATTTTTGGTGATTTTTAGTTAATTTAAAACTATATAAAACCACGACTTGTGATTTTGAAGATTGACTAGTGTAACCCTAGAGTTTGGCTGAGCCTAGAGATTAACCATGACCAAGGAAGCCTAGTCATGTGATTAGGATGACTAATTACAACTTTTTAGCCTAAGGATATTTTGGTCATTTTGACACTTTTGTAAAATTGTAAATTATATGAATTAAATATGTGCTAGTTAATTATTTGAGACATGATCTAGAAGTTTAGCATAATCTAGATGTTAGTCATGACCCTAGAGACTAAGTTAGAGGTTTTCAACTAAGTAATCAAATTAGATTAATATCTAGATATTTTGTTAGTGTGATATTTTAGGCTAAATGTTAAGAAAGGTTACTTTAGTTGTAAGCCCTTAGATTGGCTTAAATTTGTTGGAGAAGCCTTGACCACTCATCCTAAACCCTAACCCTAACCTAATGGCAGCCATCAAACACCCCCCTTATAAATACAACACATTAACCCTTTAGCATCATTTTTAAATCATTTGAATTGCCTCTTTTTGTGTTCTTCCCCAATTCCTCCCCAAATGTCCAAATCAACTCCAAATTGAGCCTAGTCTTGTGCATTGGACTCCCCTACAGTAGAGGACACCACTAGTGTGTAGCTTGCAAGGATTCATAGGCTCGGGATCGTCGCAAGTTGAAGAGGAGCCCTCATTGAAAAAGCTCTAAATTAAGGTTTCACCTTCAACAGGTAAAACCTATCAAACCTATTCAAATTCTAGTTTTCTTTCCATGGATGCATCCATTTAGGGTTCCCCTAGGTGTAGCCTAAGTTTGGTAGGAATTCGTGTCCATTACGTGTCCGTATCAGACACGTATCGGTGTGTAGGAATTGGTGTTCGAGGAAATGCTTGTTAGAAATAAATATTGCTAATTTCAAATTGTGTTTGAACAAATTTGTAGGCCTTTAGGTGTTAATTAATTTTAGTGAAGACTGAGCTAGGTTTTGTGTCGTGTCCGTGTCCAAAATGGACACGAACTTACTGCACGACACCCCCATGCACATGCCCTGCTACCCGACCCTAAAATCTCTCTGTGTAGGACATGTGGACACGTGCAAGTTGACACAGAGGTGGGGGCCATCACTGACAGACCCCTCCTCGAGTTTTAGGACATCTCGTGTCGTTTTGGACACAAAAACACGAGTGTACTGAATTTATACTACACTGTTACGCACGAACAGAGGCTTCTGACACGGCCTTCGAATTGCGTGTAGACACAACGAGGAACCGTCGTATTATGTCGATCTGGTAGCCCTATAGTTGGGCTATCCGTGTCCAAGTGCACGAGGTGTCAGATGCTTCATGTCGTGTCCAATCTATTGGGGACTGACCGCACGAGGCAGTGCACTCGAGTGCTTTGATGCAGTATTTGTTTTTGTTTGGGACACTTTGTGTCCAACTTTATGGACACGAACTCATCCCAATTGCATGTTTAAATATGTTTTTATGACTGTAAATTAGAATTGAAGGTTTTTTTTGGGTTTTCGAGTTTGAATTGGAAAATTGGTTTCAATTTCCTCTATTTTTTTATGTAATTTCGAATACATTTAACAGGTTTTTGAATGATAAATTAACTGTGAATACATGTGATGATAACCTGGGTTGCGTTGTAGTAGGGTATTCAAATTCGATGGATTATCAAACTGTCAATTGGTTTCACTGATACTTCAAAATGAGTTGGGTTTTGAGTTCAAAACTGAAAATTGAATTTTAATATAGGCATATGTTTATGTTAACTGTTAAATTCGAATCAGTTAAATTCAAATGAGTTCCTATTTCTACCTGGGTTTAGTTTTAGGTTCTAGATTAGTTTTCATGTTTGAATTCGAGTTGAGAATTGGTTGAAGTTGTGTTCCCATTGTTTACTATTTCCTTAAATCTGAAATGAATGCATAAATTGAATATGTTTAACCTTTCCCCTGACACACATGGCATCTGAACACTCGATCCATACTCTACTTGAGTTTGTATTACTCTGTACACACTATAATAGTTCAGTCCCTAGCTTGTTCTGTCGAATTGATGTAGCAAACCTGGGTTAAACATATAAATCTGAGAATGGCATGACATACACACACAGGCCACCTATCTAGCACACACAAACCTGAGACTGTTACCTGGGACTGAGAACCACACTGAATGACACTACACACACACTTAGGACAGGGACGCACTCATGTGTACTCCTTGTCACTCATTCACACATACTCTCATACCATAAATCTTGACACTAACTTGTATGTTCACACACACGTCTATGCATTATTATTCACATACACACATTCATGCACATTGCAATAACTGAGATTGACATGGACACCCTCTCACACATTTTAAATCTCCACACACACTCATGTACAAAACCATCATTCCTATTAACCTACACACACACACACACTCTCTTAGCCTCCTCTCTATCTCTCTAAGTATTATGAATGTGAATGAACCTAAATAGACATATATATGTAATGTATATATAATGCAACATTGAGATAATGAATGAATGCATGAATGGATGATGAGTGAATGCATAATTGGAAATATATATATATATATATATATATATATATATATATATATATATATATATATATATAAGCATCTATGTAATGAATGATTGAAAACATGCAAATTTGTGTGTAAGACTAATGAAGACAAGCATGAATGTAGTATAATAATGGATGGAATATATGCAGTATACAAGTTAATGGGATGCAATGTTCTATGTTAACACAAATCCTATATTACCTCATGTATCCCTTACACTATGTCCCTACACATTGTTATAACACTATGTTGACACTATCACTATGACACTAGTTCACATTGATGCATATTGCACTTGGCCTTTCCTACATGTTCACTCGCCCCTATTCTCTCCATATATATGTTGTGTGTGATTAACTTAGCTTGGTTTGGCTTGTGCTTGTATTTGATTGCTAGCCTAGGCTTGGTTAGGCCTAGTGAGACTTGTTAAACTTGTTTGGGGTAGAACTTGATCTAGTTGACCTAGTTTGACTAGTGTAGTTGACCAGAGTTGACCATTGACCCTTGATAGCCTAAGTTTGACCAGTTGACCAAGATAGCCTTGTTGTTGACTTAGTTTGACTAGATGTTGACTTGGTTTGACCCAAAGTTGACCAAGTTTGACTTTGACCTAGATTGACCTAGAAATTATGTAGGTGCATTGTACACTTCAATTTTAACCCCCTTGTATACATCATGACTTGTGTTGCTCTAAATAGGACTCAGATATCTCATATCGGACAGTGTATTCTCACAGACATTCAGATCACAGGCGAGTACATTCTCTGATCGTTTCATATTTGTCAGAACTTATATTCTTGCTTTAGATTACTTTACTTGATACTGGCACGATTGTTATCACAGATTGATACTATATAGATCTTCTCTTACAATGTTATCTCTATCGTGTTCAACAGATATATATTATGATGTACATTTCACGAACATATTGTATTTATTGTACACCCCTATTCATGTATACTCATTTTGCATCTTGTACTCTCGTGATCACATGAGCTTCATGGAGAACTATTATACAAGGTAGCGTAACTGGATTGGATCCTTGTGTATTGATTGGGGATGGTGAGTAGGAAATGGTTATGTAATCAAATCCCATTGTACGACTATTGTGTGCATCCATTGTACACTCACGTATGGTGGAGCTACCTATTGTTATTGTATAACCTAACCCGTTTACATAACCATATTGTGCTCTAAATAACTAGTATTGCAGTTTTACTTATTCTGTATATATTTTCAGTCATAAATTCTCTCTCGTTTTCATGTACATCTTCTTACAGTTTATGTATCTTACTCTTTTGCATGCTTTATATTTTCTAACATGTTATGAACTGCGTGAGATGTATTGCGCTCGCTCCTGTCCTGACTGGACCTGTTGAAAATATTACAGATGATGATGGTGACTGCCCTACCTTCTATAGGGCACATGAGGATGACCTTCAGGAGCCTGAGGAGCATCTAGCTCAGTAGAGGGTGCCTAGTCTAGTCTAGTATTTATAGTTTTCAGTTTGTATCAGATTGTTTCGATTGTTAGTTGAGACTTAGTTATATTTTAGTACTTGTATTTATTTGTGTTGGACATCTACTTTATGTGGTGTGATAACTCTATATATATTCAGTTCCTTTCTTTTATCTGATTCCATATCATGCTCTATCTTCCCTAGACTTGTGATTGAGATATAGAGTTGAGATGTTATATTATACCTCCGTGCGGAGATGATATATTTATATCATATTGTTGTTAGATGTTATAGACGAACTATACAGCGTTCTACCGTCGACACTGCGGCGTAGGCTGGACGTACCCACTTCTCGTGCCCCTACACTGGGTGTGGATCGTGACAAATTTTTGTGGTGGCCCATGCAGGTCAGAGTCGCAAATAGTGTAATTTCGTAGTGGTGCTCGACTTAGAGTGTTGCTACGAGCCTGCTGTTAGGATATAGGATTAGGCAGTATAGAGAGTTACTCAATCACTGTTAGGACTACTTGAGAGATTCCTTGGATGACCCTTGAGAATCTCATTATGAATATCTCGAAATTCGATTCCAACAGCTTCTGTTTATCTTACTTGTTTGTTGATGAATTTCATTCTTGGTAATCAAGGTTAATTTGAAATATTCTACCAAGATGAATCGTATGGGCTAGGTCGACTTAGTTATGGAATCTAGAATCTTCTACAGTCACATTTACAAGCATGGTGAGGACATACAGTCTGATTTAGGTTATATTTCTCGGGTGTGAGAATTTAAGGTTTTCGCGGCCACGTATGCGGCAATGCAAAAATTTTAAATACCATGATTCTAGAGGTATGTACCTTAGTCGAGGACTCTGTGAATATCGTAGCCTTGCTTACTAGGATGACGAAGATTCTGATTATCATGATTTTGGACAGACGCATATGATTATCAGATTTTATCTCAAGAAGGTTTATAAAATATTATTCTACTTTTTTTAATTCAGTCGTTTCAAAAAAAATTATTGTTTGTTCTTCTTCAATTAACTTAGGAGTAGGAGTAGTTTTAGTTGTTAGTATAATCCTTTGTGTAACTTCCTTTGATATAAATTTCTTCTAAAATATAATAAATTGATGATTTGTGTTAGGACTTTTGGACTTAGAATTGATAGTGTACTTCTGACCTTAGAATGGTGACCATTGTAGCTAGTTTCCAGTTTCATATAAGATAATACTGCCTAACAGGCCGGATTGATTCATTATTTTCCTTATCTTCCCAGTCTGGCACTCATGACCAGAGTCTGTCCCACTCAACTTGTTCTCTTGTACTACTTTTGCATCACAACTTCCTGTCCAATTTAGGCCATTCGACCATTCCCACTTAAATTATGATTATCATATGTATATTACCGTGACTTTTAATTTAGGAGCACAAGACTAGTTGTTTTCTCAAAACCGATTTCACATGCATGACCTAAACATGAGACCCTACACCTATGACCTTTGTGTCCCACTCGGACACGCCATCTTGTGCTTCATTTGCTTCATACGACTTTCCTAACACAAGATCCTATATTGATTTACCCAACGGAGTCGCTTTTATTTCCGACTCGAATTGGGGACACCTTTTCAACCTAAACCTGTCGAGCCAGATTTTGGACATGACCCATTTTAAGCCTACGACCCATATTTTATTTGTTGAATTTGTGTGCTGCTAGGAAGAGGCTTCGACCTTATTGTTGAGGGTTTGACCTAGAAGGAGTACGACCATCTTAATTTCGAGGACGAAATTCTTCTAAGGAGGGTAGACTTGTAGCACCCAATTTCTAAAATGAGGGTAATTTTAAAATTTTGTAATTATAATTATTTTATAATGATATTTAAACCATGTTATAATTTTTGGTGATTTTAGTTAATTTAAAACTATTTAAAACTATGACTTGCGATTTTGATGATTGACTAGTATAACCCTAGAGTTTGGCTGAGCCTAGAGACTAACTATAACCAAGGGAGCCTAGTCATGTGATTAGGATGACTAATTACAACTTTTTAGCCTAAGGGTATTTGGTCATTTTGACACTTTTGTGAAATTGTAAATTATATGAATTAAATATGTGCTAGTTAATTATTTGAGACTTGACCTAGAAGTTTAGCCTAATCTAGATGTTAGTCATGACCCTAATGACTAAGTTAGAGGGTTTCAACTAAGTAATCAAATTAGATTAATATCTAGATATTTTGTTAGTGTGATATTTTAGGCTAAATGTTAAGAAAGGTTACTTTAGTTGTGAGCCCTTAGATTGGCTTGAATTTGTTGGAGAAGCCTTGACCACTCATCCTAAACCCTAACCCTAACCTAATGGCAGCCATCAAACACCCCCCTCTATAAATACAACACATTAACCCTTTAGCATCATTTTTAAATCATTTGAATTGCCTCTTTTTGTGTTCTTCCCCAATTCCTCCCCAAATGTCCAAATCAACTCCAAATTGAGCCTAGTATTGTGCATTGGACTCCCCTACAGTAGAGGACACCATTAGTGGGTATCTAGCAAGGATTCGTAGGCTCAGGATCGTCGCAAGTTGAAGAGGAGCCCTCATTCAAAAAGCTCTAAATTAAGGTTTTACCTTCAATAGGTAAAACCCATCAAACCTATTCAAATTCTAGTTTTCTTTCCATGGATGCATCCATTTAGGGTTCCCCTAGGTGTAGCCTAAGTTTGGTAGGAATTCGTGTCCATTACGTGTCCGTATCAGACACGTATCGGTGTGTAGGAATAGGTGTTCGATGAAATGCTTGTTAGAAATAAATATTGCTAATTTTAAATTGTGTTTGAACAAATTTGTAGGCCTTTAGGTGTTAATTAATTTTAGTGAAGACTGAGCTAGGTTTTGTGTCGTGTTCGTGTCCAAAACGGACACGAACTCACTGTACGACACCCCCGTGCACATGCCCTGCTATCCGACCCTAAAATCTCTCTGTGTAGGACACATGGACATGTGCAACTTGACACAGAGGTGGGGGCCATCATTGACAGACCCTCCCTCGAGTTTTACGATACCTCGTGTCATGTCGGACATGAAAACACGACTGTATTGAATTTATACTACACTATTACGCGCGAACAGAGGCTTCTGACACGTCCTTCGTATTGCGTGTAGACACAACGAGGACACGTCGTGTTGTGTCGACCTGGTAGCCCTATAGTTCGACTACCCGTGTCCAAGTGCACGAGGTGTCAGATGCTTAGTGTCGTGTCCAATCTATTGGGGACTGACCGCACGAGGCAGTGCACTCGGGTGCTTTGATGTAGTGTTTATTTTTGTTTGGGACACTTCGTGTCCAACTTTATGGACAGAAACTCATCCCAATTGCATGTTTAAATATGTTTTTATGACTGCATATTAGAATTGAAGGTTTATTTGGGTTTTCGAGTTTGAATTGGAAAATTGGTTTCAATTTCCTCTATTTTCTCTGATACATTAATTCACTGCTGTTGATGTAATTTTGAATACATTTAACAGGTTTTTGAATGATAAATTAACTTTGAATACATGTGATGATAACCTTGGTTGCATTGTAGTATAGTATTCGAATTCGATGGGTTATCAAACTGTCAATTGGTTTCACTGATGCTTCAAAATGAGTTGGGTTTTGAGTTCAAAACTGAAAATTGAATTTGGATATAGGTATATGTTTATGTTAAACTATTAAATTCGAATCAGTTAAATTCAAATGAGTTTCTATTTCTACCTGGGTTTAGTTTTAGGTTTTAGATTAGTTTTCATGTTTGAATTCGAGTTGAGAATTGGTTGAAGTTGTGTTCCCATTGTTTATTGTTTCCTTAAAACTGAAATGAATGCATGAATTGAATCTGTTTAACCTTTCCCCTGACACACATGGCATCTGAACACTCGATCCATACTCTACTTGAGTTGGTATTACTCTGTACACTCTATAATAGTTCAGTCCCTAGCTTGTTCTGTTGAATTGATGTAGCAAACCTGGGTTAAACATATAAATCTGAGAATGGCGTGACATATACACACAGGCCACCTATCTAACACAAACAAACCTGAGACTGTTACCTGGGACTGAGAACCACACTGAATGACACTACACACACACTTAGGACAGGGACACACTCATGTATACTCCTTGTCACTCATTCACACATACTCTCACACCCTAAATCTTGACACTAATTTGTATGTTCACACACATATCTATGCATTATTATTCACATACACACATTCATGCACATTGCAATAACTGAGATTGACATGGAAACCCTCTCACACATTTTAACTCTCCACACACACTCATGTACAAAACCCTCATTCCTATTAACCCCCCCCCCCCCCCCCCACACACACATACTCTTAGCCCCCTCTCTACCTCTCTAAGCATTATGAATGTGAATGAACCTAAATAGATATATATATATATATGTAATGTATATATAATGCAACATTGAGATAATGAATGAATGCATGAATGGATGATGAGTGAATGCATAAATGGAAATATATATATATATATATATATATATATATATATATATATATATATATATATATATATATATATATATATATAAGCATCTATGTAATGAATGATTGAAAACATGCAAGTTTGTGTGCAAGACTAATGAAGGCAAGCATGAATGTAGTGTAATAATGGATGGAATGTATGCAATATACAAGTTAATGAGATGCAATGTTCTATGTTAACACAAATCTTATATTACCTCATGTACCCCTTACACTATGTCCCTACACATTGCTATGACATTATGTTGACACTATCACTATGACACTAGTTCACATTGATGCATATTGCACTTGGCCTTTCCTACATGTTCACTCACCCCTATTCTCTCCATATATATGTTGTGTGTGATTAGCTTAGCTTGGTTTGGCTTGTGCTTGTATTTGATTGCTAGCCTAGGCTTGGTTAGGCCTAGTGAGACTTGTTAGACTTGTTTGGGCTAGGACTTGACCTAGTTGACCTAGTTTGACTAGTATAGTTGACCAGAGTTGACCATTGACCCTTGATAGCCTACGTTTGACCAGTTGACCAAGATAGCCTTGTTGTTGACTTAGTTTGACTAGATGTTGACTTGGTTTGACCCAAAGTTGACCAAGTTTGACTTTGACCTAGATTGACCTAGAAATCATGTAGATGCATTGTACACTTCAATTTTAACCCCCTTGTATACATCATGACTTGTGTTGCTCTAAATAGGACTCAGATATCTCATATCGGATAGTGTATTCTCACAGACATTCAGATCGCAGGCAAGTACATTCTCTGATCGTTTCATATTTGTCAGGACTTATATTCTTGCTTTAGATTACTTTACTTGATACTGGCACGATTATTATCACGGATTGGTACTATATGGATCTTCTCTTGCGATGTTATCTCTATTGTGTTCAACAGATATATATTGTGATATACGTTTCACAAACATATTGTATTTATTGTACACCCATATTCATGTATACTCATTGTGCATCTTGTACTCTCATGATCACATGAGCTTCATAGAGAACTATTGTATAAGGTAGCGTAACTGGATTGGATCCTTGTGTATTGATTGGGGAGGGTGAGTAGGAAATGGTTATGTAATCAAATCCTATTGTACGACTATTGTGTGCATCCATTGTACACTCACGTATGGTGGAGCTACCTATTGTTATTGTATAACCTGACCCGTTTACATAACCATAATGTGCTCTAAATCACTAGTATTACAGTTTTACTTATTCTGTATATATTTTCAGTTATAAATTCTCTTTCGTTTTCATGTACATCTTCTTACAGTTCATGTATTTTACTCTTTTGTATGCTTTATATTTCCTAACATGTTAGGAACTGCGTGAGATGTATTGTGCTCGCTCCTGTCCTGACTGGACCTGTTGAAAATATTACAGATGATGATGGTGACTGCCCTACCTTCTATGGGGCACATAAGGGTGACCTTCAGGAGCCTGAGGAGCATCTAGCTCAGTAGAGGGTGCTTAGTCTAGTCTAGTATTTATAGTTTTTAGTTTATATCGGATTGTTCCGATTGTTAGTTGAGACTTAGTTATATTTCAGGACTTGTATTTATTTGTGTTGGACATCTACTTTGTGTGGTGTGATAACTCTATTTATATTCAGTTCCTTTCTTTTATCTGATTCCATATCGTGCTCTATCTTCCCTAGACTTGTGATTGAGATATAGAGTTGAGATGTTATATTATACCTCCGTACGGAGATGATATGTTTATATCATATTGTTGTTAGATGTTATAGACGAACTATACAGCGTTCTACCGCCGACACTGCAGTGTAGGCAGGACGTACCCACTTCTCGTGCCCTTATACAGGGTGCGGGTCGTGATACCCTTCTCTGAAACTTACATGACTATTCACTCATTTATTCTTTTCCTCGAGAGTTTGAAAGACCATTCATTCATTCAATGTCTCTCCCTTAAAAATCAAAGTGACTTATTACTCACTCATTTGTCATAATGAGAATCCATGTCTCTGAATTCCAAATAGCCACGTCAAACAACTTGCCACATTCGCATTCTCTCTGTACTCTGTTATCTATGTCAGCATATCAAAATTGAGTTATAAAAAGGCAAATAATGAGACAATTATTTCTTTATTCCTTCTTTAAAAAGTATAGATACATCTTGATGAAAATCTATTACATCTCTGATTTTCATTCTAATGAAGGTCAATTACATCTTTGGATCTTCCCATTTGATAATGAAGGTCTATTACATCTTTGGATCTTCTTATTTGTTGGTGGCAATTCCTTGTCGTCTCGACCTGAAGCAACGAGACAGATAATGGAATCAACTCTCGTCTTCTCTCTCAGAAAGACCAGAGGAGAACCACAGAGTGCAGCAGCCCAAAGATGAGCTGCTATCAATACAACTAGTGGAGAGAAGACGGCCCGCCAGGGGAACTAGGAACGAAATTACCCTTGTGATACAATTCCTAGTTCTACGTCTCCACCATCCAACTCTCATGTATATAGGCTCTTCCTACCATCTGAGGAAGACCCATCTTGAACATAAAGAGTCCTGAGCTGTCTGATTTGAGTGTCAGAACCACATGAGCTGTCTGATATGAGTGTCAGAAGAATGCCCTCTGTAACATCCAAATCACCAATGCCAGTCCTGAAGAAGCTTGCTAGCCGAATCCCTGTAAATATTAACAAAACAAGAAAAGTTAGCTAAATCTATCAAATAATGCGCACTTATCAACAGGCACAAACCAGCAGTGTGTGCCGATCACAGGCGCAAACTAGCAGTATGCGCCTATCAACAGGCGTACATCAGCACTGCATACTGATCAAACAGGCGCATATCGAAAATGTACGCCGATCAATAGGCGTATATCTCCACAGTGCAAGTTGATCACACTGGCGCATGTCAACAATACGCGCCTATGATTGAGATTAAGTACTAGATCACAGTGCGCGCCTATTCTCAAAAATAGTTAGCGTATATCAACAATGTCTACAACATGTAGATCAATACCTATCTTCAAAAGTGGTACGAAAGAAGAATATGCATACCATTGATTCTTCTTCGAGACTTACCAATTTTTGAAGACACAGCATACAAAAGAATAACATCAAAATGGAGTGGCGCAAGTGGGACCTTGTGAGAAGCCATTTGTTTTGAGAAAAAATGAATGGCTCTTTCATTTTGGCTATCCTTTTTAAAGTACTGAAGAAAAAAAATGGGCGCGTCATTCTAGGAGCCTATTTTGGGAAAGAACTAAACAATGGGTGCTTAAGACCACGTGATGGCTGCCATGTGTCTCTCAATGAAATAGTAAACAAAGAATTAGCCAAAGGCACATGACCTCGTGTGCTATTCAAAATCACAGCCACACAACATATCAGAAATTTTAGATTTCATTTGTATAATGATGGGTGGACCCCTACAGACAAGGACACAAGAAAGAGAATATAATTTTTGGCACGCCTAAACATTATTCTTCGTTCTTGCCTTTATCGATCTGACGAAGGACGGCGTCCAATTCCTGAATGTTGTGTATCCCCGAACGACGCATCAGATTAAGGAATCCCTCCGAATCGATGTGTTCTTCAGAGGATGGCCTACTACTCGATCGATTGAAGACTATCGGGTTTAAACCGAAACAGTCTAAAAAGTTCACCGCCCTCAATGTCGGGTCAGCCTCCAATAAATAAGTCGACGGCACAACATCATGTCCCGCTTCAAGGGACTTGATCGTAGTGTCAGCATTTGTCTCCATCTCTTCCTTCTTGGAGGCCATTGAAGAACAGAAGTGAAGAATAAAGCATAAAGATCAACTACTTCAAATATATCAACAAAATGACTCTTCATATTCCTCATGGGAAACCGAAAGTCATCAATGAAACTCGGGAAGACGAAGAGGAAGTTTTGTGTTTTCGAGAAAGAGATTCATTACCAAAATTTATCGCTTTAGTGACGGCCCCATACGTCGCTAAACCGACGGTAATTACTATTAGCGACCGATAACCGACGGATTTTGGCCAAAAAATCCGTCGGCAATCAGCTCGTCGAAAATTTTTATGATGACCGGTTGTTGACTGGCGCAACTTGACTCAGTTAAAATTTTTATAAATTCAAAGTATTTCTAAACTTTGAAACGTTTTTAAGTTTTGAAAACTTTGAAGGGGGTCTTGTAGAGCCTAAAAATCAAGTTGCACCCTGAACATACTAATCAGTAATCAAGTTGCGCCCCAAAGATCAGGTTGTGCCACTGATATGAAGCTCAGAGAACAAGCTGCGCCACTGATCAGGTTGCGCCTAATATCAGACTGCATCAAGTCTTATTGCGCCAAAATCTACGTGGCGTCTGACACTTAATGGCCATCATTACCTGACAGCACTGACAACTGACACCACAGTGAACGAAGAAAATCTCTTCGAATCTCGTGAATTGTGCCGCTTAAGGAGAGTTGGTAGATAGTTGTTCTGCACACCTCGTAAGTTGCGCCTAGGCACAATCCAGATAAAATCTTTAGTTGCGCCTAGGTGCAATATGAATGAGTTCAGCTCAAAAGCTGCCACGTGTCTAGGCACGGCTCAATCAGGTACAGTTGACCGAAGCTCGCACAACCTGATGAAGTTGAGACAACTTACATTCTAAAGCAGGATGACGTGGCGCACATGCCACTAATCTCTCAAGACGTGTCTACTATCCTGTACACAACCACGCGCATCCCAATCAGATGATGCCACACGTCTAAATACAGTTAATACACGGCTTAACAACTGAATGAAAGTTGGAAAAACAGGAGGTTGGCGCAACCTAATGTGGCGCAATCCAGCCTCGCGCACATCAGAATAACTGCTAAAATAGTTATTTCTTGAACTCTATAAATAGAGTTTCTAATAATTGTGAAATCATCAGATACATACGCACAGAGATCAAGAACCCTTGTAAAATTGCTGCTGCATTCTACAGAGGCTACAGTCTACAAGTTCACATAGTCCAAGAGATAAAGTGATCGTCTTC
Source organism: Iris pallida (assembly GCA_029216955.1). Lineage (NCBI taxonomy): Eukaryota > Viridiplantae > Streptophyta > Magnoliopsida > Asparagales > Iridaceae > Iris > Iris pallida. The sequence continues at coordinate 1,609,649 of JANAVB010041618.1, read as the reverse complement.
TGATCAGATTCCTACAATTGTACTTCTGATCAGATTCCTACAGTCTACAGTTGTACTTTTTTGACATTGTGGCAGAATTCCCAGACGTGTTCCCGGACGAGCTACCTGGCATGCCAACTGATCGAGAAATTGAGTTCACTATCGACACATTCCCTGACACCCGGCCGATCTCGAAAGCTCCGTACAGAATAGTCCCTACAGAATTGAAAGAACTGAAGGCACAACTACAGGAATTACTTGACAAAGGGTTTATCCGTCTGAGTGTCTCGTCGAGGGGTGCGCCCGTGATATTTGTAAAAAAGAAGGATGGATCGATGCGGCTCTGCATCGACTATCGGGAATTGAATAAGGCCACCGTCTGAAACAAATACCCCCGGCCCCGTATCGATGACTTGTTTGACCAGCTCCAAGGTGCAACGGTGTTTTCGAAGATTGATCTGCGATCAGGTTATCACCAACTCAAAGTCAAGCTAGATGACGTGCCGAAGTCTGCCTTCCGCACTCGCTATGGCTACTACAAGTTCTTGGTAATATCATTCGGTCTGACAAACGCCCCTGCCGTCTTCATAGATCTGATGAATCGGGTGTTCCGTCCGTTCGTTGATGTCATCCTCGTCTACTCGAAGGATCGAGCGCAACATGTAGAACACTTGCGGACGGTACTCCAAACCCTTCGAAAAACTCAGTTGTATGCGAAAAGGAGCAAGTACGAATTATGGCTGAACAGCGTTTTATTTCTCGGGCACTTCATCTCCGCCGCGGGCATCTCAATCGATCAGAAGAAAGTTGAGGCAGTTGACGATTAGAAACGGCCCGCATCAGTTAGCAAAATTCGAAGCTTCCCAGGCTTGGCGGGATACTACCGACGCTTTGTGAAGGATTTCGCAAAGATTGCATTGCCGCTGGCTCGCCTCACCCAAAAATGAGTCGCATTTGAATGGTCATACAACTGTGAAGCTTCTTTCCAGGAGCTCAAACAATGGCTCATTTCGGCCCCGATACTTGCTCTTCCTGAAGGGACTGAGGGATTTCAAATCTTCAACAATGCTTCTGGACAAGGCTTGGGGTGTGTGCTCATGTAGCGGGATAAGGTTATATCTTTTGTTTTTCGGCAGTTGAAGCCGCACGAAAAGAACTACCCCATGCACGACCTAGATCTAGCGGCGATTGTGTTCAAGTTGAAGCTGTGGCGTCACTATCTTTATGGCGTGGCGTACAGGATTTATACAGACTATAAATGCCTCAAGTATCTCTTCACCCAGAAAGAACTGAATTTACGGCAGAGGCGATGGCTTGAACTGATCAAAGACTACGACGTATTAATCGACTATACGTTAGGTAAAGAAAATATTGTAGCGGATGCGCTGAGCCGAAAGTACTTAGCTTTGTTATGCATCAACAGTCGACTGCTGCGTGACTTGGAAGGAATGGTCATTGATCTCCGAGTTTATTTTAGAGACGTGAAACTGGCACAACTACGGCTGGAACTGAGCCTATTGGAGAGAATCAAGTCTGCTAAGAAGGACGACCCATATCTGGAGAAGATATGAAAGCTGATATCGACCGGGAAAGCGTCCGACTTTGCAGAGGGCAAGTCAGGTGTGTTGCGAGTGAAGGGACGGCTATGCGTTCCGGATGACGCAGAACTTAAAAAGGAGATAATTTCGGAGGCACATTATGCAAAATATTCCTTGCATCCGGGTAGAACCAATATGTATAAGGACCTCCGCTTTGTCTTTTGGTGGCACGGCATGAAGAGGGACGTAGCGCTCTTTGTGTCAAAGTGTATGGCCTGTTAGCAAGTTAAAGTCGAGCACCAGCGACCAAGCGGGAAGATTCAGAACCTTGCCATTCCATAGTGGAAGTGGGATCATGTCACTATGGACTTTGTTGTTGGCTTGCCGAGGATGCCATGGGGAAACGATGCCGTCTGGGTCATCGTCGATCGACTAACCAAGTCAGCGCACTTCATAGCCATTAAAGTTACTTGGAGCATCGACCGCCTTGCTCGGATATACCTTGATGAAATAGTTCGGCTGCACGGGGTCCCAGTATCTATCGTCTCAGATCGGTATGGACGGTTCATAGCACGCTTCTGGAGCAGTCTTTATTCAGTGTTGGGGACCAAGTTGAAGTTTAGCTCAGCTTATCATCCTCAGAATGACGGCCAAATAGAGCGGGTGAACCAGATTCTCGAGGACATGTTACGACTCTATGCGATCGACTTGAAGTGAAGCTAGGACGTTCATCTGCCGTTGGCCGAGTTTGTATACAAAAACAGCTATCATCCAGCATCCAAATGGCGCCGTATGAAGCCTTATACGATCGAAAGTGTAGATCGCCCATTTGTTGGAATAAAGTCAGGGAACGGTAGAAACATGGCCCGGAACTGGTGGAGTAGACTGTGCAGAAGGTCAAGTTGATACGGGAGAGATTAAAAATAGCACAAAGTCGACAAAAGAGTTATGCCGATACGCATCGATGCCCCTTTGAGTTCTCGGAAGGCAACCATGTATTCCTGAAAGTAATGCCCATGCGTGGAGTTACCAGATTCGACACGAAAAGGAAGTTGAGCCCAAGATTTGTTGGTCCGGTCGAGATATTGAAACGAGTCACCCCAGTAGCTTACCAAATTGCCTTGTCGCCTACATTGTTGGATGTACACAACGTCTTCTACATCTCACAGTTACGAAAGTACGTGCACGATCCGAGCCATGTAGTAGATTTGGGTCAGCTGGATCTGAAGGCGGACTTTTCATATGTCGAAGAGCCTGTGCAAATCTTGAAGCAAAAAGATAAACTTCTCCGTAACCGTGCTATTCCTCTCGTCCGCATCCTTTGAAGAAACCATTCGGTCGAGGAGTCGACGTGGGAGCTTGAGTCAGAAATAAAGGAAAATTTTCCTTCATTGTTCGCATAGAGGTAGGTTCTATTCTTAAGTTTCGAGGATGAAACTTTTTATTATTTGGTTGTGGTGTAGTGCCCCGTCCCAACATCGTGCCCCGTTCTCCTTCTACGGGGTGCGCGAGAAAGGAACACTGTCGCTATCGATTCGATCGGGACCGATAGGTCGGGATCGATCGAATCAGTCGAACGGGAACGGTTGAATTAAGATCCATTCTCGGTTATGGAATGGCTTCTTCGAAAACAAGTCTCATATTCAGCGGGTTGTGCCTTAAGGATTGACTCTGCGACTGAGTCGCGAGAGACCTCCCGTTGCTCTGTTTTTCACCCCGTTTGCGTTGGTTTTGGCCTTGGTTTTCTGAATGCATTTTCGTGGATATTTTTGATGGTTTTCATGGCTTGCATTTCGAACTCGTATTTTCTATCGAACTTCTTGAATAATACAGCGTTCTAATCGATTGCTTGTGCGATTTCAGGTAATCGTGTAGGCGACGTGTAGCGCGACCAACAAGTTCTCTCGTCTTAAGCAAACTCAAGGTGAGTGGCTGGCCTTTCTCTTCTCGACCCTTCTTAGGTCAATCAAATAATGTTTGTTGCGAATGAAAGGATAAATACAAGGGCATGAATATGATAAAATGATCAAGTTTTCAAAAAAAATGGAGGCTATATCTTAATAACTAAAAATATGTCTTTGCACGGTCATGGACAACTTGTCGACATGGTAGAATTTTCCCCGCACGGCAACCCGGGGCCACGGGACCGTTGCGGCTAAGAAATGAAACAATTATATAGCTGTACTGGGCATGGGTTAGGCGAGAACTTTCAGCGGGACTCGCTACTCGTGCTGAAAGGACCCCGACAAACAAAAGCTAAAGGGGAGTCCACGATGGCTCTGGGAGCCAGTGACCAATCAGACGTAATATTGCACTTGGTATGAAAATGATAACAATTGACAGAAAAGAACATGGTAAGTCTCATAAGGTGCGGCACGGTCCGCCGTGGGTAAGTTCCAACGTATTTCACATTATGCTTGTCATATGCTTGTTTAAAATTCTTTAGGATGGTTAGAAACATTCATAAACTAAGTCATATAAACTCTTCAACCAAATGAGAACTTAGAACTTAAATAGCCACGCACCAGTAGAAAGTGTAATGTACTGATCCTCGCTCTCCACGCAGGTACCCCGAACCACGAAGGGCGTGCCACTTAAAAGCTCAAGGCAGTGTGAATACTTTTGAAGCCTCGTTCGTGAGCTGAAGGCTTGTTTCTGGAAATCCTTTTGAAGACCCCGCACTCAGTCCAAAAGAAAGAAAAGATGACGACTCGACTTCCCTCGATAGCAGGTGGAAAGTGTTATGTTTTGCTTGTAAAAAGGGATGTAATGTATGGAACGACTATCTCATCAGCGTTCGTTTTGTAAGTTGAGTCATGTTGTAAGCCCGCGCGGCACTGATTGTAAAGGAGTCATGTAAAATAGTTTTATTATCAATAAAAAGTTTACTTCTATTTCAAATGTGTCATCCAATTTCTTTGCGTACTCTAATTTGATATTGTGTTTCGGATAACCTTATGACTATGACTTGTGCGATCGTAACTTAGGTTTGCACGACATCACGCTTGGGAGATGACTATCGATTCTACGGAATCGGGGCGTGACACGTACTGGCTCATGGAGTCATACGTATGTATCCCTTCTTGGTGTAATGCAACACATAACACATACCACGTTATTGCTACAGACTATTTGCTATATAAATGCTAGACTCTTGGATGTACTGGCAGGTATCACGTAGGAACACTTAGCACATAGGATAGCACCTCGGTGCTCACATAGATTGTACCTTAGTACACACATAGGTATATCCAGCACACGTATAGGTAGTCATATCCGTAATGAGGACCAAGACACAAGGACGCATGCGGCCGAGGGTTCATGCGGCCAGACTCATGCGGCCAGATACATGCGGCCAGACTGCATACGGCCAATGACTCATACGGCCAGACTGCATGCGGCCAAAGCCTCATGCGGCCAGACTGCATACGGCCAAAAACTCATGCGGCCAGACTCATGCGACCAGACTCATGCGACCAAAGACTCTTGCGGCCAGACTGCATACGGCCAAAGACTCATGCGGCCAAACTTATACGGCCAAACTGTATGCGGCCAATGACTCTTGCGGCCAGACTGCATGTGGCCAAAGACTAATGCGGCCAGACTGCTCATCTTCTCCAAAAATTCGAGAAAGATGGCTAGGGAACACATGAACTTCAAATTTGTACAACTTGGCCAAAACAAAATAAAATCTAACTTTTCAAAGGTCAATTTTGGGTAAAATTAAATGCTCTACCACATGGAACAACTAGATTTTGAAAACAAGCAAGTTTAATAGATCAAAACCAAGAAAAACAAAAAATGACATAAACTTGGATCTACAAGAATCTATCCATCAAAACCGAAATTACCAAGTACTAAACTTGTAGAGGATCATGAGAAGAACAATACAGACAAATAATATCAAAAGAAAAAAATCAAAGATGAAAAATAGACAAATCTCCACTTTTGAGCAAGTTGTACTTGCCTAATGGTGGTGGTTGAGGGAAATGAATGAAAGGTTATGAGGAGAGAAAACATAAAGAGAATATATATAGCAGGTTTGGGTTGGCTTAAGAAAACCCTAATCTCTAAACATGCTCTAACCATTCCACTAGTGACATGCTTAAAGGCTACATGCAACCATTAATAAAAAATAAATAAAATTATGCACATGCTAAATACAGGATACCATGTACAGGATTCATGAAAGAATACGTATATTGGGATCGGAGAGTGACATCTCTACCCTCCTTAGAAAAATTCCGTCCTCAAAATTTCTGCCAAGATAAGATAAAGAAATCAAAGCAAGCAAGATACTAATTAAAAGGCTAACTATGCATGCAATCTCATCAATTTTAACATGCATTAGAGAACAATCATCCACCCTAGTGGGTGCAATAAAAATAAGAGAAACATATTACAAAGACTTAAGGATAAATATACCTTCTTAGTCGAACAAGTGCGGATATCGAGATCTAATCTCGTCCTCGTGCTCCCATATCGACTCTCCCGGTGAGTAATGGCCCCAAAAGATGCGGACAAGATTAATGGTCCAGTTTTTGAGCACCTTCTCTCGTCGATCCAAAATGGATACGGGTTGCTCCTCATAAGTCAGGTCGGTACAGACGACCAGCTCAAAATGATCGAGGATGTGACTCGGATCCGGGACATACCTATGCAACAGAGATATATAAAACACATCATGTACATCACCTAGCAAAGGCGAAAGGGCAAGACAATAAGCAACATCACCTTCCCGAGCGAGAATATCAAATAGACCAACATATCTCGGACTAAGCTTTTTTTGGGTTCCAAATCTGATGATATCCCGAGTAGGCGAAATTCGCAGAAATACTTGGTCACCAACAACAAACTCCAGAGGCCTACGTGCTAATCTTTCCAGTATCGGTGTCTGTCGTACGCAACTCGAAGCCGCTCTTTGATCATCTTGACTGTTTCCATGGTCTGCGTGATCATCTCTGGTCCCAATAATTTTTGTTCTCCCACATCGTCCCATGCCAGAGGGGACCTGTATTTTCTTCCATATAATGCTTCAAACGGTGCCATCTGTATACTTGCCTGATAACTATTATTGCAAAAGAACTCTACTAAATGATGATGATCTTCCCAAGTTTTGCCGAAGTCTAAAGTACACGCTCGTAACATATCTTCCAATATCTGAATGGTTCTCTCTGACCGTCCGTCCATCTGCGGATGATAGGATGTACTGAACCTCAACTTGGTACCCAAAATTTAATGAAAACTTTGCCAAAAGTAAGACGTGAACCGTGTGTATCGATCTGATACTATGCTGACTGGAACACTATGTTGTCTCACAATCTGCTTCATATACATTTCTGCCAACTGCTCAGTAGACTGTCCTACTCTAAAAGGAAGAAAATGAGCAACCTTCGTGAGCCGATCCACGATTACATAAACTGCGTTTTGGTCGGTCGAAGATCTAGGTAAACCAGTCACAAAGTCTATTGTGATGTGCTTTCACTTCCACTCCGGAATAGGAAGCGGCTGTAACAATTCTGCTGGTCTCTTTTACTCTACCTTCACTTGCTGACATACCAGACATTTAGAAACAAACCTCGCTATCTTCTTCTTCATGTCATTCCACCAAAAGTGTTGCTTTATATCCTGGTACATCTTTGTGCCTCCGGGATGGATGGAATAAAGAGAACTATGAGCCTCTGACATAACTTTTTGTCAAAGGTCTCCACCTGGTATACAAAGACGGTTTCTGAACCTAAGTGTACCATCCTTACGGATTACTAACTCCTTTCTGAGACCTAATACACATTCTGATCGAAGCTTCTGGATCCGCGGATCCTCTGCCTGGGCTGCTCTGATCCTCTCTAATAAAGTAGACTAAATCTGCAAACCGGCCATAACTCATGTATCTCGTGGCAAGATCACTTCAATTCCCATTTTTTGATCTTCCAAAATATGCCTCTGCGAGATTAAAATGAATGTGCCACCCCTCTTGCTCAAGGCATCTGCTACCACATTCGCCTTGCCTGGATGATACTGAAGATTCACATCGAAGTCCTTCAGTAATTCCAACTATCTTCTCTGTCTCATGTTCAGGTCCCTCTGGGTGAATACATATTTTAAGCTCTTATAATCAGTGTAAATTTTTACTCGATCTCTATATAAATAATACCTCCATAACCTAAGTGAAAACACCACTGCTGCTAATTCCAGGTCGTAGGTTGGATAGTTCTTCTCATGATCTCGAAGCTGTCGGGATGCATATGCTATCACCTTACCATGCTGCATCAGTACACACCCGAGTCCCTTCCCGGATGCGTCATAATACACTGTAAACCCTCCCAATGCTACTGAAAGTATTAAGATCGGGGCTGAGATTAATCTCTTCTTCAACTCTTCAAATGATGTCCGACACTCTGCTGACCAAACAAACTCTACATTCTTATGCGTCAAACGCGTCAAGGGTGCCGAAATCCTGGCGAAGTCTGCCATGAACCTCATGTAATAACCTGCCAATCTCAAGAAAGTACGCACTTCTGCTACCGTCTTCAGGACTGGCCAATTCTCTACTGCCTCAACCTTCTTCGGATCTACTGACACTCCTGCTCCAGAAATAATGTATCCCAGGAACTAAATACGATCCAACCAAAACTCAGATTTACCAAGCTTCGCATAAAGTTGATGCTCCCTCAAGGTCTGCAAAACTGTCCGAAGATGTTTCTTATGCTCTTCTTCATTGCTGGAATAGATGAGGATGTCGTCTATGAACACTACTACAAAATATCCAAATAGGGTATAAAGATACGATTCATCAAATCCATGAATACTGCTAGGGCATTAGTTAGTCCAAATGGCATTACCATAAACTCATAATGTCTATATCGTGATCTAAATGTTGTCTTAGGTATGTCCTGCTCCCGGACCCTCACTTGATAATATCCGGATCGATCAATCTTAGAGAAGATGCAGGCCTTACTCAACTGATCAAACAAGTCATCAATCCTTGGTAACGGATACTTGTTCTTCACTGTTACTGCATTCAACTGCCAGTAATCAATGCACATTCGCGTCGATCCATCCTTCTTGGGTACTAAAATCATCGGTGCTGCCCAGGGTGATTCACTATCTAGGATAAACTGCTTCGCCTTCAGTTCTTCTTCATGCTGGTACAACTTGTCCAACTCTGACTGTAACATTCTGTAAACTCTACCGACCTTAGGCTTCGTTCCAGGATTTAACTCAATATAAAACTCCATATCTCTCACCGGTGGTAAACCAGGAAGCTCGTCTGGAAATACATCATGAAACTCTCTGACCACTCTTGGTATCTGCTCCTGTCCTGCCAATGCTTCTGCAACAATGCCCTTGGGTTGATCCTCCAATGATCGAACAAAGACGAACTTCTCAACGCCAGATATATTAAACACTAACCTACCTCCTCGACATTCTATCATCGTGTGACTGTCTCTTAACCAGTCCATGCCTAGGACAACGTCAAAGTTTTCTATAGGGAACTCAATCAAAGATGCGGGCAATAATCGCCCACACACTACGATCGGACACGCTAAACACACTCTGCTAACTCCTACGAGCCCATTACCAGTGAGTATATTCATCCTCTTTGGCAATGCTTTAAACTCCAATCCAATACATGTTGTAAATCATGCAGATATAAAAGAGTGGGTAGCCCCCGAATCAAACAATACTACTGCAGGAAAAGAGGTAACATAAACATTACCTGCAGCCACATCGCCTGAAGCTAGTGCATCCTCTAGTGATAAGGTGAAGGCTTGGCCCTGGCCTTGTTGAGCTTCCCGCTGCTGTCTTCCTTGTCCATGCTGCTGTTGTGGCCACTGCTGGCCTCCCTGGTCCTGCGCCTGGCGAAACTCCTATCCTCTGTATCATAGGACAATTGGTGATCCTGTGGTCTAGACTACCACACCTCATGTACAACCCATTAGCTGAACGACACACATCCCTAGTGTGCCTTTCCTTACCGTAGTAAGTACATCCAATGGGCGCCCTCTGGCGCTGCTGTTGGTTCCTCTGCCAAACTGGTGCTATTATATCTGATATTGTCGTCCTCCATGGCGCTCCTGACTCATGAATACAGATGCCAGGTGTTGGTGCCAAGGTTCGCTGTACTTCTCCTCCGCCCCTACTCTGGGGATGAGACCTCTTCTGGCCCCAATGTCTTGTCACCAACCTATGTTGGATGAGTTCATGCCTCTGAGCTGTCATTAAAATGGCATCAAAAGTCTGATAGTCGTGCCCTTCTACTAGCTGTAGAATCTCTAAATGAAGTCCATACTGGAATCTGATAGCATTCTCTGGCTTTGTAGCCACCATCGTCGGTACAAATCGACTCAGTCTGCAGAACTCTGCTGCATATCCATCCACCGTCTTACCAGCCTGTTTGAGACTGATAAACCTCTGGTGTATCTCATACCGTGCTACCACGCCAAAGTACTTGGCCTTGAATCTGGTACTGAAGCTATCCCAAGGAACTGGACGCCCCATTCCAACCTCTTCCGATGCCCACCAGTTGCGGGCGAGATCCTGAAGTAACAGTCTGACTTGGTCAACCTTCTCTTCTGCTGGAACCATTGCTGCGGTCAATATTACCTCAATATCCTGAAGCAAGCATCTACCATGATGGCATCCTCCGTGCCGTCAAAGTATCTTGGGTTAAGTCGACAAAACCTCCTCGACGCTCCCGAATCATTCCTGACACTTCTCTCAAGGGCTAATTATAACCTCTGATTCAGAAGCACATTCTGTTCCTGCTGCTGGTTCTGCTGTTGTAGATGGGCTGCCACCTGACGCTGTTGAGTGGCCAAAAATCCTCGGATGACCTCTAGGAGTGCTGCAGCATCAGGTACTATCGTCGTTGCCGGCACCGCTGGGGTGCAGGAGTTTTAAGAACCTGTGGTTCTACTGGCTCTGATATCACTTCCACTCGGATCTGGTCAGGAGAAGGTATTCTTTCCTGAGGCTGCCCCGTCGAGCCATGCTCTACTGGATGTTCCTCCATTTTGGCCTCGCCAGCTACTGAGAAAGAAGCACCCCTATAGGGAAAGATACATGATATCAAATAACAGGACGAGGAGGATTCGAGGATGCAATTCAGGTTATCAATCAAGGTGAGGAAAGAGAAATCGAGACAAGAGATTCAAAGGGAACAAGTTTTGACTCAGACTTCTATAATAGTAACACCCCTCAAGTCTGAAAATCAGACTTGCATGGGCCACTAATAAAACCTTGTCACGTTCCAGTACCGGAATACGGAGACAGACTAGGCTAGCTACTCCATATGAGGTATGCAAACGTCATACTACGATCGTGGCTGTCAAGAGACAAGGGGGTGCATGCTACAATCAAGTCTCCTATGGTCTCACAGAGCATCTATGTCTCAATCATTCAAAGCAAGAAAATATTAATTAATGAGCATATGAGATAAAGCAGTTAGGCGTCCCCGACACTTTATCAAAATGATCATGGGAATCTAGCTTTATACGTTAGCTAGCCCAGAGAGTCATAGGTACATAATCATATTCAGCTGCAGTTTGATTTAATTAAAATTATGCAAAGACAAAATATCCAGATTAACCGGCTAAACAGGTGCCGGTGGCAAAACGCCAGAACAAAAGGGATGAAAACTAGAGTGGTGGAGAAGAAACCCACTCAAGTCCCCCACCAGCTATGCTCCTAGTATGCACCATTGACGTCAGGGAGGAAGGTCAAATCCTCAGGCTTTGCTACGTGATCTGGCCAAACAAAACCAGCGAGGTCAGCCCCGAATAGCAAGTACCACAAGGGAGCACAAAAGAGTGAGATAAAACCCAAGCATAAAATAATAATACTAGTAATAATAAGGGCGTCCGGTCGTAACCTCGGTCCACAGCTTGTCAAAGCATGATAGACCAACCCAACAACCAAACAAGGACATGGGTTGGACCACGCACCATGATAGTCCATGTCCCTCGGCTACTAACGGAAGGTACAAGGCACAGTCAAGTCATTTTTTAAGCGGTCATTCATTCATGCGGCTTTTTATATTTGGCGGAGTTATCCCCGCGATACTGATTAAAGGGATCCTCATATCGTGTCAACCCAGCAGGGCTAGCCAAACCATTAGACATATAGCACATTGATTATGCACCGGTTTCCTGGAGGGCTACCGCGCTAAAACATATAACACATAGCTCGTAGAAGTCGGATATAGTTATCCGCTATAGGCGAATGAAACCATATCTATGGCGGCCAACCCGACACGTCAGGACTGGACATGGGGTGGCTAGTATGGCACGATGTCGGGATTCTTCCTACCGAATGCATCTACCAAGTTAGTTGCCTAGTTAATCCCTAGAGAATCCTCGGAATTCATATGTCGTGGTCACATGCTCACTCCCTAGATGTCGTACAATGTAAGAGTACCCCAAGAAGGGGTCCGTACTGGCTCATGGCGTCATACGTATGTACCCCTTCTTGGTGTAATGTAACACACAACACATACCACGTCATTGCTATCGACCATTTGCTATGTAAATACTGGACTCTTGGATGTACTGACAGGTATCACGTAGGAACACTTAGCACATAGGATAGTACCTCGGTGCTCACATAGATTATACCTTAGTACACACATAGGTTTATCCAGTACATGCATAGGTAGTCAGATCAAGAATGAGGACCAAGACACAAGGACGCATGCGGCCGAGGGTTCATGCGGCCAGACTGCATGTGGTCAAAGACTCATGCGGCCAGACTGCATACGGCCAAAGACTCATGCAGTCAGACTGCATGCGGCCAAAGACTGCATCCGGCCAAAGACTCATGCGGCCAGACTCATGCGGCCAAACTGCATGCGGCCAAAGACTCTTGCGGCCAGACTATATGCTGCCAAAGACTCATGCGACCAGACTGCATGCGGCCAAAGACTCATGCCGCCAAACTGCATGCGGCCTAAGACTCTTGCGGCCAGACTGCATGCGGCCAAAGACTTATGCGGTCAGACTGCATGTGGCCAGACTCATGCGGCCAGACTGCTCATCTTCTCTAAAAATCTGAGAAAGATGGCCAGGGAACCCATGAACTTCAAACTTGCACAACTCGGCCAAAATAAAACGAAATCTAACTTTTCAAAGGTCAAATTTGGGCAAAATGAAATGCTCTACCAGATGGAACAACTAGATTTTGAAAACAAGCAAGTTTAATAGATCAAAACCAAGGAAAACCAAAAATGACATAAACTTGGATCTACAAGAATCCGTCCATCAAAACTGTAATTACCAAGTACTAAAACTGTAGAGGATAATGAGAAGAACAATATAGATAAATAATATCAAAGAAAAAAAAATCAAAGATGAAAAATGCACAAATCTCCACTTTTGAGCAAGTTGTACTTGCCTAATGGTGGCGGTTGAGGGAAATGAATGAAAGGTTATGAGGAGAGAGAAAAGGTAGAGAATATATACCGTAGGTTTCGGTTGGCTTAAGAAAACCCTAATATCTAAACATGTTATAACCATTCCAGTAATGACATGCTTAAAGGCTACATGTAACAAATAATAAATAGAATTATGCATATGCTAAATACAGGATACCATGTACAGGATTCATGAATGAATACGTATATCGGAATTGGGGAGTGACAAGAATAAAGGTTTCTTTTGAAGATATAGTGGTTCTTATAGAGGTGTTGTGAAGCCACCAATAGATTGAGAGAAAGAAAAGGAAGTTGAGGAAATGGGGCTCTAGATTATTCTTGGTATTCTTAGGTCTAATTTCTAGAAGTTTCTTAGATTCTTTTGTATTGGATTGTGAAAGTTGCAACATTCTTGTAAAAGCCGTGACATCCTTGACTTTAGTGGTTATCTCAATTTCCTGGTAGATTTTTCACTTAATCTATCTATGTAATCGGTGTCTTGCGGCCGATATTAGTTTTTTCAACAATAGTAGGTCATCGGTTCTCCATTGGTGTTACAATCTCATTGCACACAAAAAAACTTCAGGTATATTATTTTCCATGTGTTCCTAACAAGTGGTATCAAAACTGTGACGCTGTAATACCCTCAAGGAGTATTGGAGCCTCTACGAAGATTCGAAAGATTGGTAATGAAGGAGAAGTATATGACATCACTTAGACAATTTAGGATGGAGAAGTTCAATGATACATAGAACTTCAGACTGTGAAAGAAGAGAGTCAAAGATCTATTCAATAACATAGCATTCATAAGTTATTGTTGAAAAAACTAAGATGCTAGAGTCAATGAAAGATAATGGAGATAAATTATAGGGTCTGAGGATGATGGAAGGTAAATTATGTTAGGACACTTGAACATGTTCAATGGACTCTTAAATAAACTTTTATCGCTAGTGCAAATGTCAAATAGGTCAAGTTCGCTTTATTCTTGGTACGATAAAATAGTGACTGCACTTATTGTATATAAACAATATGCAGCTACATTATCACTTCTATCTAATAAACTACTGAAATGTTGCTTATTACGGTGAACAGATTTTGGTGGCAGTAGATGGAAGGAAAAAATATCTTGAAAAATAATCGAGAACATTGACTTAATCAATATAAAAGTGAAAGAGGCCAAAGATGGGAGTTGAGGAGCGACAAGGGCGAGGTGTGGAAGATGAAGGACGTGTTTTTTTAAATAATTAGAGGTGTCACACTAAGTAGAGCCTCTAATTGGTAGTTTTTAAAAGCTATTTGTTTTTTTAACTAAATATTGGTTATAAGTTTACTTTTTTTTAATGTCTAATTAGACATTAAATTACGTTTCTACCATTATTATAAAGTATTCTAAATAAAATATTTCGCAAATACCACGTCAAAAATTTATCCATGACAACTTTAAACTAAATTTTATATCAAAATAACTTCATTAGATATTAAGTAAAATAACATTTATATATATATATATATATATATATATATATATATATATATATATATATATATATATATATATATATATATTAATATATATATATATATATATATATATATATTAAAAAAATATATATATATACATATATATATATTTTTTAATATATATATATATATATATATATATATATTTTACTTAATATTATATAATATATATATATTTATATATATATATATATATATAGTAAAATAATATTAAGTAAAATATATATATATATATATATATATATATATATATATATATATATATATATATAGCTCCAATCCAAACTATGAAAAGGTACCCGACACTAGGGTATCCAAGTCATAAAGCATATCCCTAGTATTGATGTGTCCGAGTTGTGAGCACGACGTCATATGCACCTTCTTCAAACCCAACCCCCCCCCCCCCCACCCCAATGTTTGCGACCACCTCACATGTAGTTAAGGGCATTTATAAATATGACATCCAAGTATTTTCTTAACAATCACTTACTTTGCTTAGTTGAGGACAAGAAAGGATTTTAAATTAACTATGATTTCAAAAAAGTGTAAAAACAATTGAGAGGAAAAAACAATTGAGAGGAAAAGAAACTAAATATACTTTAGAAGATGCAACCTCTGTTAGCTTATTAACTTGATTATCGGTCATATAAAGAGTTACATATATAAGAGACATTGTTGGATCACAACCTATTAACTTGAACTCTCAGATAAAAAGGAATGCATAAAAATTAAATAATTTCTTAAAAAGCGATTTATTGGAATAAAGCTAATCATCATTGCAGTAAGGAAAGGGTATAAAAAATTGCTATAGAATCTAATTAAGGAGTTGTCATTACAATATCTACCTTTATTGCACCCATTTTAGATAACTGTTAACACATTCAATAAGGATCTACGGATCTGCTTAGTAGATTGAGGAGGGAAAAAAAGTAGAGTTATGTGAAGAAAAGTTAAGTGAGGTGAGTCGAGTTAATACATATAATTTTGTTTGGATTAGAGAAAAAGTTAAGTGATGTATGTTTAATAACTCTTGCTTAGATTGAAAGGAGGGTTAATAAAAATATAATAGTTACCAAAATATTCTTATTACATACGTTATAAAATTAACTTTCATTGAAATTTTAATTAGAACTTGCCAAAACAAATATATTCACAAATGAGAAGTTACGGAGCAGCACAAAGAAAATAAAAAAATTAAAAAAAACATAATATTTTATATGACAAATTAGGGATATTTATGACTTTTAAAATAAAATCTTTCAATCTCTCTCGTTAATCCTCCGATTTGGGATTAAAAAAATAGACAAAAGAGTATTAAACAAACTATCACTTAACCCTCTATATCGCTCCTAAACTCCCATCCTCATACCAAGCAGGGTCGGTCCTGCTAATGGGGGGCCGAGACGAAACTTTCAAAATGGACCTCTATTTGTAATGTGAAAAAAAATATAAATATAATAAAAAATTGTTGCCACCAAGATTTTTTTTGAACCAAGGACCTCTAAAGTAAAAGTCTAACAATATAACCACTAAACAAAAACTTATTTTGGTTCGAAACTGTACATGATATATACTAGTTTGATTGTAGATAGATCCATGTTGGTACCCTATTTCGTCTGGGGGCCATGGGTCGTTATCCGACCTGTCCTGGGCCAGGGCCTCCCCTTATACCAAGCATAATTTTTATTTTTTCTCACTTAACTATCTTAGCTCTCAACCAGTGTGAAACCCGCATTTCTGATTTATTGGATTAATTAGATTTAATAATATTTTTGGTAAATTATTGAATTTTCTTTTGTCGCAATATTTAAATATACACTTTGTTAAATTAAACCATTATTATATTTATTGTGGGTTCGAAATTATTTTCAAAATAATAACTGGGATTTTTGTTTGCGAGACCCGAGCCTGGACCAGTTCGAACCCGAACCCAATCCCGTTTCTGAACCCATCAGTATTTCCCCTCTTTTAAAATCTTGATTACTTATTATATGTTAGTTACAAAAAAAAAGAATTTAAACCAACTGGCTTGGTCTCCCATGACCAAGCCAGCACCCTATTCCTACTTCCCTCTTTTCCCTCTCCTCCACACCTACACTTCTTCCACTCCTTCTTAAACCAACTCAACTCTTCCACTCCCCCCATCCAAACTCCCCTCACTCTCCTCTTCCTCTCCAGAACAGACCCGACCTCCCCCAACTTCCGTCTCCTCCGGTGCCACACCACCGGCCGCCCAACTCCAGCCAGCGCCCACCTCCGGCGCCGCTCCCCCGGCCTCCCCCTGCCGTGCCCGCGCCCATAGCATCCCCGTCGGCCTGTCCAGTTCGCGACCCCGTACTCTCCTCCGCGCTCGCCCACCCCGGCGACTCCCTGACCTCGTCAAACCTCCACCCGACCTCGGCACCACCGTCTAGGCTGACGCCAGCTCCTGCAGGCCGCCTCCAGCACCTGCCGGCGACCCAGCTCCGCCCGAGTTCTGCCACCCTAGGTCGACCGTCCGGCGCGTCTGATTCCGACGCCGTCGCCCCGACCCCACGGGTTTTCCGACCCGCTGTCCGTGCTTCTCCGTGCCCCGATCTCCGGATCCCGCTGTCCGTGCTTCTCTGTGCCCTGATCTCCGGATCCCACTGTCCAGCGCAGCCGTACCCCGGCGAGGCGCTGTCCCGAGCTGATCCACTGTCCGCGTGTTCCTTTTATCTATTATTATCATCTGAGAGCTCTAGCCGAGCAATTTGAGGTACATTTCTGTGTCCCCGTGTCCCTTCTGTTAGTGTCGATGATGATACGGTCCCCAATCCCATAACGGGAATCGGTTTTGAGGATTACGTTTGTGATTTTGAGCTTTCGGAACTTCCTTCGAAAAGTTTCTGTGGTTTTAGTTATCTTAGTTTTGGTTGGGTTGTTCCTGTGGTTTCTCGGAATTTTCTGAGTTGGTTCGGAAAAGTTTTGTTCTGTGTTTTGGAATTCCGAGTTTAGTTTCGGAATTTCCAAAACTAGTATTCTCTGGTTCTGTGGTTATTTTCGGGTTTTTCGATTTCATTCGGGAATGTTCTATAATTTTATTGTATTTTTATTTGGTGAATGATGGTTTATTCGGTGGTTTTTCCTGGTTTGGGGATATCTGGTGTGTTCCCTGGTTTAGAACTTTTATTTTGGTGGTGTTGGCACTTTTCCCAGGATTGGGTTGTCCCAGTTATAGAGGAAATGCTGCCCAAATCTTCTTAAAAGTTTTAGTATATTTACCAAAATCGGTTATTTTTGCAAAAAGATTTATTACGTTGATTTTCGAATATTTTTGGGCGACGACTGTACCGGTCTGTGGGCCCTAGCGAAATGCAAACGAAACCGGTTTTACCCGGACGTTGAGGCATTAGCTAAAAATAGTGACGATTGGACCAAGTCTGAGACTCCTAAGATTTTAATTTAATTTATTTATTAGTTTTGTTTTCAGTATTTAAAATACGGGACATTTTTCAGAGCTAACTAATTTTTCTCTAATTTTATTTAGTAAAGTTTGTAAGGGCATAAGCCCATATTTCTATTTTGTTAGCCGTGCCCCTGTATTGTGTAGTCTAGGTTTTTTATTTCTTTTCTGGGTTGATTTTTATTTCTCTTCTGGGTTGGTTTCCATGTTTGGACGCTTTAATTTATAATTAGGATAATAATTATTTTGGTATAAAATTAATAAAGATTTTTCCAAGTTAATTAAATGAATAAAATATTAGCAAGATAACAAGTTCATGTTTTATCACTAGAAGAAAACTAGTTTATATATATATTACAAAAATATAAAGTTTTCCTAAGTTAAACTGTAATTGCTATTTTCCCCCAATTAACTAAATTAACCGGTTTAACAAGCTAATTGACAACGCACGTAGCTTGCGACGTAAAGCGTTACAGTAGGTTAAATAAAAGAACTTAAAAACCGACTAGGACACTACTAGTAGAGATTGTAACTAGCACACCTAGAATGGCTACAATATTGGTTCTAAGTCAAGGTTCTCAACTATAGGATCTCGGAGACGAACCTGACTTCTTCCCCGGAACTGTCATCCTACTCCAGTCATACAAATCGAGGCAAGTTACGGTTATATTTTTCTTGTATTTTATTTAGTAATTGTCTAGCTGCATGTTTAAACCACATTGCTACACGGATTCAGATATTGATTGATTGATTGTAGGGATTGGGAGAATAGTGTAACGTTTATGGCCAATACCCCTCATATTGCATATTGTGCGAGCTTACCCCTCTTACACACGGGGATAAGCCGTATCGCGTCGCTAGGACGCTATTGTATAATCCAAGCCGGTCATAGACGATTACACACTCAAATCACATTATTTTCAATTGTAGAATGCTGGAAAATATTGTTTAAACTGTTTAGCCTGCACTTTTCCATTATTACTTGAAATATGAGTTGCTTATTCGTACTTGCTCCCTCTTGACTGGAGACAACATTTTTAGGTGACATTGAGGATGCTGAGCTATTGCACAATAGCTATTATGACCCGGTTTTGTACCCTGTGGTGTTGCCATAGTCCCCATTGGAGGACGCAGAACCTGCGGCCGACGAGCCGAACGCTTAGCTAGTTATTTCCAGTTTCTTTATTTTTGGAATTTTGTTAATTCAAATTCAGCATTTTTATTTCAGTTCTTTTAAATTCCAGTTGTACTTTTCAAATGTTGAATAAAGTTTTAAAATTTTCGTAAATTCAGTTGTGACAAATGTATAGATGTTGTTGTGAATACCTGCTAATAGAACAGCTTACTGCCGCCATCTCACAACGGTGCAGGCTGGGCATGGTCCGGTTCGACCCAATTATTTGGGATCGGGTCATGACATGCTTTTAGTGGTGGCCCATGCAGGTCCTAACTAGAAACAATTAGAACACTAGAATATTGATTTGTCACAACATAGGTCCGAATTATATATATAAATATTTTTGTTTGACTATAGACTGGTAGGATACCTTGCTTATGTTTGTACCCTAAACCTTCCAGAGTATGGCCAAAGGGAAGACTACCCATTCCGGTCCTGCTGAAGATGAGGTGTTATCTACCAATCATACCCCACCTCCTCAAGCGCGTCGGGACCCACCTCCTTTGCAGCTGACTGACTGTCCCTACGCTACTACAGCACAAATGGCAGAACCTGCACTTCCCCGGACTGAACCGCAGTCCCCTGCGGTAGTGCCCGTACCAGCTGCCCCACCAGTGCCCGTGGATTCCTCCGATCTTGTGGGCATGCTACGAGGAGTGCTTGAAGCCCAGAGAGCCCAAGCAGAAGCTCATCGAGAACAGACTACAGCCCAAGCTAAAGCCCATCGCGAGCAGACCGTGATCATGAGAGAAGGTATGGAGAATGCCCATAACGTGGCTATGGCTGCCCTCAAGAGAGGAGGAACAACTTCATTGGAGCCACGACCTGCCAAGGTAAACATAAATCCAGGAGTTAAGTTATGTATCATTTAGGCCATTCTTTTGATAAGAGGCGTATTATTACATGAAGGTCGAAGATATAGAGAGTTTCAAGAAGCAAGGCCCTCGACCTTTCAAAGGAACCGAGGGTATCATCTACGCCGATGAATGGCTAGACAGCATGGAGCGTCTCTTGAGTATCGCTCGACTCCCAGAGGACCTCAAGACCGAAGCAGTAGGACTCCAGCTGCAAGATGTGGCAAGCACCTGGTATCGGAATGAACCTCGACTCCAGGACAAACAGCTTGACTAGGACACCTTCAAGAGGCTGTTCTGCAGGAAGTTCTTTCCAACATCAGAGATGCGGGAGATGGAAAGACAGTTCCAGGATCTGAAATAAGGAAGCATGACGGTTGAAGAGTATGCGGCAGAGTTCGGCCGACTTAGCCGCTTTGCCCAGAACTTGGTTGCTGACCCCAAGGACGTGCTAAAAGATTCAGGTATGGACTAAGGGAAGAAATTTGCACCCCTGTGATCGCAGGCGGCGCCAAGACATACGAAAAGATTCTGATACGAGCTCAGGACGTAGAGAAGAGCCAACCTTCTCGTTCAAAGAGGGAGTATCCTCTAACTAGCAACTTCCAGGGTAACTAGAAGAGGCCCAACAACAACAACAACAACAGGCCTTCGCACCACCACCAACACCATCAGGCAAGAACCAGTGACAGAACGTCTCAGAAGCAAATCCCTGTTTGTGACTACTGCAAGAGGCCAGGACACTAGGCGAACATCTGCAGGAAGAAACTGGGACACTGCCTAGTTTGTGGGTCTGCCACCCACCAAGTGAGGGACTGCCCCACAGCATTCAACCGGACCGGAGCAACTCAGCAAAGAGCTCCTCTACCCACTCAGCAATAACGGTTCGGACAACATCAGCAGAAGATCGGGCAAGCTTTTGCCCTAGCAGCAGACGAGCAAGAACCAGAGCAGGACGCTGATGTCATCATAGGTTCCATTTATGTGTTTTCACATCCTGCTCTAGCATTATTTGATTCGGGTACATCACACAGTTTCATATCATCAAAGTTTATTTCTGCACACCACCTAGATACGGGACTTAGCAAAATGATTAGTAGAGTTATGACCGGTGGTGGACCCATACCCATCACCGAGGCCTGTAACTGTCCCATAACTATCTCAGGCCATAAATTCTTAATACCCTTACTTGTGATGCCTTTGCCCAACTATGATATAGTCCTAGGGATGGACTGGTTAAGTGAGCAGCATGCGCTGATAGATTGTCACAGAGGATGTGTAATCTTCAGCCCACCAGGAGATTCGGAGTTTGAAATCTTTCGAGCTCCGGAAGACATGAAGAGTGTTACCTACTCCTCTATCACCGAAGAACCTGGGTCTCCTCACCCTATTATAGCAGAATTCATGGACGTCTTTCCAGATAGTCTTCCAAGATTGTCGTCAGATCGAGGTGTAGAATTCACCATCGATCTAGTACCCGGCTCTTCCCCTATTTCTCGAAGATGCTACAGAGTCAACCCTAAGGAGGCAAAGGAGATGAAGGACCAGATTGACGAACTGAAGGCACAAGGATTTATCAGAGACGGGGCTTCACCCTGGGGAGCACCAGTTTTGTTCGTGCCCAAGAAGAATGGATCCGTGCGGATGTGCATTGATTACCGGGCACTGAACAACATCACCATCAAGAACAAGTACCCTCTGCCCCAGATCGACGACCTGTTTGATCAACTGAGTGGAGCTAAAGTATTTTAGAAGATAGATCTCAGGTCTGGCTACCATCAAATCAAGGTCAGGAAGGAGGATATTCCAAAGACGATGTTCAACACCAAATATGGCCAGTATGAATTTTGGGTCATGCCGTTTGGACTGACAAATGCTCCTGCAGTATTCATGAACCTTATGAACAAGGTCTTCCATGAATATATGGATCAGTTTGTGGTTGTCTTCATCAATGACATTCTGATCTACTCGAAGACTGAAGAAGAGCATGAAGAGCACCTGCGGAAAGTTCTGAGAACTTTAAGGAAGGAGAAGCTCTATGGTAAGCTATCTAAATGCGAATTCTTCTTAGACAAAGTAGATTCTCTTGGCCATGTTGTCACAGGAGAAGGAATTTCGGTGGATCCAATGAAGATAGCTGCTATTGAGAAGTGGACTGCACCAAGTTCAGTTGCAAAAATTAGAAGTTTTTTGGGTTTAGCTGGCTACTATCGAAAGTTTGTGAAGGATTTCTCCAGGATTGCTGAACCAATGACGAAGCTCACTAGGAAGAACGAAGAATTCATTTGGTCTGAAGCTTGCTAGTCAGCATTTGAGAAACTGAAGAAGAGGCTTACAACGACGCCGATACTTGCGCTACCCTCAGGTACCGGCGGTTTCTCAATTTACAGTGATGCTTCCGGTAAGGGATTGGGCTACGTTCTTCAACAACACGAAAAAGTAATTGCTTACGCATCTAGGCAATTACGGACTCATGAGAAGAACTATCCCACGCATGATTTGGAGCTTGCAGCGGTGATATTTGCATTGAAGCTATGGAAGCACTACCTTTATGGAGAGAGAGTGGAAATATTTATAGACCACAAAAGTCTTAAATATGTTTTCATTCAGAAGGAGCTGAACATGCGACAGAGACGATGGCTGGAGCTGAAGAAGAATTTCGATATCAACCTGCAGTATCATCCGGGTAAGGCTAATGTTGTTGCAGATGCACTTAGTCGATACCCGATGGCGATGTTCTTAACCAAGGAGCATCATTTCCTGGAGGACATGGAAAAGCTTGGACTGGAGATTGTATTGTCCGAAGAAGAAATAAAGAAACTGGAAAGAGAAGCCATTGTACCAGGAGCTGATTCATCAATGATGCAGTTGCAAGTACGTTCAAGTCTAATGGACAGAGTTAAGGAGGCACAATTCCAAGACGAGATGTTTTGCAAACTCAGAGATCAAGTGCTGGTAGGAACACTTGAAGGATTCCCAATCGCCAGCGATAGAGCACTGAAGCATGGTACGAGACTATGCGTACCAACTGGCGAACTGAGGAACGAGCTGATGCAAGAAGCACACCAGTCGCAGTATTCTATACATCCATAAGCCAACAAAATGTACCGGGATATGCGTACTATAGTGTGGTGGTACGGAATGAAGAAGGACGTATCCAGATATATAGCTAGATGTTTAATTTGTCAACAAGTGAAAGCTAGCAGACAGAGACCAGCAGGACTGTTGCAGCCGCTAGACATCCCGGAGTAGAAATGGGAGCACATAACAATAGATTTTGTGTCGGGACTGCCTCGATCCCAAGGAGGTAAGGATGTCATTTTGGTTATCGTGGATCGACTGACAAAGTCAGCCCACTTTATTCCTTTCAATGTGGGTCTATCCACCGAAAAGTTGGCAGTACTGTACATGTGGTACATCTACCGGATTCATGGAGTTCCGGTAAGTATTTTGTCTGACAGGGATACCAGGTTCACCTCTCACTTCTGGAAGAGTTTGCATGACAGTTTGGGAATGCAACTAAAGTTCAGCACGGCCTACCATCCCCAGACTGGCGGACAATCAGAGAGAACAATCCAGACTCTAAAAGACATGTTAAGATCCAGCGTCTTAGAATTCGGAGGGTCTTGGAAAGACCATTTGCACTTGGTAGAGTTCTCCTACAACAACAGCTACCAAGCTAGCATCGGTATAACACCGTTCGAGGCACTCTATGGACGTCGTTGCCGTACTCTACTTGCTTGGGACGACGTAGGAGAACGAGTATTGCTTGGACCTGAGATGGTGACCGATGCAGCAGAGAAGGTAAGGATGATCAGAGACAAGCTCCGGATTGCCCAGGATAGACACAAGTATTGGGCCGATAGCAGCCGACGGCCGTTGGAGTTTGAAGAAGGCGACAGTGTGTTCGTGAAGATCTCTCCTACCAGAGGAACCATCCATTTCGACAGAGCAGAAAAGCTAAGCCCCAGGTATATTGGTCCTTTTGAAGTACTTAACAGGATTGGATTAGTGGCTTATCGGGTGGCTCTACCCCCAAGTCTCGAAGGCGTCCACAACGTCTTCCACGTTTTGCAGCTGAGACGCTACATCCCGGACCCGAGCCACATCTTGGACCATTCAGAGCTAGAAATTGGACCCAGCCTCACAGTGCCAGAGAAGCCAGTGGCAATATTACACAGAGGATAGAAGAGAACCAGGAATTCTGTGACGCCAATAGTCAGAGTTATGTGGCGACACAACTCACCAGGTGAGTCTACCTGGGAGCGAGAAGATAAGATGTGGGAGCAGTATCCGTATCTGCTTGAGAATTGAGGTAACCCCTAACCATGTCTTTAATTTCGAGGACGAAATTTTCTAAGGAGGGAAGGTTGTGAAACCCGTATTTCTGATTTAGTGGATTAACTAGATTTAATTAAATTTTTGGTAAATTATTAAATTTTCTTTTATCGCAATATTTAAATATACACTTTGTTAAATTAAACCATTATTATATATATTGTGGGTTCGAAATTATTTTCAAAATAATAACTGGGATTTTTGTTTACGAGACCCGAGCCTGGACCAGTTCGAACCCGAACCCAATCCCGTTTCCGAACACATCAGTATTTCCCCTCTTTTAAAATCTTGATTACTTATTATATGTTAGTTACAAAAAAAAGAATTTAAACCAACTGGCTTGGTCTCCCACGACCAAGCCAACACCCTATTCCCACTCCCCTCATTTCCCTCTCCTCCACACCTACACTTCTCCCACTCCTTCTTAAACCAACTCAACTCTTCCACTCCTCCCATCCAAACTCCCCTCACTCTCCTCTCCTTCTTCAGAACAGACCCGACCCCCCCCACTTTCGTCTCCTCCAGCACCGCTCTACCGGCCGCCCAACTCCAGCCCAGCGCCCACCTACGGCATCGCTCCCCCGGTCTCCCCCTGCCGGGCCTACGCCCACAGCACCCCCGCCAGCCTGTCCAGCCCGCGACCCCGTGCTCTCCTCCGCGCTCGCCCAGCCCCGGCGACTCCCTGACCTCGTCGAACCTCCATCCGACCTCGGCACCACCGTCCAGGCTGACGCCAGCTCCCGCAGGCCATCTCCAGCACCTGCCGACGACCCGGCTCCGCCCGAGTTCCGCCACCCTAGGTCTACCGTCCGACGCGTCCAATCCCGACGCCGTCGCCCCGACCCCGCGGGTTTCCCGACCCGCTGTCCGTGCTTCTCCATGCCCCGATCTCCGGATCCCGCTGTCCAGCGCAGCCGTACCACGGTGAGGCGCTGTCCCGAGCCGATCCACTGTCCGCGTGTTCCTTTTATCTATTATTATCATCTGAGAGCTCTAGCCGAGCAATTTGAGGTACATTTCTGTGTCCTCGTGTCCCTCCGTTAGTGTCGATGATGATACGGTCCCCAATCCCAAAATGAGAATCGGTTTTGAGGATTAGGTTTGTGATTTCGAGCTTTCGGAACTTCCTTCGAAAAGTTTCTGTGGTTTTAGTTATCTTAGTTTTGGTTGGGTTGTTCCTGTGGTTTCTCGGAATTTTCTGAGTTGGTTCGGAAAAGTTTTGTTCTGTGTTTTGGAATTCCGAGTTTAGTTTCGGAATTTCTGAAACTAGTATTCTCTGGTTCTGTGGTTATTTTCGGGTTTTCTGATTTCATTCCGGAATGTTCTGTGATTTTATTGTATTTTTATTTGGTGAATGATGGTTTATTCGGTGGTTTTTCCTGGTTTGGGGATATCTGGTGTGTTCCCTGGTTTGGGACTTTTACTTTGGTGGTGTTGGCACTTTTCCCAGGATTGGGTTGTCCCAGTTATAGAGGAAATGTTGCCCAAATTTTCTTAAAAGTTTTAGTATATTTTCTAAAATCGGTTATTTTTGCAAAAAAATTTATTATGTTAATTTTCGAATATTTTCGGGCGACGACTGTACCGGTCTGTGGGCCCTAGCGAAATGCAAACGAAACCGGTTTTACCCGGACGTTGAGGCATTAGCTAAAAATACTGACGATTTGACCAAGTCTGAGACTCCTAAGATTTAATTTAATTTATTTATTAGTTTTGTTTTCAGTATTTAAAATACGAGACATTTTTCAGAGCTAACTAATTTTTCTCTAATTTTATTTATGTAAAGTTTGTAAGGGCATAAGCCCATATTTCTATTTTGTTAGTTGTGTCCATGTATTGTGTAGTCTAGGTTTTTTATTTCTTTTCTGGGTTAATTTTCATTTCTCTTCTGGGTTGGTTTCCATGTTTGGACGCATAATTTATAATTAGGATAATAATTATTTTGGTATAAATTAATAAAGATTTTCCCAAGTTAATTAAATGAATAAAATATTAGCAAGATAACAAGTTCATGTTTTATCACTAGAAGAAAACTAGTTTATATATATATTACAAAAATACAAAATTTTCCTAAGTTAAACTATAATTGCTATTTTCTCCCAATTAACTAAATTAACCGGTTTAACAAACTAATTGACAACGCACGTAGCTTGCGACGTAAAGCGTTACAGTAGGTTAAATAAAAGAACTTAAAATCCGACTGGGACACTACTACTAGAGATTGTAACTAGCACACCTAGAATGGCTACAATATTGGTTTTAAGTCAAGGTTCTCAACTGTAGGATCTTGGAGACGAACCTGACTTCTTCTCCGGAATCGTCATCCTACTCCAGTCATACAAATCGAGGCAAGTTACGGTTATGTTTTTCTTGTATTTTATTTAGTAATTGTCTAGCTGCATGTTTAAACTACATTGCTACACGGATTCAGATATTGATTGATTGATTGTGGGGATTGGGGGAATAGTGTAACGTTTATGGCCAATACCCCTAATATTGCATATTGTGCGAGCTTACCCTACTTACACACGGGGATAAGCCGTATCGCGTCGCTATGACGCTATTGTATAACCCAAGCCGATCATAGACGATTACACATTCAAATCACATTGTTTTCAGTTGTAGAATGCTTGAAAATATTGTTTAAACTGTTTAGCCTACACTTTTCCATTATTACTTGAAATATGAGTTGCATATTCGTACTTGCTCTATCCTGTCTGGAGACAACATTTTTAAGTGACATTGAGGATGCTGAGCAATTGCACAATAGCTATTATGACCCGGTTCTGTACCATGTGGTGTTGCCAGAGTCCCCATTGGAGGACGCAGAACCTGCTGCCCACTACTAAAATATGCCCTATTAGCAACGTCGTTTAGCGACGGAAAGAAATTACGTCGCTAACTATATAATATAGCGACTCCTTCCTAATGACGTCACAATACGTCGCTAAATAGCGACGTTCAGCGACACTAGATAAAGTATGTCGCTGAATAGCGATGTTCAGCGACATATTAAGAAAATATGTCGCTTATATTAAAATTATTGTGACGGTTAGCGACGTCCACTGTTGACGTCGCTAACTTTTTTACTTAGGGCACAGGACTCCCTTTTTCCCCTCACTCGAAAAATCAAAACTCGAAATTTTTTTTCCCTTCCCCCCAGCGACTCTCTCCCCTGCGGTGACTCCCTCCCCCCCCCGATGACTCCCTTCTCCCCCTCCTCCCCCCCGTCGAGCTCCTCCTCCTCCTCGAGCTCCTCCTCCTCTCCGGCGGTAAACCCTAACCTAATTCCTCCTCCTCCTTCTCTCCCACACACACACACACACACACACACACACGGAGGGTGACACACGTACCAAGTATTTATGGAAATGCCCAATAGGTCATTTATAATCCTAATTTCAGTTTTGTGCATAAATGAGGGTAGGTTAGTCATGGTTAAGGTACCCAATTGGTTTTTATATGGATTCATATATATATCTATGTATTTTTGACCCACAAGTCATGTATATATGTAAATATATATAAATTGGTATATATTTATGTATGTGGACTATTTTAGATAAAAGTTTATAAATATATAGTGTGTGCGGTTGTGTCTTGTGTGAGAGTAAGAGAGGGGAAAGCATGGCAAGTGTCTTGGACATGTTTTGGGTTTTATAATTAGGTTTAATTTTGTTCAAACCCGATTCATGTAATGGTTTTGATTAGGTGTGCAACTCGGGCGGGCCAAACCCGAGCACGATCGGGTAAACCCGTTAATGGGTTGGGTTAGGGTTGAAGATACTCGGGTTTGGGCTCGGATTTGGGTTAAAATTTTTGAACCTGATCAAAAATCGGGTTGGGCTCGGGTTCATGTGTCGGGTTACCCGAAGAACCCGAAACCCGACTTATATATATATATATATATATATATATATATATATATATATATATATATATATAAACTTTTTAAATAAAAAGTTTAAATCCTAAATTTCTTCACTCAAACTCTTCAACTGCTTATCCTAAATCTTATTTCAGTTTGTATTTTGTAATGATCAAGACTTGATTGTTATTTGATTATGTGTCTAATATTACTTTGTTTAAAATTATTTCAAATATTATACTAGAACCCGATAAACCCGATGTACCCGACCCAACCCGAGTTCAACCCGATCCTCCGGACTCGGTCTTGGGCTTCATATGTGGAACCCGAGGTCGGGCCGGGCTCGGGCTCGGGCTAGGCTTATGATTCACCGGGTTGGGCTCGGGTTGACCTCAAGCCCGACCCAACCCGCCCGAGTTGCACCCCTAGTTTTGATAGTTCACAATCCGACTAGTATAGTCTAGTGTGTTGACTTTATTATTATTATTATTATTATTATTATTATTATTATTTATTTTATTTTATTTTTTTAATAATGTGGTTGGCAATCAAAAGTAGCAATTAGCGGAGGTGGTTGTTTCACTTAACAAAATGCCTGGAAATCAAATTTTGAAAATAAAACGAGAAAAAGTACAAGAAGTACAAATTTGATTCTGAAAAGTATTGCTATGGAAGTCTGATCTGTAAATGATCACTTTATTCCTTGGACCATACGATGATGATGAAGATCACTGCTAGAAGATGAACAATTGGAAGAACTAAGTCACCAGAAAGGTATCGACGCACTTGGGCACTGATGGCGAGGTCGAATGCTTTCCTGCTTTTCTTCACTCTGTTCTGGAAGAAAAGTTGAAGAAGAATGCTCCGAAAAATCAAAGTCTCTGGGCTCTAATCTCTATGTATTCTCTCCTTTCTCTCTGTGTCTGTCATGAGAAAAATCAGTCTATTTATAGACTGGGCTTCTTGTGCGTAAAAACTCAGCAAAAGTTTTATCTTTACGCTAATAACTGCCACCCATGATTGGGGTCATCCTCTGCATACGTTGACACGTGTCCCATCATTTCAGTAAGAATACGATGCACGTACACACGTCCTTCGAGATGTGTGGCATAAAAGCCATATAGGCAAACCACGTTCTGAATTAGAATAGGGCATAAAAACAACCCAAATATACCCTGAGCGTAAAGTAGTAGACTAGGCGTACAATAGCCCTGATATGGACTTCCCGCGTAAAGTGGTTGTTAAATAACCTTGAGCGTAAAAGTAGCCCAAATAAACCTTACGCACACGTCAACCTTTGAGCGTAAAAACTCGTATAATCTCCGTGCGTAAAAGAAGCCATACTGTGAGCATAAAATAGCTCAGTCCACATACTAAACGACAAATTGGCCTCTGTGTAAAACAAATCCCTTTGATTTCTGTGATATATGCCAGTATTAAATGCAAGACTTGACAGCCTTGTCCAGCGTAAAAGTGGCTAGCCTGTCCTGAGCGTAAAACCATTAGCTTTGGCCCGGGCGTAAAATGATTAGCCTGCGTTAGGCGTAAAGTGATTAGCCTCTCTTTGGCGTAAAGTGGATCAATTTGAATGGAATGATCCATCTCTTTGACTCATTCTTATGAAGCACTTTTTACGCTCCTACAAGACCCCCTTCAAAGTTTTCAAATATCTTCAAAATTTGAAACACTTTGAACAGAAGCGTAAAAGTCGAGATTTGACCAGTCAGCGTAAAATTCGGGATACTCAACAGTCATCCGCGTAAAAGTGGGGATATCCAACAGTCGGCGTAATTTCAGAAAATTTGAACCAGTTTGAATTTCTCTATAAATAGATCTTTTCAGAGAGAGAAAATACTTTTACTCATCTTCTTGCAATCCCGAATTCCTTTGCCTTCTCCTTCTTCGAAACCTCACTTTGATCTGATGGCTCCCAAAAAATCATCCACTGCTAGCAACAAGGGGAAGAAACCCGCCGTTGATTCATCATCGGCCGATCGTGTGAAAACCTCCGTCCGGACATCAACATCACCCCGACAGCCTAACCCAGCCGTAGCTCCGCCTATGATGGGTAAAACCCTATTCTTTGGCTGGAAAAACTCGACGGGGACGAAGGAGATAACCCGAACATTCAGTTTTTTATGCCCACGTCATGCGTGTCAGCGTAAAAAAAATTGAAATAACAAAATACGCCCACGTTGTACGTGTTAGCGTAAAAGTTAAGAAAACGCCCACGTTATACGTGTCAGCGTAAAAGTTAAGAGATACGCCCACGTTATACGTGCCAGCGTAAAACTTGAGCTACGCCCACAACTAAGGTGCTAGCGTAAAAAAACTGAACTACGCCCATGTTCATTCATGCCAGCGTAAAAGACATATTACGCTCATATCAACATATGGTGGCGTAAAAGTTTATCAACCATTGAGAGACTTTGTAAAACAAAGTCCTCATGATCTTTAGTAAACATAAATGTTTTTACTCATAAGACTTCAAACTAATTTGATCTCTCCTCTTTTTTTTATTGTCTTTTATCAGTAGATTTGCAAGCTCATCCACTTGAGGAAATTTTTGGCTCATCAATGGGCATGGTGAGCTCGAACTATCTGGAAGATTTATCTCATGTCCAATTTCCTCAATCGAACCCTGATTACCCTATAGAGAGGGCACAACTGATATATGCTCAAGGAGACAGGATGTTGTTATCCATGATCGACGGGGAAGTACTGGTATTACTGGACAATCAACAATTCCTGAAGCCAGCCTTCTTGTTTGGAGATGCTATAGATTACTGTCACCCCCATTTCCTGTATTTCGTATTTGTACTCGTAATTGATTTTTGGCACATATTTTATTTTTTCGACTTGCGGATTTTGGTTTCTCGTAAATGGGTTTTGGACCATGACTTGGTTTTATTTTGTGGAGTTGAATTGGTTTGATTCATCATGAGTGGAACACTTTAACCTACACTCTACCCTCAACACAACACAACCACCCTCATTATATCTCCACCAAACTTTCTCTCTCCTCTTTACTCTCCATTAATTTTCTTCTTCTTCTTCCTTCTTCCACACAACTCCCCAACCCATAGGCAAGTGCACCTTGCCATCAAATAAGCACCACTTTTTATTTGTCCATTAACTAGATTAGGCCATGGAGAACAACTTTAGAACTTGACATTTTGTGATTTGGAGCTTTCATTCTTCTAGATCTAGGTTTTAACCATTTTCGAAAATCCTTGGTTTTGATCTATTAAACTTCGATTTTTGCATGTTTTGATGCTTCCATGTGGAAGAGAATTCAATTTTACTCAAGTTAGAACTTTGAAAATCTAGATTTGGTTTTGATTTGGCAAAGTTATGAAGAATTGAAGTTCTTGGTGTTCTTGGACCTGCTCTCGGCCAGGAAGAACATCCCTCTGCCTTGCGCTCTTTAGCGCATGGCCGATTGCGCACCCCCGGCCTATGCTCTTTAGCGCAGGGCCGATTGCACATGACCTCAGCCAGTGCTTTGCGCTGTGCTGGATTGCGCTGGCGCAAGCCATCCATGCGCAAGCCAGCTATGCGCAAAGTAACCCCTGCGCAATCCACCCATGCGCAGTTGACTTCTGCGCAGTCTATTCCTGCGCAATCCACCCATGCGCAGTTCACTTCTGTGCAGTCTGTTCATGCACAATCTGCCCCTGTGCCCTGTGCTCCAGCGCACTTGGCACCCTGCGCAACTGACACCTGCGCAATCCAACTCCCTGACCCCTTGCGCAATCCATTGGCTTTTGGAGTTTTGGTTATTTCTTTAAGCTTGGCTCTTCTATAGTCCTATATATTGGTATTTTATTAGATATTTTACGTCCATTTTATATCCTTACGCCTTTTTGTCATGAACTTGATTTTACTGAATATGTTTGGAATGACTATTGTACACGGCATGGTATGACAAGGAACTAGTATAACTTGACAGTGACCCATAGTGGTGCACTCCTGACATGACCAACCTGACTTGATAGTGGCCCGTCGTGGCGCACTCCTGACAAGTACCCTGACATGGTTTATCTTGATAACTTGATAGTGGCCCGTGGCGGCGCACTCTTGACTTGTAACTTGTAACTTGTAACTTGACTCGTATAATCAACTTGACACCGTGGGTGTTCCTGCTTACTTGCTTGTGCAATCCACTTGTCTTATCTTGCACCATGTCTAGGACGTGACTTCCTGGGTACCACGGCCAGGGACTCGCGCTAAATTGGATTAGGCTATGATTAGATCAAACTAGAACATGGAGAATTCCCAGTCACAGGCAATCTCGTTATCTGGGCGCTTTAATGGTACTTGTAGCTTGCCGACGAGTAGAGCACATTTCCAGCACACTGTTATGTGTTGCACCCTCTAAGTCACCTAAGGGTATATTTGTCTCCCGGGCAATGTACCCACCTATAACTCTCAACCCGCGGAAGGATAACTGGATAGTCTGCAGGGCTTGGGACTGGAATTCTCACTTGCATCTTGTTAGTAATTAGGCTTGTGATAACCCTAGTTAGTTAAAGTAGTAAGCCGTAGTACTTGCTTGGCCGATTGTGAATGAATGGTGTCCAGCCCTGTCTAAGTCTTGTCTAGTCCTTGTACCTGGAACTCTTGATCATGATTGTTTTACTTATCTCTAACGATAAATGGGTAGAGACAATGAGCTATTCAGGCGAAGGGGTACAATCCCGGTCCTTGTTTGGTTTAAGGATTGTAACCTGGCTTCCGGAATGGTTCCACGTCCCTAGTCGTTTATCGCCCTGTGTACTTTACTACTTGTACTTCTTTAATTCTGTATGTTCTGATATGCTGGCTTTTGTTCTTATTTGTGGCCTCCTTTGTGGTACTTGCTCTTTCTGGGGTTTGACCCAGCTGGTTTTGTGTGGCCAGATTTTGGAGCAGCTCCCGAGGATCTACCAAGCTTCCAGCCTAATGGTGAACACTAGAAGGAACCGGAGCTACGAGTGGGTTTTTTCCTTTTTGTTTCACCCACTTATATGTAAATTATTATTTTGAGGCATTTAGCCGACGAGTACCTGGTAGCTCGATGCACATTTACTTACTGTCTGCCTATGGGCTGTAAACATGATTAACAAATCCTAGGGTTGATCATGTATGACTGAACTCTTGCTAGTCCTATCATTTTGTACGACTAGCTTCATGATCATCCAATATGTAATATTTGGGATGCCTTATATATATATATTTGATGCTCTAATATCTTGTAACTCTGTTAATTGCTTGAGATTGAGACAATAGGCTTGACCTTAAGAGACTGCTGGCTTGTAGTAAACCCTCATATCTAGACAGCCATGACCGTATAGTTGAGATGTATTCTATTTCAATATACGTAGCTGGCTATGTCTGCCCCCGCTCTCCAGTATTTTGGTTCTGGGGCGTGACATAGTTTAAGTGGTGGCCCATGCAGGTCTTGGCATTCAAGAAATGTGAGGGTTTACCGAATAGATGTCTCAATCAATATTCGTCCTTGATCTCTGCTCGTATCTTCAAATCCCTGAGATTCTTGACCTGATCACATGCTTGTATCATTGATCTGTCCTGGTCCTTTCCTTATTGTTCCTATGTCGTCTTCTTCAGCGGCATTACTCCCGGACCTGCCAACCAGCCAGAGGGAGCTCGACAAGCACCCCAGCGCCAGAAAGATCAAGCTCAGCACTCTGGAGTAGCCTCCCGAGTTATGCTTTCCGGAGGCTCAGAACCTCCAGTTCAGGCAGCTCCGCTCGCTCAGCCAGCTAGACAGGATACGGGACCTTTGGTAGGGCTTATCAGAGAACTACTTGCATCCCAAGATCGTCGAGGCGATGCCTTGTACCAGGAAGTTCATGATGCACTAAACCGAGGAGGTCCCCAAGGGAATCAGGCGGCCAACAGTTTCAAGCGCTTGAACCCTCCCTTCTTTGACGGCAGTGAAGATGCGATTGTCGCGGACGCTTGGCTTCAGGATACCGAGGTGGTTTTAGAAGCAGCTAGGACACCTGAGAATGAGAAGGTAGCGGTGGTACGCCTACAGTTGTTAGACTTGGCTCGCGATTGGTGGGCAGCTCAGGCCATGGGATTAGCAACACCAGTCACTTGGGCGACATTCAAAGAGAGGTTCCAGACAAAGTACTTCGATGCGGTGGCACGGTACGACCTACAGACCAGATTCACCAACTTGAAGCAAGGAGGCAGAACGGTCGATGGCTATGCGACCGAGTTTTCCAGGCTGAGTAGGTTCGCCCCCACTTTGGTGGCGACCGAGTTCGATAGGGCTCAGCGGTTCCAGCAAGGGCTGCACTTAGAGATATTATTGGCTGTGGAGCAGTTCGAGCACCAGACGTTCGATGCAGTGTTGAAGGCAGCTAGGAGGCATGAGTATACCTCCCGTAGAATTGTGGACAGGACCGGAGGCAGGAAGCGGTCCCACAACCAGATGCACCAATCTTCAGCTCCAGCCCCGGCAGCTAGGGGTATAACCATTGGAACTCCGAGGCGGGCGACCTCAGTGACGTCGGTTCAGCATTCGACCCTGACGTATCCGCAGCAGCAGAAGCAGAAGCAGTCTTCCGCGGTGGGATGTTCTCATTACGGGAAGCCGGGCCATGTAGTGGCAGAGTATCATAGGGCACAGGGATTGTGCCTGGCTTGTGGAGGAGCAGACCACCAGATAGGGACCTGCCCGAATAGGGGAGGTCCATCATCATCCAACCTTTCTAGTTCTTCGGTGAGAGGACCCGCAGCTAGAGGTCAGGCTATGATGATGACCGTGGAAGAAGAAGTTACACTAGGTGAGGTAGTGGCAGGGTACTATTCTCGTCAACACCTTTCCAGCATCTGTATTATTTGATTCTGGTGCATCGCATTCATTCATGTCTGCACGATTCGCGGCACGGATAGGATTAGAGCCCGAGTCATTATCAGTGAGGCTCAATATACTTACTGGTAATGGTCTTGTGGGAGTAGATCGAGTGTTTTTCTCGTGTCGGATCGTAGTTAGCGGTAGAGAGTTCCCCGCTAGGCTCATAGAGTTCCCTATGGCAGACTATGATGTAGTCCTAGGCATGCATTGGTTGAGGAACCATTATGCTAGGATAGACTGCCATGTTGGCAGAGTTGTCTTTAGTATTCTCGGAGAGCCAGAGTTTTCATTTTCCAGAGGCACAGTAGAGCCATCTCCTCCAGTATTGCGGATGGCAGTAGCAGCAGTGCAGTTGCCCCGGATAGTTTGAAGAGTTTCTAGATGTCTTCCCAGAGGAACTTCCAGGGATGCCACCAGAGCGGAAGATCGAGTTCACCATCGACTTGATTCCCGGGACAGCACCAGTATCAGAGCGAGTCTACAGAATGGCGCCTTCAGAGTTGGAGATTTTGTACAAGATGATTGAAGAACTCAGGACCAAGGGATTCATTCGTGCAAGTGGATCGCCTTGGGGATCCCCGATGCTTCTTGTGAAAAAGAAGGATGGTACGTCCAGGCTATGTGTTGATTATCGTACCTTGAACTCAGTGACAATCAAGAACAGATACCCTCTCCCGAGGAGAGATGACTTGTTTGATCAACTCAAGGGGGCTTCAGTTTTCTCGAAGATAGACTTGCGGTCAGGATACCACCAGATCAGAGTCAGAGAGCAGGACATCCCGAAGACGGCGTTCAGATCTAGGTACGGGCATGGGAGTTTCTAGTTAGTCCTTTGGAGCGACCAATGCGCCGGCAGTGTTCATGGACCACATGACCGTATTTTCATGCCTTACTTGGATCAGTTGTGATAGTGTTCCTTGATGACATCCTGGTCTACAGCAAGAGTGAAGCAGAGCATGAGCAGCATCTTAGAATTGTCCTCCAGATTCTCAGAGAGCACCAATTGTATGCCAAGTTCAGTAAATGCGAGTTCTGGCTCGATCGCATTTCTTACTTGGGTCACATCTTTACCAGAGGAGGAGTGGAAGTGGATCCCCAGAAGATTGTGGCTATCGAGGCATGGCCAGTACCCAGCTCAGTGGCAGAAGTTCGCAGCTTTCTTGGATTGGCCGGCTACTACCGGCGGTTCGTCTCTGATTTTGCAAGGATTTCAGCGCCGATGACCCAGTTGACCCGCAAGGATGTCGTTCGTTTGGACAGCAGAGTGTCAGGAATCATTTGAGAAGTTGAAGCGATGTTTGATAACGGCTCCCATTCTCACACTTCCAGATGGGACCGGAGGATTCACAGTTTACTGCGATGCTTCAGGCAGAGGATTGGGATGTTTTGATGCAGCATGGGAAGATAATCGCTTATGCGTTACGTCAACTCCGTGATCATAAGAAGAATTACCGACCTACGACTTGGAGCTAGCAGCAGTGTGTTGCACTTAAGTTGTGGAGGCACTATTTGTACGGAGATAGAGTGGAGATATTTACTGACCATAAGAGCCTGAAGTATGTCTTCACCCAGAAGGATCTTAATATGCGGCAGAGAAGATGGCTCGAGCTACTGGTGGACTATGATGTGGATTTGCAGTATCATCCAGGGAAGGCCAACGTTGTAGCAGATGCGTTGAGCGGAGAGCCGGAGTTTATTTCCTGACGGCGCAACCAGAGTTATTGTCGGATCTTCAGAAGATGAGTATAGAAGTGTCCTCCCTTCTAATGTGGCCTTGATGGCCAGCCTACAGATTCAGTCCACCATAGTTGAGAGGATCCGGACAGCACAGTTAACAGATTCCAAGATTCAGCGGCTCAGAGCAGAGTGTGAAGCAGGAAGAAGGCCAGAGTATGTATTCATGAGGATGGTACACTTCGACACGGCACGCGTCTTTGTGTACCCAGTGGAGATATCAGACAGGAAGTCATGGCAGAGACTCACAGTTCGTAGTATTCCATCCACCCAGGCAGCACGAAGATGTACAGAGAGATTCGTCAACACTTTTGGTGGAATGGTATGAAGAGAGAGATAGCCCGGTATGTCTCTCGATGTTTGGTTTGCCAACAGGTCAAGGCTGAACATCAGAGGCCAGCTGGACTTCTTCAACCTTTACCGATCCCAGAATGGAAATGGGACACACCATAGATTCGTGACTGGGTTACCCAGATCTCCGGCAGGCAGATGCTATTTGGGTCATTGTAGACAGGCTTACCAAGGTGGCACACTTCTTCAATTTAGAGTTGGACAATCGACGGCACAGCTAGCAGAGATGTATCTCAGACAGATCGTCAGACTTCACGGAGTGCCAGTCAGCACAGTATCAGACAGGGATACGAGATTCACATCGCACTTCTGGCGTAGTCTTCATCAAAGTTTGGGGACTCATCTCAAGTTCAGCTCAGCGTATCATCCGCAGACAGATGGGCAGTCAGAGCGTACTATACAAACTTTCGAAGATATGTTGCGGTCGTGTACCCTCGACTTGGTGGTTCGTGGGAGGATCACCTGCACCTGGTGGAATTCTCGTACAACAATAGTTTCCAGGCCAGTATCCAGATGGCACCCTTCGAGGCTCTGTATGGCAGGAAGTGCAGATCCCCGTTAGCATGGGACGATGTCGGAGAGAGGCAGATGCTCGGTCCAGAACTGATTCTCAGACGGTTGAAGTGGTCAGGAAAGTCAGAGATCACCTCCGAGTTGCTCAGGATCGCCAGCGCCATTGGACCGATGCTCATCGGCGTCCCTTAGAATTTGCCGTCGACGACCATGTATTCCTTAGGATCTCGTCTACCCGCGACGTCATTCGTTTTGGCGTACGGGGAAAGCTTAGTCCTAGGTATATAGGGCCGTCGATATTCTGGAGCGAGTAGGCGATGTGTCCTATCGTCTCGCTCTTCCGCCGTCGCTAAGTGAGGTACATGATGTATTCCATGTATCCTAATTAAGACGGTACATCCCGGACCCGAGCCATATCCTAGATCATTCGAAATTGGTTGTTGGTACAACCTTTCGTATGAGGAGAGGCCCGTGTCTATATTGAACCGGAGAGAAAAGACGCTCAAGAACAAGACTATTAACTTAGTCCGTGTTGCTTGGGGTCATCACTCTCTAGGTGAGTCAACGTGGGAGCGTGAGGACGACATCCGATCGCGATATACCTGTTGACTCGTAAGGTATAATGTCTTCCTTATGCCTTACGCTTTCCCTTCCTTGCTGCATGTATGATTGTATGATTGAACTGCTTAGTGTAGCTTTCTGTGCTTAGTATAGCTTGTCGTGGCAATCTCTAGCTCCTTGATTAAATTCCGAGGACGGAATTCTTTGAAGGTGGGTAGAGTTGTCACCCCCATTTCCTATATTTCGTATTTGTACTCGTAATTGATTTTTGGCACGTATTTTATTTCTCGACTTGCGGATTTTGGTTTCTCGTAAATGGATTTGGACCATGACTTGGTTTATTTTGTGGAGTGAATTGGTTTGGTTTATCATGAGTGGAACACTTTAACTACACTCTACCCTCAACAAACACACCACCCTTTATATCTCCACCAAACTTTCTCTCTCTTTATCTCCATTAATTTTCTCTTCTTCTTCCTTCTTCCACACAACTCCCAACCCATAGGCAAGTGCACCTTGCCATCAAAAAGCACCACTTTTATTGTCCATTAACTAGATTAGGCCATGGAGAACAACTTTAGAACTTGACATTTTGTGATTTGGAGATTTTTCTTCTAGATCTAGGTTTAACCATTTTCGAAAATCCTTGGTTTTGATCTATTAAACTTGATTTTGCATATTTGATGCTTCCATGTGGAAGAGAATTCAATTTTACTCAAGTTAGAACTTTGAAAATCTAGATTTGGTTTTGATTTGGCAAAGTTATGAAGAATGAAGTCTTGGTGTTCTTGGACCTGCTCTCGGCCAGGAAGAACATCCCTCTGCCTTGCGCTCTTTAGCGCATGGCCGATTGTGCACCCCGGCCTATGCTCTTTAGCGCAGGGCGATTGCGCATGACCTAGCCAGTGCTTGCGCTGTGCTGGATTGCGCTGGCGCAAGCCATCCATGCGCGCGCAGCAATGCGCAAAGTAACCCCTGTGCAATCCACCAATGCGCAGTGACTTCTGCGCAGTCTGTTCCTGCGCAATCCAACCCATGCGCAGTTCACTTCTGCGCAGTCGTTCATGCGTAATCTGCCCTGTGCCCTGTGCCCTGCGCACTTGGCACCCTGCGCAACTGACACCTGCACAATCCAACTCCTGACCCCTTGCGCAATCCGTGGCTTTTGGAGTTTTGGTTATTTCTTTAAGCTTGGCTCTTCTATAGTCCTATATATTGGTATTTATTAGATATTTTACGTCCATTTTATCCTTATGCCTTTTTGTCGTGAACTTGATTTTATGAATATGTTGGAATGACTATTGTATACGGCATGGTATGACAAGGAACTAGTATAATTGACAGTGACTGTAGTGGTGCACTTGACATGACAACTGACGTGTGTGGCCGTCGTGGCGCACTCCTGAACAGTACCCTGACATGGTTTATCTGTGATAACTTGATAGTGGCCGTGGCGGCGCCTCTGACTTGTAACTTGTATTGTAACTTGACTCGTATAATCAACTTGACCGTAGGTGTTCCTGCTTGCTTGCTTGTGCATCCACTGTCTTGTCTTGCATGTCTAGGACGTGACTTCCTGGGTACTACGGCCAGGGACTGCGCTAAATTG
Source organism: Iris pallida (assembly GCA_029216955.1). Classification (NCBI taxonomy): domain Eukaryota; kingdom Viridiplantae; phylum Streptophyta; class Magnoliopsida; order Asparagales; family Iridaceae; genus Iris; species Iris pallida. Next base: position 1,569,901 of record JANAVB010041618.1, on the reverse strand, counting down.
GATTAGGCTAATGATTAGATCAAACTAGAACATGGAGAATTCCCAGTCACAGGCAATCTCGTTATCTGGTGCTTTAATGGATTGTAGCTTGCCGACGTAGAGCACATTCCAGCACACTGTCGTGTTGCACCTCTAAGTCACCTAAGGGTATTTGTCTCCCGGGCAATGTACCCCTATAAATCTCAACCCACGGAAGGAAACTGGTAGTCTGCAGGGCTTGGGACTAGAATTCTCACTTGCATCTTGCTAGTAATTAGGCTTGTGATAACCCTAGTTAGTTAAGTAGTAAGCCGTAGTACTTGCTTGGCCGATTGTGAAGGATGGTGTCCAGCCCTGTCTAAGTCTTGTCTAGCCCTTGTACCTGGAACTCTTGATCATGATTGTTTTACTTATCTTTAACGATAAATGGGTAGAGACAATGAGCTTCAGGCGAAAGGAGTACAATCCGGTCCTGTTTGGTTTAAGATTGTAACCTGGCTCCCGGAATGGTTCCGTCCCTAGTCGTTTAGCTGCCCTGGTACTTACTACTTGACTTCTTTTATTCTTTATGTTGATATGCTGGTTTTGTTATTTGTGGCCTCCTTTGTGGCACTTGCTCTTTCTGGGTTTGACCCAGCTGGTTTGTGGGCCAGATTTCGGAGCAGCTCCGAGGATCTACCAAGCTCCAGCCCAATGGTGAACACTAGAAGGAACCGGGGCTACGAGTGGGTTTTTCCCTTTTTGTTTCACCCACTTATATGTAAAATTATTCTTTTGAGGCGTTTAGCCGACGAGACCTGTTAGCTCGATGCACATTTACTAACTGTCTGCCTATGGGCTGTAAACATGATTAACAAATCCTAGGGTGATCATGTATGACTGAACTCTTGCTAGTCCTATCATTTTGTACGACTAGCTTCATGATCATCCAATTGTAATATTTGGGACGCCTTATATATATATATTTGATGCTATAATATCTTGTAACTCTGTTAATTGCTTGAGATTGAGACAATAGGCTTGACCTTAAGAGATGCTGGCTTGTAGTAAACCCTCATATCTAGACAGCCGTGACCGTATAGTTGAGATGTATTCTATTTCAATATACGTAGCTGGCTATGTCTGCCCCCGCTCTCCAGTATTTTGGTTCTGGGGCGTGACATAGTTTAAGTGGTGGCCCATGCAGGTCTTGGCATTCAAGAAATGTGAGGGTTTACCGAATAGATGTCTCAATCAATATTCGTCCTTGATCTCTGCTCGTATCTTCAAATCCCTGAGATTCTTGACCTGATCACATGCTTGTATCATTGATCTGTCCTGGTCCTTTCCTTATTGTTTCCTATGTCGTCTTCTTCAGCGGCATTACTCCCGGACCTGCCAACCAGCCAGAGGGAGCTCGACAAGCACCCCAGCGCCAGAAAGATCAAGCTCAGCACTCTGGAGTAGCCTCCCGAGTTATGCTTTCCGGAGGCTCAGAACCTCCAGTTCAGGCAGCTCCGCCCGCTCAACCAGCTAGACAGGATGAGGGACCTTTGGTAGGGCTTATCAGAGAACTGCTTGCATCCCAAGATCGTCGAGGCGACGCCTTGCACCAGGAAGTTCATAATGCACTAAACCGAGGAGGTCCCCAAGGATCTTCAGCCCCTCCACCAGTAGTAGCACCGAAAGCTGTAACACTTTTGTCTCCTGGACGTCTTAGCTCCTCGCTCCATTTATCTTTGCCAACCAAGGCACAAGTTACAGGGGATGCTACTGCTGTATCTACTATTGACCGAGACCGTATTCCATCAGATGAGCCGGCTCTCGACTTCGATGATGATGATTGGGATGGCGATTATGATTCATATCTTGAACATAACGCACATATTCCAGGTACCATACAAAACCTATACAGAATTATGTACCATGTTTTATATTAACTTATTTTGTTCATTTTGTAGATATCATCATTGCACCAAAACCTGTGGCTCCTCCTCCTCAAGAAGAAGATATCTATGAAGAAAATGAGGAATCTGAGGATGAAACTTCTTCTTCAAAATAAAAAAATGCTGATGAGGAGGAATTCGACAACCCGAAATAGAGCTTCAAGAAGAATATCCTCCATCATTAGAGGTACAATAAGTACAACCTGAAATTTCCTCTCCTGCTGAAGACTAGCACAAAGAGGAGACTACAATAGGCCTCACTGTAGGTAATGATAGAGCTACTGGAGGAGAACCAGATTTGAATAAAGAAGCAGCTGTAGAAAATTTTACTGCAAATGAAGCGATGGAAAATCCTGCGGAGCAAACAATTGAAGAAAATGCTGAAAGCATTCTTGAATCACCAACTGAAACTGGGGAAGCTATAATGACATCTTCTATTGTTGCTACTAATTTAGTACCAGTTTTTGATAAGCCAATACCAGAACCTGAACCGATTCTCGCAACTGTCACCACATCCATTGATATTACCTCCACCAGAACTCCAGAAATGGCTGGAGTAACAAATATTGAAGACATTGCTCCTGAAGTTCTTGGGAATCAATTGGCTGTGGCAGCAATAACAACAACAATTTCATCTCAGTCTGTTGTTACACCAATGGTATCTGTTGGTGTTGGAGATATAATCCCTGAAGCTCCTAGGGATCAATTGGCCATGACAGCAGTAACAGCAACGACTTCATCTCATCCTGCTGTCATACCAACAACATCTGTTTCTGGTCTTCAAAGAAGAAATCTATTAGATATTGCTGCCACACCAAGCTCCAGCGTAGAGATGAATCTCTAGTTGAGATTCATACTGAGACCTTTTACAAAACTCTAGCAACTCTAATAAAAATGGTCCTGAATAAGGGCCTCAGTTACGAGATTTTGAAGGCAGCGATGGCTCTGACCATTAGGAATGTTGCTATGTTTGATGATGCTGGGAGAGCTGCAGTATTGGAGAAAATTGTAGAGGACCTTGAACAGCTGATCAACGAATACCTCAAGCTATCAAGTGAGACTGTTGAAAGTCTCATCCAGGAGGAATATGACGCCTTAACGGCTGATTATCTTACTCGAGAGACCACATATAATGAAGCTCTTCATGAACATAGTCTGAAGGTTGCCAAAGAGAAAGCTTTTTTGGCTGGAATAAAGCCCGCACTGCATGGTCACAGAGTAGCTTATGATGCCTTGAACATAGATATTCAGAATAAAAATGATAAAATTTGCGAAGTCGAGGCTGAGTTAACTCGCTTGAAGGCTGAAAGGGAAAAGATGATCGACGCTCGAAATCTGTACCTCACTCAGAGCTCCATTTTAGAAGAACAAGCCTTCGGGGCTGAATCAACTATCAGAACCCTTGATGAAGCCAAGGACAAACTGATAATCAGCTTTGCTGGACTTTCTCATATTTGTACTCCTGAAGCTCGACGTGCTGAAGCTACTAAAAAGGTTGTGAGTTCTCATGACAAGCGGCTAGAAGAACTACAGAAGTTGCTTCAAGATGTTTCTACTCCACCTTAGAAGAACTCCTTGTCATCTTTTATCTCATTCATTTTTGTAATGTTTTCACAAGGAATGAATGAAATATTTATTTTGTGATCCTATCATTTATTTAAAATAAACAATAGGTATGAGGCAGAAAATACTTATCAGCGGTTATATGAACATGACAAGTCTTTTAAACTCAATAGTTATATCTATCCAGAGGTGATATGGACATGATAGATCCAATCTTATTTTCTGTTTTTAGAGTATGCAGTACTATCAGAGGTATTATGGACATGACAGCATGTAAAAACTCAAAGAAAAGTAGATTAATATCTATGCAGAGGTCAAAGGAACATGATAGAAACAAGTAGATTTAACATTTATCCAGAGGTCTTAAGAACATGATAAATAATAAATCCAGTTTTTTAATCAACTGATAAAATAGAAGATCAAAATTTCTCTCTGAAGAGACGAGTAATCAGCTTAACCAAACCTTGGTAGCTGGGGATTAAGAGGATATATGTTATTGAGGATATATGTCAATGAATGAACCAACATGGCCCAAGGATCATTCTCAAATGGCTCAGATTCACTATCAATTTGAACCATGTAAGCTGAAAATATTTGCTCAGATTCATCATAATAGTCTCCTTTAACACACGAGGAGTGAGAAATATCGAATTCGATGAATTGGACTTCTTCTGAATCTGATGATTGTGAAGAGCTAGAAGAGAATTCTTCTTGTATATCGTCATTAAACATATGGGACGGATCATATCCCAATCCATGACGAGTTTTCTGGTAAAACGGATCACCACGTAATGGTAGTCGTCTACCTTTGCCTTGATTGAGACCTTGCATAGTCTTTAAATCATATCCCATGTTCTGGATAATTTTGAGAGATTGTTGACTATATCTGTCAATTCGGATTCTTCCTTTATCTTTATCTCTCAAATCATCTGTCTGAGCAACAGGGATATTTCTAGCCAGGCCAAACACAATTTGGTGCTTGTTTTTCTTATCAGACGGAACCACGAAATAAGATTCTTTGTGACGTCTATAAGTTACACAAGCTTGCGATGAAGCGGCTACAGGAAGAAGATAGGGAGAAGATGTTAAAAACCTTTGAGCATAAGGTCCAACATCGACATGAGGAGGAAAATAATTTCCTTATTGTCAATGTATAAGGTTCCTCTGTGTCTATGTCGTCTTTATATTGATGACTTTGATTATCAGAAGATAAAGTCTTCTTTCAATAAACTTGACAGCCATATACTCGAAAAGGAAATCTTCATTGATATCAAAGAGTACAGAATGATCAATATTTACATCATTTACAATTTGACTGCTACACTTCGGATTAATCACTAGTGGATTATCATCCGTCTTCTGCGTAGATTTGTCAGGATTGACAATCAAAAGAGGTTCTGGATCATTCGTACGAAATGTACGCCTTTTGACTTTGATCACAAGAGGTTGAACTTGGCTTTTAACAGGAACATTCACTGATTCCTCAGATGAAGCTTGAGTTCTTCCTTTAACCTTGATCATCAAAGGTTGATTGTTGACAGGTTGGGGTTAGATTCGCCCTTTGACTTTGATATTCAAAGGTTGCTCTTCTGGTGGATCTTCGTTAATAGACTGATCTTCAGCAGATGATTGATCTTCAACCATATCTGATATCTTTTCATATGCTCTTGTTTGTAAAGCCTTGAGTCGGAAAAATAGGCTTCGACACCCTTGAAAGGATTGATATCAGCAAACTCAGTCTTCACAACTCCTTGGGGATCTACATACTTGAAGCATTGGTGGAGAGTCGAAGGCACGATGTTATGCTCATGTAACCATGGTCTTCCAAGAAGAATATTGTAGTATACGTCTGAGTTAATAACATAAAATGTTGCCATAGTTCGAAGATCACCAATCTGAATCTTCAGACGAATCTTCCCCAGTGGTTTGCTCTTTCCAGAGTTGAAACCAACTATTGTGGTACTAGTGTAAGTCAGATCACTAGTAGGGATCCTCAATGGTCTTAGCATACTTTGAAGAATTATGCTAATGGAAGACCCAGGATCAATATAAATTCTGTCAACTTCAATGGATTCAATATACCCAGTGTAACACAAAGGCCTATCATGCTTGTTATGCTTCAACAACATATCTTCTTGTGTGAAGGTGATGTTGGGAATTGCTTCCATCACACTATGACATTGTGGGCATGATACTGGTATATTGTCAGGAGTCTTGAGTTGAGCTAAGCAGGAATCAGCTTGCAGCAAAGCTTCACTCAAAGTTTCGCAGCTTTCTCTAGAAAGGCGAAGCAACTCGAAAATAGATAATCTAGCCGGAGTATTAGCTAACTGGGCTAGAATATCAAATTTATAGGGTTTCATCACCACCCCCTGATTGGAAGTAGACTTCAACGGGACATCGAAGCGTACCGCTTTCTGTTTTCTATTTTCAACCACAGCAGGAGTAAGAGACGGTTGAGTTGATGGTGTTTCAACATTCTCAGCTTCCTTAGAGGATCCCTCATAATCTTTGTGGTACTCTTTTCCAGATCTTGTACCAGCAAAAGTTTCTTCTTCAGACTCAGAAGAAGGAAGTACCATATTGCAGGATTTAATCTTTTTTTCCTTAGCCTTCTTCTTGTGAGGATTTTATGAAGAACCTCAGAACCTAATCCAACAATGGATTTTTAACTTTGAATTTATAAAGGAAGTCGTATCCCTTTATCATAATTCAAACCTTCTATCTTTTGAAAGTCATAACCCATCTTTTTTATAAGAAGGATAGATTGCTGACTGTACAAGTGAGTAGGCAACAGGTGATTCAATAGAGGAAGAAGAAGAGATTTCTGTGACTACAGGAGAATGAGGAATAACCGTCTCTGCAGCTACGGGAGGAAAGGATTCGGGATACGAGAAAAAGTCTCTGTAGGAGCCTTTTCATAAGCAGTAAAGACTTGTTGTGCCCTGTATAAGGAAATACTATTCATGGCTAGCCACTGCAGATGAGTAAGCTTGAGCTTGGCAGGAGGAGCCAGACTTGGAGGACATATGTTCAATCCTCTCAGCCTATCTTCCAAAGGAATACTATCCCATAGATGATCCAAATCATCAGGATCTGGAATAACATGAGAAATCTTGTTGCAGGTTTTGACTTTCTTACCTTTCTTGGATTTTGAAGTTTTACCTTCATCTTCCATTTCAGGTATTAAGTCAGGATGTACCCACATAATTTCACCATTCTTTAATGTAAGAGGCAACAATCCTTCATTTTCCTCCCTGGCAGGCGGAATATTCAAAATCTTCATCATCGCCTTCGGAATTGGGACAATTCCATCTGGTACTTGTTGTGGAGGAAAATCTCCAAATTGAAGAGAAACCATATTGGTTGTAACCGTATGGTCATCATTGGTTAAAGCAATAGCACCACCATTTATCAGCTCTTGGATTTTCTTCTTTAAAACATAGCAAGCACTGGTAGGATGATTAATGTATCTATGATAGATACAATATTTAGGATTGTCAGTCAGATTCACCTCATTGGGCCTCTTTGGCTCCGGAATCTGGAGTTTGCCACTCTTCACCAGACATTGGAATATCCCTGGGATATCACTTTCGTCAAAAGAGTATTCTTATTTTGGCCTGAAAGATTCCTGATTATTCGACGTTGTTTTATTCTTGGAAAGATTGACCATAAGAGTGTCTTTTCCTTTCATATTACGATTGTCGGAATTATTACCAGGATTACTTTTCTTTCCTTTATCCTTAGAGGCAAAAATCATCCCATATTCACGAGCCAACCTACCATTGGTCTCGGCAGAAACTGCTGCTATAATAAACGAAGCCCAATCTGTGAATTGGGAACCTGTGAAGACAGCGATGGATGGTCGTAGATTCATCTTACATGTATCAATCAGCGCTGAATCTGGCATACCAGGAGCCATCTTTAGAGTCGTCTGTCGAAAACATTCAATGAACGTCCGAGTATCTTCTTTTTTCTTTTGCTTGATTTCTATTAAGGAGGACATGTTCATGTCCATACCTCCTTCATAGAAACGGGAGAGAAACATTGCCTTAAATTCGTCAAAAGACGAAATACAATTGTCGATTAAACTACGATACCAGTCGTAAGCTGAACCCGTCAAGCATCCAATGAATACTCTAGTGAGAAGAGCATCATTTTTCTGTAAATGTACAGTCATAATATCAAAGTAATTGATATACTGACTAGGAGAAGCCTTTCCATCAAACAGTACCATTGACTGTGGTTTGAATTTCGGTAGAAAGGGTACATCATTCCAATGAGGAGGATAAGGTTGCTTAATCCCTAACCTCTGGAGTTGATCCTTTTGCTTCAAAACTTCAAACTATGCTTTGAGCTCACGCACTGCTTGAATGGCTTCACTGGTTTGTGGAAGCACATTTGATTAAAAAGTTGTTGGTTGTACCATAATCCCCACCGGAGATGGTACATCTTCTGGAATGATGGGATCTGGAGATGCAAAATTTTGGTTAACAACAGGCTCTTGGATATTCAAAGGTATATCAACCCCTTGGCTATCTTGAGTTGGTACTGCTGCCTGAACCGGTATTACAATTGCTGGTTGAGCAGTTTGCTGAGCCGTTATTATCTGGTGCATGTTTTGCATCATATTAAGCATGTCTTTCAATGATTGCTCAACGGCAGTGAGACGTTGTTCTGTATTAACAGATGACGTCTCTGATTCGTCTCCAATAGCGTAGGATTCAACCTCTCTTGAAGATACAGAAGGATTAGTATAGAAGTAAATCAACACTATCAGTTTCGGACTCAAGAGATTGAGTACCCCCAGCTTCAGAATCAGAAGTCTGTAATTGTCTTTATCTTCTTGATCGAGTATTCTGATATACTCCTTCAAAAGAATCAAGAAGTCTGTTGAATTGTTGTTGACCTGGGGTTTGGGACTGTGTTCCGTCTAGGACGTCGTCCTCTGTTGGTGTGAGATGCCATGTTGACTGATGCAAATGACACCTCACCAGCTTGTTGTTGGGGCGCATTAAAATTCAATCGATCAAAAACTGACCGTCTGGAAATCGAGCAACAATATTTGATCACAATCTGGTGACACTCACAGTGATGATTTTCTTCGGGGAGTATCACGGGAGATTGTCTATTTTTACGCTTTTGCATTAGCAATTCACGTAAATCAGAAGAAGTAGAAGGAGTAGTCTTCTTTATTACATTTAGGGTAGCAAAACGTTTAGTCCCTTGTGTATAAAGAAGATTACTGGCTGCATTCGCAGAACCAAACTGTACATTTCTACGCGTTTGGAGTTGTTTGCGCAAATCTTGAAATTTTTGAGCACGAAGGACTTCATTTTCATTGCGTGTTATTTATAGGTTTGGTACTTTGCGTAGAGCAGTATAAGAAGGCTGTTGGTGTAGAACTGAAGCTTTACCAACAACATTTTTATGCTGTATGCATTTAGGTACATTCATTAGATGTAAAAACATCGTTGTGAATTTTATCTACACTGTCACAGACAGGAGACTTACCTTTACGCGTAGAGCATAAAAATTGATTATCTACCACGTCACAGACGGGAGATTTTCCTTTACGCGAAGAGCGTAATTTTTGTGTGTCTACCACGTCACAGACGGGAGACTTATTTTTACAGTTAGAAGCACAAGCATTAGAATCTGCCTCATTACAAATGGAAGACTCGTTCTTATACACTGAGCGTAAAATTTGGTTTTTACCCATGGGCGTAAAACCTGATTATCTTCACCGTCACAGACGGGAGATAACTTGCCACACTTAGAGTGCAACGCTGAAGTAAGGACTGCCTCGTTATGAATGGGAGCCCCTACGACAGGAGTGGGAAGAATTCCCTTGCCATCAGAAGCAACAGAGAGATCAGAAGCTATTTTAGATTTAGGAATCCAAACTTTTCGTGCTTTGCGATATTTTTGAACATTGGAGCGGCGAGAACCACCCCCAGTTCGGAGCATCTCTTCATAAGCAGTCTGGTCGAAGTGTACAACCAGAGTCTTCATTGTCGATCCAATCGACACATCATCGTATTGAGCAATTGCCTCCTCGTCAGAGGAGAAGGTCGTCCCCAGCAGAGTCGCCATTTTTGTTTCACTTAACAAAATGCCTGGAAATCAGATTTTGAAATAAAACGAGAAAAACTACAAGAAGTACAAATTTGATTCTGGGAAGTATTGCTATGGAAGTCTGATCTGTAAATGATCACTTTGTTCCTTGGACCATACGATGATGATGAAGATCACTGCTAGAAGATGAACAATTGGAAGAACTAAGTCACCAGAAAGGTATCAACGCACTTGGGCACTGATGGCGAGGTCGAATGCTTTCATGCTTTGCTTCACTCTGTTCTGGAAGAAAAGTTGAAGAAGAATGCTCCGAAAAATCAAAGTCTCTGGACTCTGATCTCTATATATTCTCTCCTTTCTCTCTGTGTCTGTTATGAGAAAAATTAGTCTATTTATAGACTGCGCTTCTTGTGCGTAAAAACTCAGCAAAAGTTTCGTCTTTACGCTAATAACTGCCACCCATGATTGGGGTCATTCTCTGCATACGTTGACACGTGTCCCATCATTTCAGTATGAATAGGATATACGTACACACGTCCTTCGAGATGTGTGGCATGAAAGCCATGTAGGCAAACCACGTTCTGAATTGGAATAGGGCGTAAAAACAACCCAAATATACCCTGAGTGTAAAGTAGTAGACTAGGCGTACAATAGCCCTGATATGGACTTCCCGCGTAAAGTAGTTGTTAAATAACCTTGAGCGTAAAAGTAGCCCAAATAAACCTTACGCACACGTCAACCTTTGAGCGTAAAAACTCGTATAATCTCTGTGCGTAAAAGAAGCCATACTGTGAGCATAAAATAGCTCAGTCCACATACTAAACGACAAATTGGTCTCTGTGTAAAACAAATCCCTTTGATTTCTGTGATATATGCCAGCATTAAATGTAAGACTTGACAGCTTTGTCCAGCGTAAAAGTGGCTAGCCTGTCCTGAGCGTAAAACCATTAGCTTTGGCCCGGGCGTAAAATGATTAGCCTGCGTTAGGCGTAAAGTGATTAGCCTCTCTTTGGCGTAAAGTGGATCAATTTGAATGGAATGATCCATCTCTTTGACTCATTCTTATAAAGCATTTTTTACGCTCCTACAGTGGTCAGCAATATTGAATATGTACTTACAGCAATAATATGGTTGGCAATCAAAAGTAGCAATTAGCGGAGGTGGTCAGCAATATTATTATTTTAATAATGTGCTGGCCTATGATTGCCACTCCGTATAACCTACCGTCTTGGATGTGCATGAAGACTCAGTACATGTTTCTAACCGTTATAATTCCTGGTCCGAACAATCCCAAGAGGAACATTGATGCGTACTTACAGCCTTTGATAGATGAGTTGAATCAGTTATGCGAAGTAGGCGCTAACACGTACGATGTTTCCAGGAAGCATAATTTTCAGATGAAGGCAACCCTTACGTGGACCATTAACGACTTTCCGGCCTATGAAATGTTATCTGGATGGAGCACTCATGGCCGTCTCTCATGTCCATATTGCATGGACCATAGTAAGGCTTTCCTCTTGAAACACGGAGAAAAATCATGCTTCTTTGATTGTCATCGGCAATTTCTTCCAAAAGATCATCCGTTCAGAAGGAATAGGAATGCATTCCGTGCCGACGTTGTAGAGAAGGGTGATCTACCGCCAAGGTGGTGCGGAGCCACGATATGGGAGGAGGTTAGAGATTTTCTAAGTGCTATTGAAGATCCTGCAACTGGGTACAAGTGCGATGGATTTGGTAGAGATCGTAACTGGACAAAGAGGAGCATATTCTGGGATCTGCCATACTGGAGTACCAATCTGATCAGACATAATCTTGATGTCATGCATATTGAGAAGAATGTGTTTGATAACATAATTAATACTGTGATGGACGTAAAGGAAAAAAATGAAAGACAATCCCAAGGCCATGTTGGACTTAGAAGAAATATGCAAACGTCCTGTGTTGCATTTGATAGAGCAGAATGGAAAACAGTTACTGCCGAAGTCAATTTTCTCGCTGGACAAGGAGGATAAAGTGAGACTTTATCAGTGGATCCAGGGCCTAAAATTTCCAGACGGATATGTGTCAAATCTGAGAAGATGTGTCGATCCGAAGGAAAATAAATTGACAGGTATGAAGAGCCACGACTGTCACGTATTCATGGAAAGGTTAATTCCGATTGTATTTCGGAAATTCTTACCGCAGGTAGTTTGGGATCCATTGACGGAGCTTAGCATATTCTTTAGGGATCTTTGTTCTAAGAAATTGCTCGTTGATCGTCTAGAAAAGCAAGAGAAGGACATTGCGGTAACACTGTACAAGCTAGAGAGGGTGTTTCCTCCTGGATTCTTCGACTCTATGGAGTATTTGCCGATTCATCTATATCCTATGAGGCACGTGTTGGTGGACCTGTCGAATATTGATGGATGTACCCGTTCGAGCGACATTTGAATCACCTAAAAAGAAAGGTGAAAAATAAGGCACGGGTCGAGGGTTCTATTTGTGAAGCCTATGTTCTCGAGGAGATTACAAACTTTTGTTCGATGTATTTCAAGTCTAATGTTGCAACTAATAGAACGAGAGCTTCCAGAAACGACGACGGAGATCATGAAAGTAATGATAAAATACTGAAGGTATTCAATGCTCCAGGAAGTCTCGTGATCACTCCGGACAGGCAAGCTCATCCGTGATGCGATCCACGACCAGAAGTCTTATGATCGCTCCGGACAGTCGAGCATGCATGGTTGGATCACGCCAGAGCAGTGGACTGCGATGAAGGCTAGATTCAGCGAGCCCAGGTACCAGAAGCGGTCTGACAAGGCCAAGGTGGCGCGGTCGAGCGCCGGTAAGTGGTGTGGTGGCTCCATTCCGATGATGGAGCATTTTCATCGTCTGGTACGTTTCCTATGACGGACATTAATTTATATAGTTCGATAGAATGTTTAATACTAATAATAGATAATATATTTTAACAGGTGAAAAAGGGGGAGGACCCGAACATGGTGACCGTCTTCCTGGTCACCCATCGGAGGGCTAGGGAGTTCATTGACGAGAGGGCGACGCAGGCATATGTACGTTCTATTCTTTATATTAATTTACTATAATTTAGAAAACAGAAAAATAGATATCAATATAGACTTTAGCAAACACTTACACGTTAGCAAACATGTTCTAGGCCGAATTTGTTCGGCTATAGGAGGAGGCGGCTGCTGCTGCTAGTACGCCAGCAGAGGGAGGGGCTGGTACTTCCTCCCAGCCGCCTACAGCTCCATCGTCGGACGACCTCTGAATGACCGTCGTTGGCGGTCTTCAGAAGTAGGGTACGTACTACGGTACGGGATCCTACGGCACGTATTTGGCTTCGGAGTCATCCCGGGCCCCCTCTGTAAGTGCGCAGTCTCCGGCTTCGGCGTCGTCACGAGCTCAGGATATTCGTCGTCAGATCGACGAGCCGCGTCGCGAGTTGCAGCAACAGATTTTTTATCACCTTACCGCAGAGCGACGATCCGACCCTCCGATGATCATCGGACGATTTGATGTGGTCGAGCGCAGTATACAGGAGCTGATGAGTCTGCAACAGGCTACAGCTGCCAGCTTGCACACGCTCACCGAGTCTACGCAGCGCAAAGAGCGTAGACAGGTTGAGCTGGACCATTCGAGAGGACCATGTCTGCCTCACTCACTGAGGTATCGGCTTCGCTTCAGGAGAGTACTCAGAGGATGGTGAGTACCCTTGCTGCGCATTGTGAGCTACTGCGAGAGCTGGAGCAGATACGTCCTCCCGGTCCATCGACGGTGCCGACTCCAGATATTGCACTGCCTCCTACTGCCCCTACGGTGCAGCTCACACAGGAGCAGTATGAGTACATGCTATCCCAGATGCTCGGCAGGGGTCCTCACTGATTTAGTAGATTTTTTTATCATCTTTGTATGTATTGGCCCTATGGGCCCATTGACCGTTCTGTACACTAATTTTTATTATTATTTGACTCTGTTGGACATATATGTTTGTTGGACATGTATGTTGGTGATATTTAATTTGTTGGTATTTTCATTGAGTACATGTATGATATTTAGTTGTAGACTGTTATGATGGGAGACTGTTATTTATCTACTAGTTATAGACTGTTATGATGGGAGACTGTTAATTGTGATGATATCTGCGATGGGGATGACAAATATACCTACGCTGGGTTATAAGAGATGATCTGATATACAAAGGAGGTGCTGCCCAAATTTTAAAAAAATATAATGTGTATTTTTGTAATGATGTGTGTCTGTGTTTACAGTGTAAACACAGACACACAGCATAACAAAAATACACATTATATTTTTTAATTTTTTTCCAGTATTCTGCGACGGTTAGCGACGGATACCGACGGGAACTGGACGTCGCTAAACGTCGCAAATTAGCGGCAGTACGTCGTTGTACGTCGCCGCCTTGCTGACGTGGTAGGCATTGCCACGTCATCACGTCGATAGAACAAAACGTCGCTACAATGTCGCACTACATCGCTAAGTTTACGACGTAACTATCTCGTCGCTCGACGTCGCTAACTTTGCGACGACCTAGCGACACGGATGGGACGTCACAAATAGCGACGTAGGGCGACGTATTGCCCATCTACGACTAGCTAAAAAGCGACCTTCACGTTACGTCGCTAAATCCGTCGCCAATTACGATTAGCGACGTAATTTTCATTATTAGCAACGTATAAGGACGTCGCTTTGCCTTATTTTAGTAGTGGCCGACGAGTCGAACGCTTAGCTAGTTATTTCCAGTTTCCAGTTTCTTTGTTTTTGGAATTTTGTTAATTCAAATTCAGTATTTTTATTTCAGTTCTTTTAAATTCCAGTTGTACTTTTCAAATGTTGAATAAACTTTTAAAATTTCCGTATATTCAGTTGTGATAAATGTATAGATGTTGTTGTGAATACCTGCTAATAGAACAGCTTACTGCCGCCGTCTCACAACGGTGCAGGCTGGGCATGGTCCGGTTCGACCCAATTATTTGGGATCGGGTACCAGTCAGATCCTAAGTTAGGCTATGTCTGATTTGTGGAATTATTTGAAAAAAGAATTATTTATTTTTGTGTTTGGGTGTGAAATAACTATGAAGAAAAAAGTGGTTCAAAAAGTAACTAGAGAAAAATATTCTGTTGGTGTTTTTGCCTTTGGACTAGAAAAGATAGTCCCACATCGGCTACACCAAATGGTGAGTATCTCAATATAATGCATTGCTTGTGTTGAGGTGTGCACATGAGGTGTAGTGGGCACAAGTTTGTGCCATGTGGAAGTATTTTCCTAGAAGGAAAAAGGATTAAATCCAACAAGGATGCAAGTTAATTTTTGTTGTGCGGACTCAGACACGGACTCCAGGATGTCTCGTGCATGCACGGGAGTGTTCAGGGGGTAGGCGTGGACTGGCACACTTCTATGCTGATTGTGGGATGATCTAAAATATCAAACTCTATTTTTGAGTATTCGTATTTTAGTCCCACATCGGATAGGAGAAGAGGTGAAGTCTCAACTCCACTCTATAAATAGAGCCCCTTGGCCTCCTTTGAAAGATGCACCAAGAAGCGAGTTGAGGGAGTCTGTTAAGTCCAGAAAGCCCGTTCAAGTCTCAAATTTTGACTTACGAGCGTTCCAGAAGTTCTTCGTGAACTTGCTGGCTCCTGGAAGCTGTTTGTGCTCGTGTGGGGCGAATAAAGCTTTGAGCAACGGTGGTTCATTCACCCCAGCATCTCATTCTCGCCTGTCATCGCTGTTGTTGCCTTTTACAGTAACTTCTTTTTAGAAGCTCTACTGCCGATAGTTGCTTGCACAAAGTCTCTTTAGATTTTTTGTGTATTACGTAGAATCTTTTTAGATCCTCGTAATTCAGAATCCTCCAGGATCTCTGTTGCACATCTTCTTTAAGGTGCTGCATTTGAAACGTTGTGTGTACAATTGTTTCAGTTTCAGAATTTTCCATCAAAAATTGTGCCTCGGCACTAACAATCTCAAAGCTTTATTGAGAAGATGGATAATTCTCGTACTTCGCTCATCGATACCGGCTTTAACAAGTTGGAAAAATTCGATGGCGAACACTTCCAGATATGGAGACGAAAGGTCACTTTAAATCTTCAACTCGTGAATGTTGATCACGTGCTGTCAGAAGAAGAACCGATCGTTCCAACCACTGGATCTACTGCGGCTGTGGCCGCTGCTACGACCAAACAAGCGAAGTGGAAGAGAGAAAATAGTATATGCAAACTACTAATACTCAATTCCATTGAAGACTCTCTGGCAGAGTCCTACTCCAAGAAGACATATGCCAAAGAGATATGGAACTCCTTGGAAAAGCTCTATGAAGATGACGAGAACCGGTCCAAGATCTTCATGGTAGAAAAATACCACAAGTGGACCTTTAAAGACGAGAAGGCGATGCTGCCCCAAGTGAAGGAGTTTCTGAAGTTGCGTCAGAAACTAGAAGACGAGAACATGCCCCTCGTCGACAAGTTTGTCGTTGGAGGGATCGTCGCGAAACTTCCTGCAGAATGGAGCAACTTCTATGCAAGGATACATCGAAAGAAGATAAAAATTATCTTGGAAGATTTCTTGCAAGAGATCCATGTTGAGGACGAGATGCACTCTCAACAGAAGATGGATACTCTGTCCAAACAACTGGCGAAGGCAAATCTGGTCCAAACCAGAGAGTACCAGGGGAAGCAGGCTGCTTCTCATCGCAAAAAGAAGGACTTTAAGAATCTGAAAGTGAAGGGTCCTGCTTTCAAGCAGCAGAAGTCCAAGTCCCATGTGACTTGCTTCAATTGTGGCAAGAAGGGCCACTACAAATCCGAATACAAGTCCAAGCCCAAAGAACAAGGTGAGCCTATGATTACTAATCTAGTTGCCATGATAGCACAGGTTGCAACTGTGGGGGCTGAATTGGGCTGGTGGATAGACACTGGTGCGACCTGCCATGTCTGTTCAGACAAAGACTGGTTCGTCTCTTATGAGCCAACTTCAGAGAAGGTCATAATGGCAAACCAGGCACAAGCTGAAGTACTGGGGATCGGGGCGGTGGAGCTGAAACTCACATCGGGGAACACTCTGACGCTTCAAGGTGTAAAGCATGTTCCAGTAATTGCTAAGAACCTGATCTCTGGAAGTCTGCTCTGCAATGCAGGCTTGAGGATGGACATCAATGCTGGCCAGTTGGTGATGTCCAAGAAGGGTACATTCTTCGGGAAAGCTTTCCAAAGTGAAGGAATGTACAAGATTCAGCTTGTTGTAACCCAGCATGATAATATAAATGCAATCACTTTTTCTGATTATCTCTTGAGTTGTGGCATAATAGGCTAGGACATGTTCATTGTAAAAGGATTAACAGAATGTCTAGTCTAGGACTTATCTCCAAGTGTGGGGGTAAGGTAGAGAAATGCGAAGTATGTGCTCAGACGAAGATCACAAGGAAACCCTTTCACAGGGTCCATCGAAGCACAGATCTTCTGGAGTTGGTTCACTCAGATATCTGTGACTTCAAACAATTCTCTACAAAGGCCGGGATGAAGTATTTCATTACTTTCACCGATGACTTCTCAAAGTATGCTTTCGTCTACTTGCTCAAGTCTAAAGACGAAGCATTAGAGAAGTTCAAGGAGTTCAGGGCCGAGGCTGAGCGATAAACTGGACAACAACTCAAGAGGTTAAGGAGTGATCGAGGCGGGGAGTATCGGTCTCATGAATTATTATCATTCTGCAAAGAACATAGAATCATCAATGAGACAACGGCTCCATACTCTCCTCAATCCAACGGAGTAGCAGAAAGGAAGAACAGAACGTTGACAGAGATAATGAACTCCATGCTATTGACTGCGGGTCTTCTAAAGTGTTACTGGGGAGAAGCTGCACTAACGGCAACGTTCATTCTGAACAGAGTGCCATATGCAACTTCCGACATAACTACTCATGAACTCTGGTTCAAAGTCAGACCTAACTTGAATGTCATTCGAGTATGGGGATGTCTGGCTTATGTGAAGCTCCCGGATCTGAAGATTCAGAAGCTGGGGACAAGGACTACGAAGGCGATCTTCTTGGGGTATGCCGAGAAGAGTGATGCTCGGAGATTCCTTGATATCGAGTCTAACCATATCATCGAATCTCGTGATGCTGAATACTTTGAAGACAAGTTTGCAAAACACAAGAATATTGTTCTCGCAGATCTTTCGGAGAATGATGAGGGTACAAAGCAGACAGAAGTCTTTAATGAACCAGTAGTCCAAGATGAAGCTGTCATCAAGGAGACACCAGCTGAACCAGAACTCGCTGAGCCGTCAACTAAGCGAACGAGGAGGCCGAAAGACTTCGAAGATGACTTCGTCACCTATCATGTGGAAGCAGATCCGCTTACCTATGATGAGCGATGAAGACCAGAGATGTTGTATTCTGGAAGGAGGCGATAGACAATGAGATTGACTCAATCACCTCCAACAACACATGGGTATTGGTTGACCTGCCAGAAGGAGCAAGACCCATCGGATGCAAATGGATCTTCAAGAAGAAGATGAAAGCAGATGGAACCATTGACAAGTTCAAGGCCAGGCTAGTGGCCAAGGGCTTTGCTCAGAAGCAGGGGATCGACTACTTTGACACTTATGCTCCAGTAGCTCGGATGACAACCATCAGATTGTTAATTGCTCTAGCAGCAATACACAAGCTGGTGATACATCAGATGGATGTGAAAACGGCATTCCTTAATGGCGAGCTGACCGAAGAGATCTACATGCAACAACCAGAAGGTTTTGTCGTCAGAGGTCTGGAAGACAAAGTCTGCAAGTTGATGAAGTCTCTGTATGGTTTGAAATAAGCTCCCAAAATGTGGCAAGAGAAGTTTGACAAGGTGATAAGGTCAAATGGCTACAGGGTCAGTGAAACAGACAAGTGTGTCTATACGAAGTTTGCTGGCGGAAGAGGAGTAATCGTATGTCTTTACGTGGACGACATGCTAATCCTAGGTACGGATTTAAGCTGCGTCACAGAGACAAAGAAATTCCTCTCGACCAAGTTCAGTATGAAGGACTTGGGGGATGCCGACATAATCTTGGGGCTCAAGATCATCCGGATAGGTACTGGAATAGCGCTGTCACAATCTCATTATATTGAGAAGATGCTCACTCGCTACGGGTATCAAGATCTTCCTTTTATTGATACACCGTACCGGAGTGATCAGAAGCTGGAGCCAAATTTGAGGGAAAGCGTCAGGCAGTTGGAGTATGCTAGCGTCATCGGAAGCTTGATGTACGCTACTACTGCCACAAGGCCTGACATAGCTTTTGCAGTGGGAATGCTGAGTCGGTTCACTAGCAATCCAGGCGTTGAGCACTGGAAAGCTGTGAAGCGTGTTATGAGATATCTCAAGAAAACTCAGATATATGCACTTTTCTACAGCGGAGATCCTTCAGTAGTGGAAGGCTTCAGTGATACTAGCTGGTGTTCAGATATGGAGAACGAGTATTCCACAGGTGGATTCGTATTCGCCATGGGCAGAGCTGCTATATCGTGGAAGTCGAAGAAGCAGACTATGTTATCTCGCTCCTCCATGGAATCTGAATTCTTTGTATTGGATGCTGCTGCAGATAAAGCAGAGTGGCTTCGGGAGCTCATGTATGATCTTCCGGTGGTTGGGGCTCAGATACCGGCAATACCGATATACTGTGACAACCAGGCGGCAGCAGCAGTGGCATCAAATGAACTCTTCAACGGGAAGAAGAGAACGGTGCGGTTGAAGCACAGAGCAGTACACGATCTTATCAAGAGAGGTGTTATTGCAGTGATTGATGTTCGGAGTCAAGAGAACCTGGCGGATCCGTTCACCAAGGGCCTCAAGTGCCAGCTGGTCGATGACACAACTTGTAAATAGGCTTGAAGGCATTCTGATATTGTATTATTGTATTCCTACCATAAAGTTTTATGCTATTAGTTCAAAGATTTATCTACTAGGCATCTAGCTTTTGGTTCAAGGGAGGACCACTAATCGGAAGAATATTAGGAACGGTGGATACATGTTCTATTGGACATGGAGACGTTACGGACCTATAACCACTGTTGTCTACTATTGTTTTCTGCGAAAAACGGTTTCTATAGGAAGGTTGGCTTAAATGCCTTAATGAGTTCTCAGGCAGAGTGAATGCCTGGAGTGCTTTACAGGAAGCACGGTAGCGCAGCACTACAAGGAGTGTAACTCCATGCTACAGTGGGGTGACTCCACCATGAGGTTCCCAGGTAGGGGTAATGCCTCGGCTTTGCAAGCCAAGTCACAACGGAGTAGCACCGCAAATAGGCAGGTAGCCTAATATTGTATGATAATCGTAATAAAGAAAAGTAGACAGCACTACAAAGAGGACGATGTTCTCATGTTACAGTGGCATGACACCACGAAGAGGTACCAGGTAGGGTAAAGCCTCGGCTTTGTGAGCCATGTCATAGCGGCGTAACACCGTACGGAAGCGCAAGGCTTCATGCTGGGTAGTTTGGCACTACAAAGAGGCCTGTGACCTCATGCTACAGTAGTATGACACTACGATGAGGTACCCAGGTGGGGTAAAGCCTCGGCTTTAAGCCATGTCATAGCGGCGTAGCATCGCAAAGAAGCGTAATGCTTCATGCCATGACTCTTTATAAAGAACTCACCTATAGTGTATGGACAGAGATATCAGGCCGTCTCTTGAGGGTAAACTTGTAAACGCCCAAAAATTATACACTGAAACCAGGCTGGCACAAGGCCTTCAATGTGCAGCCAGAAGCACAGTTGATGTCATTATGTGAGTAGGAAGAATTGCAGTTATGATGCAGAATTCAAGGCTTAGTTCATTCTTGTATCATGCTGTTATTTAACCTATGCGGGAAGATTCAAGTCGTAGCGATATCTCTCCTAATGCATGATGGGCAGTAACTGTGGGGAACGCTCAACCCATATATTGAGATATGTGGGGGATTGTTGGTGTTTTTGCCTTTGGACTAGAAAAGATAGTCCCACATCGGCTACACCAAATGGTGAGTATCTCAATATAATGCATTGCTTGTGTTGAGGTGTGCACATGAGGTGTAGTGGGGCACAAGTTTATGCCATGTGGAAGTATTTTTCTAGAAGAAAAAAGGATTAAATCCAACAAGGATGCAAGTTAATTTTTGTTGTGCGGACTCGGACTCGGACTCGGACTCGGACACGGACTCCAGGATGTCTCGTGCATGCACGGGAGTGTTCAGGGGGTAGGCGTGGACTGGCACACTTCTATGCTGATTGTGGGATGATCTAAAATATCAAACTCTATTTTGAGTATTGGTATTTTAGTCCCACATCGGATAGGAGAAGAGGTGAAGTCTCAACTCCACTCTATAAATAGAGCCCCTTGGCCTCCTTTGAAAGATGCACCAAGAAGCGAGTTGAGGGAGTCTGTTAAGTCCAGAAAGCCCGTTCAAGTCTCAAATTTTGACTTACGAGCGTTCCAGAAGTTCTTCGTGAACTTGCTGGCTCCTGGAAGCTGTTTGTGCTCGTGTGGGGCGAATAAAGCTTTGAGCAACGGTGGTTCATTCACCCCAGCATCTCATTCTCGCCTGTCATCGCTGTTGTTGCCTTTTACAGTAACTTCTTTTTAGAAGCTCTACTGCCGATAGTTGCTTGCACAAAGTTTCTTTAGATTTTTTGTGTATTACGTAGAATCTTTTTAGATCCTCGTAATTCAGAATACTCCAGGATCTCTGTTGCACATCTTCTTTAAGGTGCTGCATTTGAAACGTTGTGTGTACAATTGTTTCAGTTTCAGAATTTTTCATCGAAAATTGTGCCTCGGCACTAACATATTCCACACCCACCAACCTGACTCAAGAATTCACATTATTTTTTCAATTTTCTACCTTTACTAAAATAAATTGGAACTAAACTATTCATGTTTAAAGGTGTATTCGGACTATATTTCTGATATTTTCAAATACCCAAAAAAAAATGATAGAATTATAATTTCCTATGTACAAAGAATTGATTTAATTTCCGCGAACTGGAGATTGTAATATTGTTCTTTCCATCGTAATCATATGACAGATTTCATCGGGAATCTTGATATCTTCACGACTTATTTTTCTTGTGGAATATGAACTAAAGGATCCTTCGGAATGGGGATCACGTTAGTTAGCATCATGTTGCGAGAGAACAGTACCTAGTTTTCTTGTAAACAAGAAGGGAGAGAGTGAGAGATGTTCCTTCCCTTGACAAGTTACCGAAGTCCCCACACTTCTTTTTTTATATATTTGAGTAGAGTTCCTTGTCAGCAGCTATTTGTTAAAATGGGTCAAATGCAAATAGTTTGAGTCTGCTTCACGCCACATTTGTAGGGGTCGTCTCCTTCTTCCCGCAACCTTACTATATACACTCCCCCACCACCACTTTTTCTCCCCCATACTAATCCCCCCTCCCCCTCCCCTACCTACCAACATGGATCATACCTTGTCCTAATTAAAACACTCCATCCTTCCAAATCTCGATCGAGCACAATCCGCTAGCTTCTTGCTATGGACAACAAACTCCAAAGGCTTCCCCCGGGCTTCCGCTTCCACCCGACCGACGAGGAGCTAGTCCTCCAGTACCTTAGGAGGAAGGTCTTCTCGTGCCCGCTTCCCGCCTCCATCATCTCCGAGATCAGCCTCGGGAAGCACAATCCCTGGGATTTGCTCTGTATGTCTTTTCCTGTCTTTTCCTCCATTCAGAAGTCCATGTACGTCTGACTGTCAATAAGTCAGACGTGCATGGAATTCTGTAGTACATCTATCACCTCACAAAATGAGCTTATTAGCGGTTTTTTTTTTTTTAAAATTCTAATTTTGAACTTAATTAAGGTGGGTGCGAGCAAGAGAGGTACTTCTTCAACCTTAGGGAGGCCAAGTACGCGAACGGAGGCCAGCGGACGAACCGGGCGACGGGGTCGGGGTACTGGAAGGCGACGGGCAGGGACAAGACGGTCGTGGGCTCGAAATGCAACCGGGCGGTGGGGGCGAAGAAGGTGCTCGTGTTCTACCAAGGGAAGGCCCCCAACGGGGCGAGGACCGACTGGATAATGCACGAGTACCGCCTCCTCCTCGACACCGCTACTCATCATCATCATGTGAGCCTAATTGCTTTCCCACAATTTGTTTAACTTAACCGTAAGTAACATATGGACGTGGAACGGTGCTAACGCTTGTGTTCTCGTGTGCAGAGTGGTGGCGTGGCCACCGCAACGAGAGATTGGGTGCTCTGTCGCGTTTTCAAGAAGAAGAGAGCAACCAAGATGGAGGTGGAGGTGGAGGTGGAGGTGGAGGAGGAGGAGGAGGAGGAGGAGGAGGCAGGGAACCAGTCCGGCTTCATCGACTTCACGAATCGGCCTTCGTCGCCGGCTGGTTCGGAATTGAGCTGCGTCACGGAGGCCTCCGACGACGACGGCGGGCAGCGCAATGGGGAGGACATTTTGTCACTACCATGAGCTAGAGGAGGGGGGTTTGCACACTCATGTTCCATTGCATAATTAGAAGCTCTCCTTTTGGATAACATATATAGTGACAATAATAACAAATGAGCTGCCTTTTTTTTTTTTCTTCTTCTTCTTTCTTTCTTCAACTCTTTGTTAGGGACATGTAGGCCTCTGCTTCCCCATTGTATGTTCTACTTCCTTTTCTTGACAGTTTCAGAAACGAAGACTTCTTCTTCTTCTTCTTCAGACATAATGTAGCAAGCACTTCGCCCTTTATGCGTACAATATTAAGCGATTTCATTGTAAGTGCTGGTTCATGACTGGTTAATTACTTATTGATTGGGACTTCAAGATGTGCCGATACCACAAGGCTTCCATAGATGCAGAGTCTGAAGTACGCAGTCTTACTCTCGTATATATGAATAGACTTAAATAAAAAAAAAAAAAAATAGACTAATTTCACATGCAGAATATTGTAATATTGTGGGACAGACTTCATAACATTTACTAATTACCCTCAATATCATGTAGCACTTCACGTGCATAATACTAAGCGAATTTGTTGCAGACTTACTACTTCGTGACCGCTTACTGATTGATTGGTTGATTAATTGAATTATCGAGCTGAAAATTAAAAAAAAGGGGCTTACATACTACATGCAGTTCCATGAGGCTCTCATAAATGCAGAGTTGGAAGAGGATCAAGATGTATACAGTCTTACATATACGAAAGACTGATTTTTTCGACTAATCACAACTAGGATGGCCATATGGAAATTAACAAACCTTGGGACAAGAGGGACGGGGAGGGGGTGGGTCAGACAAGTGTGGATGGGATTTGCACCTGCCCAAAAGGCGGATGGATTTATGGGCACACAAAAGGGGGTATCCAATGAGAGCACGCTATGTGCCTTTTTAAGTTTTGTTGGTCAAGAGAGGGAATGTGGGTTCCCATGAAAACTCTAACAATTATGCTATTTGACTCTCAAAATATTTGGATGATGTCATTTTTTATTATATGGCATCTAACATGGCAGATAACATAATAGCTAATATAGCAAATTTTAATCCAAAAAATTAATTACCCAATTTTTTTTTAATATTAATGTTAATATTAATATTAATATTAATATTAATGTTAATATTACTATTAATGTTAATTTTAATTTAAATTTAAATTTTAAGGTTAAGGTTAATCTTAATGTTAATTATCATGTTAATTTATTAATTTACTATTAATTTTAATTTTAGTATTAATTTTATTGTTAAATTTTGTTATGTCAGTTGTCATGTCAACAACTATGCCATCTGTCATATAATGAAAGATAATATTATCTAAAAAAAAAATTGGGAGCCAAATAGTATTTTTTGAAACCCTAATGCATGCGTTCGATCACCTCACAAAATATTTGCACAAGATTGTGTTAACTTGACAAGGGTTAGGGCTGGGATCACATCAGAATAAGACCTTTGATTTGTACATCCTCTCTATCCTTTGATAAAGTCTCCGATGGCTGTGTCAACCACGCACGCACGACCGGCGGCTTATGTAAATAAAAAGGAAGATCATATATATTTTTATTATTTTGACAAAAAAAGTGCTATGTTTTATTATTATTTTAGATTTTTTTTTTCTTTTCTTCTTGGTTAAGAATAGAGGGCTATTTGATTTGACAGGTAGTACTTAGCTTCCGACAATTCTTGGTCCCGTTGTTATCGAGTAATGATACAAACAAGGGGGGTTATATAGCAACTAGTTTTCAATAAAACAGTAGGGGATGATATAATTTATTCCTATAATTGGGTTATGTATTTTTAGGATGGAATATTAGGATTTGTGTTAGCAATAATTTTATTGTACCCTTTCGATTCATAAGATGAAGAACATAAATTAAATTGCGAAAGCGTACCTGAATTCATTACTAGTCTTGATGGATCTTGAAGCAGTCGTCCTTTTATGGGGTTCGATCTTCCAACTTGCTACGACCCTTAATAACAAAGAAGAATCTGAATCCTTTGTCCCTCTATTTTTGTTGATGGGGATGCAGAAGAGAAAAAAAAAAAACTCTCTTTTGGTGGCCGTATAAGTTGGGGACCATAACCCTAATGAATACATATATTTATATGTTTTGACATTTCTAATTTGGCCCCTCATCAAATTAGAATTATCTCCGGTATCTACACATTAATTCCATGACAATTATACCCTTAAGCCAATTTCCAAATAGACCACTTTAATTTGGCTTAATTATTTAGATAGCCTAAACACAATTAATTTTACATGTGTGGCCCCTTAATTATTGAATAATTCCAACAATCTCCCACTGGGCCACATATGTAACCTTATAATTGTGTTAACCTTAGTGAGCTCATAAATTGCTATCTTAATCCTTAGGGTATATCCGGACAATCTCGTCCATTAACCATATCAACATAGGATCAAAGCGGCCTTCGTCACATATAGCGTAACTAAATCATCAATGGTCACATATACCAATATAGCTAAACGACATAGATCAATCATGGATGCGTAGCATAAAAATTACACGCAATGTGATCAATACATGTCTATTTTTAACTGGTCCTCCTTAACTTTAATGAGATCAATACTTTAACATAATGAAAACAGAATGAACTGAATTTTCATATATTTGATCAGATAAATATCCAAAATACTTTAATATATAAATGTGTCCAAAATCAAATAGCACCCAAATACATAAAATACAAACTCCCACTATATTGTCATATACTTAATTGAGATAACACCCATATGAGCAGTATGCTCATGAAAGACCCTGGGTGATAATGCTTTTGTGAGCGGATCCGCTAAAATAGAGTTTGTCAAAATGTGCTATATGGACACTTTAACCATTCTAAATTCTTTCCTTCACAACTAGAAACTTTATGTCAATATCCTTGACTTATACAAGTTTCTCTTGTTATTGAAATACATTACTGATGATTTATTGTCACACCATAATTTAAGTGGTCTTTCAACACCGTACTGTAGGCGCAGCCTTGTGACAAAATTTTGCAACATATTTCCTAAATAGATGCCCCACAGCATGTTATAAACCTTGCTGCCATGGTGGAAGAAATTATGAGTGCATGTTTGACACTCATCCAAAATATATCTCCATTAGTCAGCATAACCTGATGTGGATCTCCTACTATCACGCCCCGATCCCGCTAGGGTCGTCCGACTTGCCTCGATCCCTGCGGGATCGATCGTCCTCGCTAAGGCGTGATGCCGTGCAAGCCTAAGTTACGCTTGCACAAGGCCATGTACCTGCACAAAATAACTAGTCAAGCAAAAACACACGCACGCACCCATTAGTTAAGCAAAACACACGCACGCACCCATTCATTGCAGAAAACCAAATATTGGACACAGAGATTTGAAATAAAAATACTTCTCTTATTGATAACTTGATAGGAATACAAGTACAAAGCTTTGCAAACTCAAGAGTGCCTTATATTTTGGCTACATGATTCTCTTTGAAAATCTCTTTTGAAAATAGTCGCAATGCCCATACATCATATCCCTCTATTACATGCTGGAAATAAAAGACACCTTCAGAAGGAAAAGAAACTTGAAACTTGACTGGAATGAAACTGAAACTTTGAGGCGATCCACGAGCTCTACTGGGCTAGACGAGCTTCGGTGCCTCACTTGAAATCCCCCTGTCTCCTTTTGCTTTCTGAAAAGGATGTCCACAACGTGGGTCAGCACACATCAGGTACTGGCGAGCGGCTTTTGGCCAAACTCGCAAATCTCTGCACTAAATCAATATGTTGAGCTAATATTTACTAGTGATCTTTCTACTTGTCTAGGTTCTTTTTAACAATTCATAAAAACATGATAGTAGAAATATATCATAAGCAACTTACCAACGCCGGCAGTCATCCCTGCATAAAACATGTTAGCACAATTTGCATAATGAGTAATTCATGTTCATTCTTGCAGATATTGAAGTTGTCATTCGGGTCATGTAGGTGGACTATTCTACATGTTGGTCCATGGGTTATCCCCATGATTAGCCGCTGTGACTCTTTGGTTCAGCTCGTCACTAAGGACTCAGATGTCAACTACCCTTTTAACATAGATTTCTTTTACCGAGGGTGCTCATAATCTCTCCTAGGCCGAGCGGTTCCAGGTGCCCCCAGATACCACCCGAGAGACAAATATTGCCTTGTATACAAGTTGTCCGAGACCAATTGCATGCTCTAGCCATTCTATCAGATGAGACAGACTTGGACTTATGCACAGATATATGACACGTTTATTTCGTGCCTTCAAATTCATCTCAACACGTACAAGTTCGTCTGTACATGTCTACATTTCAAGCATACTAGTGACAAGCAAATGATCATTCTTATCGAGCAGATAGAGTAGTAATACATATTCTTGCAATTGATTCAATTCAGGTATCTTCTCTTATCTTTTGTGGATGTGGTATCGTTGATCATTGGAACAAGACAACGGAGTGGACTAGAGATCATTTTTCTTAGGCGTACAGATCAATATTTGTTCGGTTGAAGCAACTCACCGAGATGAATCTTAGTTGAGAGAAGGAGAAACTTCACGCGCCGTTCACGAACAATTCACGCGGCCTACATTAGCACCAACAGTTGATTAACATACTTCGTCTCTTTCTCTCAAGATTCAGAATGAATGCGAAATACGATGAAAGCGAACAATGAAAACCAATCATCGAAAACCAACACGAAAACGCATTCATCAAAACCAAGCAGCGAGAGAAAACATTCAACAAAACTCTTGGATTCATTTCAATAGAAGCCAATCCATCAATTGGAAAGGTTCATCGCATTTCATCCGTGAACAATCGATACCGGCAATGGTTTCACCAAATACTCAGTTCATGACTGAGTCAACAAGCCGTAGGTATTACATAGTGGACCGCGAGGAGCGGGGCACTACATAATAACCCACTGAGAAAAAGTTTTGTCCTCAAAACTTAAGAAACAAACTCACCTCTACTATTGTTGCATTCTGGATCAAGCAACGTGGAGAGAATGTAGATATGCGCTGTCGTTATGTTGGTATTTCGCAACTGCTGGTTGTGCAGATTATCTCGGAGCGGCGGTGGGCCTGGCAGCTGCCCACGCTCTTTATTATCATTGCGATTCTGATCCGTTCTATTCTTTTTTGGGCAATTTCTAATGGCGTGACCCTGTTGGCTACAACGAAAACAAGCGTGATTTGCGGCACGACAGTCCTCCTTGGTGTGTCCATGCCTTCCACAGTGACTGCATACCAAACCTTTCATATAGGGACAGTCCTCATTCGTATGTCCTCGTCGACCGCAGTGGGTACAGATTATTTCATTTTGTGGTTCTCCATCGGTCTTTTTCTCTCCGTTATGATATCTCTTGGCGGGCTGATTCCGACTGTACTATATTTTATTGGACGCCTTCTTCAGGCAGAACTGTTATACCTGTAGCGCCGCTTCAAAGGCCTGAGAATATGACCCACATTCTCGATTCAGCACACTTAGTTGAATGTCATCATTCAGACCTCCAACGAATCGATTTATGCGAGTCTGTTCGGTGGGTAGCATCACAGCAGCAAAATTTGCTAGCTTAGTAAATTCTGACTCATAGTCCTCCACGGACATATCTTCCTGTTTCAGTGTGATGAAGTCATCCTCCATCTTCTTGCTCATGGCTGGAGGCAGATATTGATCCAGAAATGCCTTTTTGAACAAGGCCCATGAAATCTTTCCATTCCTGGCCATTGCGAGAAGCGCCGGCTTCTTCGCCTTCCACCAATCCTTCGCCTACAGCCGTAGAAGCATAACGGCACAAACTACCTTCTTGCTACTCGAAACTCCTATGAACGCGAACAGACTCTCCATTTTATCAATCCAGTCCATCACCTTGTCGGGTAACGTCCTGCCTTCAAATTCTGGAGGTTTCGCGTCTAAGAAGTCCTTTGGCCTAAAGGAAGTGTGCCTTTGCGCTGGCTGGGGCTCATCACCCTCTACGGGCTCAATCTCGGGCGTTCTCGTTGGTTTAGTCGCTGCGGTGGTACCTCGATTTGCCGCAAGCGCTGTGACAATTTGAGTCAAGGACTCCAACGGTTTCTGCTGGGCCTCTATTTGGGACTGTTGTATTTGATTGCGTTCCTTATTGTCCTGCGTTTGCAGTTCCAACAATGTCATGATCCATTCTATAGGATCTGTCGAGGAAGCTGGTCGAGTTGGGTCCATTTTCCTACAAAAGAGTATAACTTTTGTCAGTCTCATAAAATATTATGGACTTATTGTATGGGGCATTGGTTTTCATAACTCAAAATCGGGACTCTTTTGAAAGCCATCAAAATACTTTATATACTTTTTCGAAAACGATATTTGCAAGAGGCCAAGGACGTAAAACTGTGCTCTGATACCACTTTGTCACGTCCTGATCCCGCTAGGGTCGTCTGACTTGCCTGGATCCCTGCGGGATCAATCGTCCTCGCTAAGGCGTGATGCCGTGCAAGCCTAAGTTGCGCTTGCACAAGGCCATGTGTCACTCCCCAATCCTGGAATACGTATTTTAATACGTAAACCGATAAATTGTATTTACCTTGTATTTATACTATATTTATTATGCTGTATTTCTTCATGCATTTCCTAAAATAATATTTCGTAGTTTATTTTCTGCATTTGGGCCTACAGTTTTGGCTCATTTGGGAAACCTATTTTTGGTTCACCCATGGTTCATCATGAACCCTTTGGTTCATCATGAACCCTTGGGTTCAAGATTATAAATACAACTCATCTCATTCTCTCTCCTCTCATTTATTTCCTCCACCAACCAAATATTTCCTCCACCAACCAAGGCAAGTATCAACTTGCTCAAGAGATGGATCCATAATTTTGTCAATGATTTCTTACAAAACTATTTGCCAAAACATATTCTTCTCCTCAATCTATACTAGTTTAGAACTTGAAAATTTTCATTTTGAAGCTTTGATTTTTGTAGATCAAAGTTTTAATCATTTTCGGATTTCCTTGGTCTTGATCTATTTTCGTTAGGGTTTTGTGGATTTTGATGCTTCCATGTGGAAGAGAATTCCATTTCACCCAAGATGGAACTTTGGAAATCCGGATTTGGAGTTCGGATGGCCAAGTTGTGATGTTTTGAAGCTTTGGGCTCATCCATGGTGTTCTTGCTGTTTGGAGAAGATAGTGAGCAGTGTGCAGAGCTTCTTAGCTCATGCCACTAAGCTGCGCGTGCTCCTTAGCGCTGGGTACGCAGGCTTGGGTATGCTTCTTGTTGGAAACGTGTCACTTGCCTGCGTGACTTTTCACGTACGCTGCCTTGAGTGAGCCTGCGTGACTTTTCACGTACGCTGCCTTGAGTGAGCCTGCGTGACTTTTCACGTACGCTGCCTTGAGTGAGCCTGCGTGACTTTTCACGTACGCTGCCTTGAGTGAGCCTGCGTGACTTTTCACGTACGCTGCCTTGAGTGAACCTGCGTGACTTTTCACGTACGCAGCTCCCCTTGAGCGTGCGTGCTTTTGTGCGTACGCTTTTGATATTTTATCAGATATTATATGCCCATTTTATATCCTTACGCCTTTTGTCCCGAGCATGATATGAGCACTAATGTGACCCCGGAGAACAAAGTGTTCCTACCCGATACTTGTACCTGAATATCCCAGTTCTTGTTCATGCTCGACAAATGATTCGTAACTCCACGTGGCGTATTTACAATGATGCATTACACTAAGGAGGGTAGCACATGTTGACATACTGATTGACATAGATCCTCTTTGGGGTACTCGTACTAAGGTACGACTTTAGGAGGATAATCATGCAGGCCACAGCATGTGAGTCCAAGATTTCACCTAGGGTTATATTAGGCAACTAAACATACTAGATGCATGGGGAGGGCCAAATCCCGAGATCGTGTTACACCAGCCGTCTTGAGATATTGTCTCGACGTACCGGCTGGTCTCCACGGATACTATGTCATCTGCAACGAGTGGATGACTGTATCCGATTAATTCCTGCTATATATTATATGTTTTAGCAAGGTGGCCTTACGAGGGACCTGTGCTCAATCATACCTGTCTACGCGAACCCCTGGGTTGGCTAGCCTTGCTGGAAAGATACGATCTGAGGATTTTCTAAATAACATGATGCGAGGATAACCTTGTCCCACTAGAAACTTGTAGACTTGATTGGCCGTGAAAACGACTTGCTTGTATCCTATTACCTTTCGTGAATAACTGAGGGAAGCGGACTGTCATGGTACGTGATCCAACCCATGTTCTTGTTTGATTGTTGGATTGGTTATCGTACTATGACCGGCTGTGGACCGAAGTTATGAACGGAAGACTTATTATGGTTGTGAAGTGTTACTTCTGTGAATGACTGAGGAACATGGTCTATTATGGTACAAGATCCAACCCATGTTCTTGTTTGATTGTTGGGTTGGATATTGTACTGCGATAGGCTATCGACCAAAGTCATGATCAGGAGATTTTCTTGTTTATATCGTTTAACTTATGTAAAAGTTATAGAGTACGACACGTCCCGACTCCATGCGGCACCTTTTGTCCTTGTTTGGTTGTAAGGGTGCCATATGGGTTCGAAGATATTGCGCTACTCTATAATAGTAGCATAAGTATTACTATTATCAATCATTCTATTAACTGGGTTTTTAATTTTAACTCTTGTGCCCCTTTGGCGGTACTTGCTATTCGGGGCTGACCCCGCTGGTTTTGTTTGGCCAGATCTCATAGTGTGAAACCCATTATTTTGTTAATAATTATTAAATAGTGTTTTCTTTAATATTTCAAAAATATTATTATTATTATTATTATTATGAGTGGAAAATAACTTCAAAATTATTTTAACATGGATTTTTGGATTCCAAACCCAGACCCGAGTCCGAGCCCAGACCCAGGCCTGAGCCCGTTTCCTTCTTTCTCAATTCTGATTATTTTGGTTTAATCTTTAAAAAAAAAAAAAAAAAAATTTTTATTAAATGTTGGCTGGTCCCGTAGGACCAGCACTCCATCACAGAAATGGTAAACCATTACTTAGTCCCTTCCTATTCTAAACCCCCAACTCCACCTTATAACTCCTCAAACCCCTTCATTTCCGTAACTCCCCTCTCCACTCCTATCTTCACGTTCACAGAAGAAGAGATATAACCCACATCTTTTCCTTCACTCCTTATAACTCCCCTTGTCCTCCACTTCCCCTTATACTCCAGAGAAGCACAGAACATCCCCACCCCACCACCACCAATTCCTTTAAACTCTCTTCCTCTCTTTATTCTCAGATCTCAAGCTATATCTCTCTCTTCCATTTTTTTCTCTCTCTGGATCAGAGAAGAAAACCATCTCCACCCGAGCTCGGCGCCGAACAAGCGCGCGGCTCCCCGCCGTTCGCGCCCACCGCGGCCCCCTCCCCCGCGGCCCGGCCAGCCTCCGGCGAAGCCCTCTCCGGCGTCGCCGTCCCCGGAAGCCGCTGCCACCCCGCGCCCCCGCGCGCAGCTTCCTCCCCGCCGGCCGAGGCCAGATCCGCGCATCTCTCCGCGCGTGTGACCTCCCGTCGGCCTCCTCCCCGACCCCCTTTGCCGAACTCCCCGCAGATCAACCCCGCGCCCCTCCCGAGCTCGCGCCGAGCTTTCCCCGAGGCTGCCGCCCCTTGCTCCGGCCGGATCCGCTCCGCGGCCACCCCGCGAGCGCCTCCTCCCGCGGCATCCGCCGCCGTCCGTGGTCGAGCCACCGCGCCGCCGCGACCCCCGAGGCCGGCGACCCCCTCCGCGCGGTTTCCCCGCCGCGTCAGCGACCTCCTCGGCCGACAGTACCCGTGCCGTCGGTGCCTCGCTGCTGTCCAGCGCCTTTCCCGCGGTTCTTTGCTGTCCCCGCCGGCGTTCCGCTATCCGTGGACTCTCGTCGCTGTTCGGAACTTCGACCTGCTGCCGACTTAGTTCGGATTTCTTTCCCGAGATTTTTTTCCCGCGGCTCCCCGCCAACGAAAACTGGTAATTTTCTGGATAGTCACAATAGTTCGTTCCCCCGTGAGTCGATGATGATAGATCGGTCCCCCGGTTCCCTCTCGGGAATCCGGATAGCTGCGTTATAATTTTCGTTTAGCTGCGTTAGTTTGATTTTCCTGTGTTTTTACTTGCTGGGTTGGTGTGAATTGGTTGATATTGGATTCCCGGACTTTTCGGGAATTATTTCTGTGGTGTTGGAATTTTGGTGGATATTTCTGTGGACCATTTTGGTTGGAAATGGGTTTTCCCTGGTTTGGGACATTTTGCAGGTGTTTGTTGGCGCGCTTCCCAGTTTTGGGTTTGTCCCGAAATAGAGGAAGTGCTGCCCAAATTTTTACAAAAACTATATTTATATTGATTTCAAAAAATTGGCTTTCGAAAATGAATTTCTAAACTGATTTTCGGGCGACGACCGTACCGGTCTGTGGGCCCCGGCGAAATGCAAACACACCGGTCCGACCGGACGTTGTGGTATTAGCCGAATTTTGAGGAATGGACCGAGTCTGAGACTCTTAGTTTCATTTTTAATTATTTTTAACATTTAGGCTATTTATTATAGTCATTTAATTTTTGCACTTTATTTAATATTTCAGTCATTTTCTCTTATTTAATGTAAAAGAAATTGTACAGGGCATAAGCCCACCCTAGGATCATTAGCTGTGCCATTGTATTGTGTAGCATAGTTTTATTTTATTTTTCTGGTGGATGTGAATTTGGGTGGTTTGTGTTTAGAAGCATAAATCGTAGATTAGAGCGTAATTTACTGGTTAATTACGAATTTAGTTAAAATAAATAAAATATTATTAATTCACGGTTTATCACTAAAAGAAATTGTATTTTTTATAAATATATTACAAAACACAAAGTTTTCCAAATTGTAATTGATTCTCGTGTATTTCCAAATAATTCAATTAACCGGCTTAATCAACGCACGTAGTTGCGACGTAATCGTTAGCTGTAAATAAATACAACTTAAAACCTGACTAGGATAGGTCTACTAGAGATTGCAACTAGCACACTTAGTCTGGTTATTCAGGAATCTAAGTCGAGTTCTCAACTGTAGGAACTCGAAGTTACAACTGACGTTCCTCCTCGGTACCGACTCGTCTATCCAGTCACAATAACAAAGGCAAGTGCAGTTATGTCTATTTGGTAATTTATCTAGTAATTGTTTTATTGCAATTTTAAACCACATTGCTACACGGAACTCTCTCCTAGAGTTCGAATATTGACTCATTGATTGAATCTGATTGACTCGGGATATTGGGGGAGTAGTGTAGCGTCTATGACCAATACCCCTATATTGCATCATTGATTGTGCGAGCTGATTCCTCCTATACACGAGGATAGGCCGGACCGTATCATTAGGATATAATTGAATCATCCCAAGCCGGTCATAGTTCGTTACCTACTCAAATCACACTGTTTTCAATTGTAGAATTGTGAAAAATATTGTTAAAGTATTTCAAATTGTTTAACATTGCAAATTTCAAATTATTATTTGAATTATTGGATATTCGTAATTGTACTTTGCTCCCTCCTGACTGGAGACCCAACATTTTAGGTATCACTGATGAGGCTTTGTTACGCGATCCCAAGACGAGGAATTCGAGATTGCTGAGCTATTTGCCTAGAGTTTTCTTTTATTCATGATGTATAAAAAAATGGTTTAAGTTGTATCTTTTATTTCATGTAAAAGTTTAATAAAGTTTTAAATTTTCGAATGTTGAGTTGTGACAAATATAGTGTTGTTGTATGGTTACCTGCTACTGAACAGCTTACTGCCGCCGTCTCAACAACGGTGCAGGCTGGGCATGATCCGAGTCGACCCAATTAGTTGGGATCGGGTCGTGACACATAGCAGAGCCGGAGGACACGATCTTCCTTCCTGACATCCATGGTGCATACTAGGAGCATGGCGGTTCGGGGACTCGAGTGGGTTTCTTCTCCACCACTCCTGCTTATACTTTTTGCGGCGTTTAGCCACCGGCACCTATTAGCCGTATTACTCGACATTTTGTGTCAGTACATAATTGTAATTAAACAGACTGCAGTTGTGCGTAATTTTGTACTTCGGACTCTCTTTGAGATAGCTAAATTATAAAGCTAGTCTCACATGACCATTTTGATGAAGCGTCGGGGACGCCTTACTGCTTTATCTTTAATGTTCATTTAATTGTTGATGTGACTTGATTGATTGAGACATAGAACTCTGTGGGACCATAGGAGACTTGATTGTAGCATGTACCCCCTAGTCTCTCGACAGCCACGATCGCCGTATGATGTTACTTACCTCATATGGAGTAGCTGGCCTAGTTCGTCTCCGTATTTCGGTACTGGGGTGTGACAAGGTTTCAGTGGTGGCCCATGCAGGTCTAATTTTCAGACTTGTGGGATATTACGAATTAATAGGAGTCTCAATCAAAACTTGTTCCCCTTGAAATTCTGTTTCGAATTCTTTGTCCTTGCCTTGATCTCTAACCTGACTTGCATCCTCAAAATCTTCCTCGTTCGGACTTGATAATCTTATATCCTTCTCTATAGGGGTGCTTCATTCTCAGTAGCGGGTGAGGCCCATGAGGAAGAGCAGCGAGAGCATGGCTCGACTGGGCGCCAGCAGGGGAGAGAACCTTTCCCAGGGCAGACACGAGCAGAAATGGAACCAGAGGCAGTACAGCCGCAGGTTATTGAAACTCCTGCAGCACTAGCAGCGACGGCAGTACCAGACGCCGTAGCACTCCTGGAGATCATCCGGGGGTTTCTTGTCACTAACCTACAGCAACAGACTCGGCAGCAGGAGCAGAACGTGTTGCTGAACCAAGGGATTCAGTTAGCTCTTGAGAGGAGTGTCGGGGCTGACTCGGGAGCATCAGGAAGGTTTCGTCGCTTGAACCCGAGGTATTTTGATGGCACGGAGGATGCCATCACTGCGGATGCCTGGATTCAAGACATCGAAGCCATTCTTGTGGCAGCCAAGGTTCCAGATGATGAGAAGGTTGATCAGGTCAAACTGGTACTTCAGGATCTTGCCCGCGACTGGTGGGCATCAGAAGAAGTTGGTGCAAGATGCCCTGTTCGTTGGACCACCTTCAGTGACAGATTCAAGGCTAAGTATTTTGGCGTAGTAGCTCAATATGAGCTCTAGCAAAAGTTTATCAGTCTCAAGCAAGCAGGCAAGACCGTAGATGGGTATGCAGCAGAGTTCTGCAGATTGTGCCGTTTTGCACCAGCAATGGTGGCAACGGAACCAGAGAAAGCTATGAGGTTCCAGCAGGGACTTTATTTGGAACTATTACAGCTTGTGGAAGGACACGACTACCAGACGTTTGACGCTGTTTTGACGGCCGCTCGGAGGCACGAGCTTACCCAGCAGAGGTTGGCATCGAGGATAGGAGGTCAGAAGAGATCTCATTCCCAGGTTGGAGGAGGAGCAATGCAGCAAACATCGGCACCAGCACCCGGTGTACGTATTCATGATGCAGGAGCGCCGCGGAGGACGGCCGTGTCAACTAATACAGCGCCAGTTCGGCATCAGCAGCCGAGGAACCAACAACAACGTCAGGGAGCACCCCAGGGCTATACATTCTGTGGGAAGGCAGGGCACACGAGGGAGGTGTGCCGGTCAGCGAA
The DNA here is from genome assembly GCA_029216955.1 of Iris pallida. Classification (NCBI taxonomy): domain Eukaryota; kingdom Viridiplantae; phylum Streptophyta; class Magnoliopsida; order Asparagales; family Iridaceae; genus Iris; species Iris pallida. The sequence goes on along the minus strand of JANAVB010041618.1, from coordinate 1,533,229 downwards.
TGGCTTATGCTTGAGGTGTGGTAGTTCAGACCACCGTATCTCCACTTGTCCTGTGATGTAGAGGCCAGGAGGGCCAGCTCAGCAGTTCCCAGCATTGCCAGCTCCAGTGGCAACCCCGAGTGGAGGGCCAATATTAGCAGTAAGGCCCCTAGCCCAGCGTCTACCAACGCAGGCTCAGATGTTCCGCCAGGCACAGAAAGCCGAAGGCCCTCAGAGGCAGCAACAGTATGGTCGAGGTAGGCCGTAACAAGGAGCTCAGCGGGGCCAGGGACAAGCTCTCACATTATCCTTGGGAGAGGCTCTAGCGTCTAGTGACGTGGTGGCAGGTAAAATTCTCGTCACCTCATTTCCCGCTGTAGCATTATTTGATTCAGGCGCTACTCATTCATTCATCTCTGTACAATATGCTACACGGATTGGATTAGAGTTTGAGGCAATGTCGGAGAGGATGGATATACTCACCGGCAATGGGCTCGTAGAAGTTAGCAGAGTACACTTTTCATGTCCGGTGGAGGTGTGTGGGCATTTACTGCCCGCATCATTGATTGAATTCCCTATGGGGAATTTTGATGTCGTTCTTGGCATGGACTGGTTGAGAGACAGTCATGCGACAATTGATTGTAGAGGAGGTAGGGTTATATTCAGCGTTCCTGGGATGGAGCAGTTCATCTTTACTCGAACCTTGAAGAATCAGGCCGGAGACGTCATCTCAGCAGCAGTGTCAGAGCCAGGACAGATTCCGAGAGTAGTCAAAGATTTTCTTGACGTCTTCCCTGATGAGCTCCCAGGAATACCCCCAGTCAGAGAGGTAGAATTTAGCATTGAGTTGAACCCTGGAACGAGGCCTATTGCAGACAGAGTTTACAGAATGTCGCCGTCAGAACAGGATAAGTTGTATCAACATGAAGAAGAGTTGAAGTCTAAGAGATTCATCAGAGATAGTAAATCGCCCTGGGCCGCGCCAGTGATTCTAGTTCCCAAGAAGGATGGGTCGACGAGGATGTGCATCGACTACCGCAAGCTGAATACAGTAACAGTGAAGAATAAGTACCCACTACCAAGGATTGATGACCTGTTTGACCAGTTGAGGAAGGCCAGCGTCTTTTCCAAGATCGATCTTCGGTCAAGATACTATCAAGTAAGGATCCGGGAGCAAGACATACCGAAGACAGCATTCAGATCTAGATATGGGCATTATGAGTTTTTAGTAATGCCCTTTGGACTAACCAACGCCCCCGCAGTATTCATGGATTTAATGAACCGCATCTTTCTGTCGTATTTGGATAAATTTGTGGTGGTGTTCATAGATGACATTCTTGTCTATTCCAGCAGTGAAGAGGAGCATGAGAAACATCTTAGGACTGTCTTACAGATATTGAGGGTGCATCAACTTTATGCGAAGCTCGACAAGTGTAAATTCTGGTTAGATCACATTTCGTTCCTGGGGCATGTAATTTCTGGGGCAAGAGTGTCAGTGGATCCGAAAAAGATTGAGGCCGTAGAGCATTGGCCAGTCCCGAGAACGGTTGCAGAAGTACGAAGTTTCTTAGGATTAGCTGGTTACTACAGAAGATTCATGGCGGACTTTGCCAAGATCTCTGCGCCCTTAACGCGTTTGACGCACAAGGACGTAGAGTTTGTTTGGTCAGCTAGCTGTCAGGCATCATTTGAAGAATTGAAGAAGAGATTAATCTCAGCCCCGATCTTGACGCTTCCAGTAGGAGCGGAAGGCTTTACAGTATATTGTGATGCATCTGGAAAGGGTCTTGGATGTGTATTGATGCAGCACGAAAAGGTGATAACATATGCGTCTCGACAGCTTCGAGACCATGAGAAGAATTACCCGACTCACGATTTGGAGTTAGCAGCTGTGGTGTTTTCACTCAAGTTGTGGAGGCATTATTTATACGGAGATCGGGTAGAGATCTATACTGATCATAAGAGTTTGAAATACGTATTTACGCAGCGAGATTTGAACATGAGGCAAAGAAGATGGTTAGAACTACTGAATGATTTTGACTTAGATCTTCAGTATCATCCAGGCAAGGCGAATATAGTTACAGATGCACTGAGTAGGAGAGACAGTGCCTTTATCTTGACCTCGCAGAAGCATATTTAGAAGACCTTCAGAGTACGGGAATCGAAGTAGTTTTGCCAAGGGATATAGGAAGAATGACTAGTATGCAGATTCAGTCAACCTTAGTAGAGAGGATAAGGGCAGCACAAGCAGAAGATCCACAGATTCAGAAGTTGCGGTCGGAGTGTGAATCAGGCCGTAGGAAGGAGTTAGTGATTCATGAAGATGGTACGCTCAGGTTGGAAACAGACTCTGTGTACCGAGTGGAGACCTTCGGCAAGAAGTTATGTCCGAAGCTCATAGTTCTATTTACTCCATTCTGTTAGCCCAATGATTGTATCATATTTTTGAATATGGTTAATATGTTAAGTTTAGCATTTCATTATCACTAATCTTTATACTATCACTATACCATTTATACTTATTCTTATACCTTTGGTGATATATGCCTATTGGTTTACTTTTTAGTGATATGAGCTTATCTATCTTAAATTTAATCGGGTTGCCAAAATCAAAACTATGTTTTTGATTGTGGTCATTCAATTAAGTTTAATCATTATGATATCACTAACATTTATGCTATCGCCTTAGCACTTATACTTAAACTCAGCATTATCCTAATGTGCATTTAACCTATCATAGTTGCTACTACGTATATTGTTTTGTTCGTCTAACATGCACATACAGAAAAGCAATAAGCAAGATCAATGTGGACATATGCAATGAAGAAATCATGGTGGGCCAAAGATGATGGATCCCACAAGATTTTTCTGAACCACCCGACGACATCTCTGGAGCCACGTACCGGGGGTTCCGCTGCCCGGTCAGCAGACGGGGGTCGAGGGGGCAGCACCCCTCGTCGGGGGTTCGGGGACGAAGCCCCCGAAAGGTATTCAGTTTTTACAAACTGGATATCTTTGGACAGCTGCCGCCAAGGGAAAAAGCCAGCACCTATCAAAGGAAGAAGCCAAGCCATGCCATCATCATTTCAAGACTCTGAAGAAGCCTGTACCTGCCTAAGTTTATCTGGAGTCTGTAATGAGTCTTAGGAATTATTGTAAACACAAGAAATGGATGGCAAAATCGAAAGCTAAGGCAGAAATAAGCCCAGGATTATTTTTGGTAGAAAAATGGCATACCGACGGTATACCGGTGTATACCGACGGTATACCGATTTTTGTTCACAGAAAGTTTCTGTTTACAAAACCGGCATACCGACGGCATACCGGTCCATACCGACGGTATACCGCTTCCGAAACGTTAAAATTCCAACGGTCGGATTTCCAGCCATTAATGATCCTAACGCCTATATTTCTAGCCGTTGAAATCCCAGACCGGTATACCGCCGGTATGCCGGATCATACCGGCGGTATGCCAGTTCGTGACTAAAAAGTTGCCTTTGGCTTCTTTTCAAACTTTGGTTATAAATAGCCTTGAACCCCTTCATTCAAGGTTGATGCTTTGAGCCTAAAAATTCCTAAACCACCAAAGCTTATCCACATACAACTCTACAAAGCTTTCATTTGCCATCCACAAATTGTGTTAGAGTTATTGAGTTGAAAAGTGAGATCTTCATCCTATTATATAAGGAGATCAAAACCTATTGTGAAAGGTTGAAGTTGGAGAGTCTTCGTATCCAAACTCTCGGTTGAAGTTGGGGAGTCTTCGTATCCAAACTCTCGGTTGAAGTCGGAGAGCCCTTCGGATTAAAGCTCTTGTGTAAGAAGTTGGCGAGTTCTTCGGATCCAAACTCGTGTGTAACTATTTGCTCAAATAGTGGATTAAAGCCGGAGAGAGTTCCGGGACTGGACTACCTCTTAGGAGGATACCAGAATACATCAGGTGTCGGTATTGTGTTTGCTTCTTCTCTTGTACTTATATTTTTAAATTGCCAATTAGCTTGTGCTAAGTGCTTGATTAGTTAGCTTGACCCTATTCACCCCCCTCTAGGGTTCCTACAATTGGTATCAGAGCGAGGACTCTATTGTTAGGCTTAACATCCTTAGAGTAGATCCTTGTTATTTTTTCTATGGCATCGTATTCTTCCTACTCCTCCTCCGATAAAGAGGGTTTTACTTCTAGTAGCATAGACAATCATGGTTCTTCTAAATGCAAGAAATGCTCTAAGTGGAAAGCCATGGCTAAACAATCCTTAGAGATTCTTGACAACCTTCATTCTATAAATGAAGAATTTTCTGAAAAGGTTGTTCATTTAGAAGAAGCTAATGAGTTTTTGAGAAATGAAAACAATGTTTTATTATCTAGACTTGATTCTCAAAACTCATCATGTGTTTCTTTAAAGAGTTTGAATGAGGCTTTAATTTTGAAAATCAAATCTCTTTCCTCATCAATAGAAGATCTTAAGAGGCAAACTCATGAGCTAAATCATTTGCATGATTCTTCTATTGACACTTTAAAGAAACAAAATGATGATTTTATTTCTAGAATTGTTTTATTTGAAAAAGAGAATAATGCTTTAAATGTTAAATTTGATTCTCTTACTTGTATGCATGATGATTTGATATTAGAACATGATATTCTTAAAACCAAATTCATGCATGCTCACTCTAGAGACATTCATCATTCTAGTATGTCACATGTTCATAACCATGCTCATTCTGATACATGTGCACACACTAGCATTAGATGCTTCTATTGCTCTCGCATTGGACACATGAGCTTTACATGTCCTATTCGTAGGACCTTCACTACCAATGCTAGAGTAAGTGCTATATGGGTCCCTAAAGCTAATAAATATAGATCCAAGTTTATTTGGATACCAAAATCTTCATCTAATGTTGTAGGTAAAGCTTCTTGTATCGGGACATAGCACCGAGGAGCGTGTTGGTGGTTGCAAAGCTCAAAGGTTATCTTCTAAGCAATTGCACCAACACAAGTGTGGCCCCTAGAGCCACTTTGGTAACATGCTAATCGATTCTCTTTTAATGGTTTATATTAGTAGAATCTAGCATGTTTCTCTTGATGTTTTGCTACTGGCTCACATTGATATCCTTAGTTGCTTATTGTATAAATTAATGTGAGATATAATACTAGCATGCTTAGTTAATTCTCTTATGATTTCTTTTATCTAGCATGACTAGTTACTTAGCTTAAATGTTTAGTTCACACTTGTAGTTTATCACTCATTTTCTATTAAGTGTGACACATTTAATTTATGCATGCTTGTTATTCTTAATCTTTATTTATAAAGCATGTATATCACTCTAGTCCATAGGAGCTTGGTTTTGATTTGAGTTAATATGATTTTAACTCTCCGTCTTTAAAGTTTTTGAAATAATTATTTCTTGCCGGTTGTATTTAAATGTGTCTTATTTACTTTAAATCGGTATTTGCGAATATATGTGTCTAGCACAAGCTTCTTATTCTTGACAAGTATATACTTATACTTCTTTTTAATCTTGTGCTTACATAATATATTCATTATTGATTCTCATACTTTATCTTGATTATCTTCTTGAGAATCAATTATGTCTTTGCCTAATAAAGTTTATTTATACATGCTTTTGAATTTGTGATGGTTTCTCAAATATTCATTAAGGATACATGACTATATTCATTAAATTTTTTATTTACTTATAGTTCATGTATCTCTTATATTGATATCTATTTTTGTATAAATACCTTTATGTAGGCATATGAGTTAAGCTAAAGTTTTATTCATACTTGTTACTTCTAAACTTGTGCTTAACTCATACTCTAGCTATTGATTCTTTTGATCAAATTTGTGTATCTCTTTTTGAATCAATATGCTTCTTCCTTAAAGCTTTCTTTAATGATGTCTTTTTAGCTTTTTGGTTGACTTTATGGATACATATTCTTAATGGATTTTTGATCTTTTTATGTATGCCTATTCGTGATATATATATATAGTTTCATATATATAAATGATTCCTAGCTTTTGATATTCATTTGTTTTATATCTTTAAGTTGGGATGGTGAGAGAAAATATTTGTTATATATTGTACTTGACTATTTATGGAAGTTCTTTTAAGAATCACAAGGTTTTGTGCTTTGTCTTGTTTTTATATTAACCTCCGTTTTTAGTGCACATTTTTAAATCTATATCATCTATATATTTCTATAGTGCACTATGACAGCTTTTTCATAAAATATGATTCTTCTATCTTTTGCACATTTAGCTTTCTTGATCTTAATAATCTTTCATTACTCATTCCTTGGGTTTATGCTTCTTTTTGAATTATTGTTGCCCAATGATGTTTTTGTAGCACATGAGAATACTTGTAATTATTACATCATTTTTCTCATGAATTTAGCTACTATGGTTTGAGCTTTTGTGTTGAGATTTTTCCATTTCTAGAGAATACACTTATTTTATAATGGCTATAATATTTTGCATTCTCTAGATCGATCTATCATTTCATTATCTTGGATTAATCTCAATACTTGGCAAAGAGATTTATTTTATTGTGTTTTCATGAACATCTCTTTTGTCCTTTACTTGATAAGAGTCTAATTCTTTTATTTATCATCTTATGCTTTTATCATTGCTTAGTAAAGAATCTATAAATCATTTGATCATTCAAAATGTATTCCCTTAATTGTGAACTCTATGCACAAGCAAGTATTTTTAGTGTTAGTGACTTAAGAATTAATGAGCACATTTATCTTGTTAATGGCTTCCCTCATTAATCATATTTGGATTATATAGTTTTCTTATTTGTGATATATTATTAAGCTATATATATTTTGGTTCACTTTCACTCCTCTAGCCATTATTTTTCTTTTCAATCTATATATGATATGCTAGTTTACATATACAAGATCTGTGATTCTTCTAAATGTATTTTGTATCCTATTTTAGATACATATGTTTGTTCTCTAAAAACTAGTTTTACAAATTCTTGATTAGATCTTGTTTCTCTTGGAGGTTTGTGATTCCTTTCTTTAAGTCTCCTTCCTTATTAGTCATTGGCATGTATCTCTTAAATTTCTCTCACTTTGAGTCATGATTTCATCGTATTATCACTTACATCTCTTCTTGTTTATGTTTGCAATCATTTAAATGAGAATGACTCTTTTTCATATTTTTTTTTTTTTTGAGATTCTTTATAAATATAGATTTTGAATTTTCTCTTGATGAGATTTATCATTGGATCATGTTTATTCATTTGTTTACTTTATGAATGTTCCTAATGATTGAGTAGTCCTAAACTATCTAATTTTGTAAATGTCAAGTTAATTTATTACTCTACTTTGACTACTCATGGTTTATCACATATGACCTTTGCTATTAGAACTTTATTGGTCTTTTATTTAGAAGTAGCAAAGTTTGGATATTATCCGGTTGATGGGTACATATGCGATAAAACATATCTAGTCCATGCAAAGCAATAAATTGGTTGATTATTTCTTAATTAGATAATCATGGACATAATGTTTGAGTTTTATTTTTATTTTATTTTTGAGCTATATTATGTCTATCATCATGATTGTTCTTAATTGACTTTATTCTTTTTCATGATGACATTTTCTCAAAGGATTACATACATTGATCTATCATATTTAAATATGAGATTCTTCTATATAGACTAATGTATGCCATCTTTTGATTATATGTGCTTTATTGGAATATTCTTTTGATTTCTCATCTTTAGTGGCTATTAATTGGTTATCTCTTCTTGACTAAAGATGATATTTTTCGTCTTTTGACGATATTGTAGCCTTATATGCATCGAGCAAGGGGGAGAAATCCATAGTTGATTTACCCCTAGATCTTTTAGTTATATATTTTATGCTATAAGTGCTTTGGAACTATATACGCATATTTTGAGGGGGAGCAAATCAATTGATTCAATTTATTTATACCCTTTAATATGTCGTATACCTAGTTCATCATGGACCCATATTTTCTTCTATTTCATATCTTATTGATTGAGGTCATGATATTTTTATTTTGAAGGGTTTATGAGAGTGTATGTAATTGTCCTTATTATCTTATCTCTCTCTTTCATATGGGTTAAATATATCATCTTGCTAATATTAACTTTCAGATCTTATCTTGATGAATATTATGCTTTCGTTGATTTGGCTTTTCTTTCATGCTTAATTGATTTGGCTTTCCTTGTTGAGGACTTATCCAAAATTCATGATTTTTATCTACTTTGGTAGTACTTTGAGGGGGAGCATTCAAGTCGACTGAATTTCTTCTTCTCAAGTATTTTTCTCCTTTACCTTCATGTTTATCTAAAGGGTATTCATATAGCATGATAAGGTAATTGAGTTCAAATGCATGAACTTGGATAAGCATATAGATCTTGCAAATAATGAGATTACTTTATATCAATTGCAATATTTTACATTGATCATTCTTTTATTTTGTTCCACTATTTATTTGTGGACAATTATGATTATTAATGGTTTCTTTTATCAATGTTTCAAGTTTACATCTGTTCAATTGGTATCAAGTTTATTTAATTTTATATCTCAATTGGTATCTATTAGTTGTAATTATCTATTCCTCATGGTTTTTTTGTTTGAAATCCTTTATTTCATAGTTCTTTTCCAAAACTGGAGCAATATTTCATATCCTATTGTGTTTGGATTTATTCCTTGGATTTCAAGTTGGTAAACTACTTATTTCTTGCTTTTCAAATACTTTTAGTTTTACCAACCATATTGTGTTTTGACAAGCAATTTTTTATTTAGTACTCTACACTTGTCTTTACACACTTCTCCCATTGTTTTTTATTAGTATATCTTGATCATGATTGTCTATAAGTTCCCCATGCTCTGATTTCTATGCTTGAGATTGATTTTTTTTTATCTCTTAGTACGGGGGAGCCTATTTTTGATCATGTCAAAGGAGGAGAAGTAAGTTTAAGTATGCTTTTATAAGTAATCTAAGTAGTATGCTTTTAGTGATATTGCTTATGTCTTTTGTATATTAGTGATACATGCATCTATTGTGTCTATACTAAACTTAACCGATTTGCCATAATCAAAAAGGGGGAAATTGTTAGCCCAATGATTGTATCATGTTTTTGAATATGGTTAATATGTTAAGTTTAGCATTTCATTATCACTAATCTTTATACTATCACTATACCATTTCTACTTATTCTTATACCTTTGGTGATATATGCCTATTGGTTTACTTTTTAGTGATATGAGCTTATCTATCTTAAATTTAATCGGGTTGCCAAAATCAAAACTATGTTTTTGATTGTGGTCATTCAATTAAGTTTAATCATTATGATATCACTAACATTTATGCTATCGCCTTAGCACTTATACTTAAACTCAGCATTGTCCTAATGTGCATTTAACCTATCATAGTTGCTACTACGTATATTGCTTTGTTCGTCTAACATGTACATACAGAAAAGCAATAAGCAAGATCAATGTGGACATATGCAATGAAGAAATCATGGTGGGCCAAAGACGATGGATCCCACAAGATTTTTTTGAACCACCCGACGACATCTCTGGAGCCACGCACCGGGGGTTCCGCTACCCGGTCAGCGGACGGGGGTCGAGGGGGCAGCGCCCCTCGTCGGGGGTTCGGGGGCGAAGCCCCCGAAAGGTATTCAATTTTTACAAACTGGATATCTTTGGACAGCTGCCGCCAAGGGAGAAAGCCAGCACCTATCAAAGGAAGAAGCCAAGCCATGCCATCATCATTTCAAGACTCTGAAGAAGCCTGTACCTGTCTAAGTTTATCTGGAGTCTGTAATGAGTCTTAGGAATTATTGTAAACACAAGAAATGGATGGCAAAATCGAAAGCTAGGGCAGAAATAAGCCCAGGATCATTTTTGGTGGAAAAACGGCATACCGACGGTATACCGGTGTATACCGACGGTATACCGGTTTTTTTTTCACAGAAAGTTTCTGTTTACAAAATCGGCATACCGACGGCATACCGGTCCATACCGACGGTATACCGCTTCCGAAACGTTGAAATTCCAACGGTCGGATTTCCAGCCATTAATGATCCTAACGGCTATATTTCTAGCCGTTGAAATCCCAGACCGGTATACCGCCGGTATGCCGGATCATACCGGCGGTATGCCGGTTCGTGACTGAAAAGTTGCCTTTGGCTTCTTTTCAAGCTTTGGTTATAAATAGCCTTGAACCCCTTCATTCAAGGTTGATGCTTTGAGCCTAAAAATTCCTAAACCACCAAAGCTTATCCACATACAACTCTACAAAGCTTTCATTTGCCATCCACAAATTGTGTTAGAGTTATTGAGTTGAAAAGTGAGATCTTCATCCTTTTATATAAGGAGATCAAAACCTATTGTGAAAGGTTGAAGTTGGAGAGTCTTCGTATCCAAACTCTCGGTTGAAGTTGGGGAGTCTTCGTATCCAAACTCTCGGTTGAAGTCGCAGAGCCCTTCGGATTAAAGCTCTTGTGTAAGAAGTTGGCGAGTTCTTCGGATCCAAACTCGTGTGTAACTATTTGCTCAAATAGTGGATTAAAGCCGGAGAGAGTTCCGGGACTGGAATGCCTCTTAGGAGGATACCAGGATACATCGGGTGTCGGTATTGTGTTTGCTTCTTCTCTTATACTTATATTTTTAAATTGCCAATTAGCTTGTGCTAAGTGCTTGATTAGTTAGTGACCCTATTCACCCCTCTAGGGTTCCTACACATTCATCCAGGAGGAACGAAGATGTATCGAGATATCAGGCAGTACCTTTGGTGGAATGGCATGAAAAAAGAGAGCGAGATTTGTATCCAAGTGTCTGGTATGTCAGCAGGTAAAGCCGAGCAGCAGAGACCAGCAGGGTTGCTACAGCCGCTTCCTATCCCAGAATGAAAATGGGAGCACATTACGATGGATTTTGTGACCGGTTTCCTAGATCCCAGACTGGTAAGAATGCAGTCTGGGTAATAGTACATCGACTCACGAAGGTCGCTCATTTCCTTCCTTTCCGAGTTGGACAGACTACTGAGCAGTTAGCAGAAATGTACATGAAGCAGATAGTAAGGCAGCACGGTGTTCCAGTTAGTATAGTATCAGATCGGGATACGCGGTTTACTTCCCATTTTTGGCGGAGCTTACACCAAAGTTTGGGAACCAAGTTAAGATTCAGTACTGCTTATCATCCACAAACTGACGGGCAATCAGAAAGAATCATTCAGACGTTAGAAAATATGCTACGGGCGTGTACCTTGGATTTTGGTGGATCTTGGGAGGATCACCTTCATCTAGTGGAGTTCTCCTATAACAACAACTATCAAGCTAGCATTCAGATGGCCCCGTTCGAAGCATTGTACGGAAGGAAGTGCAGGTCCCCTTTGGCATGGGACGACATCGGAGAACGGAAGTTGTTGGGACCAGAGATGATCACGCAGACTGTGGAGATAGTTAAGTTGGTCAGAGAGCGCCTTCGAGTTACACAGGACCGACATCGTCATTGGGCAGATCAGCATCGTAGGCCTCTAGAGTTCAGAGTTGGCGACCAAGTGTTTCTGCGGATTTCGCCTACTCGGGGTATCATCAGGTTTGGAACCCGAGGAAAGCTTAGTCCAAGATACGTTGGTCCTTTTAAGATTCTCGCTCGGGTAGGCGATGTAGCTTATCGACTTGCCCTTCCGCCTTCGTTAACTGGCATACATGATGTGTTTCATGTGTCCCAATTACGTAGGTATGTCCCAGATCCGAGTCATGTTCTCGATCATTCTGAGTTAGTCGTTGGTACCGACCAAACTTACGAGGAACAACCCGTATCTATTTTAGACCGGCGAGAGAAGGTACTCAAGAATCGGACGATAAGCCTTGTCCGTGTTTCTTGGAACCATCACTCTTCGGGAGAGTCAACCTGGGAGCGCGAAGACGAGATCAGATCTCGGTATCCGTATTTGTTTGACTAATAAGGTATATTTTCTTATTGACACGATTCCATGCTTATCTGTACTGCTTGTTTTGCACTTTGTGATGTATGATAACAACCGCTATGATAGTTAACTTGTATATGATTGTGCCTTGCTCGCCCTGATTTTACTATCCTGTCTTGGCTGGAATTCCGAGGACAAAATTTTTCTAAGAATGGTAGAGATGTCACTCCCCAATCCTGGAATACGTATTTTAATATGTAAACCGATAAATTGTATTTACCTTGTATTTATACTATATTTATTATGCTGTATTTCTTCATGCATTTCCTAAAATAATATTTCGTAGTTTATTTTCTGCATTTGGGCCTACAGTTTTGGCTCATTTGGGAAACCTATTTTTGGTTCACCCATGGTTCATCATGAACCCTTTGGTTCATCATGAACCCTTGGGTTCAAGATTATAAATACAACTCATCTCATTCTCTCTCCTCTCATTTATTTCCTCCACCAACCAAATATTTCCTCCACCAACCAAGGCAAGTACCAACTTGCTAAAGAGATGGATCCATAATTTTGTTAATGATTTCTTACAAAACTATTTGCCAAAACATGTTCTTCTCCTCAATCTATACTAGTTTAGAACTTGGAAATTTCCATTTTGAAGCTTTGATTTTTGTAGATCTAAGTTTTAATCATTTTCGGATTTCCTTGGTCTTGATCTATTTTTATTGGGGTTTTATGGGTTTTGATGCTTCCATGTGGAAGAGAATTCCATTTCACCCAAGATGGAACTTTGGAAATCCGGATTTGGAGTTCGGATGGCCAAGTTGTGATGTTTTGAAGCTTTGGGCTCATCCATGGTGTTCTTGCTGTTTGGAGAAGACAGTGAGCAGTGTGCAGAGCTTTTTAGCTCACGCCACTGAGCTGCGCGCGCTCCTTAGCGCTGCGTACGCAGGCTTGGGTACGTTTCCTGTTGGAAGCATGTCACTTGCCTGCGTGACTTTTTACGTACGCTGCCTTGAGTGAGCCTGCGTGACTTTTCACGTACGCTGCCTTGAGTAAGCCTGCGTGACTTTTCACGTACGCTGCCTTGAGTGAGCCTGCGTGACTTTTCACGTACGCTGCCTTGAGTGAGCCTGCGTGACTTTTCACGTACGCTGCCTTGAGTGAGCCTGCGTAACTTTTTACGTACGCTGCCTTGAGTGAGCCTGCGTGACTTTTCACGTACGATGCCTTGAGTGAGCATGCGTGACTTTTCACGTACGCTGCCTTGAGTTAGCCTGCGTGACTTTTCACGTGCTGCCTTGAGTGAGCCTGCGTGACTTTTTACGTACGTTGCCTTGAGTGAGCCTGCGTGACTTTTCACGTACGCTGCCTTGAGTGAGCCTGCGTGACTTTTCACGTACGCTGCCTTGAGTGAACCTGCGTGACTTTTACGTACGCAGCTCCCCTTGAGCGTGCGTGCTTTTGTGCGTACGCTTTTGATATTTTATCCGATATTATATGCCCATTTTATATCCTTACGCCTTTTGTCCCGAGCATGATATGAGCACTAATGTGACCCCGGAGAACAAAGTGTTCCTATCCGATACATGTACCTGAATGTCCCAGTTCTTGTTCATGCTCGACAAATGACTCGTAACTCCACGTGGCGTATTTGCAATGATGCATTACATAAGGAGGGTAGCACATGTTGACATACTGATTGACATGGATCCTCTTTGGGGTACTCGTACTAAAGTACGACTTTAGGAGGATAATCATGCAGGCCACAGCATATGAGTCCAAGATTTTACCTAGGGTTATATTAGGCAACTAAACATACTAGATGGGAAGGGCCAAATCTCGAGATCGTGTTACACCAGCCGTCTTGAGATATTGTCTCGACGCGCCGACTGGTCTCCACGGATACTGTGTCATCTGCAACGAGTGGATGACTGTATCCGATTAATTTCTGCTATATATATATGTTTTAGCAAGGTGGCCTTACGAGGGACCTGTGCTCAATCATACTGTCTACGCGAACCCCTAGGTTGGCTAGCCTTGCTGGAAAGATACGATCTGAGGATTTTCTAAATAACATGATGCGAGGATAACCTCGTTCCACTAGAAACTCGTAGACTTGATTGGCCGTAAAAACGACTTGCTTGTATCCTATTACCTTCCGTGAATAACTAAGGGAAGCGGACTGTCATGGTACGTGATCCAACCCATGTTTTGTTTGATTGTTGGGTTGGTTATCGTACTATGACCGGCTGTGGACTGAAGTTATGAACGGAAGACTTATTATGGTTGTGAAGTGTTACTTCTGTGAATGACTGAGGAACATGGTCTATCATGGTACAAGATCCAACCCATGTCTTGTTTGATTGTTGGGTTGGATATTGTGCTGCGATAGGCTATCGACCAAAGTCATGATCAGGAGATTTTCTTGTTTATATCGTTTAACTTATGTGAAAGTTATAGAGTACGACACGTCCCGACTCCATGCGGCACATTTTGTCATTGTTGGTTGTAAGGGTGCCATATGGGTTCGAAGATGTTGCGCTACTATAATAGTAGCATAAGTATTATTATCAATCATTCTATTAACTGGGTTTTTAATCTTAACTCTTGTGCCCCTTTGGCGGTACTTGCTATTCGGGGCTGACCCCGCTGGTTTTGTTTGGCCAGATCTCGTAGCAGAGCCGGAGGACACGATCTTCCTTCCTGACATCCATGGTGCATACTAGGAGCATGGCGGTTCGGGGACTCGAGTGGGTTTCTTCTCCACCACTTCTGCTTATACTTTTTGCGGCGTTTAGCCACCGGCACCTGTTAGCCGGATTACTCGACATTTGTGTCAGTACATAATTGTAATTAAACAGACTGCAGCTGTGTATAATTTTGTATTTCTGACTCTCTCTGAGATAGCTAAATTACAAAGCTAGTCTCTCATGACCATTTTGATGAAGCGTCGGGGACGTCTTACTGTTTTATCTTTAATGTTCATTTAATTGCTGATGTGACTTGATTGATTGAGACATAGAACTCTGTGGGACCACAGGAGGCTTGATTGTAGCATGTACCCCCTAGTCTCTCGACAGCCACGATCGCCGTATGACGTTACGTACATATGGAGTAGCTGGCCTAGTCCGTCTCCGTATTTCGGTACTGGGGCGTGACACCATGTACCTGCACAAAACAACTAGTCAAGCAAAAACACACGTACGCACCCATTAGTTAAGCAAAAACATGCACGCACCATTCATTGCAAAAACCAAATATTGGACACAGAGATTTGAAATGAAAATACTTCTTTTTTTGATAACTTGATAGGAATACAAGTACAAAGCTTTGCAAACTCAGAGTGTCTTATATTTTGGCTACATGATTCTCTTTGAAACTCTCTTTTGAAAATAGTCGCAATCTTCATACATATTATCTATTATATGCTGGAAATAAAAGACACCTTCAGAAGGAAAAGAAACTTGAAACTTGACTGGAATGAAACTGAAACTTCGAGGCGATCCACAAGCTCTACTGGGCTAGATGAGCTTCGGTGCCTCACTTGAAATCCCCCTGTCTCCTTTTGCTTTCTGAAAAGGATGTCCACATGGGGTCAGCACACATCATGTACTGGCGAGCGGCTTTTGGCCAAACTCGTAAATCTCTGCAAATCAATATGTTGAGCTAACATTTACTAGTGATTTCTACTTGTCTAGGTTCTTTTTAACAATTCATAAGAACATGATAGTAGAAATATATCATAAGCAACTTACCAACGCTGACAGTCATCCCTGCACAAAACATGTTAGCACAATTTGCATAACAAGTAATTCATGTTCATTCTTGCAGATATGAAGTTGTCATTCGGGTCATGCAGGTGGACTATTCTACATGTTGGTCCATGGGTTATCCCCATGATTAGCCGCTGTGACTCTTTGGTTCAGCTCGTCACTAAGGACTCAGATGTCGGCTACCCTTTTAATATGGGTTTCTTTTACCCAGGGTGCTCATAATCTCTCCTAGGCCGAGCGGTTCCAGGTGCCCCCAGATACCACGAGAGACAAATATTGTCTTGTATACAAGTTGTCCGAGACCAATTGCATGCTCTAGCCATTCTATCAGATGAGACTGTTTGCAAAAACAAAAGTATAAAACTTTATTGATACAAACTGTAATAAAGATTACAAGAATTCTGGGAAAATTACAACTATAGGAATCCAATCTTGATGACGATTGCTTTATCCCTTAGACGATGTGAACTGTGAAGACGAAGCCTTTTGAAGTTGAAAACAACTCTGGAAACTGAAGGCAAAAGCCTCTGAAGTTGAAGACAAAAGTCTCGGAAGAATGCAGCAGCAGCACTTTGGCAAGAACTCCTGAACTCTCTGATTTCTGATCTCTGATCTTGATCCCCTTGAAATGAAGACTTGAAACTCTACACTACGTCAAAAATATCAATTTTTGACTCTTTAGGTCCGAACAACGACGGACCCGAACAGTAGTTTTGTTTTCGACAAACTAAAACTGTCTATTTCTATCAAAATATTTAAAGATCCCTCCTTTCCCTAAATATTTTAGCGGCTGAAATTGGAGCCCAAACTTGGAGCCCTATTTTCATCTCTCTCATGAAACCACCTCTCGTTGAGAACATCGCCGGCCAGAAGTTCGTCGTCACCTCCAACCTCATGCTCGCACAAAAAAAACTAATAATTATGATAATAATTTTTTATTTTTATTTTCCTTTTCTTCTCTTCTTCTTGATTTTCTGAATTTAGGTACCGGTCGGCGTTCGCAGTCTTTGGGGTCCATCTTCGTGCACACCATGTTTGCCACCGCTGTCACCTCCTTCTTCGCCCCCTCACACGCGGGCTCCGGGATCCCCGAGGTCATGGCCTACCTCAACGGCGTCGACGCCCCAGACGCCCTCTACCTCAACGGCCGCCTGCATCGCCTCCGTGCTCGGCCAGGGGGGCTCCAGCGTACGTCTGTACGCTGACCTACCGCGCTGCTTACTTCAATAACGACAAGGACAGGCGGGACCTTGTCACTGCCGCACGGTCGTGGGTACCGCCGTCGCCTTCTGTGCTCCCGTCGGGGGATCCTCTTCGCCCTCGAAACCATGTCGTCCTGGTACTCACTCACTACTTCCAATTCCCCTTTCCCTTTAAACGTACGTGTTACTGTCCGTTAGGTATTCTATTTCTTTTTTTGCCTGCATGTGGAGGAGTGTCTGCTCTGGAGAGCATTCTTCACCACAGCTGTGGTCGCCATCGTGCTCAGGGCTATTATCTACGTCTGCACAAGTGGCAAGTACGGCCTGTTCGGGAAGGGCGGCCTTACAATGTTTGATGTAACTTCCGATGGTTGCCTATAGCCTCGTCGACTTGCCTCCGGTGATCATTCTAGGAGTCAATGGGGGAGTGCTGGGGAGTCTGTACAATTTCCTCCTGGGAAAACTTCTTCGAGTCTACAATCTTATTAACGAGTAAGTCGGACTTGGCCCTCCTTTTATTTCTTGCAAAATCAACAAATATAGCCCTCCCTTGGTATAAATTATTTCTCGTGTTGATTTGAAAATTTTACTAGGCAATTCATTCACACACATTATCTTTCAGGAAAGGTCATCTATATAAATTACTACTTCCGCATTCGTTTCCATATGCACATCATGTTGTCTATTTGGATTGCTATGAATTGCGTCCTGTAGACCTTGTCCAGCCGGTTTATCAGAACCTTGCCCTTGATCGCAGGTCTGGCAACTTCAAGAAGTTTCAATGCCTTTCCGATCCCTACGACGACCTAGCCACCTTGTTTTTCAACACTAACGACGACACTATCAGGAACCTCTATAGTGCTGGCACGGACAATGTGTTCAATACCTACTCGGTCCTCCTCTTCTTAGTTACCTCATATTTCCTTGGTATCTTCGCTATGGCCTTGTACTTCCTTCAGGTCTCTTCGTGCTTGTTATCCTGATCGGTGCCACTTATGGGCGTCTAATCGCAATGCTGATAGGTCTGGGATGAATGAGGATTACGATGTCAGTATGTGTCATCATCTTCGAACTCACTAATAATCTTCTACTGCTTCCTCTTGTCATGCTGGTTCTCCTAATATCCAAGACCGTGGCTGATACCATGAATTCCAATATCTATGACCTACTTGTGAAACTGAAGGGGCTTCCTTATCTTGAAGCTCATGCGGAGCCCTACATGAGGCAACTTACAGTCAGCAACATAGTTACCGGCCCATTACAAATGTTTCATGGAGTGAGAAAGTTGGTAATATAGTTCACATCCTAAAGACAACTGGTCATAATGGGTTTCCTGTGATCGATGAGCCCCCTTTTTCTGGTTGCCTGTTCTTTTTGGCCTTATTCTTCGGGCGCACCTTCTTGTGCTGCTAAAGAAGAGGGATTTTCTACATTCTTGCTCGCTGGCAGGTTCTAGTGCCTCGAAGCAGTTCTCGGCTGATGACTTTGCAAAGTCTGGATGGGAAAGGGTGACAACATTGATGATCCTAGACAGTTCTTGGTAAATCCTTTTTGACTCAAAATTTTATTATTTGGTTAAAAGTTGTCGAATTAGATTGCAAGAAGGTTCCAGAACTCTGTTTCGAACACATCCTAGAGTCAGTTTTGACAATTTTTAGGATTTCTAGGGGGTTTTGATTGATCCTTTTCAATTTCATTTTAATTTTAATTTTTATATAATTTCAAGGGGTTAGGATGTTTTCGGGATAAAACTGACAGTTCTCTCCATCTCCAATCCGAAGTCCCTAAGAATGTCCCCTATCGACTTGGTTGGGAGGACCATGGTAGAACGTCTATGCTGCCAACTCTGCCTTCTTGATATATCACATATATGAATACAACAAATGATATTTTTTTCCATATTTGTATCATTTTGAGCTCTAAGCAGGCATATTGATTGATATGTTTGACAAGTTGCCTAACTTTGGAACATAGTTTCATTTTGATTTGTGGAGACCAATCCAAAACCGTGTGAGATATAAGCCTAGAATAATATGTCAAAACTTTACAGGTAAAAATTGTTAATTTATAAATTGTAAATGTAAAGTATGTACTAAAATCTTGTCTCCTTATTATGTACTAAACTTGTACCTCCATATTATGTAAACTTGGCAAAAATCTTGTCTCCTTATTGGGTAACACTTATTTGTATCATGTTTTGTGTCCTTACATGTATCTATATCCATGCAACACAGCTAGCAAGGGTACCCAGGAATTACAATGAGTATTTTGTTCTTAGCAGTATATTGAGTATTTTGTATGCATACGTTTGAACTTGTTGTTTGGAGTAGTATATTGAGTATTTTGTACTATCTCAATTACTTTTAGATTTTCCTTTCAAGATTGGTAACACTTAATTTCAGATTTTAGATTTAAAGGTACAAACAGTAGTATATTGGTAACACTTAATTTCATATTTTCCTTTCACTCGCGAACAAACTAAAATGTCTTTTATATATTTAGTTAGTTATGTTATAACAAAGAAGAGGGTTATCTGTGCACTATCTCAATTACTATACCTTCTATATGCATATATGTTGTCTCTAGCTTAGCACTCTGAAATCTGAATACTGCCCCTATTCTGTTTGCATTGTACATGAGTCAAACATTTCAACCACTTAGATATAAAATTGCAAGTACTTATACATCTCTATTTGAAAAATGGGAGCGCAATCAGTATCTTGTTCTATGTATTACACCGGCATAGTGTGCCTACATGAGAATCCAGTTAGTTTTATTACACATCACCTATTTCCTCCTTTTCCTTCCCTTGGTTCCTTATTTTGTTTATATTTTAGGTAAAAGCAGGAGTGAACAATTGAGTAGAAGATGTCCTTGTGGAGCTAAGAATGACCAAGAGTGAAGTATCAACCTTACGCAGAAAACTGGCATTCTCGAACCTCCAACAAAGTTGTTCAAATTGGAAGGCCTAATATGAGGTAATGGTGCTGGATGTAGTATATTATTCTTTGTTTCTATATCAAGTAATGGTGGCTGGGTGTAGTATCTCTATTCCTTGTTTCTGTCAGGATACAGTTTATGGCTAATCCAATGAAAATGATTTCTAGCGTGATAGTTGGGAGTATGGATGACATTGATGCTGACGCACTGAAGAGTGCTACTGTTTAATCCTGATGATGTTAGAAAGCTGAAGTAATATTATTTTTATTTCTTTCTAATTTCCTTTTCATTTCCATTGTATCTTGAGATGCATGCAAATTCTTATTTTTGAACACTATCATCGAATGTTTGTGTACCTCTGATTGTATAAATGCATCCTCCAATGCTTATGCTGTGACTTGTTTTGTGCCTCTCTCTTGGTGTCAATGCAATTACGTTTGTTGAATTTCTGAGTTTTATTTGAAATGTGGTTCCACGGGCTAACTGACTCCAGTGTTGAATAAAATCATTGTCATCTTTTCATCATCAAAATGGTTCAGCTACCATATTGAAAGGCTTTAAAACTATTGAACAAATTTCACAATCAACTGCAAAATGTACGTCAATCCTCAGCTGCAAAATGTATCGGGTTCATGTCATCTTCTGGTTGGATATGATATTTTCATTTACTACATGTCTATATGATACGATATGATATGATATGATATGATATAATATTCGAATTTTGATACCCTAATATTGTACCCACACAATACCCGTGGCAATACAATTAGAAAAGAATGCGGGAGATACTGAGACCCATCCATACCAAAGTCCATTTCAAAATAAACCGAACCCAATGCTCATTAATATATTAATAAAGCCGATCTGAAACCTGACATGGACAACAAGAAACTAACATGACCTATGCTTGTAAGAAAATTGGATATGGGTTTAGCTTTGGGTATTGATTTGCAATTTTCTCTCATATTTATAGAAATAATTGCATGATAATTACTATTCCTTGGTTGATACTCTACCTATTTGTTGCAGGTTCTGACTATGGAATTTGTTCCAAGAATTAAAATAAATAAAAAAAAATTGAATCAGTTGGCGATGATCCACAAAGGTACCAGAGAGAAAATTGCAAAGGCGCATGAAGAATATCCTAGAAATTTGATTTCAATAAATGGAGGTTAGTACATTGACAAACCAATAAGCTCCAGGTTTGCAAAAGAGTATGAATAAAATCCTTTACAACCAAAATGCAGAAATTAAAGGAGTTGGTGTGATTTCAATAAAAAGAGGTTAGTACATTAACAAAATTTAAGCTTTTGCTGGCACTCTCATTCATGAAGCTATCTGCTTTTTGTACATGTATTAAATACAATAGTGAAGATGTCTTGAGCAAAAAGTGTTCTAAAAAAATTTATTATAATTTTGAAAGTGTTATTACTTGTGTGACATTTACATTTTTGACACACATCATATTACAATTTTGAGCTAACAGTTCACATTACAAGAAAAAGTCCTATTAAACACAATACTGCAACTTATCTTGATAGCATCTGCTAAAGCCTGACATTAGGTGAAGTTAGTTTTTTTTTTTATGTTTAGACTTTTCCACCTGTGGGAAGTGGAGGGTCAAAAAGCTCTATTACTAGACAAACCTTGGCGCCAAACTATTCAACATGTGTGTTTCTTCCAATATCTTTATTTATTCAACTTTTGATTTTATAAACGAATCAATACATTTATATTTTTGTGTGCTCTTTCTAGCAAATTGCTTACATGTTTTATTTTTGAGATTAAAAACAAATGTTCTCCAATGCAAGGTTGAAGACATCAACTTAACTGTTGGTAGTGGCAGTATATTTGGTGGAAGTATCATTAAAGATGTTAAAGGCCTCTCTGCCATTATTCGAAGGTCACTCCGAGACTTATTGCATCAGATTCCAGCCAAAGAGACATCAATTAAGGTTATAACTTCTTTTTGAAAGTGATTACTACTCGTATTGTAGCTTTTGCAATTCTTTAGTCTACTTCCATGGACATTAGTTCTATAGAAGATTGTATCTGATTTTGATTTAGGATTGTATTCTACATCATTTACATGTGGTCATACTTTCTGCAGATAGAAGTTTTAGAAGCATGTTTGACCAACAGAGAATATGAAATAATTACGGAATGTGCATTGTCCAATATCTCTGAGACTCCACATATAGTGCCTACTTTGGACAAGTGTCTACACTTGAGCAAGTTCAGGAACATCAGTTTACCTTTATTCAACAACTATTGAAGGTCAAGATGAAACTAAGGAAACATGGATATCTATGAAAGTCTCAGTTGCAATAGATCTGGTTGAGCTTTCTTTACATGCAGGTAATAGTCCCATAATTAAAACTCTCTATGTTCCATTAAAAAATTCAAAATATTCATCAAACAAACAAACTGTTTATAGTGTTTTTTTGGATAAAGATGCTATAATAAAACACAATGTATCAGAACAAATATAACTTATCCCAAGGTACCCAAAACCCTGATTCAGCGTAAATGACCGACTATCTTCAATCCTGATATCCTCAAACCTGGGCTCTTCTCACTGGTTCATCAGTTGATCATCCTCATTCAGTTATGTAGACTGAACTCCACTTTGGTCAAAAGGCCTAAGGCCTAAAACCTACCACATAATCACATAACAGTCTAAGACTGATATCAAATTCAGTCCCTCGGACTGACACAAGGTTAGTTCAGTCTAATGGACTGAACCTCCACTTGGTATCAGTCCTTATGGACTGATACACTAAGCCTAACTTTCTTGCATTCAGTCCTAACCCTCTCCTTGCCACTCTGTTAAAGCCCTGCTTCCTGACCTTCTTTTAGGATAGCCACCCACATGTATCAGTGATACATTCCCCCTTCAATCAAGGGCTGATACCCTACTTCCATATCAGTTTTTGAATTGATTCTCCATTAGCAGTAAACCGATACTCTCAATCAATTCCTTTATCTGACAGAGCCTCCAAATCATTCCCTTCATTCAATTTGCAACTAATACTGCCAAAGCATCCCTTAACACTCAGTCTCAGGACTGAACCCAAGTTCAGTCCTCATATGGACTGATACACTCCACCCTTCCTGTCCCAATGAGACCCACATCCACATACACATATCTCCATATGCACAACATGCCCTTGTCCATATATATATATATATATATATATATATATATATATATATATATATATATATATTTATATATATATATATATATATATATATATATATATATATATATATATTCTTTTTTTCTTATATATATATATATATATATATATATATATATATATATATGTATATATATATATATTTCCACTGTATGGCCATATAGCCTGAAGGAGTGATGCTATATATTCATATTTCACATTCAACATAGATTACAAATACCTGTATTTGGATGAAGCTGCAGGAGTGAACCAAAACAAAGGGTTGATGTAGGCCTAAGTTGCAGGAGTGAACCAAAACAAATACATGTATTTGGATAAGGATGCTTATAATAAAACACAATGTATCAGAACAAATATAGCTTATAATAATACACAATATAATGTCCACTGTATGGCCATATAGCCTGGCAGTGATGCTAATATTCATATTTCACATTCAACATAGATTACAAATACCTGTATTTGGATGAAGCTGCAGGAGTGAACCAAAACAAAGGGTTGATGTAGGCCTAAGTTGACTGTTTATCATGAAATGTTTGTCATATTCTCGTTTTTCATAGCTGAACTGTTTGGAGAAAAAGTTTTGGATAAGGATGAAGAAATGGATAGTACAATATCAAAGTTGATCAAATCTATGAGGTGAATCATATATACAAAACAGAGACTAAATTTGATTCAGGCTGGTCTCGGTTTCTAGATTTACTATCAAGGGATAGTATGTTATATGTGTTAAATTTATTTAGTAGGCCCCAAAAAACTGTTTATTGTCATATGCTTTTCGTGTTCATTTTGATTCAGGCTGTAATTTTCAGGTCTCCCACCACCACAAGAAAAGAAAGTCAGGTTGTGAACTTTGACATATGCTTTCCGTGTTCATAATTACAAACTTTGCTTCTGTTTACACATGGTTTTTTATCTTCTGATCTATGCTACGCTTACTATTTGAGATGAAGGAATAAGAATTGCATCTTTTTATGTAAATTTCAGTAGTTAATATTGTATTTTTGTGTTTCAATGGTTGTAGGTACCGGAACAATCTGACTTGCCAAAGACATGTTTTCTAAAGGACTTCAAAAGAAAACACATTGCTTTTGGACACTTAAATTCTGATGCACCGCCAAAGGAAGATGTTTATAGTATCATCCTCGATGAAATATTTGACCGCAGTACATATTTGTTTGAAGGGGATGGAAAGTTTGAAGACATTATGCTTGGTGATATGATCAATTGGCCAAAAGAGTCCGTTCAATTTTTAGGATTTAAATATTAGCATTTAGTTTTTTTTGTAGTGAACTTCGTATGTATTCTGAAATACTACTCCTTTTTCGTTTGGATGTTATGTGTGAGAACAATTGCAAGTATTTGGATGCTACAAAAACAATTTCTACTTAGTGATATTCAATATCAATTGAGACTTTGAATCAATTGTCAGTTATGTTCATTTTGATTGAATGTGTTCATTTTCAATTGTGATTCGTGAATGATTTGTGTTATATCATTTTGAATCGAGTCTTTTGGTTTATTTTCAGATTCAATATTTGTGTACTAGTTTACAACAAAAATAGCTTTAATTAATTAAAAATAATTTAGTGAATATTCTGTAGAATTTCGACGGATATCACCTGTCAAAAATAGACAGATATGTCGAATTGTGTTAAGCGGATAATTGACAGATGAAGTCCGCCGTTTATTATATGACAGACGAAATCCGTCGTTTTCTCCACCTACGTATCGACGGTAGAAAACCGTCATTTATAATAAACTACATTTTATTTTTGACGGACCACGTGACGGTCCAAAACCGTCAATAAACACATTTTTCGACGGTTTTAGTCTGTCGAAAATTGCGAATTCTGACGTAGTGCTATTTATAGAGTTCTAGAAATAACTAACTTTCAGTTATTTTGGGAGTGCAGGATAATTTGTGCAGCATTGGTTTGCGCAGCATTGATTTGCGCAGACAGTTACTGGATCGTGGGCCAACTATCATGGACACATGGCATCATTTGATAGAAATGCGCATGATCGTGCGAAACAGTTGCCACGTAATGAGCAATCGATGGCATGATGCCACGTGTAACTTATCAGTTATAGTGATGAGAGTGCGCAGAGTTGAATTGCGCATACATGGTTTGCGCAGACTCAAACTGCGCAGAATTGGTTTGCGCTGCCAGCTGTCAGCCGCCCTCGAGCACTGTGCAGCGCAGGAAACGAACAGACTCCTTGTTATCCGCGCTGTCAGTTGTCAGAAAAGATTTGATTGATTTGGTAATGATGACTTCTGCCACGTCAGTCTGCGCAGTTGGAAGTGTGCGCAAAGCAGTATGCGCAATCGGATTGCTGCGCAATCTATTGTTTGCGCAATTCATCCAAATGATGGGTTTCTTGATTTCTTGACTTTGTTGATTGATGCAACTTAATTTTTTAGGACCTACAAGACCCCCTTCAAAGTTTTCGAAAGTTGATTTGATTCAAAGTTTCGAAATACTTTGAATTTTTGAATTTTGAATCAAGTTGCGCATGATGATGAGCTGTCTGCGCAAAGTGAAGTGCCCCCAAATTTAGGCACAATCCAAGGCAGCCGTTTCGTATTTCAAAGGCTATAAATAGCCGTCCTTTCATTTTCAATTCTTTACTTTACAACCTCGAAAATCTCCTCTGAGCCCTTACTGTCTTCCAACTCCAACGACTTGCCATGGGCCCCGACGATCTAATGCTGCCGCCGCCGCCGCCGCGAAGGGAAAAGCTCCGGCCGAGTCATCTGACAGAGTTGCACGGCGAGCATCTCGACATGAGTCCGCGCACCACGCTCTGATAGGTAGTTAAACCGATCGAAAACCCTTTTTAGGGTGTTTCGACTTCCTTCGATCTTCGAAAACTCATCTCTTTTTAGAGATGAGTTCAAATTGCGCCACCCTTTTTAGGGTCTTTGGTTGCATAAATAGTCAGTCTTCATTTTTATGAAGGCTGTAATCCTGCGCAATCTATCGAATTGTGCTGACAGAAAGTCAGCGCAATCGATTGATTTGCGCTGGATGTCAGCGCAATCGATTGGTTTGCGCACCCTGATGAGATGCGTAAAATGATATTGCGCCATCTATGTCAGCGCAATCTGAGGATTGTGTACTCTACTGTTTGTTGTCTGAAAAATAGAGTCTTTGACTTGTACTGATCTTCATCTGTTTTTGATGCAGTTGAAACCAATGAAGATCCAAACTATGAACATTTTGTGGGAACTTTGTCTGAATCTGAATATAAAGAAGATCTGTCTCATGTTCATTATCCTCAGTACGATCTGCCGGCTTCTCGTCAGGCAATATTGATTTCCAGGACAACGAAACTTTAATGTGTCTGATGAATGGACAGCCTCTGGAATCAGCAGATGCTGTTATCCACAAGAAATCCTTATTCTTGTTTGGTGACGCCTTTGAAAAAGTCTCCAGCCTAGGCCAAGGATGGAGGAAATGGTAGTCCACCGGGAAGATAGATCATTTTTCATTCCTGAATTTCTCGCTGCCTCCCTTTGTCGCGGTATGCTCATGCGGGTACCCAAGGAAGATGGATGGAACATCACCCTTCTCCAGGATGCTCGTGCAGGGAAGATCTTTGTAAAGAAGGTTAACGGGAAAGATATGTTTTACAGCTCTTCTGACAGATACAGTGTTATGTTGAGAGGTTTGAGACCGGCTGCATTCACCGGAGAACTCCTCTATGCTGATGCCCGTCAGAACCCCTATATTCGCAAATGAATTTGCGAAGGAAGAAGGAAAAATACCCTGAACAGGATATCAGAATGACTGGATAGTGAATCCAGATTACAAGCGAGGAATTGTATTGCAAATTGGGTTCTGACAGCCTTCCAAGACAAACTCCAACAGATTAACCTGTTTCAAGCAGTGCATGCCACTGTATACGGCTTTGCTCCTAACCCTCATATGTTTTTGGCCTTGGTGAGCGATACAATTACAGGACAGGAACCTTCATGACCCCGGGTGGAGAGATGGGATTTGCACTCCACGAGATGAAGTACATCTCATACTTGCCATGGCGGATGCTCCGTATGAGGAGTTTGTTCCCACAAATGATGGTTAGAGAAACTCAGAAAAGAAAATGCAGAGATGGTAGCAGTATTTGAAGAACTGCTATGCCATTACAAGATTTGTTCTTTATACTATAAGAGTGCTACAGCCAACACCTGCTATTCCGCAAAGTGGTTGCCGTATATGTCTTAAATCATATTGAAGAGAGAAGAAAACCAAGGAAAATGACAAATGTTACCCTAATTTTTCAAACCCTTAAGTAACACGGAAGTCATGAAGATGATGAAGAAGTAAACATTATGATAAGGAAATGAAGGATAATTATCAAAGTCCACCTTTAAAGAAAGGTGACATTTGGAGAGTTTTTTGAGAATGGGTTACAGACCCATGTCCAAAGAAGCCCAGTTAGCAGGGTTTCTGACACACTGGCTCGACGATTCGTGGTCCCGGGATCTAGTGCAGTGGACCGTTTCCATCGTGGTGTACTTTTTGCTGCCGTCAAGTAGTCTTCGGTTATAAGGTTGACTTGTTATCAGCAATGACCTGCAGATTGAATGCGAGTCTTCGTTTGTATGTTGACTCGATGTGAAGGCAAAGGGAGAGAAAGAATTCCCCCATCTCGAACTGCCGTACACTTATCTCTTTGGATGGTTACTCCCACTATCCAACTTAATGGACCCTGGTATGGGACCAGAGGGCAGCTTCTTGCGCCAGATATTCTCAGGGTAAATAGAAGTACACCTCTCTGAGTGAGTGCAGATTTGTTTTAAATTTGAACAGAGGATGGAACTTCTGTTGCGCCCCTCTCCCTGCCGGTCATGACCAGGATGCCACCAAACATGGTAGATTCAAAGCTGCAGCCCTTAAACCGTGTGGCCTTTGAATGGTGAAGACAATTCGACCATCTCATTTAGATACCGCTTTGAAGAAGAATGCTTTTTGGAACATACCTCCCTAGCCGGTTTGCCCGGCAGTTTGGATATGACCAATTCCATGTAGGGAATGCAATCACCTGCCTTCAGGGCAAGGGTTTCTTGATGACGGGGCCCGGCTTGGGCCTACTACAATGCCCGTGAACAAAGGCTACTTCTCGATGCCACCAAAGAGCACTCCTCAAGGGCTCGGATGCTTTCACATACTCGGTATTTTACACATCTGCAAATACTTTTGCCGAGAACTTTAATCTCGCCGATAGTTTTGCTTCTGCGACAAGATTGAGGAAAGGGGAGGATAACTTTATCAATCCCTGCAAATGATGAGGCGAACGAGCGGCGGATGCACCTCTAGAAACTTCGAGAGAAATGATGTTCCAACAAAAGGTAAACGCAGCAATGCATATCTTCTGAGAGTGAAAAGTCTCCTGCCAAGAAAAGAAGAAGAGAAGAGCCTCCTGCTCCTGCAGCAAAGAAGAAATTGGTCTTAGAGCATTCTTCTGATAAAGTTACTACAAGATCCCAATCTCGGCAGCTAGCCGAGACAATCAGGAAGCTGCTACTACACCAACTTCTGTACAGAAACAAACACGCACCAATAGATGTAGAGAGTCCTGATAGACCTCTACATAGAAAGAAGAAGAAGAAGTTGGTCACCAGAAGAAATTTAGAAGCCTCTTCTTCCAAACAACTCCTAACTTCAGTAGATGCTGCAGCAGACTTATAATGCCATCTCCCACACCTGTTTCTGAATCAGGGAGTAAAACCCTTGAAGAGATGAACAGAGGAGAGATCTTGACCCAGAACTGAAGTGAAACATCAGGAAAACATCATTGAAGGGAGCTAAATATTACACGACCTCTTTCACCGGCGGAGACGACTCAGCTTCCCCTACTCCTAAGACTCTTCGTGAAGAAGAAGAGCGTGAAATAATCACAGCTTTAGAAGATTGTTATAGCCTACAGGAGGATCAAACCACAATGACAGTGGGAATGCAGCCCAAGAAGAAGAAGAAGATAAGGATGAAGAAAGCTCTTCGTCTGGAAATGTTGATGAGTATATACAGAATCCTGAAGGGGACAACGAAGAACACTATCTCTTGATACGCGGTGATGCTTCGGATCCTAAAAAGGATATTGAAGTGAAGGCGTCCGTAGAAAAGGTTGTTAACCCTGATGAAGACGTCGAGATAGAAATATATCCTGAAGAAGCGATGCGGTGAGATGTTCAGCAAGAGAATCCGCCACCGAACCCCAAGGTATAGAACGAGATTAACAATCTTCTTTCTTTAAAATAGATTGATATCTAATATCTTCATTTGTAGTTCTTGCAGATCTTGATACTCTTCCAACACCTCCGATGGACCTGGCTATGGTGCCTATTCCGCGGTGGTTGTTAGTAGTAGCCATCACTTATCTTGCGGTTCTGAAGCGGGTAGCAGCCAAGCTGTCGCAATTGAAGCTACTTCCGTTCAACGGGAGTCTATTCCAGCAGGAGATGCAGTTATGTTAGATCAAATCAAGGTAAGATGTTTTTATTTGATCTTTTTATTATTGGCAAATTAGTAAAATAATAATTTTACTTTTTGCAGAAGAACAAAACAGGAGGAGCAGCTAGCTCCACTCTGGCTCCTTTGTTTAAAGAGCCCATCATTCAGCAGCAAAGGATTGAGCAACCGACTACCCCATCCTCAACAGGGGTTAGCTTCGACTCCTGGAACTATAGCCATCAATCAGCAAGTTGTACAATCATTCACAAATGCTTTTTTGAATCGTTGGGATCTTGCTCATAAGATGATAGAGAAGGAAGGAGCTGACTTTATTATGGTTAGGAAGCCAACTTCTTTTTAATAAGAGCCATAAGGGATCAAGGAGATGAGGCTCAAGCCATCTTCTTGAACATATATTGGATGAGCTGGAAGTATCCATAAAGAAATATAAGGAGCTCAAGAAGAAGAATATAGACTCTCTGGTGCAAGCCGAATATGAGCGACTAGCCCAAGACTGATATTGAAAGGATAAACCTTCAGAACCTTTTAGAAGCTCATTCTGCAAAGTCAGCTGAATTCAACTCAAAGATAGAATCATTACTTTGGCAGCTGGAACAAAGGACAGAGGCTTACTGGATTGAAAGCGGAAATTATCGCCTTCAGAAGGAATTGAAGAAAAACTGCCAATCAACGACTTATGATTGAACAACTCAATGCACTAATTCAGGAGAAAAATGAGTATGAAGAGACTCATAGTACTGAAATTACCCGCGAGGACAATAGATATGCCTGTTTTTTGAAGAAAAAGGGATGGAAGAAGCAAGAATAGAGTAACAACTAGTCACAAAGAAAGTTGCAGACCTTGAAACAACAGATCAAATTTGATTGTTTCCTCCCTCTTAATTGGAAGCATTTTGTACTGTCTTATATTCTGATTAAATAAAAGACATTTTGTTGTGATTCCATTATTTATTGCTTATTTTATCAGATATAAATAATAGAGATAGAAAATATATTCAGAGGTGCAAGACATGATATATTTCTTGATGATTTTATAGAAAATAATTATATTCATTATATCTACTCAGAGGTAATATGGACGTGGCAGAATATATTAAGTATAATTATTGATTTGACAACTTATCAAAAACGACAAATTGCTGATGTAAATAATGAACGATGACGAATCGTGAATGTTTATGAGATGAATGAACGGGAAGACCGTCAAATAATAGATGACAATGACGAGTGAACCGTCAAGTGGTGATTTAATGAATGGATGAACCGTTAAATGGAAATGAACGGATAACCCATCAGGTGATTATGACTGAACGGTGAACCGTCGGGTAGTAATGAACGGATGAATCATCAGATGAATGTGATAATGAACGGATGAACCGTCGGAAGTTAATGAACGGATGAACCGTCTGATGAATGTAATAAATGAACGGATGAACCGTCGTTTCATTATTTGAGAAACTTCTGTCTATAATATAGCAGAAATCTGACAGGAATAAACACTTCTGCTCTTCAACATAAAATGTCGTCCGGAAAGCATCTAAGAAGGCCGAAATCGCCTCGAAGGTTGAGAAGGGCACTGAAGAACGCCCTGCCGATCCAATCCAGCCGAAGGAGGCAAAAGCGGGCGAAGGTCCGTCTGCACCTCAGCCACCACGAGACATTCTGGACTTCCTGCTTGAACCTGGAAGGACTAAAGAAGAAGCCATGAGGATGGACGCCTGCAAGTTTCTTGTGGGATCCAGCAAGGAGGTTCTCGGCTCTTTTGCTGACCGCATTTTGAGAAGGATGGCAGTGGCCCTCGTCCCAATGTAGAAAAGGATGATAGTGACCTTTATATATGTACTATCATATAATAAATTTAAATTTTATTCATGAACTTGATTCTGTCTATAATTTACAAATATTTACATTTATACATAATACTTCTTTAGAATTTGCCATTGATAGGCATCATAGCAACTCGACCATCAAGTTCTGAAAGTTGATAAGCTCCGTTTGAGAAGACTTTGCTTACAACATAGGGACCTTCCCATTTCGCATCGAATTTTCTTTGCTCATATGAGTCATAGTCATAGGACTCTGACCGTTAGAATAAGTTCTCCTTGCTGAAAGGCTCTGACCTTCACTTTACGATTAAATGTCTTTGAGATGCGGGCTTGGTATAACTCAATATGCTGTTGAGCCATTAACCGCTTTTCATCCAATGCTTCCAACTCTTGAAGTCGAAGAAGGTCATTATTTTCTGTGGTAAGCTCATTGGCAATAGCAATCCTTAAAGAAGAATTTGTAACTCCAAAGGAAGGACAGCTTCACAGCCATACACCAAAGAGAAAGGTGTAAAGCCTGTGGATTGCGGACTGTAGTTCGATAGGCCCAAAGACATTCGCCAAGTTTCTCGCTCCAATTCCGTTTGTTAGTGGATACAAACTTCTTAAGGAGCTTAATAATGGTTTTGTTAAAGGCTTCAGCTAAACCATTAGCGGCAGGATTGTACGCTGTCGAAGCAACATTGTTAATCCGATAATCATCGCAGAATCTAGTGAACTTCTGACTAATGAATTGAGGTCCATTGTCATGAATGATTCTGCGAGGTACACCGAATCTATATATGACATGGTTTTAACGAAATTGATGACACTGCTAGTCTTGACTTCAGCCAGAGGTATAGCTTCGGCCCACTTGGAGAAGTAATCGGTTATCGCCAATATGAACCGATGTCTCTAGAAGAAGGAGGATTAATAGGACCTATGATGTCCATACCCCAAGCTTCAAAAGGCTATGAAGCAGCAGTCGGGTGTAGAATTCCGAGGGTTGATGAATGAAGTCTGCATGGATTTGACAAGCACGACATTTCTTGCATATTCAATGGCATCTGATACCATAGAGGGCCAATAATAACCCATACGTCTAATGCGATCCTGTAATTTAGGACCAGGTTGATGTGCTCCACAGACGCCATCATGAGCTTCACGAACACTTGTTTGGCTTCATCACCAGCTAAACAGCGTAGAAGAAGACCATCATAAGTTCGCCGATAGAGTGCTTTGGTGGTTTGATTGTAGTAAAATCGTAGAGATCGACGTCGAACGCTTGTAGCCTCCTTAGAATCTTCAGGGAGTATGTCATGTAATACGAAATCGATAAAAGGAGTTCTCCAATCGTCATCAATAACTTCGACTTCAGCAAGATTGCTAAATTCAATATTACGATTATTCTCAATACAGAACAGTTCTCGGTTATAATAACCACCACCTGATTCCTTTTGACAGGATGGCTAAGACAGCTGCAAGATTAGCCAAAGCATCGGCTTCAGTATTGCAAGCTCGTCGAACATAGTCATAAGAAGGCTTTGAATGATGTAGCTACATTGATTGCCGCTTCATGATAAGGCACCAGGTCTTGATGACGGACTTCATAGGTTCCTCTAACCTGGTTTACAACCAATTTAGAATCACCATAGACTTCCAGATATTCAATATTTAGTTGTTTAGCTAGCTGGAGGCTGACAAGTAAGGCATTGTACTCTGCCACATTGTTGGAGCAAGGTTCATCTAAAGAGTAGGCTCTTTGGATAGTTAATCCTCTGGAGAAACGAGAACAACTCCAACACCTGCCACTATAGCACCATTTGGTCCAATTTTGATGCACCATCAAAGAATAATGCCAGGTTGAAACTCTTCGGAGATCATGTTGACTTCTAACGTCTCGTCAGGAATTTCGTCATAGAGTTTAGATGTTTCAGGCACAGGATGAGCTGCTAAGAAGTCCGCCAGCGCTTGACCTTTGACAGACTTTTGTGGAAACACACCATGTCATATTGAGCTAGCAAGATTGCCCATGTAGCCAACCGAGAATTAAGTGTACTTGGTTTCTTCATGAGTACCCGGAGAGGGTTAACTCGAGATATAACATGAATAGTTTGACCAATATAATGCCTCGTCTTTTGCACACAAACATGAGAGCCAAGCATTCTTTCTCGACAGGACTATAACGGTGTTCAGCACCAATCATAGTTCGGCTAAGATAGTAGATAGCTTGTTCATGACCTTCTTTGTTCTTTTGGGCAAGTAAGGCACCCAATGAATGGTCCATAGCACGGACATACATCAAGAATGGAATGCCAGAGATAGGTGGCACCAAAACTGGTGGGTTCATAAGATATTGTTTGATATCGTCGAATGCTCGTTGACATTCTTCAGTCCAAACAAAAGATACACCCTTCTTCATTAGTTGAGTGAATGGTCTGCAGCGTCCAGACAAGTTCGAAATGAATCGCCTGATGTACGCAAGTCGGCCTTGGAATCCTCGTAGCTCTTTTAGGTTGCGTGGAGGACGCATCTCTTGGATGGCTTTGATCTTCTCGGGATCCACGTGTATACCCTTAGAGGTAATGACGAAGCCGAGAAATTTGCCACTAGAGACACCCAAAAATGACTGGTGGGATTCATCTTGAGCTGATGTTGACGCATGAGATTAAATATTGTTCTCAAATCTTGGATGTGATCTTCTTTTAGACGACTTTTAACAGCAATATCGTCCACATAACATTCGACTATTTTACGAAGATGTTCTCTGAAAATGGTACTCATAGCCCGTTGGTAGGTTGCACCCGTTCTTGAGACCAAATGGCATCACTGTATAACAATAAACTCCTCGAGGAGTGCGGAAAGATGTATGCTTTTCATCTTCAGGATGCATTTTGATCTGATTATACCGAAAAATCCATCCATAAAAGATATCCTTTCGAACCCACAAGTATTGTCAATCATGACGTCTGTGATAGGAAGAGGAAATTCATCTTTTGGACATGCTTCATTGAGATCTCGGAAGTCGATGCAGACTCGAACTTTTCCAGTTTTCTTCAGAACTGGGACGACATTGGCTACCCAATCAGGATGCTGCTCTTCTCGAATAAAGCCACAAGCGATGAGCTTCTTGACTTCATCATCAATTGCCATCCATCATTTCAGGCTTAAATCGCCTTTGTTGCTGTTTGACTGGTTTAGCATTAGGAAGAATGTTCAGTTTGAGTAGCAATCTTAGGATCTAAACCTGGCATGTCTTCATAACTCCAGGCAAAGACGTCGATATATTCTTTAATAAGAAGAAAACTCTTGTTTGTCTGCTTCTGGAAGATTTTTGCTAATAAAAATTGGTCGAGGTGAATCTCTTTCTCCTACATCAATTTGAAGTAGTTGATCTTCAGTAGGAGGTTCACGTTGTTCAAATCGAAGTACCCATTGGTTATCCATATGTTGAGCCCAAGGATCTGTTTCCGGACTTTCTTCAACATCTTCATCACAGCCTTCTGGTAGTTCAACAAGACCATGTTAGAAGATACAATTATACGATGGACTTCACCGATGCTGGTATCGGAATCCCATGATCTGGAATCAGAAGAGTTAGAACGTTCTTCACTATCTGATTCAGAAGCTGCTGGGGAAATAGTGGAGAAAAGTATATTCGAGACCTTTCTTGGTCCTGTCATAATACATTTGTGATTTTCCGTTTGGAACTGTTGTACGAATGGGAGTTCGTCTACCTTTACATAGTTAAGGCCGCTCTTGAAGTCGTAACCCATCTTTCGGAGGATGTCTTTTGATTGTTGACTATAACGATGGAACTGGAGACGTCCCGTATCGTTAACTTTGCTATCATCCGTATAGTTAATCTTTGTTTCTGGTCTTTTATATAAAAATGCTGAACTTTCACCTTTCTTTAAAGAAGGATGAATACGGTAAGAATCATCTGGATCTTCAAGCGAGACTTCTGTCTGAAGAGATTGTACGACTCCCAGTGTAATTGATTGAAAGCTATCTAACATATCCAAATAACTTTTAGTATAAAATAACATCAATATATGGAAAGTAGGTGCTTTTTCATTGATTTACATCAGTATTTACAACAGGACCTTTAACCTTAGCAGATTTGGTCAAATTGATTACAAGAGGGAGAAGAAGAACGTGGAGGAGGCTTGTTACGACGGAGGTCGATAACAAGTGGCTCAGAAGAGGTGAGCTCCCTTTTTTCCTTGTGCGATTTAGATCAACAACAAGTGGCTCAGAAGGAATGAGCTGCTTTTGTCTTTGTTACGACGTAAGTCGATAACAAGTGGCTCAGAAGAGGTGAGCTCCTTTGATTTCATCAGCATCAACTGATTTCTTTTGAACTGGTAAGTGAATAACCAGTGGCTTGGAAGATTGAGGATAGAAACTCGCCCCTTAACAGGTATGATAAGAGTGTCTTGAGGTACTGCTTTTTGATCTTCTTCAGTATCCATAGCCAATACTACCTTCATAAATTCATCCTTGTGCATACGAGCATCGTTGCAATAAGCTTCAACACCCTTGAAAGGATAAAGGTCCGCAACTTCCTTATGAACTTGTCCTTTGTCATCAACTATTTAAAGCATTGATGAAGAGTTGATGGAACGACATTGTGTTCATGGAGGAATGGCCTTCCCAGGAGAGCATTGTAAGAACAACCATGATTGTCAATGATATAAAAAGTCACCTTTGTGCGAAGATTGCCTATTTGGAGTTTTAGGCGGATCTTGCCCAAAGGTTCACTCTTTCCTTGATTAAATCCCAGAATAGTAGTTATCGTGGTTGAAAGACTATGCACTGGTATCTTCAATGCATCTAGCATTGTCTTTGGCATAATACTAAGTGCAGACCCTGGATCTATCAGGATACGATCAACCTTCATTGAATCTACATATCCTGTATAGTAAAGAGGACGATCATGTCTATTATCTTCCATTAGCATATCATCCTGAGTGAAGGTAATATTTGGGATCAGTTCCAAGATACTATGACTGTGATGACAAGAGACTGATTCTGATTCTGGCTTCTTGAGAAGAGTTAAGCAAGTTTCAGCCTGCATCAGAGCTTCACTTAGAGTTTCTCGTGTCTCTTTGGAAAGACGCAAGAGTTCAAAGATTGACAGCCGCTGGTGTATTGGCTAATTGAGCCAATATATCAAAGTTGTAAGGCTTCTCAAGCCCAGTAGGAGATGACTTCTTTAGAGGTTTGTCAAATCGAACTTGTTGCTTGCCTTTGTCAGCCGTTGTTGGCTTAGGAGGAATTGACACTACAACTGGTGAAGATGTAGAAGGGACCTCTTCAGCAGATGCAGGTTTGCCGGAGTAGGTTCGGAAGAAGAAGCAGGATCCCTTTGACTTTCAGAATGATCTTTCAAATAAGCTTTTCCTGATCTGGTGCCTAACAGAATCTCTTCGTCAACAATGGGATCAAAAGATACCATGTTGCAAATCTTGGTTTTGCCTTTAGAACGAGTTTTCTTCTTGAAGATATCTCAAATTCTGGAGCAAGATCAGGATGGATCCACATAATTTCACCGTTGTCAAGAGACAAGGGAATAAGACCTTCATTGGATGGAAGCGGGAGATTCTCAATCTCAAGGGTTGCTTTAGGAATTGGAATGACACCATGCTGTCATCTGCGGAGGAAAATCTCCAAATTGGACTGAAACCATATTTGCCGTAACAGTCTTCTCATCTTGTTGCAAAGTGACTACACCTGCATTGACAAGCTCTTGAATCTTACCTTTGAGCACATAGCATGCTCGAGTAGGATGTCCAATGAATCAGTGATAGACACAATATTTGGGATGATCAGTCTTATTGACTTCATCAGGTTTCTTTGGATCAGGGAGTTGAATTTTATTTTTTGAGTAAACACTCAAAGATACTTGCCGTGTCATTTTCGTCAAAGGAAATTCTACCTTCGGACGAGGTTCCCTCGGTGGAGGTGCAGAAGGAGTAGGAGTAGATGTAGGTGAGGCCACATTGACAGCCAAAGATTCTTTATTTTTGTTCAAGTTAATGTTTAAAGTCTCTTTCGCTTTGCGATTGTTCTGGCGATTGCCACCACCTGAATTCTGATGCTCATCGCGATCAGGATTAGACATTTGTACCCCCAATTGTTTGAACTTGTCGGCACTTACTTCAGCGGCTTTGGCATTGACGATGAATGAGGGCCAATCTTGGAATTGAGTAGATTCCGTCCACATACTGATAATAAAAAGATTTGCCTTACAAGTATCAATAGTGACAGCAGCTGGAGTCCCTGGAGGCATTTTCAAAGCTTCACGGCGGAACCGTTCAATAAAGCTCTCAGCAGTTTCATTATATTTTTGTTTGATTTTGTTGAGAGCTGACATCGTCATATCATTAAATCCTTCATAGAACCGTTCCAGAAAGATTTGTTTGAGACCTGAAAAAGAAGTAATGCAACCATCAGGCAAACTTCTGTACCAGTCGTATGCTACGCCGGCTAAACAACCGACGAACACTCTGGTAAGAAGAGCGTCATTTGGCTGAAGTTGAACAGTCATTACCTCAAAATGATTGATGAATTGACTCGGGGAAGTACTGCCATCGAACAGAGAGATTGTAGGGATTTTGTACTTTGGGGGAAACGGGACGTCCTTCCATTCAACCGGATAGGGCTGTTTAATCCCCAACCTTTGTAGATTGTCTTTCTCTTTAAATGCTTCAAACTGGGTTCGTAAGAGTTTGACAGCTTCATTGGCGTCTTCTGATGAAGAAGAAGGAATGGGTTGAGTTGTAGTGGTAGGAGGAGGACAGCGTTGTAAGCACTACCCCCAGCTCCTGAATGGCTAGGCGTAGTTTGTACTTGCACTTGAACAGGAGGTATTTGAGGAGGCATTACCCCAGCCCAGTATTGGCAGGTATTGAAGACGCTATGATCTCTGGACTAGTAATAGGTGCAGTTGGTGGTGTAACATGCTGTGCTACAATGATAGAATGCATACTAGCAACCATCTCAGCCATAGTTTTTAATTTGTCTTCGAGTGCAGCAATTCGTTGTTCCTGATTTGCGGATGTTGAAGCATCTGGATCATCGGTGACAACATAAGCCGTCACTTCTCTTGGCACAGTGGAAGATACTGTTTGTTCAGAACTTTCACTGTATGCATCATAATCAGAAAACGAATCATCTCCTGACTGGGAAACAGGAAGATGACTTGAAGGATTTTGAGGAAGATTCCTTTGACCGATTGTATCTCGGCTTCGAGAACGGGTATGTTGAAATACTCCTTCAGAAGTTTCTTGAAGTAATTCCAAATACCGTTGGCTTGGCTTGCGGAGTCTACCATGCTTAGAGCATCTTTTACCCCAGTGTCTCGGAAAGTCATGTTAACAGAAGCATACAAAACTTCGTCTTCTTCTGACATAGGTTCAGATTTAGCAAAAGTTAAATGATCGAAGACAGATCGTTTTGTCGTTTGACAACAGCATTGGATGATGACTTTATGATTACAGTGATGATCAGATGGTTGAGATGGAGATATTGAGACATTATCCTGTTTTTGTCTTAGATGTTCTCGAAGATCTATAACAGGACGAGGAAAGTTCCGAGGGATCTGTTCTTTGATAACATTTGGAACATGATTCCAATTCTTCAAATGTTTAGTCCCTTGAGTATACAGGGAAGTACTCACTTCATTGGCATAAGTGTCAGGATTTCTGACTTTGAGATTTGTTTCTGATGATGTTTAACCTTCGGCATTGGCTGTTTGCGTTTTACCGAAGCGGGTCGATTAAGATAAGTTCTGAGGTCAGCAAATTCACCCCCAGGAGTTTCTGTTTGAGACACTAATAGTTTTCCCTGTCTGGAATGACAAATTTGGAGAGTCGGGAGGTCCTGGAATTCTGCTATCGGAGTAGGCAGAATACCTCTTTGATTAGTACAAGTACTCTTGTTATAAAGGAAAGAAGAATCCTTGTTCGTCAGAGTTCTTGAATTGATTGGAGCCGAGGCACATTGAGATGGATCTTCTTCAGTAAAGACTGAAGAAGACTGAGAAAAGACCAAAGGGCCTTTTCCTTGTTTTGAGATGAAGGGTTAGCTAAAGAGCGTTTCCCTCTGTTATCTTCCAAGTCATGAGACAAGGAAGTTTGAGAAAACCAATGGACCTTTTCCTTTGCTTTGAAGAGAAGGAGGAATAGTCAAAGGACTACCCTCAATGGATTGCGCAGGGGCAATAGGGTGTTTGGGAAGAGGAGTAGAATCTCTTCTTTTATTGTGAGAAGAAGGAAATTTAGCCAAAAGGCTGTTTTTCTTGGATTGCGCAGACTTGGTTTGCGCATGGGTGGAAGGTGCACTAGTCATTTGTGCATTAGAAGCTTTGGTAGGAAGTGCATCAGGAGTTCTTGTCTTAGAGTGTTTGGGATGCACCTTAGTTACAAGAGTGCTATTTTGCGCAGGAAAAGCTACTGCCAATTGCGCCAGAGTCATAGGAGTCTTCTGTTTTGACAAGGCAGCGTATGAAGTAGCCTGTGCAACAGTTACAACAGATTGCAGCCTTCACTGCAACAGATTGTGCAGCAGTTGCTGAGACAGACTGTGCAACAGTTGGCACAGCAGTTTGCGCAGCAGTCTGTAGCAGATTGTGCAGCAATTGGTACAGCATCCTTGGTGGCAAAACTGCCAGATTGTGCAGACTTGGAGACCCAAACTGAGCGCACTTTGCTCTTAGCAGAAGTGGCTACAGTACGGGGAGTGGTCTTGGAGTTGAGCATCGCCTCGTAGGCTGTCTGGTTGACCTTAAAACCAGCGTCTTCTGTGTCTTCCCGATAGACGCTACATCATATTGAGTTGCTACTTCCTCGTCGGAGGAGAAAGTTGTCCCCAGCAGAGTCGCCATTTTGTTTGCAAAAACAAAAGTATAAAACTTTATTGATACAAACTGTAATAAAGATTACAAAATTTGGGAAAATTACAACTATAGGAATCCAATCTTGATGACGATTGCTTTATCCCTTAGACGATGTGAACTGTGAAGACGAAGCCTTTTGAAGTTGAAAACAACTCTGGAAACTGAAGGCAAAAGCCTCTGAAGTTGAAGACAAAAGTCTCGGAAATGCAGCAGCACTTTGGCAAGAACTCCTGAACTCTCTGATTTCTGATCTCTGATCTTGATCCCCCTTGAAATGAAGACTTGAAACTCTATTTATAGAGTTCTAGAAATAACTAACTTTCAGTTATTTTGGGACTGCGCAGGATGATTTGCGCAGCATTGGTTTGCGCAGCATTGATTTGCGCAGACAGTTACTGGATCGTGGGCCAACTATCATGGACACATGGCATCATTTGATAGAAATGCGCATGATCGTGCACAAACAGTTGCCACGTAATGAGCAATCGATGGCATGAATGCCACGTGTAACTTATCAGTTATATTGATGGAGTGCGCAGAGTTGAATTGCGCATACATGGTTTGCGCAGACTCAAACTGCGCAGAATTGGTTTGCGCTGCCAGCTGTCAGCCGCCCTCGAGCACTGTGCGGCGTAGGAAACGAACAGACTCCTTGTTATCCGTGCTGTCAGTTGTCAGAAAAGATTTGATTTGATTTGGTAATGATGACTTCTGCCACGTCAGTCTGCGCAGTTGGAAGTGTGCGCAAAGCAGTATGCGCAATCGGATTGCTGCAATCTATTGTCTGCGCAATTCATCCAAATGATGGGTTTTTGATTTCTTGACTTTGTTGATTGATGCAACTTGATTTTTTAGGACCTACAGAGACAGACTTGGACTTATGCACAGATATACGACACGTTTATTTCGTGCCTTCAGATTCATCTCAACACGTACAAGTTTGTCACATGTCTACATTTCAAGCATACTAGTGACAAGCAAATGATCATTATTATCGAGCAGATAGAGCAGTAATACATATTCTTGCAATTGATTCAATTCAGTTATCTTCTCTTATCTTTTGTGGATGTGGTATCGTTGATCATTGGGACAAGGCAACGAGTGGACTAGAGATCATTTTTCTTAGGCGTACAGATCAATGTTTGTTCGGTGGAAGCAACTCACCGAGATGCATCTTAGTTGAGAGAAGGAGGGACTTCACGCGTCGTTCACGAACAATTCACGCGGCCTACATTAGCACCAACAGTTGATTAGCATACTTCGTCTCTTTCTCTCAAGATTCGAAATGAATACGAAATACGATAAAGCGAACAATGAAAACCAATCATCGAAAACCAACATGAAAACGCATTCATCAAAACCAAACAGCGAGAGAAAACATTCAGCAAAACTCTTGGATTCATTTCAATAGAAGCCAATCCATCAATTGGAAAGGTTCATTGCATTTCATCCGTGATCAATCGATACCGGCAAAGGTTTCACCAAATACTCAGTTCATGACTGAGTCAACAAGCCGTAGGTATTACATAGTGGACCGCGAGGAGCGGGCACTACACCTACTGTGTTGGCATCCAACAAAATCGGAGTCGGAATACCTTATGATCTCCAGAATTATCCGATCTCCTACAAAGAGCATATAATTTTTGTTCTCTATTAATTACTTAAGTAGTTTGGCTGCTACCCAATGATCCATCCATATTTGCTTAAATATCTGCCTAACGTCCTAATATGTATGCAATATCCTGACGCGTACATACTTGAGCATACATTAGACTCCCTACAACTGATCATGAAGGAAAAATCTATTGTATTTTCTTAATTTTAAGGCTATTCTTAGGGCACTGATTGAGACTGAACTTGTCTCCTTTAGCGATTGGGGTCTCACCTGGTTTGCATTCCTGCATGCCAAATCTTTTAAGCACTTTATCGATATAGCTCTTTTGTGATAATCCAAGAATACCTCGAGAACGATCTCGGTGTATTTGAATTCCTAATACAAAAGAGGGATAACCAAGATCTTTCATCTCAAAGTTATTTGATAGAAATTTTTTAGTGTCATGCAATATGCCTATATCATTTGTGGCAAGCAGTATGTCATCAACATACAAAACCAGAAAAATAATTTTACTCCCACTGAATTTGTGATACACACAATCTTCAACAACGTTAACCTTAAAACCAAACGAGGTAACAACTTGGTAAAATTTATAGTACCACTGACGAGAAGCCTGCTTAAGTCCATAAATGGATTTTGTTGATTTGCAAACCATATTATTTGGATCTTTCGACACAAAGTTTTGGTTGCACCATATAAATAGTTTCGTCAATGTTACCATTGAGAAACGCCGTTTTGACATCCATTTGATATAACTCAAGATCAAAATATGAAACATGTGCTATGATTGTTTTAAAGGAGTTTTTCAAAGATACCGAAGAGAAAAAACTCTTTTAAATCAATCCCAAAATTTGAGTAAAGTCACTAGTTACAAGACATATTTTATACCTCTCCACATGACCCTTCGAATCCTTCTTAGTTCTAAATGTCCATTTGCAACCAATGAATTTTATACCTTTTGGTAATGGGATAAGTTCTTAAACTTTATTGTCTTGCATGAACTTATACTCCTTATTTATTGTATCAATCCACTTTGAGAACTGAAACTTTCCATGGCCTGACGGAAGTTGATTAGATCATCTTCCAGTATCCACGGTCTTCCTCACGTTCCTAGAGAAATATGACAATATTATCTGAAATTATATTTCTCCTTTCTCTGGTGGACCATCTTAATATTACGGTTCTTGAGGTTGTTGAGTTTGTTCCTTAGGAATAATTATCTTATCTTAAATGGGGCGCCGCTATGTTGTCATTGTTAAGGTATCTCAACAACGACTTATAGAGATAATTTGATATTGTCTTATTGAGACTCCGAATTCACTTCTTGATCATGACAGATATAGAATCCTGCACATCGTTAAAAGTGATAGTAGGAATCGTAATTGATTCATTCTCAAAGACAATGATCCTGACTTTATTTCTCCCCAAACTCAACATCCTCAAAAAATATTACACTTCTCGTCTCAAAAAATTTCTTAGTGTGGGATTGTATAATTATCAACCCCTTGATCTGTAGCATAACCAATAAAATAGCTGCTTATAATTTAACTTTGGTCTGTCTTTCCATACATATTCAATATAAAATTAAAGTCTATAAAGTCAATGGAATCCAAATCTCATCAGACACAAATCGTTCAACTCTATTTCTAGAGAAGTGACCTAATGCTTATGTCATAATGAGGCTAAAAATATATATTATTAATTTTGCGTTTAGTACCACATGACTTCACTTGCAAGGTTTCATTATAAGATGCAATAGTTTCAACTGAATATAGGTTATCATAAACCTTAAGGGAACCGTTACCAATGATATTTAAATTTAAAGATAGACTAAACTTATTGTTTCCAAATGAACAATGATAACCAGATTTGTCCAATAAGGAAACTGAAACTGAATTTCGTCTAAAAGATGGTACAATAAAATGTCTATCAAATATAAATAATAATTGGTTCCTAAAAATAACCTAAAATGTCCTATTGCTTTCAATTCTACCGAATTATCGTCACCCACATAGATGTATCTTTCAACATCAATTACTTTCGGTAACTCAGACAACCTTGCCTAGAACATTAATGTGGGTAGTCCCACCAGAATCTAACTACCATAAGTTTCTTGGTACTAAATATAAATTAACCTCAGAACAGATCAAATTTAGAAATGTACTTTTATTTATATGCCATGCGTGGTACTTTGTACATTTTTTCCTTATGTGTCATGTCTTATCACAAAAGAACAACCCTTAGTTTTATATTGTTGTTTCTTTTGATCTGGACCCTTAGCAGCTACTGTATTCATTTCTTTTTTCCTTAAAGTTTATCCCATTAAACATGAAAATTAAAATCTTATTGGCAGATATTTTAACAACATTAACTGTAAAGAGAACAAGCAACAAAAACAACATGCTCTAACAAATAACCAAAGCGTAAAATATAGTCAAATAAATTCAAATAATGGTGAACCCCATCTCAAGGTACCTAGTACATTATTAATATCAAGTCTTTTGACATCGATATTAACTGCAAGTGGTATTCTTGGTGTAATGATCAAACGTTGACAATAAGTTATGTCAAATAATAAGCATATCTTTGGATCGATTATTATTCACATGTAAACCGTATAATTGTCACACATTTATCACCACAAGTATATGTGCAATTCGAACATCTAACATCCCTCATAGACTATCTACGCAAGAGAGGTCACTTTGACGGCATCTTGTTTCAATGGATCTATTTAGAATATTAGACGACTATTGCTAGTCACAAAAGGTACCAAAAAAATTTGAATGTTGACTAAATTTTACAAAATCGAATCATGTCCAAAACTTTATGTACATGCATAATTAAAATATTACAACTCAAATAAGATAATCATATGCATGTAAATCTCTTTACATGATTCAAACAAATATTCTTAATTTGACTAAACTGAGCATTGTCAATATAATAAAATTCACGTAATATTTTACTGAAGATATGGACCAATAGATTGCT
Source organism: Iris pallida (assembly GCA_029216955.1). Taxonomy (NCBI): domain Eukaryota; kingdom Viridiplantae; phylum Streptophyta; class Magnoliopsida; order Asparagales; family Iridaceae; genus Iris; species Iris pallida. The sequence goes on along the minus strand of JANAVB010041618.1, from coordinate 1,488,404 downwards.
TCAAATAACCCATAAAGATTATATTATAATAATCTGCTGAAGATATGTACGTTAATAGATTACATCAAATATATGACTTAGAACATAAATTTATTGAAAACTAAATTTATGCCAAACATAAAATTGTCTATATTTGATTTCAATTTGTCCTCGAATGATCAACTTAGATTGGAAAAATACTCTAAATTGAGTAACACCAAATATCTATCAGCATGAGTAATTGGAATGTAACCGACATTCCATATTATCACATGTCCAGCAATAAGCATATTCATGCATATTTAATATAATGAAGAACTTCTACGGTCATTATCACATGCGTCCATATCTAATATTTAAGCATGAATAGAGAGGTCATTATTGTACATAAATTAAAATTTCTATCAAGATTCCCTTGAGTATGCCAATCAAATCAACGAAAAATTGGCAGCAAATCAATGTTAACATTTAAGATGCAAAATTACTTCTATGACTAAAATACGAATTCATTTAAGATGCATACAAACCAATGTTAACATTTATTATGGTCGTGCCTACCAAATCAATATAGTAGCAGTAGCATAATAACAACAGGTTAGCCTTAAAAGTTTGCACCAATAATGCTTAATTGAATTCGTATTTTTCAAAGATGAAAAATTCATGAAAGAAAGCGTTTGGGAAAGAAAAATTCATGGACACCTCAAGTAGCAGTAGCAAGAAACGTGAAGCATGCTAGCACGTTACTCTTTTGGTTTCGAAATCTTAAGTAATTGTTTTACAAAATTCATGGACATCTGGAAGCAATTGAGACCGGATTCTTCATATATATATAAAATGCTCGGTGAATAATAAACGCTTCCATAGAACAATCAGAATCCTAAATAAAATTAGATCTAACGATCTAGGGTTTCTGAACACCAACAAAAATTGAATCTGAAAATTTTAAACTCATGAATCAAACAAAGGTGGCTCTAATACCACTTGTTAGCAATTTTATTGTACCCTGTCGATTCATGAGATGAAGAACATAAATTAAATTGCGGAAGCGTATCTGAATCCATTGCTAGTCTTGATGGATCTTGAAGCGGTCGTCCTTTTATGTGGTTCGATCTTCCAACTTGCTACGACCCTTAATGACAAAGAGGAATCCGAATCCTTTGTCTCTCTCTTTCTGTTGATGGGGATGCAGAAGAGAAAAGAGAAAACCTCTCTTTTGGTAGCCGTATAAGTTGGGGACCATAACCCTAATGAATACATATATTTATATGTTTTGACATTTCTAATTTGGCCCCTCATCAAATTAGAATTATCTCCGGTATCTACACATTAATTCCATGACAATTATACCCTTAAGTTAATTTCCAAATAGACCACTTTAATTTGGCTTAATTATTTAGATAGCCTAAACAAAATTAATTTTACATGTGTGGCCCCTTAATTATTGAATAATTCCAACATTTTGGTTTCAAAATTGATCGATGTTAGATTTTGGATCTTAAAATCACTATTTATTAGTCTACATGAACTGTAATTTCGAAATTAAAATCCTAATATTCATTTATATGTGAAACCCTAAAACTAAATATTCCTATAATTTAATTAATTGCTAGTAGGAAAGATTGACGCGAGCTATTATGAATATAAATCAAGTTTCCAATTCGAGTCAATCATAACCAACATATATATAACCAAAGAGCAAAGTGAGGGTCAATCAAGAAGATATTGTTCTTGCCATTCATTTTGTGTTTTATTTGTAAGACAAAAAAAAGGACAGCTCAATAGGGCATTATTCAGTTTTAAACCGAAAATTGAATCTAACTAGACCGAATAAGAGATTTGTTCGGTTTGAAAAAAATTCGGTTCTATTTCGGTTTTGGAAATACCAAAATTTTTTATTTGGTTTCGATTTTAATTTTGGATTTCGATTTCGGACAAAAATCAAAAACTAAATAAGACTTATGCAATCACGTAAATACTCTCAGATTTATGTATATTTTTTATTACAAATGTGTATATTTTAAAATAAACAATTCTATATAAAGCAAAATTTTGATATTAACCTAAAGCAACTTTGGACGCAACTTTGAAATATAACAAATGTGTGTATAAAAATTATAATTTTTAATATAATTTAACCATGATTTTAACTTTGGGGCCGGCCTATTAAATAATAGAAATATTTCAACTAAATAAACCGAATAAATCGAATTGATTATTCAGTTCGGTTCGGCTTCGGTTTTGGCTAATTTTGATTCGATTTTGGTTTAAATTTTTTTGAATTTCGGTTATTCGATTTTGGTTTTGAGTTTTCAGAATTCCAGTTTATTCGATTTTGATTATTTCGGTTCGATTGAAATCGAATAAACTGAACGCTTACCCTACATCTTAATGCCACGAGACTCTACTGATGTAGAATTTGAAAATTATCGTAATGTCACGAGGCTCATACTAATATAGGATTCGAAAATTATGGAGATGTATTCAGCATTAAGTACATCAATATATGGAAACATTGTTTCCCAGCAGGTGCATATTATTCCTAATTAATAACGTTTCAAAGTTTTCAGTGATCTTGTACACAAATGAGTTGTGCAACTGCTATTGACTGCATATCCGAAAAAGTAATTAAGCAGTTGTAGCCACAGGAAGTATCTATGTGTAGGAGAAATTATTAAGAACATCTAGCAGAAGTGAGCCCTAAATTTTCATCAATAGTATAATGACATCACTTTAGTGGTGTGTCATCATGCTATTGGAGAAGGCTTGGGGCTCTCCATTGTCATGTGGTAAATTCGTTCCACTGAAATATTTTTTTTATGCGTAGACAGCAATGTGAGATTAATATTAATGATACTCCACAAGTGCAGTCCTAATAGTATAATTTGAGTACTAAAATCAAATTGATGTAGATTGTATTATGAGCAAGATCGCTTCGGATAACTAAAATTAGAAGCAAGGTCCTGATTCCGTACTCCAAGTGCGTACAAGTTCAGGTTTCGTACATGCCGGTATCAAGGATTCACACTTTTACTTGAAATGTATGGAACCTACATAATATTCAAATAGATTCATTCTAATTAGGCCTTGTTAAGTAACAGCGAAATCTTGTTAGTCTGAAATCCATATTTTACTATTTATAGCTCCATTGTCTTTCTAAACTCTCAATATATATAAATAACTGATCCTCGAGTAGTTACCACTTGAAAACATGCTTAAGGCTGGATCCCTTGAGCATGATATACCCGGAGATGAATCGAGTTTTACGGGCATCAGAAGGCCGTGAGGTTAACATACATACGGTAACGGTCTACCCGAATAGAGGATTATCATACTATGTCTCGTTTGGTTCGCAGAAAGGAAAGAAAAGTAAATCAATTATTTGCTCTTTTCATGGGTCCTTGAAGAATTGCAATGCTAGTCAATGTTTCTTTTCAATGTTTGAAAATTTCAGTAATCACTATCAAAATAAGTCAAATTGGTGACGAATTTAGCGACTCTGGAATAAGACGTCGCTAATATTTTGGTAATTAGCGACGTTCATAAAAGACGTCACTATACGTCACTATCAACGACTTTCAGCGACATTTAGCAACAACCTTTATTATTATGAAAGCTGACGTTGCGGAGTCGTCGGTGAACGTCGCTATATTTTTTAAACAACGACGTTTAGCGACTCCGCGACTTACACGTCATAGTATAAAAAACAACGACGTCTGCTGTTGACGTCGCTAAACTATTTATTTGATTATTGGAAACTCTTTTTATAGTTGTTTGGTAGTGGATTTGTCTCCACCCGGCTACCTTATGTCTATCTTATCGTTTGACTCTATTTATTTGATTATTGGAATATTTTCGTCGTTTGTCTGCGGATGACATATTATAACTCTATATTTTTATCGGTGTTGAGTGTTCGAAGGGTCGGCGAACCAAAAAAATTCTACGGAGGGTTGTTTCGGGTCTACTATTTATAAACTGTGATTTAAACTGCAAGTAGATTCTGGATGGAAAACAAATAAACATGATTCTGTTTTTTTGTTCATTTTTTTTGCAGTTTAACGACGGCTAACGACATTCTGTAACGTCACTAATCGTGTATCGAAACATCGCTAGCATGTACCGACGACGTCGCAAACAGTCGACAAACGTCAGTAAACGGCTAACATGGTAAATTTTGCCATGTCAGCATCCTCGTAGCTAAACGTCGCTAACAACGTCGCTAAATACTGAATAATATGATGTTAGCAACGAATATTGACGTCGCGGATTAGCAATTCCTCGTCGCTAAATGTCGCTATAAACATGAATATTAGCGATGTGCTTTCGTCGTTACGAGACGTCACTATAACGACTACCAGCGACGTTTTTTTGTTAGCGACCATAGGATACGCGACATCGGATTTTCGTCGCTAAAAACATCGCTAATCACGATTAGCGATGTTTTGGTATATTTTAGCGACGTTTTTTTTGTGTTGCTAAAGTGTCTTATTTTGATGTGAATATAGTCAGATTACATCTTTAAGCATGAATGGTTTATTTCAAAAAATTTACAATAAATCTAGGAAACTGGAAGAAAGTGAATTCTTAGGCCTCGTTTAATTCACGGAATAAAAAGGAAAGGGAACTGATTCTTTACTTTTTTATTTCTTTGAAAAATTGCAATTCCAATCAATTTTCTTTTCTTGTGTTTGGAAATATCAAAAAAATTGGAAGGAAATGTTTATGTTAGAGGGGAAAAGTGAATGGTTAGCTGAGGGGGAACCATTTCTCCTTTATTTTCCTTCAATTTGGGAATAAATTTTATTTCCTACTTATTTCCTTTGGCATCAGCTCAAAGAATAAATCTGGCATGAAAATTCTAAATACGGAATACCTACGATATATTGTTGGCTTGCTGCCTCTGTTGATTTGGCTCTGTTTCGAGTCATGGTCCAATTACCGACTCCGTCGTCTTTGCTGCAACTCCCGTCGAAGCTCTGCAATTATTCTCGACACACACGTGAATCGAGGGTGAAAACTCAACATTTAACCCGATCTACATATTCACACTAGACCACGAACGAATCGTCAACTATAAAAGTAATCAATTCATGCATGGGCGGCGTTAATCTACTAACAAATTTTACTTGTCTGCTATTAGCTTACAAGCACAAATAATAGGTACAGTCACATAACTATATAGGTATAACAGAGTGTGAAGTTCCTCAATACAGTATGTATGTAGTTTGATGGTAAATTAAACAACGGATGACACAATCAACAACAATTAGTATAACTTTAGGTTGCGTATGGTGTTTCTAAAGCTAATCGAGTATCAAAAGATGCTAACAAATGTTGTTTTTGTACGCTGGGTGTCACAAGCCGTTAAAAACGAAAAGCAGCTGTCGATTAGGTGTTTAAGTAAAAAAAAAGTGTTCGACTACATGAACTCAAATAGTAACTTATAATATGATCATGCCATGCGATATTTTTTTTTTTTTGCATTTAAACTCTTGACTTTATGTTTAGATTTTTGAAAAAAAATCAAGAAATAAGATACATGTAATCCAACTGCTATTAGTGGCCGAGTTTTTAAAATTAAGAACTCACGATTTCCTCTAGGATTTTTGAGTAAAAAAAGCATGCATGCATTCAGTGATAAAGTACAATTAAAGATGAACCTAAACATATACTAAAAGGATATTAATATACAAATATTAGGGCACAAGCGTTGCAACGCGTTTGAGGTTTTGGACGTGCCTTATCTACGTATATACCTTGAGTCCCCCCCGTCCCCTGCGAGCTAAAAATCGAGGTTTAGGTGCTTGAAGTTCCTCGTCAAATGTTTACACCTCTTCGTGATCTACATATTTTGTAAGAAAATATTATCTTCATAACGATTGGTGGAGATTAATAACGTCTGGATATATTTAATTATTATATGATAATACATATGTTTAATTATTATATAACAATGCAGAAGAAAGAAATAAGGTTATGAAGAATTAGTAAATGAGATTTTTATTTATAAATAATAATATTTTTAGACAAGAATGTGATTGATTAAAAATTTAGTAATGTTCTTAGCATTTGGATATATTAGTACAGATAAGATATCATAAATAAATAGAAGAATTGAAATATTTTTGTAAAAATATATATTCATGATAAGTGAAGTAACTTTTGCAAGTACCAAACAAAAAAGTGCAAACTTTTCGGAACGAATTAAATAGAAACAACTTTTACCAAAATGAAGTTTATAGAAAAAAGAAAAGAAAAGAACTTTGGTAATTAATATCAAATTGTTGGATTGTATCTAGTTTTCGGTTCAGCCCTCGTATGGGGCGACAATGGTGGTAGTAATTTAGTCCAACATCGAGTAGGTGGGAACATGAAATGTAGATAATTGTAATTGGTTCAGGTCTTACATTAGCATTCTCTTTTAAGGCATATCGATCCAGTTGAATATCGCATCTCATGGACCAACTCCGATTCGGACACAACGTGTTCCCAACACAAACTTAGCCTTATACATGGCGTAGCAATCAGAACTTCTTCTTTGGGAGTACGAAACCCCAAAAAAGCAATGAAATGATGAGCAAGAATACTTAAAAGCTCACCTAATAATATGGACCCAATGTTTCAATTTGGGTACATATAGTGCAGTTGAGCAAGTATGACAAGTTGGTGTGGGAATACCGAATCATCAACATAATTAAGTTTATGATATTATGTTACGTGCTCTTCATGACAATCTCCCCATCCCCCCAAAAAAAAAATGCCGACCAAAGTTTCTTGTAAGCGTGGGGTTGTGCAAGTAAAGGCCTTTGAGGAGTTCGTTCACGACACTACCATTACTTTCTCCCATCGCCATCAATCCTCATTACAAAAAAGGTGGGGGTGGTCGAATCGATACTTTAGTAGGTTTGATTTGGCGTGCTCGGCTCGAACCCAATCTTTTTATTGCTCCCACCAATCGGAATCCAATCACGTCGCAATCTTGTCGGGGATATATACATTTTGTATTTGTCAATTAGAAGAATGAATACTCAAAAATTGTACTATGCTATGCTTGTACCGATCATGCTTGCTCACATCATCGTCATCATCTATCATCAACCATTCTACTATCAAAATGGATTCGACTAAGTATAAAAAAATACCAAGGTAGTTAGGGGCATGAAATAGTTGTACAATAAAAGATAGATAACTAGTTAGCAGGTAGCTCTACATTTTAGGTATTACATATGCAACCACCAATTCAAATTCTCCTAAGCTAAAGAGTCTGGATGAAAAAAATAAGGATATGACTTTGCTAGAGCGCAGATCTCTCATCTCCAAAATTTGTGTATGGAACGTGATCTTCTCTATAAAAATAAGGATCACACTGATTATGGATGTTATTTTTTAAAGTAACTAGTGAGATCTATATTTTATAGGAGTGAAAACATGTTTGGTACATAGATTTTGATAACAACAAATCTGCTTCCAAGTGTAGAGAAAGATAAAAAGTGAAAAAGGAATAACCTTCATATTTGAGGTCTCAAATATGTTATTGATCTGTTTAAGTCGGATATGCAAAAAAAAAAGGATGTCCAAGTGCCACAAACTAGGGCAAGACTCACCTAGAACTATCGACACAACAACCAACCCGATGATCTAGTTTTCCTACACGACACAACAATTAAATTTTTTCCCTTTTTTTTCCATTAAAATTATTATTCTTTTTATTTTTAATTTTTTTTGGTATATAAACATAAAAAAAGTAATAACTTTTTCTTCTTCTAACTATATGATTCTGCGAAACAAACGAGACCGAGTGTGTGTGCCTTGGGAGACCCGGTTGGAGATGCTTGTGGTGTAGTACAAATTAACACCACCACTAGTAAGTTTGAGAGGAGGAAGGAAGAGGACATGTATGTATTACTTTAGGGGGAGAGAGAGAGAGATGTGAGAGATGTGTGGGGTTTAGCAAGCAGTTGGGAACATGTGTGGTCACCAGTGCATGTGGACAATTCACATGTAGGTAGATGCCTTTCTATGCAATCCAAACAAGAAGAGTGGGGGGGGGGGGGGGGGGGGGGGGGGGGGGGTGGGGGGGGGGGGGGGGGGGGGGGGGGTGGGGTGGGGTGGGAAGAGTGATAAACTTAAACACCACCTTTAATATAAAAATAAAGAAAAGAAGTAAGTGACCCATATAGCGCATCATTTCACTCCCACAAGAACGCTTCAATGCAGCAATTTAACCGACACACAAGGCTTGGATACTTTTTCTGTTTAGGAAATGTTTTGGTAGGGTTCCGCACTGCTTTGGTACTAGTAAAGTACCTCTAAATTTTCCCCATAAAAACATCTTTTGCTTTGTGAAATGTACAAATCACCTAAAACTATTTCCTTTAATTTCATCTTATCATGATCAGTTGACACCGTCTCAAACTTCTCATAATTACAACTCGCCTATCTGTTAGAGGGGGTGAGATTTTCAACCTATGTAAAAAATACTTTAGATTTGGGTTAAATATTTCTATATAATAGGAATACATCAATAGTTTGGATTGAGTATTCCTACATATACTAGAATAGCTCAACTAGCTATGGGTTTGAGGCTATATATACTATGTGTTTACTCTCCCTAAAATATATCTCAGAGCAACAGAGAGAAAAAGTAGGCAATATTGTTTGTGCAACTTTGGAAAGGAGAAAGAATGATGTATGCCGTTTCGAAAAAGGAGATCAATTTCGAATATGTCTTCTATCTTCGTGGTTGTAATATTTTTTTTGTCCCAGTGAGTTGTGGCGATCCGTTGGATCGGGAGGAGCTTGTAGGGTGTATTATCTTTATTCCAGTAGTGGAGATTTTTCAGGGTTAGATTCTGATCGTCCCGTTAATTTTTTTTTATCTGAATTTTTCACGTAAAAATTTCTCTGTCTGCTATTTGTGTTTGACGTTTTTGGCTGTGTGCTTTTGCTCGGTTTCTCCACAGACTCTCTGATTTGGGGAAACGATTTCTGCCTTCTTTCCCAAAAGAGTGGTGTCGGAGCTTTGGGTTCAGAGAACTGTCATAAGTTGACAATCAAATCAGATAGTAGAGATGGACTCGAAACCGTGCGCATGGTAAACCTGATCGGTATCAAATATCACTACTGGGGAGCAAGATGAAAGATTTCTATTTGTTAAGAAGTTGCATCTGCCGGTATTTGCTTCTGAGAGGCCCAGTGATAAATTCGTAGAGGACTAAAATTTTAAGCATATACAGTGTATGGGTACATAAGGCAGTTCGTTGGCGAGAATGTGTATAACCACTTGCTAGTCTTGAGCACACGAGGACACTGTGGGATAAGCTAAAATTTTTGTATGCGAAGAAGCCCAAAAAATAAATTGTTCCTGATCCTGATGATGGGTCTACGTACAAAGATTGTGCGTCTATTGTGGATCACTTGAGTAGGTCTAAGGCATGATGAAACAGCTATCCAAAATGGGAGTCAAGTTCGACGACGAAGTTCAGGACTTTGGTTGCTATGTACATTGCCAGACTCGTGGAAAAACGTACGGGTGTCTATGATCGCTTCTTCTGCTGCCCGGAAGGCATGGTCAGTCTGGAGTTTGCCTAGAACGGGGTACTGAATGAAGAGATGCGGAGATGTTCTCAGGACACTTCATTCGCATCCCACTCAGAGGCACTTTTTCAGAGAGCCGCTAAAGGAGCAAATGCAGGGGTCCGAACGGTGGCAGAGACATGAGCAGAAGCAAGTCCAAGGGTCGGTACGAGACTTAGAATATTATCATTATGGCAAGAGGACCACATCAAGCGAACTATTCGCTTGGAAGAGAGAAGATGGGCGACAAGGGAAAGCAAAGTGAGAACATTACAACACAGCCTAGGCATATGGAGGAGAGGTGTTGTCACGATCCGCACCCTAGAATAAGGGATGAGACGTCGGTACGTCCAGCCTACGCCGCAGTGTCGACGGTAGAACGCTGTCCTAGGTCACAACATCTAACAGTTGAAGGTAAAAACAGTTATACTCCCCGAATAGGGGTGACATAACAGAATATAACTCAATCACAGCTAAGGTAGAACATGAAGAAAGATAGATAATAAGATGCAATATCCAAAATCCACGAGAATACAAATAGAGAGAACTAATGTCTATGATAAACTCCACAACATCCAGACATAATACAGATCCCAAATGTATATACAACTCAACTCCAAACTATGAAATAAGATAAACTAACTATGGAGCAACTGTCTCTACTCTGCTAAGGATTCCGACTGGAGTCCGGATCGCAAGTGTCCTCTAAGCTGTCCCATAGTAAGTGTCTAAGCAGGCCTCCTCCTCGTCCTCTGTAAACATTTTTAACAGGTCCAATCAGCGGGAACGATCACATATCTCTCAAACAGTTCATAACAGATTAGGAGTATAAAACATGCAATAGAGTAAAATACAGGAAGTACTGAAAAGAAAGTACGAGTAAAGATGAGATATTTTGTAACTAAAAGTAAATACATGATAGTAGAGACTGTAAGTGACTACGTGATTTAGAGTACAATATGGTTATGTAAACGGCTTAGGGGCACATGAATACAACTAAGGAGGCACATGAATATAGCTACTGGGGATAGTGTTCACATAACCAATTCTACTCATCCCGCCCCAATCAATACACAACGATCCAATCAAGTTACGTTTATAAGCACATGATACAGCTAAAGTACGTGAACTCATGTAATGAGTAGTACATGAGGCACGTGATAAGCACATGAAAGCACATAAGAACATGTAATAACATGAAATAGTATGAGTACAAGGAGTACCTGATGCACCTGATAAAGTACAAACATGAAATATCCGATGCACCCGTAGAGGGATAACATCTCAGAAAAGGATCCATATAGTACTAATCCGTGAAGATACGTGTCAGCATCATGTAGATAATTTAGAGCAAGAATATAGTCCAGACAGGTATGAAAAGATCAAAGAATGTACTCGCCTGCTAACTAAATGTCCAAGATGAAAATACTGTCCGAGGAGTGTGGTCTGGCTCCTATTTAGAACAGTACAAGTCACAACAAGTCCATAATAGTAATGAAATGCACTATAATGCGTTCTACATGAATCTAGGTCAATCTAGACCAATGTCAACTCTTGGTCAACTCTGGTCAACCCTAGAAGTCAACTAGGTCCACAAGTCAAACTTAAGTCAAACTAGTCTATTCTAGGTCTAACAAGCCATTCTAGTTCT